>CM052717.1:12090473-12133875 GCA_028551405.1 Uromys caudimaculatus | reverse complement strand
GCAGGAAGCTGCTGGCGGTCAGTCTCTGGTGAGCTGTGGGGCGCGTCCCTGGCCCTAAACTGTATGACTTTTAAAAATTAATATTGTATTAAAATTTTCTAAATCTTGCCTTGATTGTATTTTAATTATAAATGCATCAATTCAACAGACAAATTTAATAGGAGAAAGAATTGGTGAACTCAAAATTGATCGAGACAATTGTGACCTCGTATTTAAATAAAGGCAAAAAGAGAAGGAAAATACAAAAGCTAGCAATAAAAAGGCAATGAATAGGTATCAAGTAGAAACACAATCCTAGTGAGGAGGAGGAAGGAATCATAGTGGCAGAGCTGAGCATTCTCGAAATTGATAAGAGAGATCAGGCTGTCCATGAAAGTAACAAATGACTAAAATCAAACAAAATGTGCCCAAGACAAAGAGGACCTTATTAAAAGATAATCATAGTCGAGAAAAAGGGGAATTTTATAGTAAGGGCAGCTTAATATTATTGAAGACAATGAACTACTTTAAAATACTAAAATAAATTCTAAAATAAATTTTATAAAAACAGGATTATAAAATAAAATTGATATAGGAGTAGTGTATGAAAATATATCTGAAAATATCTAAGAAAAGATATAAACTCTAAGGAATGAATGTGAACAGAAAATTAAAAGAAATAAATACTAAACTCAAATAATATGAAAAATATTTTTAAATGTATATTGGAAATTAAATTGTACCTAAAAATATTAGCAGCAAACTATGGCCAAGTAGTTGATAAATTTTGGGTGATGTGTATAAACACACTGAGTGTGATTCACAGCTAGAGTGGCCTAGACAGGTAAAAGAATTTCAAAAATTGCCTGGAAAGATTTAATTAACCCTATCTAGCTATCTCTTCAATCTTCCCACTAGCTCTGTACAGCAGACATCTTACACAGCACCATGAGGAATTTATGCAAACCCATCTATCACTGTATCACCCCTTAGCTGGGAACTGGCACAAAAAGCTTGATTTCCATTTCTGTCTATTTATAAGGAATATCGTGAGTCAAGCCCTGAAATGCTAAATGTAATTTAGAAGCAACATAACCATATACCATGCTGGGTATGCAGAGCATGTCTGTATTTATAGCTACTCAAGAGTCTGAAACAGAAGAATCGTTTGGGCCAAGGAATTCAAGATTAGCATAGACAGCAGAACAAGACCTTATATTCGAGTTTTTTTTAAAAATGAAAAATATCGATGCATACATGCTATTATTTAAAAATATATGAATAAAATATTTATCTCACACCTTTCAGAATCTATGTTTGGGGGCTATAAGTCATATAGTAGGGAAGGATATTCATATTTGACTACTGATGGTAAAAACAATCACCTAGAGACTACAAATGCTTAAATACTCAAAACATGCATGAGAAACAAAAAATAAATTAAAAAAATATCTGGAGAGGACGGAAGAAATAAATAAAATGGTAAGACAACAGAGGAGGGGAAGTTGAGGGGAAAGAGTTGAATGGTTAGCTTTATGTCAACCTGACAGAAGCCAAAGACATCTGAGAGGAGGGAATCTTAATTAAGAAAATGCCTCCATAAGATCTGGCTGTAGGCATAATGACAATTTTCTTCATTATGGATTGATGGAAAGGGCATTGTAAGTAATGCCAGCCTTGTTCTTGTAGTCCTGGGTTTTATTAGAAAGTGGCTGAAAAAGCCATGGTGAGCAAGCCAGTGGTCAGCACCCTTCTATGGACCCTGCCTCCAGATTTCTGCCTCCAGGTTTCTGCCTCCAGGTTCCTGGCCTGCCTGAGTTCCTGCCCTGACTTCCTTTGATGATAAACAGTATGAAAGTGTAAGGCAAACAAACCCTTTCCTCCCAAGTTGGTTTGGCTGTGGTGTTTTATCAAAGCAATGCTAATCGTAGGTGGGACTAGAGATGAAAGAAAGAAGAGTAAAAGAGAAAACAGGAGAGAAAAAAAGATCAATATGAAAATGGATGAAGAGTAGCTTTCTGCGTGTTGTAGAACTTTGAGCGACACTCACTTTATTAAATGCATTTATCTGTACGTTCCAAAATTTTGGATATGTATTTTATTAAGAAAAATAAGAAAATGAATAGACATTGAAAAATTTTCACTAATGTAGAGATAAATTTCAATTTAGCGTTATATATTTAAAGCTCTAAATCAATCAGCTATTTGAATCAGCTTCAAGTTTGATGAATGAAACTGTGAAAGACATTACTAGTATTCGATAAAAGAGCCCACCCCTTTCTTTTAACAATGAATACACACAAAAATATTAAGATATAACTCTAATCTCATGAGCAATGAGAAAAATAAAAATTTGAAATCAATGCTGTCTTATTTTATGTATTAGATTGACTAAAATTTAAAATTTGAGCAAAATCTCTTGAGAAAGATATCAGAAAATTGCCACTTATGAATTACTAGTGAGAGTACTAATTGATGAAGTCATTTGGCCACTGCCTAAAGCATAGATAACTGTTTCATTAAGTGCATGAAACTCTTAACACACATAAGGAAAAGATAAAGAAGTAATCACTGTAATCCTTGTCATAGTGTGGAACCAAACACCATCCAGTTGTCTACCAGAAGGAGAAATTGAAAAGCAAAATCATGTGTTTGTTCAAAAGAATGCCCAGTATCCTCAAGGGAGGCCAGTTAAATAAGCTAAAATTCCCAACCATGTGAACACATGTCAATTATAGAAAATCTAAAGTGCCTATACTAATATTTTAATATTATTTACATAATTAAAAACTGTCAATTATCTCTGAGGCAAAGGAAAAGTATAACTCAAATATGAGTCAAAAGAAAAAATGTCTAAGAAATACTCAAAAAGTGCTCATCATCTGTAATTATTTGAGAAATTCAAATTAAAACAACTTTGAAAGCTCATCTTATAAACATCAGATCAGGAAAACCACACACGACATATGCAGCACAGGACATGGGAAAAGAGGGAGCCTCATTCACTCTTGGTTACATTGCAGCCTGGACGGTCCCTATGGAAATCAGTTGGAGAACTCTCAAACAGCTAAAAGTAGAGTTACCATATGACCCCACTTGTCTTGGTTAGGGTTTTACTGTTGTGAACAGACACCATGACCAAGGCAACTCTTATAAGTTAATTGGGGCTGGCTTACAGGTTCAGAGGTTCAGTCCATTATCATCAAGGTGGAAGCAGGGCAGCATCCAGGCAGGCATAGTACAGGCAAAGCTGAGAGTTCTACACCTTCATCTCAGGCTGCTAGAGGAAGATTTGTTTCTAGGCAGCTAGGATGAGGATGTTAAAGCCCACACCCCAGTGACACACCTACTCCAACAAGGCCACACCTCCTAATAATGCCACTTCCTGGGCCAAGCATGTAGAAACCACCACATTCCACTCCCTGACCTCTGTAGATTTGTTCAAACACATGAGCCTATGGAGGCCATACCTAGTTCTAGCATAATAAAAAATACATTTAGTACAATTTCTACAGTAATCCCCAAAGCAACACAGGAAACCAGCTGGGCAAACTCCAAACTCTGCATCTCCATGTCTGATGCCAAAGCAATCTTCAGTTCTCCAAGTCCTTTTTCATATTTTTTACTGCAATAAACTTCTTTCTCCTAGGCTGGTTCCATTCCTTCTTAGCAGCTTTTCTCAGTAGATAGCCCAGGGCTCTGGCATCTCAAACATCTTGGGGTTCCCATGCAATGTCAATGTTATAGCTTGTCACAGTGTCTGAGATCCACACATGATCTTCTGGATTCCTCCAAAGGGCTTGGGTCACTTCTCCAGCTCTGTCCTCTGTAGCACTCTAAACTCAGGTTGATCCACTCCACCGCACTTCTGTTGTTCTTGGTGATAATCCCATGATACTGGCATCTCCAGTATGCTGGGATTTTCTGCTACAACTTGGGTTCACCAAAAGCCTCTCTTCATGGGCTCTCTTCATGATGCCAAGCCTCAACTCCTTTGCATGACCCCTTCCCTTCAGTCCTGGGCTGTCAACTGCAACTGATGCTGCACCTTCACCAATGGCCTTCCATAGTGCCAGGCCTCAGCTGCTTTTCATGATCCCTTCATGCCTTCAAAACCAGTATCACCTGGGTGACTTTTACACATTACCAAGTATAGCTGCAACACAAGGTACAACCTTGGGTATCTCTGAAACACAGCTTCTCTGTGCTCTCAGAAAATACTTCCCAGAAGATTTCACCTCAGTGATGCTTTTCTCTTCTTAATCACCACTAATTTCTTAGCTCCAGCATACCAGCATCAATTGTCTCCGTAGTCTCCTTCTCTGCTTGACTCTAAATCCACATGGCCAAAGCTGATGAGTTCTGCTGCTTGCTGGGGCTAGAACATGGTGCCCTTGTTATATAGCGCTATCACCAGCTTTCTGTTTTCCAACTTCTTCACTGCCTACACCAGGCTGTTCTGGAACTTGCTTTTCCAGACTGACTTTGAACACAGAGATCTGCATACTTGTCTCCTAAACACTGGGATTAGAAGCATGGTCCACCATGCCTGGATTTAAGATTTTCTCTTTAGGGTCTTGCTCTGTACCAAATTGGCCTCAGACATCTGCTTGCCTTTGCCTCCTGGGATTAAAGGCTTGTATTACCATGCCTGAACCTAAATTTAGCTGGGTGAGAGCTTGTGCAAAGGTCACCGATCCCTTAATTCAATTTAATGTCCTTGTACACAGGATTCAGCTTCATTTTACTTCCTGGTTCTCCTTTAATACTCGAACCTTTTTTTTTTTTTTTTACATTTTTCCTTTCTAAGCTTGCTATGCTGGTTCAAAACACTCATAAGAGTGAACTTTAGTAACCATACAACAGGCTGTTTGGAGACTTCTGTTTTCAAAGCAATTAATCTATATCTCTTCACCTTAGCCTCAGGCAGATTTTTTGGACAAAGGCAAAAAGCAACCACATCCTTCACTAAAATACCACAAAAGCAGTCTCTATGCCACATACTGAAATTCTTCTCCACTGAAACCTCTTAGGCAAGATTTGCACAGTTCAAATCACTCTCAGCCACAGGTCTTCCATATTTCTACTAGGATAGCCGATTAAGCCCCACTTAAATGATTCCACTGCTTTCCGAATCCAAAGTCCCAAAATTTACATTCTTCAAAACAAAAGCATGGTCAGGCCTATCATAGCAATACCCCAGTGTCTGGTAACAACTTCTGTCTTGTTAGGGTTTTACTGCTATGAACAGACACAATAACCAAGGCAACTCTTAAAAAAACAATATTTAATTCGGGCTGGCTTACAGGTTCAGAGGTTCAGTTCATTATCATCAAGGTGGGAGTATGGCAGCATCCAGGTAGGCATGGTGCAGGCAGAGCTGAGAGTTCTCCATCTTCATCTGAAGGCTGCTAAGGGAAGACGGGTTTCCAGGCAGCTAGGATGAGGATGTTAAAGCCCACACCCACAGTGACACACCTACTCCAACAAGGCTACACCTCCTAATATGCCAGTCCCTGGGCCAAGCATATACACACCATCACACACCACTCTACCTCATCTTGGCATATGCCCAAAGGATGTGACACACACTGCAGAGCTTCTCGAACAAGGTTATTGCTGCTCTATTCTTTTGAGAACTCTGTTTGATTTTACACCGCAGTTCTTTTAATTGGACTCTTTGTTTTTCTAATGCTGTTTTTGTTTGTTTGTTTGTTTGTTTGTTTATTCTACACATACATCCTCTGCCAGATGTACAGTTGGAATTTTTTTCCCCATTCCATAGGCTTCCTCCTCACTTTTGTGATTGTCGCCTTTGCTGAACAAAAGCTTTTTAGTTGTGGCATGAGGCCCCATCAGCCAATTGTTGGTCTTGTTTCCAGAACTACTGTTCAGAAAGTCCTTATTTGTGTTTCTAAGTTGAAGTATACACCCTACTTTTTCTTCTAATGGATTCAGGCTATCTGATCAAGTGTTGAAAGATGCTATTTAGGAAAGAGCATTCATTTGAAGTTTCTCCCAGTTAAAACCTATGGAACTAAAATTGCAGTCAATCTGTTGGTGCATGAATGTTGTAGAAAGTGAACAACCACTTTTTGTTCTCATTCATAACTTAAAGCTTCACTTCAAGAGTAGGCACTGAGCTACTTCACTAGCTATGTCATACCTGATCATAAATAGGATGAAAGAGTTTTCCATCTGGGAATATTGTTCACTACACATTCTGGAACCGATCAGACGTTTTAACTCAACATATGACTGACTTTTATAATTCACAGATAAATAATTGCTTTGTAATTGATAGACAATAGATAGATGACAACCATATGATAGATTGATAAAAATAGATGATAGATTAATAGATTTATATATGATAAATAAATGATAAGTAATGGATACATGATAATAGATAAATGACAAATAATGGATACATGATAATAAATAGAGAGATAGAGAGATAGAGAGATAGAGAGATGATAGATGACAGACAGATGGATAACAGATGGTGCACAAAATTTTATACTTGATGCTTTTGTAATAAAAGTGATAGATCTTATGATAATACTCCAAGTCTTTCATCCACACCTTGATGACAGAAAAACTTAAGTCAGACAGAAGACTTCTAAAATAGTAACAGGAGTGGATACCTTATTTCTCATTTACCAATTGTTAAAATGCCTGGAATATTCTCAGAAAGGCATATTTTCCTAGGAACTCCAGAGTTTCAAGTAAATTGCAGTTAAGATATTATAAAGAACATTTATATAGACAATACCATTTCTACATAATTAGAAATAGATTATTTTAAGTTTCATATATCAGTAGTTTCCTTGTAACCTCTGAGTGTTTGGTATTGACCTACTGACTTCAAGCATAAAAATATCATGAAATATGTAAGTGCCTTAAATATAGAAGCAAGCCCGTTACTTTTTCTAATACAGCAACTTATTGAAATTTTATTCTATGTCAGGAATGCGAACAAATGTGAGAACGTGAGAGTGTGTTATGACAGCACAGTATCCAATATTTCCATGTTAATGACTCTCTTAAAATTATCAATCAGCTACAAACTGTTTCTAAAGGGATTGCAAAGGAAACATCCCTGCATCCCCATCAATCCTCTAGTAAACAAATCATTTCAATTAATCAAAACCCACACATTGATCTGTTACTCTAGCCAAACATTGAGTAACTACATATAAAAAAAACAAACTGAATCGACACTCTTTGCCTTAAATTAGCTAATAATCCAGGAAGAAGAGAATATAGGTAATCAAATAACCATAACATATTACAAGGAGTCTTTATCTTTGCTCCTAAAAATAAAGTTACCATCATATATTCATTCAACCCAGATGCCTGGAAGTGTCTGAGCTCCCAGAAGATAATAATGAAGAAGTGACCGATTAGTCAGTGGAAAGACTTGAGGAAAGTTTGATAGAAACATAAATTATTGGATGACATCTACGCTTCATATTAGCTCTTACAAAAGATGAAATCTCACATGATAGCACCAGAGGCTGAAGAAATGAAGAAGGAGAAATGAGAGGAAATTAATCAATGAGTATAGTGTTTTAGGTGGAAAGGAAAATAATCTTGATGTTCTTCTACCCAGTGGAGTGTGTGTTTAATTTCTTTTAGTCATACACAAAAAACTACAGGCAACTAAAAAGTCTCCAGAGTGGGAGAAATAGTGTTCCTGCAGAGAAGAGTACAACCAGATATCCAATACTAAATAATCAGCCCTAAAACATGTATACATAAAAGTAACAATATGCATACTGAGAATGATGTATTTGTGTATTTATGAATATATACTATATATACATATATATTTATATATATATATTAACAATCACAGTAAAAGGAAGCCATAAATTTGAAAAACTGCAAGGAGTGGTATATGGAAGGGGTGGAATGAGGAAAGGGACAGGGTAAATGATATAATAATATTACAATCTCAAAAAATAAAGAAAATAATTTTTAAAATTGTATGTATAGTTTAAAATAGCTGAAAGATTTTTGAGTATTTTTACACAAAGGATTTTTAAATGTTTAAAATTATTAATCTAAAAAAGTTTACTTATCACATGTATACCTGTATACAAATATTACATTGTACTCTTCAAAATTATATAATTATTATGTGCTATTCAAAAAATAAACTTTAAATATAAATAAAATAAAAAATCAACAATGATGCCAATAAACTGAAAATATTTTGTTTTCTTAAAGATATATTTTATTTGCATTTCATTTGCAAGGTATATCATGCAAAAATTATCATTCATAAAACTAAATGTCCCTTAGATGAAATATTTGAGAACAAAGAACATTAGATGTTGAGAAATTTTATATATTCAAAATGTTACCATAGAGTTTATCAGTTGAAATTCCTCACCCATAAATCCAAAATCTGAATGTTTCAAAAACTCAAAATATGTTACAGAAACTCAAAATATTTTTGTGTCTTGCTAATGGTTGAAAGACTTCAGATTTGGGAATCTTCTGGTTATAGATAGTCATATCCTGATGTGATATCCAGCCTGATTAGAGATTTATACAAAACAAAAACAAAGACATGGAGCCAGATGTGGTGGCTCAGACCTTTAACCCCCGAAGTGGGAGTCAGAGAAAGGTAGATCAGCTTGGTCTCAGTAGTGAGTTCCAGAACAGGGATACACACGCGCACACACACACACACACACACACACACACACACACACACACACACACTGGGGGGAGGGAGGAAGAGAAAGGGGGAGGGAGAGGCGGGGGGGAGGGGAAGGGGGAGGGAGTAGGAGAGATGAGTTCTAGCTAGCCTAGCTTGGTGAATAGCCTCAGTTTTGAATGGCTTCCCAAGCAGAACAGATATAATCATATAGAATCATAAGAGAAACATTATGTAGAGTAATACATGAACGGAAGTATGGATCACTGCTGGTCAGAAAAAAAACCTGAAAAATGTCTACTGTATATGTGAGTTTTCGATTAGTGTCACCATAGGGACTATTCCTATATAGATAAATACTCCCACATATCATGACATTACCCATGTGGGGCCACACATTTGAATCAATCAAAAATCAGCTCTTATTCCTTGGCCATGTGTATAATGCTATCTGACACTGACTTTCTTGTTTCTCTATGTTATTCCTTATTTAAGAGGGAGCTGGAGCTGGATTTGGCTACTCCACTCAGCCAGTTGTATGCAATTCTGCTCTAATTGCATATCGTCTCTGTATCTGAAGGCTGGGACTAAAACATAGGCTGGGAGCTCCATCTATGCAGCTATGAGGAAGCCAACATCCATGCTGGGTGAACAAACACTCCATAGGGTGGCTGCTTTAGCGTGCTTTGTAAGTAATCCCAATAAACTCACTGATTACCCAGGGGGATCTTTGGAGGACTGAAACATGGGCTTGTTATTAGGACCTTAGAACAAGTGGGAGTAGATGTTATCTTGTTTCCACTTAATCTTATTACCTATGAAAAATTCTCAGAACACACTATTATGCCTAATTAAGGCTGAAAAATGAAGCATTAAATTAATAACACACACTTGACCCTTCACTATCAACTAGTTCATTTCTCCAAAGATGCTTCTGTTGCTGTTTGTATATCGATACATATAGACTACTTTTAAAGCAATCTTTGTAGAAAAGGAATTTTGTTAGTTGTCTTTAGCAATATTGTAGTATCAAGATAAATTCAGTTAAATTTGAACTCTATGTTTTTATCATATGATAATATATCAATTGAGAAGGTTAGAAAAGTGTTTTATAGCCTGGATCAAGTCTAAACTCATTCACCCATGCTTATTCATATTTGACATTTGGAATTTAAACTTAGAAATCTGGATTTTTCCTGAATAATCTTTGCTGGAGCTAGAAGGTAGGACTTTGAATGCAGGATGAGAACAGATGTATATTAAAAGGCAACGTATTCTTAGGATGGTTACCAAGTTTCAGTAGTTTTTCTTAAACCAACACTTTCTAATTTGCTGAATCCTTTAGTCAATTTTCAGAGTCCAGAAAATATTGGCGTTAGTGATTTTGTAATTTCCTTACTGCTTCTTATGGAAAGTATTTGCTAAGCTCCCTAATCAACCACTCTTGAAATTGCTTCCCAAAACTCTTTTATGTTTAAAGTCTTTATATAGTATCTTCTTACTAATATACAAGTAACACATCAATATTCATTTACATACATTTTATTAAAATGTACACTGATATTCCCATACCTGCTTGTTCTTGTCCTACCATTAGGGCACTTAACTCACTTTCTCCATTATGTTTATGCAATTCCTTCTCAGAATGTATAATTTTATACTCCAGCTCATAAAAAGTAAGATCTATATCACCAATGGGCTTACTATTCACCAGGGAACATCTCTTATTCTACAAGTGATCTGGCATAAAAACTGAGTTCAAAGAGATGAACAAGTGGACTCCCACAGAATCACAAACAAGGAAAATCTTGCACCAATAACCAAAAGAAACCAGAGAAACTGTTTATTGATCGAGGCACATATTATAAAGTGAATTAAGTGAAGTGTAAAGACAGATTTCTTTTCACATCAGTACACAAAGTCTAACAGCTCACAGGTATCAAGCCCAAATTCAAGCATGGTGAGAGACTTAGACTAAGAAAGACACTGACATAGGAGCTGGGCAAAATCTGGATAAAAAGCTGAGGTTCAAGTAAAATTGTACCCATATTAACCCTCAAAAACTCTTAAACAAAATGTTCATGGAAGGTGAATTTATAGATGATAAGCAAAGTCTATGAGGAATAACAACAACAATATAAACTCAGGTGTTATAGTCAACGATCATACCTAAAAAGCTGAAGCAAATAGACCAATACAAGATGGTATTAAAATAAACACCTATGTAAGAAAAGTAACCTATGAAAGTTATCAACTCAACAAAACAGAAAAATTACAAACAAGGAAAGTTACATGTGCATGAAATACTGTTGAAGGAAGCACTATTAAGCTTAAATAAATTTCAGACATAAAAAGATGCATGGAAAAATGAATAAAAATTATAATAACTGTGGAGTGATGGTTAATACTGATGTCAACTTAGCAAGGTGTAGACTCATTTAAGTGATAAACTCTGGGCGTATCTGTGAATGATTGTCTAGATTCAATTAGTGAAGTGAGAAGACCTACCCTTGATGTGCTAGACTGGGTAAAAAGTAACATATATTAAGCACTCGTCATTTTCTACCTTCTGACTACAGATGCCATGTGAGTGTTGCCTTTACTTCTCTGCCATGCTGGATTATACACTAGAACTAAGATTAAATAAACCGTTGCTTCTGTAAGTCACTCTTACTGGGTGTCATGTCTTAGCCACAAGAGATGTAACTAATACAACTATGAGTCACTATCTTAGATTTTCTCCCTGTACTAGGAACTTGCATATTCAAGGATCTATTCTTCTATTTATAATTGTATGTCTAATGAGCATCTCAATGCTGCATACCTAATATTGTGTTACTAATTCTTTCACCACAAACTATGTTGTTTACCACCATTCCCATTGCAACTGGTGCTGACGCTATCCTTTCACTTACTTGGATCAATTACCTGAATGTAAACTTTGTTTGCCCAATAAAAGCATATAAATTCAATATATTATCACTATAGTAACTATAATTTCAAAATACATACCCTGTCTATTCCCCACCGTCTATTCTTCAAACTGTCTTCTTGAGCCAGCATTATCTTTTATTGTAAAATAACATTTCACTATTACAACAGACTTTTCTCCAGCCTTCTTGAACTACCTACTATCGATGCAGGAGCTAAAGCATTCTTTTTATAGTGAAGTCAAACTTGATTGTCATCAAATGTGTGATGACAATGCTGTGATCAAAATTTAATGATTTCAATTTCATCTGAATAAACAGATCAATTCTATCAGTTTTCATCAGTGTGTATTAATTGCATATGTATCACTGTAACTTTCTCATATATATAACTTTCATCTTTTGCCTTGTCTTGTTCCTCTCCTTCCCTCAATCCTACTCCTCCTCCCAAATGGTTTGCCTTCTACTTTCATGTTTTGAAAATAAAAACCAAACACTCCTTCCACACATATAAAAAAAAAAAAAAAACCTTGGAAAATATTCCCTTAATCTTCAAGAGTTTACATAATCTGCCAACTACACAGTCATCACTACATCTGTCTCCATTTCTTTCTCCCTTGCTCTATTACTGATAGTATTCCAATTGCAATGGATTATTTATTAAATTTTTTAAATTAATTCTGTGAGATCTTCATACAATGTGTTTTGAACATATTGATCTCCATCACGCTTCCCCTAACTACATATGCCACCCATATTCCTTCCCACACAACTTTGTGATTACTTCTTTTGTTATTTATTTATTTTTTCTTTCGCCTTAAAGTCTAGTTGTTGTGTCTTAGGATGTAGGCTTGGTCTGATGTGTAGCCAGCCACCAGAAGTGTCATGAGTAAAACGAAACAAAACTCTGGCTCTCTCTATCTCTTTTAGTCTCTGTCTCTGTCTCAGCAGCTATCAAATGCTAATACCTCCTCAGCTAATGGTAGTATAGCATAGGATAGGATAGCACAGTGGGATTTTCTCAGGACTCCTTGGTTGTGTCTAACAAGGTATATATATCCCATGGCCTTTCCTCTAGTTATTGTTTCCTTTGGAACAGTCCTTCTCCAAAAAGCCATGGCTAATTCTCATATAAAGTAATCGCTCTGGGAAATCTACAGCTGCTTGGGGGGAAAGAGGGAAGGGATCTCAAGAAATCCCAGTGACCTGGGATTCGGGAGGCTCCCAAGAGTCAATGCAGGTGACCTTAGCCAAAACGCCCAACAGTGGAAATATAGAACCTGGAGAGACCACATCTAGTAGCCAGACAGGGACCCCAGTGGAGGGATGGGGACACCAACCCCCTACAAAACTTTCTACCTAAGATTGGTCCTATCTAAAAGAAATACAGGGACAAAGATGGAACAGAGACTAAAGAATGGCCAACCAGTGACTGGCCCATCCTATGGGCAGGCAACAATCCCTGGCACTATTAATGATGCTATGTTGTGCTTGCAGACAGGAGCCTAGAGTAACTGTCCTCTGAGAGGCTCTATGCAGCAGCTGACTGAGACAGAGGGAGATGCCCACAGCCAAACATTGGATGGAGGTCAAGGACCCCTGTGAAAAAGTTAGGGGAAGGATGGAAGGCCCTGAAGGCAATAGCAACCCTACAGGAAGATTAACAGTGTCAACTAATCTAGACCCCTGGCACATGTGTAGCAGAGGGCTGCCTAGTCTGGCCTCAGTGGGAGAGGATGAACCTAATCCTGCAGAGACTTGATGCACCAGGGTGGGGGGATCCTGGAGGGGGACACTCTCAGAGGCAAAGGAGAATAGGGAGAGGAATCCTATGGGGGGAGGGGGGACAAGGAGGAGAGGTAACATTTGGAATGTAAATAAATAAATAAATATTAGAAAACAACTCAAACAACAAAAGGACTAATGAGCTGAACAGGTGGATCTCGGAAGAAGAAAGATTAGTGGCCAGAAATGTGTGAAGGACATTCAGCAACCTTAGCCATCAGAACAATGCAAGTTAAATCTGATTTGAGATCCCCTCACCACAGTTGGCATGGCTATCATCAAAAAGAAATGGTGACAAATGCTAGCAAAATGTGAGGAGAAAAGAACACTTATTCCCTACTGATGGGAATGTAAACTTGGGCAGAAACTACAAAAAACATTACAAAGGTTTCTCAAAATAAATGAGTAAATAAATAGGAAGATCAACAAAAAAAGTAACTGTTCTGATATATTTTCACTGAGGACTCCTTGACTCTGCTATTTAAACTTCAAATCTCTCATCAGTGAGTACACACCATGTGTGTTCTTTTGTGTCTAGGTTACCTCACTAGGATATTTTCTAGTTCTATCCATTTGCCTGCAAATTTCATGAAGTCCTTGTTTTTAATAGCTGAGTAGTACTCCACTGTGTAAATGTACCACATTTTCTGTATCCATTCTGTGGCGGGACATCTGGGTTGTTTCCAGCCCAAAAGCTCACAACGCC
Source organism: Uromys caudimaculatus (assembly GCA_028551405.1). Taxonomy (NCBI): domain Eukaryota; kingdom Metazoa; phylum Chordata; class Mammalia; order Rodentia; family Muridae; genus Uromys; species Uromys caudimaculatus. Next base: position 12,119,804 of record CM052717.1, on the reverse strand, counting down.
CACAATATAAGCCACAGACCATATGGAGCTTAGGAGGAAGGAAGACCAGGGTGTGGATGCTTCCATCCTGCATTGAGGGGGGAACAGGATGATCTCAGGAGGTGAAGGGAGGGAGCACCTGGGAGGGAGAGAGGAGAGGCAGTATCAGGTACTGGAGGGGACTGGAGAGAGGTCCAGAGGATCAGGAAATCGAATAAAAATATGTAGCAATGGGGGATGAGGAGTGGGTAGCCACCGGAGAGTCTCAGGTGCAGGGAAGTAAGAAGTTCCCAGGACCCAATGGGGATGACTTTAGCTGAAATGCATAGAGAAGGAGAGATAGAACCTGTAGAGACCACCTCCAGTAGATAGGCATGGCCCCCCAATCAAGGGATGGGGACACCCACCCATCTCAGTATTTTCAACCCAGAAATGTTCCTGTCCAAAGGAAAGACAGGGACAAAAAGTGGAGCAGAGACTGAAGGAAGGGCCATCCAGGGACTGCCCCACCTGGGGATCCATCCAGTCTGCAGACACCAAACCTGACACTGTTGCTGTTGCCAAGAGGAGCTTGCTGACAGGAACCTGGTGTGGTGGTTCCTTGGAAGCTTCTGCCAGCAACTGACCAATGCAGATGTGGATGCTTGGAGCCAGCCATCAGACTGAGCTCTGGGAGCCTGGTGGGGGATCTGGCAGAAGGACTGGAGGAGCAGAGGGGGGTTGCAACCCCATAGGAAGAACAACATCAGCTGGCCAGACCACCCAGTGACTAGACCACCAACCACAGAGTGTACAGGGAGGGATCTATGGCTCCAGATACATATGTAGCAGAGGATGGCTTTGTCTGACATCAACGGGAGGGGAGGCCCTTGGTCCCATGGAAGTTTGATGCCCCAGCATAGAGGAATGCTGGACCAGTGGGGGCAGGAGAGGATTGGGGGAGCACCCTCATAGAGGCAAAGGGGAGGGAAGAGAGGGTGGATGTGGGATGGGGGTTTGTAGAGGGGTAACCGGGAAGTGGGATGTCATTTGAGATGTAAATGAATGGAATGATTAATTTAAAAAATACTTCAAATCTCTCTCTCAAACCAAGCCTAATAGATAACCAGATTAAAAACTTAATGTTGGTGACTAATATACTTTACTTAGTTATTTTTAGAAATAATGAATTGATAGGCCATAGTGACTAAAAACATTAGTAAAAATTACTTGAATACACTGAATTATGTTATTTAGAATATGGAGTGAACAAAAACAAAGAACATAGCATACATGTATGAAGATATCATCCTGTAACATTATTTTATACAGTGAACATATTTTAACATTAAAATGGCCATATTGTTCAAAGAAAATAAAGTATAATTTTAAAGGCATGATTAATTTACTTTGGGTTAGAAATTTGAACCAAATTGATTTAGTTGCAAATTGCACAGGACATAAGGGAAGTAACTATTACAGCAAGCCTGGCCACCCACAGGAGTTATTAACTCAAATGTTGGTAAGGATCAGCTTGGCAGCCTCAATGTATGTGCTGGACAGTGTTAAACAGGAAGTAGCAACGACTATAGTAAATGAGAAAGTACTTAGCCAGTAACTTGACCAAATCCATCACTTCCTCAGTCAACTGACCCAGTTTCTTTGTTTCTGTTGGAGGATTCTTCTTGCCTAATTTTAGGGAAAGGATACATTTAGACAATCTTTAATGAACAGTTTCCAAATGAGCCAATGCCACTGTCTCTGTACCTAGTGTTCTGACTGAAAGAATTACTTAGGTGCCCTTGAGTACCTTTGTTATAAATATAATTTCAGCGTTTGGTCTTAATCTAGTATTTTAGTCCCTAAAGGATTCAGCTGTCATTTCTCAGGTATGCAAGCCGGGCCTTTGTAAGAGACATTCTCGGAAGTGACATAGACATCTCTTGCCATATGGCTTGCACATGGGTTTCCTGCATGCATGGTTAATTCAAGGGCATAAGAAAACACGCCAGTTCTATTGGGCATGAAAATTTAGATGTTGCTTTGAAATGTTGACCTTAAGATGTTTAACACCTGCAGGATATGACAACATCTCACAAAAAACCTTTATTGTAAACACTGCTGGGAACAGTCATTTATGAAAGAAGGGAGGGAGCTCATTATTGATATGAAAAGAAGTCACACGGAGGTAAATTATTAGCATAAAGAAAGTTATCTAGTCTGGTGTGCTATTTTCTCCAAGTGGACAAGATAGTTAATATAAGAAATTATCATCTTACAACCCATACAGAATAAAAAAAATCAATGAATAAAAAAATGTTTCAGATCAGTCTTGTGTAAAAGAAATAAATATGCTTTAACTAGTGTGATTTTCCCCTTACCATTATAGTAAAATTTACATGATCCTGGGTTTATAAATGTGATGGATTGTCATTCAGCCATCATCCTTTAACTTGAAAAGTCCCGTGAAAGGAAAATATGTGCCTATAAGGAAAGAAAAGCCTGTGACACTTTAGCCATAACTATAATTTTGATAAGTATCATATGAGCTATGTTTTGGTTCCTCAAGCCTCTCTTTATTCATCTGTAAAATGGGCTCAAAAATACAGACCTGCCAGGCAGTGATGGCGCACGCCTTTAATCCCAGCACTCGGGAAGCAGAGGCAGGCGGATTTCTGAGTTCGAGGCCAGCCTGGTCTACAGAGTGAGTTCCAGGACAGCCAGGGCTTCACAGAGAAACCCTGTCTCGAAAAAAAAACAACAAAAAAAAAATACAGACCTGACAATTTATTGTAAGTATAAAATACCCTAAGGCAAACTGATATGATTTATAAATTACAAGATACTGTCTATAAGATAAATTAGAGAGAAGCTTCATCAACTTGAGGCTGAATTGTAATCCTTCCACTTGTATGCTGCATTTTTGGAACAAAATATTTAGTGATTCTAGTTGAGGTAGAGATGTGGACATTATGATAGCTTATGACACCCCTCTGTTATAAATTCTGTGCATTAGATCATTGCCTAAACAGAACTAGGAAGTGTGATAGCCAAAACAGAATGGAATTGGTCAAGATCAAATCTCAATAGTAATAACTAAGTGTGATTAGTGGTTTCTGAGATGGTATTTTGTACAAGAAAAATGCAAATATGCAAAATAGGCTACATGATTCTCTCACCATTTTCAGCCCGTTTTTATAAAGTAATAAAATAAAAACTAAAATGCAATGATACAGAAATATCGAGTAACTCAATATACAGAACAAGGATGACTAGCAGAGCTGAGAAGACATGGAAGACTTTCCACTTTTGAGTTCATAGACTTTAATATACTTTGATAGCTGCATGGATAAAATTTTCAATATATTTATTTGATATGGGTAAAATAATTAAATTGTGTATATATAAGTTTGTGTGTAATTGTGTGTGTCTTCACGTCTATGTCAAGATTAGTTCAAAATATTATTGTATAGTACTCAAACTTACAATTCACCCTTCAAGAAAAATATTAACACATTTACTTACAGTACAATTCTCGGTTGTAAGATATATGTAAGGAGAGCCCTGTGATATGAAAATCAGAGAAACAAGGAAAGCGCTCTGATTCATCTAAAGTGAGAAGAATACATAGACATCGCGACCTGGTATGTGTGTTACTGCTTCCCCACCTGGAGCTTCAGGTACACACTACGAATGCACCATGATGTTCTTACACGGAGACCGTACGCGACCTTGGGATCATTTTTAATATAATGCTCTAGACAGCTATCAGTTTCTTGACACTGTTGCAGAGCACAAAAAATGAATTTGTCACAAATGCTAAAATAGCAATTTTCAACTGCTATTATGCATTAGAACCTCTTAAAGTGTTTCTTTAAAAATTAACAGTATCCTGGTAGGAGTTCTGACTCATTTATTGCGGGTAGAAACCCAAGTCATAGATATTTTCTAATGGTTCCTAGTGTTCTAGCTTGAACACTATTGAAAAATGCAGGTTAAGATTATAAATAATTATCACTGTGTTCAAAGGATACACATTCAAAGAAAAAATTCACGTGGGCCTTTCCTATATAATTGAAAAATATAAATGAAAAATAAATCAGTGTAAAATTTCTTTAAGTGGTCGAAATACCATCAAAACATGCATTTTGATTAATGGGGAGTTCAAAGTAGAGACAGTGATAACTTTTCCTTTCCATCAAATGTTTAGAAATATATCTACACAGCTAATGAAGTATCAGGAAGAAAGAAGAATAAAGATCAGGTAGGCTCTGTTAGAGAAACATGGAAGTACAAATACTACTTTCTTAAGAAACTTTGGAGTCATATTTTAAGTGTGAAATATATATCTCCTTCCTGTCTGCCCATATCCATTTCTTGTGAGTGGAAATTGATTTTATGAAAGCATTCACTTTTACGTTCTATAAAATTCTCTAAAGTATCTATAAAGTTAAACAAAATAATATTTGAAAATCTTAACATAGTTCTTTGATTAAAAAAAAATATATATATATGCACATAGACTGTGGTCTGAGACTAGCGACATTGACATTCTCCCCTTACCCATAATCTGAAAAAGAGAAAACCATTAGGGAGGAGTTTTGTGCAAGATTGAAACTACAAGGTGTCTTCAGGGCACTCAGTGGTCTTTGGCTGAAACGACAGTGAAATTGCCAGCTTCTACTGACATTCCTTAGCAATTTGGCAGTGAAAGTCTTTGGGTTACAAATCAGAAAAATTTCATTTCAAACATCTGTGGACATTTAACTTTACCGGAAAATTGGCAAAATTATCCGAAAGGATAAAAGACACTTGAGAGTGATATCAGCCATCCATCATCTCCGTCATTCCAGCAGAGAACAGGCTCAGAAAATTGGCACCGTGCTGGACTCTGGCCTCCTCGCTGTCGCCAAACTGCTTTGCTTTCTCTTTCAAGTGCCCCATACGGTGTTTGCATGGTGAAAATTGCTCACATAAGCACTCACAGGGACTGACGGATGGTCAGTGCAAAGCATGAGAAATGCTTCCAAGTGACCTCACACCAAACATGTCACTCTATTGACCCAAAGCAAAAGAAGAATGTGACAGTAAGACAAGCTGCAATGGGCAAATGGGAACCAAAAAAAAAAAAAAAAAAAAAAAAAAAAAAAAAAAAAAAAAAAAAAAAAAAAAAAAAAAAAAAAAAAAAAAAAAAAAAAAAAAATGAAGAAGAGATTAAAAAAAAAAAAAAAAATACAGCGGCTGAAGACGAATTGTCTGTCAGCCCCGAGCTTCCATTTCTATTGTCGTTCACCACGGTGCTACTGTTTTAAGGATTGATGCTCGATCATACTTTTACTATAAAATGGGTGTTTTAAAACTCTATGAAAAGTCCGGGCAGTGGTGGCACGCACCTTTAATCCCAGCACTTGGGAGGCAGAGACAGGCGGATTTCTGAGCTCGAAGCCAGCCTGGTCTACAGAGTGAGTTCCAGGACAGCCAGGGCTACACAGAGAAACCCTGTCTCAAAAAACAAAAACAACAACAACAAAAAAAAAATTCTATGAAAATTACTTCTGACCAAACAGTGAGTAAGCCATAGTAAACAATTTGCTTATATACTTTTTATGCTACTACTTGATATTAAGACTAACATTCTCCAAAGTTATTGCAGAAGGTTTTGGAGGGATTTCAAGTGGATAGACAATATATATACACCCATGCCATGGGTTTTCTTAGGAAGACATCGCAGATATGCTGATATTACATGAAAAGGCTACTAAATCTCATTTCTACCTACATGCTTGTGTGAGGATGTGAGGTTAAATAATTTTAATAGACTTCAACCAAAATAATAATTTTCAGTAGGTTAAACACAAAAAACGACTGATAACTTTGGTTTTGTTTTTAATTTACACAGGCAACAGAAAGATTTATGGAAGTGAAAAGCAATGAGTTTATTATTGCTATTTTCTTTTTAAAATTTAGACTTTATATAAAATTATTATTACTCTATAAACAAATGTTGGATGTATTAGTGTTTTATTCAAATACTTTTTGAATAAGTATGTTTTAAATGTCTCAGCTTTAATTTTTGGTTCCATAATCAAAAATAAATGAAACCCACATAAACTAATGCTTTTGGAGGTCCCTAATAATTATAAGGTTTTCCAAGGAACAAATGGTTAGATAATTTCTGTTTTAACCAATTATAAATGCTATTAACTAGAGGTGAAATACTTTGCATCATTTGTGAATTTCTTTCTTTCTTGAAAAGCTAATTGTATATCAGCACTACCATGGTGGTTTCCAATATCATTATTTAATTAAAGGACCCCAGGGTTTGTTTAGAAATAGCTGGCTCTAGGACTTTGCCAGGAAATATCCAGGATGAGCCAGGAGGATCCTGCAGAGCTAGGAAGCAAGCTAAAGCTAAAGCAACGAACAGCAAAGCAACTACCGACGAACAATAATGGTGGCCTGCCAAAGAACTGTGAAGCCAATTGACAGAGCCCCAGTGACTAGAGATGGAACAGTCTAAGCCACAAAAATGTAGAAAGTAGTACTAGATCATGACTCCCAAGAACATTACTTTGTATTAGTCTAAATAAACAGACAGGAACAGCTGGTGAGATGGTTCTTCAGTAGAGGCACTTGGGTGAGGGTCTAGCAACCTCAATTTTATTCTTGTTTCCCACAAGGCTCACGATGGCACATGCACACCTTCACACACGCACAAACACACACACACATGCACACGCATGTGTACGCACACACACATACACATGCACACTTAACACTTAAATGAAAAACAAACAAATCTCTGGCTTATAATTTGAATGATATATTTAGATACTTCATGCTCAAGGAGTTACATAACACCCCCCATCCACACACATCATAACTGTAAACTCGTATTCACAAAGTCTAGAAACAAACAAGGAAAACCAAAAACTTTCCAGTGGAGAATGGTTTCAAAATGATCTTATGACGGTCTTATGTAACATTCACATGATCAGATGGAAGCATAATACCCCTGTGCAAACATGATCTCTTGGTGGTCGTATGTAACATTTATATAGTTGGATGAAAGCACTCTTTAAGCCCCTGGTCTTTCTCCCAGAATCTCCTAACCTGAGGTTAATTTAGCAGGCATGTCTCAATAAAGCAATACTCTTCAAAACGTTTGACTCTTCAAAAAATGATATACTCTTAATAATCAAAGAAAAAGAGACGATCAGCTTGATGCGGGAAGGACGAGAGAGGTTGGAGAGAGGGGCTAGAATGGATGGAGGGAAATTGATGTGATTCTAAGTGGTCATCCCTGAAAACATACATACAATTATTATATAGACTGGGCAGATTTTACTTATGTATCTAGGAATATATATGCATGTACATATATGTTTTTAACATCAAGGAGGAAAGGATCATAAATTTGAAAAAGAACAAGAAGGTGTTTCGAGGGAGAAAAAGGGAGAAGTGTATTTTATTTATTATCTCAAAAATAATTTGAAAAGACATATTTTAGGTGGTCCGAAACAATGTAGCAGAAAAGAGAGACCTAAGGAGGCATGACAACAAAATGCAACATTGTATTCTAGGTGAGAAACTGGACCAAGAAAAGACTTGAATGAGGCCACTATATCCATCTGGTTCTCCCATATGGCAAATGTACCATATTGGTCTACAGAGTTCTTAAAGGGGAAACTAGGCTGATAAAAGTTGATAAGTCTGTATTATTTGCATGGCTTTTTGCTTTAAGGTGTTCTGTAGCTATAAATCTGTATTAATAGTTAAAGGTTTACTTTCCAAAAATTAACCTTTTGTCTGAGTTCTAAAGTGAATATATAGAAAAAGAAATAACCATGAAGGAGAATCTCACCTACTGTTGCTCTAGGAACACCAGCATGGCTCTGGGAAAGGAGTTCAGTATAGGAGAATCCTGCATGCTTCCCTGCTGAGTCCTATTATAAGACCCAGGAAGAAGAAATCCCAGGATGCTTCACTGAACAGGTATGAACTTTGCTAGTTAGTCAACATTGGTACACTAATTTGAAAATTCTTTTGCAGCATTAGTGACTTTATTAAAAGACAAAAAAGAAAATCTGGCCAAATAAGCAGCAGATCAAAGAAGAAGAAGAAAAAATTATAATAAAGAATAGATGTGATATGATAATATACATTATAATAATTCATAATTAGGTTAATCAAAATTATTCTGTACAATTATCCCAAGGGCCTTTCCAAATGTATTTTCTCAGTATTAAGCTAATACATAATTGATGCATAACGTAGCAGAAAACTAATCACTAATTACATGTAAAATTTTATTATCATTCTAAAATTAGCTATGCTTCATCTTATTGTGCCCGAGAGTACCTAGGAAAGGACAACTAATTCCACCTAACTTCAGCTCAATTTAGATTTTAAAATGAGTCTAGTTGATTTTAAGAGTCAAGCTTAATCTGCCTTCTGCACAGCAGTTGTACCTTTATGACGTAAAATTTTAGGATGTAGAGTTTGGAAAGATGAAGAGAAAAACTTCGGTGGTAGAATGGCTGAGTGAGGTGGCTAACAGCGGGAAGATTTGCCCCTCCCACATGTGCCCCTCCCACATACACCTGTGGGAGAATCACCCAGGAAGATGTGAGGAGACAGACGCGTGGTACCTGAACACAGGCAACCAGCCACATGGCAGAATGTAGGTTAAAGAAATGGATTATTTTAAGGCAGGATCTAGTCAGACAAGAGACTAGCCATATGGCCAAAGTATTTATAAATATGTTTTGAGTCTGAGTCTTATTTCTGGGAACATAGGCCTGGGGGGTAGAACTGGATCTAACATCTACAAAATAGAGCCCAATTTAATGACAATTGGAACCCAAGTTCACGACCTTAAAGTCTAAGGCAAAAAGCAGGGAGAAGGCAGGCTAGCCCGACGAAAGGTCTGGTCTCTTAAAAAAAAAAAACAGTGAGAGAGAGAGAGAGAGAGAGAGAGAGAGAGAGAGAGAGAGAGAGAGAGAGAGAGAGAGAGATTGATTGATTGAGAGATTGAGAGAGACCAATCACCGATCAAGCCAAAGCTTCCCAGAACAGCAAAAGACAAAAAGCTGGGAAGGAGGGTTCCTAGTCAAGGAGCGGGAACCTGCAATGATAGTGCAGAAGGATGCTTTCTAAGGAAGCCCCTACTAAATTTAAAAACAAAACACAGAAGTTGGGGCTTCTCCCAAGGGCAGAGCACAGCAGATGTTGGCCAGCCAAGGGCGAGGAACCAGCTTCAGGTCACAAAGGCTAAAAACAGCTGGTGCAGCAGTGGATGGTAAAACCTGTTGAAACTTCGAGGGGACCACAGCTGCTGGATAAGCCACTTCAAGTTCTCCCAAGCTTGGCACAAAACATCTGCCCAGTCCTATCCTATGGGAATTCATGTTCTCCTCTCAGGGCATAGGAAATGCAGCCCTAGGTTCGGCAGCCAGAATCAGACTGAAAGCCAAAACACCTCTCCCTGTAACAAAGGTATGGGGGCGTGGCCAGGCTCGGCACCACATCTGAGCTAAAACACAGCAGACACTGAACACAGAGACAGGCATATCTCTGTGAATTCTAGACTAGCCTGGACTGCACAGTAAAGTGGGGTGGGACTCCCTGGTGATAGATTCAGTTGCTTGCAAACAGTCTAAAATTTAAAATGACATTTTTTCCTTAAATGTACTATGTAGGTTTTTCCTTAATAATAATTACAAATACCCTTAGTAGTTAAAAAAATATATACACAGCAATCTTACATTTATATAAACAGGGTAATATAAGTATATTCATCCACATAAAGTATGTTTATAATTTCAAATTGAAAGATAATGCTTTTTCTGTTGCCAAAAAGCATTTTGTCCTAGGAATGATATATTCTACTAATCAATGTAAGGACCAGAGTTAGGGCTGGGACAAAGTGGCTTGCTATTTATCTTTCCAGGAGAACAGGAGCATCCAACTAAAATATCCAGAGGACACTAGATGAGAAAATAAAGAATAATACTGTTAAGCTTATTAACTGTATTGCACACTAATCATCAGCTTGGCAATACAGACTACAAATGGGTTTTAGTTTTTTGTTTGTTTGGTTGGTTTTTGGTCAGAGGAAATAAATAAATAAACACACATGCCATAGAGATGATAAGATATTGTTTTAAATTTAAAAGGACAGGGGATTAATGCCAATTGAGGTCTAAATGTGATACGCCATCATAATATCCAATTGGATACACTGACAGACAATGATCTAATTTAAAATGGCATAGATTCTGGACTTGCTTCCCCAAATGAGCTAGGGTGTCAACACTACTTTGAGCAACTAGTCTGGTTAATTGTGGGCTCCCACGGGAGAACTGGTTACAGCTAGGGCCTAACCTAGCTGTAACCCAAGACAAAACCTCTAAGCAAATGCAATGTTACTTGGGAATATGCTTATGCACTAGATGGAAGGGAATTTGAATGAGGTTGAATACAGAAAAGAATATTAAATTAAGAGAAAAAGAAGGGAGAAAGAAATAAAAATTGATATAAATAATTTCAAAGCTACATAGAATCTAAATAAATCAATCCAGGTCTTTGATCTCAATACTTTGGAGACAAAGGCAGGGACAGATAGATTCCTTGTGAGTTCAAGGCCAACCTAATCTACAGAGCAAATATAGTAAGTCAGACTGGGGTACACAGAGATACCTTATCTCAATTAATAATGATGATAACAATAGTAATAATAATAGTTTTATATTGTTTTAAATTATCAAAATGAAGATGGTTATAAATACAATGGTTATAGTAATATGGGACAGCTTCTTTGAGAGAGGTCAAAATAGAGCCGACCTAAATAGTAAAGGGGCCATCGGATTGAATCAGTCTATACTTTTAATGACTTCAAACTGCTGGTCCAAAGGCATGCTATATTGGGAGAGAGGCTCTAGGTTTGTGTTAAAGGGAAAGAGGAAAGTGCTTTGGATTCCTTCCAAAATAATAAGGATCATATTTGATAGAGGGAGACCCTATGAAGATCTCAGCTGCAGAAAGGAGAAAATCAACCAGTAATTTGTAATGCTAAATCCTCTAATGAAACAACTCTAAAACCAACAGGGACATATGTATGTCGCCAGCCAGAACTTCTCCTATACATAGCCAATAAGTCTTATTGGCTAAAGACTTCTCATGACTTATTACTCTGTACCATCCTTTCAGATGGCATGAATGGAAATTTATATTTCAGTTTGATTGTATGATCAAACTAACTTCTAAAGACATTTGTCTTTCACTTGCTCAAACAAAGAGTAGGAAACCATTCTTAATTGATCTGTACACCATGCACATTACATACAAATGTCTTTATAGAACTATACATTGCCTATAAGGTTTGTATATTGCAGAATATAAGTCCAAGGAAACAGCCCCGGCAAAATCCATCTTTGAGGATGCTGGAACACCTGATCCAGCCTCAGCTGCATCAATGCTGTTTCCTCTAAAGACCTGCTTCCTTGACAACATCAAAACAGCTAGTTTAGTTGGTCCAACATCACAGAGTATTCCAGAAAATGTCCATGCTTCAACTACAGACAAAATGCTATCGAGAAAGGACAGACAAATACAGGGAAGTCGATTAGCAAGCTCTGCCAATACAGGGTAAGCAAGTCCTTCATAATTCCTGCTTCATAAAAATTTTATCAGATATATTAGGCCAAAAGGCTGAAGATAAATGCTTCAACATTACAGAGAATATTGGGAACTGCCAGGCAGTCAGCTGTCTCTGTCATTTCTATAATTTTTGGAAGCAGCGTCCCTACACTTCCTGCATACCCAGGTAATATTTATTCCTTCTCAGGTCTCTGGTGGAGTTGAAGACTAGGTAATCTTACAGTAAGCTTAAGTTGTTTAGGATTTAAGAAAATGTTCTAGGTCTAAGAAGATGTTTTTAGATTAATAATTCAAGCTAGGGTAGATAATAGAAAATTTTCCTTAATTACCAAATGCTATGGACTGGACATTGCAAATGTATATCATACCTTATAATTTTCATAATTTTTCTAATTGTATTCAATTTATATTTGAAAAAGACCCTGTTATTGGACTAAAAGGAGAATTACAGAGAGACTATCTTATGTCTGCATGGATGTAGCACCTCTCAGTAATAAATCTGAAGGCCTATAGCATCTAATAGGCAGGAAATAAGAGGTGGGACATCAGGAGTAAAAAGAATACTGGAAAGCAGCAGGCAGGAAAGGCACCCAGGAAGCTGTAAGGAGAATGATGCATGGTATATAATCACAAGTAACCAGCCACACAGCAGAATGTAAGTTAAAATAAGTAAGGTATTTTAGTTATAATCTAGTCAGAAAAGAGCCTTTCTATATGACCAAGGTATTTGTAAATATATTTTGAATCTGAGTCTTAATTCTGGGAACATGGATCTGGGAGGTAGAATCAATCCTAACATCTATAGAAAGGTACTTCTCTTTACTACAAATCTAGCAAAGATTCTTGTCCTATCTCCAATTTCATTTTCAAGTATTACCAAACACACACATTCCAGATAGGAAAAAGTACCTTAAAAGAGGTAACATTAAGTTATTAATGGTTAGTTGCCATAATTAATATTTTATACATAGTCACAAAGGGTTATCTCCACAGAGTAATCAGCCTGCTTAAGGTGAGACAGTCAAGAAGTATGGCAATATGGTTAAAATAAAAGAATTGAAATCAGTTTGTTGCTTAAAATTATTCAGCATTTTACTATAAATGAATAATCTTTACCTGTGCTGAGTGAGAAGTGAACAGGGGCAGGAGGAAGATAAGCGAAGGAGGAAGGGAGGGAGGGAGAGTAAAACAGACGCATTATACACACCCAGAAATAGCATAGCTACCAGCTCTCAAGGAAGCTTATCTTTACAGCAAATGGAGATCATCAGAGAAAACCACAACAGGACACAACGCAGACACAACAAATCCTGGGTATCTACATCACAGATCTTACATCTATGGCTCAGAAAGCACTAAAGCATAGTCACAACGATCATAAGAGCCGGAATACCAGGATGTCTGCTGTGAAACAATCTCTTCTAGAAATGGCTACAAAACAAGACCAGAACAGTAGAATATCAATGGACATGTCAATGTGAAAGGGGGAAATTTCATGGATTTCCACATGTAGACAAAGAATTACAAGCAACTATTTACTGATGGAAAGGATAATTAGGCCTTCTTAGGGATGAGCCACCTTAAATGATGTCCAACTCTGAATGATCAGAATGAAACTACAAAAATACATACACATACATATACACACTCAGACATGTGTCTATCTATAACAAATATAATGAAAAGAAAAGATATTATCAACTTGAGAGTGGGAAGAGACAAAAGGGGTTTCAAGAAAGAGAAGCTGTGGGGGGGCTAGAAGGAAGAAAGTTGGAGGGGAAATTTTATCATTCTAATTCAATTAAAACATAAAAACTTAGTAATAAAAGAAATAAATTTTAGGTTGACACAATCTAACTCAAGATCTATAATGAAATATCTCACAGTTTTGTCAATCTTGTAATAATTGTGTATATCTCAGTCTATTCAGCAAAGGTTAGCAATAAATTAATTTCACCCCTCAACCACACATGAAAATATGAAGACACATCATAATTAGAAAAGAGATACATGTGCAGATTTTGGGGAGTACCCAGATAAGTCCAGATAGTGGACAATCAAAACATATTATCTCTCACTGTCCTCAAAAATACTGCTAGAACAGTCTTTAAAGCAAGACTTGTTTCTTTTCACTTTTACTATCATGTATTAATTGGATAACATAATGAGTTTTGTTACATTTTAACACATGTACATATGTCACTTGATTGTATCTTTTCTCCATTGTTCACAATTACCTCCCACCCAATGCTCTACTCTCTGATTTATCATCTACCCAATGCTCTACTCTCTGATTTATCATCTACTACTTTCAATGATAATTTTAGGCTTTAAGATTGCACATATGGAAGAAAATATCTACTAATTGTCTTTCAGAATCTGACTTAATCTTGCTTAACACGATGACTTCTATTTATATTTGCTTTCCTAAAAGTAACAGAGTTTAACTCATTTTTTTTATAGATAATGAGCCATTCACCTATTGCTTGGCACCAGGTTGATTATATGACTTGAATACTGTAAATAGTACTGCAATAAACATGGTGTCTTACTCAGGGTTTCTATTCCTGCACAGACGTCATGACCAAGATGCAAGTTAGAGAGGAAAGGGATTATTCGGCTTATACTTCCATGCTGCTGTTCATCACGAAAGGAAGTCAGGACTGGAACTCAAGCAGGTCAAGGAGCAGGAGCTGATGCAGAGGCCATGGAGGGGTATTCCTTACTGGCTTGCTTGCTTCTCCTGGCTTTCTCAGCCTGCTTTCTCATAGAACCCAAGACTACCAGTCCACAGATGGTACCACCGACAAGGGGCCCTCCCCCCTTGATCACTAATTGAGAAAATGCCTTAGTGCTGGATCTCATGGAGGCATTTTCTCACCTGAAACTCCTTTCTCTGTGATAACTTCAGCTTGTGTCAAGTTGACACACAAAACTAGCCAGTATACATGGGTATGTATGTATTTCTATTGTATTCTGTGTTTGTTTGGGGGGAGTATATATCCAGGAATCATATAGCTAGATCATATTGTAGTTGCATTTTTACCTTTTGAGGAATGTTTATGCCAAATTTCATAGTGGCTATAATAATGTGCACACCCAATAACAGTTTGTAAGGCTTTCTCACCCTGCCTGTAAATCCTCACTAACAAGTAGTTTGTTTTATTTTGTTTTTATTGAAGACAGATATTCTGACTAGAGAAAAATGGAAGCTCAGTGTAGCTTTGATGTGTAGTCTCCTGATCATGAGGCATGTTTTCTCCATGTATTTATTGGTAACTTGAAATTCTTTTGAAAAGTGTCTTCTTGGCTTATTTTCTCACTTATTCATTGGATCATTCAATCTTCCGGTGTTTAATTTTTGAGGTTTTTATATATTGTAGATGTCAGTATACACTCTGGTGACTACTCACTGGAGTAGTCAAGAGGTCTCCATTCTATAAAGCTTTCCTGTCACTCTAATTATTGTTTTTCTCTGTTTGTTTGTTGTTTGCTAGTTTGTTTATTTGTGGCTTTTGTGGCTGGGAAGAAACTTTTACATTCTATTGAATACCTTTTACCAGTTCTTATTATAATTAAATTAATATTTTAAATATAAGACAGTGGTTTTTATTGGACTATTTGTCCAATAAAATATTGACTCATGCGCATTAACTAAATTTTGTAAAATGTTGCTCTCAGTGATTCTCCAAAGTGTGGATGTGGGCATGCATGTACATATATCACGGTGAGCGTGAATATATGGAATCACTGCAGAAAACCTTAACTTAAATTATACATGAGGCAAAAAAAAAAAAAAAATCTCCTGCTCTTTAGTGAAGAGCATGAGGCATTAGATTCACTGTATATACTTGTTACTCTGCAACACCACATTCTTTTTTCTAAGCATTAGAGAGAATTTTCCATCCATAATTACCCCCAAATGATATTTTATGCACTGTAGTTGCTAAATTGCTGTTTAGGTAGGATGCACCTAAGTCCAACTTGTTCATATGTCAAACCACCTCATCTAATTGGTCCCCTGAGAAAACAGCTCTCTTAAGCCTTATCTTCTCTCACCCCCTTCCACTGCACGATGTTAATGAACATAAATCTGCCAGGCAAGGCTCTAAGAGGGAGAGCCTTTTATTGGTTCTCCCTTTGTGCCATTCTGACACAAATTGCCTTCTGACAAGAGCAGGATCAATTAAGCTGATAACAAGTAGAATTAGGTGAGAACAATGAGAGGAGCCCCCACCATAATTCCGGGACCCATTACTGGGACTCTGCAATGGAAGAAAGACCTGTGCCTCCTATTAAATTCACTTGCCACAGCTTTTACCTGTGCAGAGAAAGGGCTTAGGCAAAGACACCATATATTCTCTTTGAAGGTAAAACTGATGACACCTTGCTGAGCTAAGACAAGGGAAACAAATGAGAGAGGACAGACAGATAGAATATTAAAGACGCTGGAGACACAGATGGATTTCAAATTTACTATGCAAAGAGCACTAGAACCTTCACAAAATGCTAATCTTTTAATATTTCAAAAAGTATATAAAATGTTTACCAAATCTACTTCCTATTAATCTTGAGTAAAAATAAATTAGCTGTCACTAATGAGAAGAGTCAAAAGTAAGATTGCTAGTCTTTATCCATAATTATAACCAAAACAAAATTGTAAGTTTTGAGAAACATAAATAAAACTAACATTTTCCTTTATCTAAGTCTTATCTACTGACGATGTTTGCTTTGCTTGTTTTTCATATTGATACATGCCTCTGTATGATTCCATATGACAGTACTCCATCATAAATATGCTTTCTATGCAGAATATATAATGTATTATATTATTGATCAATTTAACTCTGACGCTTGTGGTTACTTTATATAATTGTCAGACACTCATAAATACACTTTCTCTAAGGTCTCCTGGTTGGCAAACTATGGACACTTTTGAGTTTCTGTCCCTACAGTAGTTTGTAGAAGCTGTCCCATTAGGTGAATTCAGTTGTTTTGTAGTTGTCATGTCTTGAGGTTACATGAGCAATAAAAATGCAATGCTGGCTACGTACTTTCCATATATTATTATTCTAGAAAAGCATCATCGAGTATAACTCATATGAAATCATTTTGTTCTACCCTACAAATTGAAGGTTTTTAATTAAGAAATAAATTATAATTAAATATCAAGACAGAATAATATCTAGAAAAGATAAGCAAGCATTTTATATAAGATTTTGTAGAACAAATAGTTGTTCATTTTAATAAACATTACAATTCTTGTAATTGTTCTTAAAAGTAACTCAGTAATTGAAAAACAATAACAGTATTTTCACATATAATCACTCTCTGAATCACTTGGAGACTATTAACTAAGAAATTCACTATTAGACATGTTCTTATGTTTTCAATTTCTTGCTGAGGAAGTTTCTCTAAAAGAGAAGGAGCAGAAGAATATACTGATATAGTCAAGATATGATATATGCATGTTCAGATAAAATATCACATATAATTCTATCAATTTGTAAAACTGCTGTGTGTTAATAATTAATTGTAACATAAAAAGTGGTGGTGTTACAGGGTAAATTAAGGGTTAGTATTCATTCATATAAATGCCCAATATTTTATATATATATATATATACATATATATGAATATATATATATACATATATATTAATATAAATGCCCAATATTTTCTATGTATATATGTGTATATATATATATATATAAAATATTGGGCAATTATATGGATGAATATATATATTCTCATTGCCCTAAAAGATATAACATGATACTAAGAGAACCATTATCTATTTTGATCTCTCCATAAAGCTGATACTGAAGAGGACTTTGAAACTTTGGATGGGATCTTGGCTATCAATAGGAGTATGCTGGCTAATTTTAAGCCAACCTTACACAAGCTAGAGTCATCAGAGAGGAGAGTCTCACAATTGAGAAAATGTTGCTTGTAGTTTTATGCTCTAACTGCCATTATTCTGGGAGGCGACTGCACGATCAGCCCCCACTGGGTTTCCCTTGAATCCTCGGACAAAAGCCACACACACAGTTTGTTCTTTTTCAACTTGCTTAGGACACAATTGCTAGTCGCTACTCTCTCCTGCCTGGAAAAGCATGTTTGTAATATTTTTATGTTCATTCCTCCCACCTGCCCTAAATTTCAGTGGCTAGTCCCACTTAGCCCCTGCCAAACATCCCTAACCACCCACCTGTGGCCACAGGCTCCAGCTCCTCCTGAGATGTCACATGGCTGCTGACTTCTTCTTCCTCCAAAGCATGGCCAAAACTCCTCCTCTTCTCCCTTGCATCTGCCTTTTCCTTCTGGAACCCAGAATTCCCACCTGTACCTTCCTCCCAGTAATTGGCCCATGGCTTTCTTTACGAACAATTCAAGAACCAATTGGGGAACAGGACCGTAACATCAGCACCGCCCCTACAAGAAAATGCCTCCATTTCTATAGTGTAAAATCCAGAGAGGATGGGGACACCAAAGAATCAAAGCCTTCTAATCATGGCATAACTGATGCATGCATGATTTCACAAAGACTTTGGCAGCATGCACAGGGCCTGCACCAGTCTGTACCACATGGGATCATAGAGTTGAGAGGGGATATGGACACATGCCCCCATTCTTAACCCAGAAGCTATCTCCACTTGCAAATGAAAAGTTTGATTTCTCCAAGGGAGTCTCACTGATCAAATGAACAGCTCTTAATGGTAGGCTGCATGTCTAGCAGTACATGGCCAACACAAAAAAAAAAACTCAATGGAAGCTCTGAAGATTATGTATCTCATAATGTTGTGGGCATTCTCTCTGAATCCTTTGATGGCTTCTGGGTTGGGTTTTTTGGTGCGATTTCTCTGTGTGTGAACATGTGTGTCTTCGTATCTATTTGTGTTTCTCCTATTTTGTTCGTTTGTTGCCTCTTTTTCTTCTCTTTGCTTTGTCCCATCCTGATTTGTTTGTTTTTTTAAAACTGTGTTTTATTTTATTATTATTCTGTAGATGCCTGCTTATTTTCAAACAAGAGACAGAAAGGGTATGAATCCAGATGGAAGGTGAAGTGGGGAAGAACTGGGAGGAGTTGGGAGAGAAGAAACCATAATCAGTATATATTGTATGAAAAAAAAATCTATTTGCAATTAAAAAACAGTGATTAATGTGGGAAGGTCTAGCCCATTGTGGGTGGGGCTACCTCTCAACTGGTGGTTCTAGGTTCTATAAGAAAGCAGGCTGAGAAAGCCATGAAGAGCAAGCCAGCAAGTAGAGCTACTCTCTCCATGGTCTCTTCATCAGCTCCTACCCCCAGGTTCCTGCCCTGTTTGAGTTCCTGTCCTTATTTTCTACATTGATGGACTAAAATATGCTGTATATGCAATTGCACTATTTTCTCTCCAACTTGCTTTTGGTCATGGTGTTTTATAGCAATAGTAACTATGACTAAGACAACGGGTACCAGGATCATGGGGTATTATCGTGACAAACATGACTATGTCCTTTGGGAAAGATTGGAGAAGGACTTTGGAACTTTGTAGTAGAAACATCCTTGAGGGCTGACAGCTCAGAGAGGTAGCTGCTCTGTGTGAGCTTGAAAGACCAGAATGTTGGCAGCAGTTCAGGAAATGGAGATATGGCTTGTGATGTTTCACAGCAAATTTAAGACTACCAGGCCATGTGAGTGAAGAATTTGTAGTATGTAGTTAGCTGGAGCTGAAGAATCAGCCATGGTTAAAAAGAGAACAGCATAATTAATGTAAAGTCTTTTGTGAAGTGTTACCTCACGGTCAGCACATAGAAGCTGTGTACCAGAGGTGGCCAAGGTTGTACCTTTTATGACAGCCAAACTTGATAGTGAAAGTAAGAATCACCAAGTTCATACTGGTTTTGAAGCATTATGAAAAACCGCTGAGGCTTTTCACCGTGTGGCAAGGCTAGAGTCCCTGTAGAGAGCCCAGAAAAGGCTATTGCAGCCCAGGTACAGCAAGGGAGATGCTAGTACCATGGAATGTTCGCCAAGACCTGCAGAGGCAGTGGAATAGAGCCTGCTGGAGCCTGGAAGACAAGTCATGGATGCTGCAAAGTGTGATGCTGGAAAACTGACCCAGGCACGGAGAAGCCCAAAGGATCATGAGTGGTTCCCAAGGCACTGGACACTGAGTTATTTACACAGTTTTTGTTTCTTTATCCAAATTGTGACTATGCCCTTAATCTTTGTTCTTGAAGTAAGAAAATATTTAATTTGTTTTATTTTACAGGAGTGCAGTTGAGAGGTTTTGAACTTTTAAAAATATTTTGGAGTTTTACAAGACCTTGAATTTTAAAATAAACTAGATATTTTTAAGAGACTGATTTTTTCAAAGTGTTTGAATTTATAAAGACCATGGGACTTTTTAACTTTGTAAAATGCTTTATGTTGTGATGTCAATATTAATGTATAAGCTTGAGGATGAATAAGAAAGGAAAAGCTGTTGTTTTATAGTGATGTGTTTAGGTACCCAGTTGACAAAGAGTCAGTTGTGCTGGCTATTTTCATCACAGCAATAGTAACCCTAAATAGAACAAGGAGAGACTGGGAAGTCACAAAGGAAAGAATAATAAATGTTCTCTTGAATATGGACCTGCCCTACCTATGTAGATCTGAGAGAAACTAGGGACACACAGCTTGGAATTTTAAACAAAGCACATTTACTTAAAATAAAAGTCAAATGGTTGGGAGCCCAAGGTAGGCACACAACTCTTCGTATTTGTATCTTACCTTGGTTAGTTATTTTCCTTTTTTTTTTTTTTTTTCTTTCTTAAGTTGTGTGAAACAGGAGCTCACAAGATCTAAAGGCAAAGAAAACACAATCATGTAGGAACTCTGATTATGGGCATTTCCCATAAAATATGCAGGTGGTATATTTAATTATTTTATCATTTTTGCCTTTTATTTTTTCCATTGCACTATGTCGCACTTTCTAGATACTGCAGGAAGCAAGTACTCATGTGGTAGTTAATTTTCAGCCATCTCCTAAGCTCATACCTTATTTCTTTTCTCCCCCCTCACCTCCCTCTCCCTGATCTCCTTTTTTCATCTCAAATGGCCTTGTTTTGTGAGCTTCCCATCCCAGCTTCTGAAGTGCTGCATATAATCTGCATTGCCTTTATTGGTCTATTTTGACAATCATGAGCAAACCCATTCCAACCTATGCTGATGTTTGCCTCAACCCTCAGAAAACTTTTTTTTAAAAAATTACAAATGCAACCCATAGCTGATATATAAGTATCAAATCAAATAACTTTATGTTTTACTTTGTTGCATTACTATGCTAAAAATATTTACTTTTTAAATAAAAATGTAAAACAATAAAAAATAATTGTCCATTCAGTAATGATGTTATTTTCTAAGATTTTCTACTCAAAATATATATTGTGCACTAAATAATTTTTTATATTTTATGCCAAGCCATCTAACCAAAGTGTTACATCTAAGAACTTTGAACTTTTGTACTGGTTTCTTTCTGGTACCTAGACAGATTATTTTATGATAAGTTATAACTAATATTTTTAAATCTCATAACTATAGGATTAGGTTTTTGGTAGATTTTTTGCACAACAACTAGATGATTAGCTGATTACAATGGAAGGAGTAAAACATTAACTAGTTGTTTCATCCACAATTATCTAAATAAATACATCCATTTCTGTTAAAAGTATATATTAATTTATTTAAATTATAAATTTATTTAATTTTTCTGTTATACATGTATTATATATGTTAGTAACTCCATCTCTGTATTAATTTATATATATATATATATTTCTTATACTTCAGAAAAATATAAAAGCAAAACACCTGCAGAATAATACAAATAAAAAATACATTTAATGTGTGATAAATCTGAAATAAGATAGACTAAACTTTTAGAAAGACCTATAAAGATTTGGGAATCAATAACATTATTGAATACACACGTTTGTGCAAATGATAACATAATTGCAATACATGTGAATCTTGTTCTGTTCAATAATCCAAAAGTCTAAATCCCACACATACTGTGCATTGAAGCAAGCAGGCTAGCTCACAGGGCATATATGCAGGTGTCTTAGTCAGGGTTTCTATTCCTGCACAAACATCATGACCAAGATGCAAGTTGGGGAGGAAAGGGTTTATTGAGCTTACACTTCCACACTGCTGTTCATCACTAAAGGAGGTCAGGACTGGAACTCAAGCAGGTCAAGGAACAGGAGCTGATGCAGAGGCCATGGAGGGATGCTACTTACTGGGTTGCTTGCTTCTCCTGGCTTGCTCAGCCTGCTTTCTTATAGAGCCCAAGACTACCAGCCCACAGATGGCACCACCCACAAGGGGCCCTCCCTCCTTGATCACTAATTGAGAAAATGCCTTACCGCTGGATCTCATGGAGGCATTTTCTCAACTGAAACTCCTTTCTCTGTGGTAACTCCAGCTTGTGTCAAGTTGACACAAAACCAGCCAGTACAGCAGGCTAGCTCACAGGGCACAGAAGCAGGCTAGCTCACAAGGCAGAGAAGGCCACAGTAGCCTCTTTAAATTATTCTGTATCCTTTTGAATTTCTCAGTTCTCTCCTCCAATGTTTGGTTTCTTTTTTTTTTTTTTTTTTTTTTTTCCACTTTTATTTTTATCTCATTGTGAGGAAATAAGAGTTGGGTGTGGGGCTAACAGAATAGACTACAAATATCGGGCATTTCCTGTCTTACACATTATACCCCAGCCATGGTGTCATTTAAACACTTCCTCAGGTCTCAAGCTCTTGCCTTCTCTAGACTTCTGTTCACATCCTTCCTGCCCTTGACTGCTGGGCACTTTTGCTTCCTCCAAGTCTCAGCATCACCGCCCATTTTTAGTGATGTCGTCCCTGCCTCTGGTGCACATAAGTCTTTTCACTATTCCTTCGTATCCCATTCTCTATTTTAAAATTTGCTATAGGTACCTCTGCTGCAGGTGTATGATAGACTTATAGAAATGATGTTCTTTTCTCATAGTAGAGAGTATATTCTATAGCAATAGGACTCATCTTTTGTTTTTAACACTGGATACAGTATTCAGATGATACCTGACCTTGTATGTAGAAAAGAGACAGGGGAAGAAAGAAAAGAACTTGAATGAATACTAAAGACAAAGAAAAGCCAGGAAGAAGTTAGTAACGTTTGAAAGAAAGGGAAAGACTTTTAAAGGCATGTAATGAAGAAACGATAAAGATAGAAGAAAAAGTACTACAGAGTGGTGGGAATAAAACTAAGAAGAGCATAAAATCAAAACAAAGCAGTATCAAAGCATAAAATCAAAACAAACCCAACAGCAGCCCAGCCAATCTAGCAGTATCTATGAATATCAACGAACCAGATTATGGATGTCACCAGTGAAAAATGGCCATACTGATGCTTCCTTGAATGTGTGCTTTGCTTTATGGACCCAGACTTCTTGAGTCAGCATCACAAATCTGGCTAATGCTCTTCAGAGCTTCACTTGCCACTTAAGGTTCAGATTTAGTTGACAGATGTGTAAAACCCCTCTGGCCACCTGTCTTGTTATTGATTGCACATTGGTGAGGATTATAGCCTGATATTTTTCAAAATAACTCAGTTTTACCTTAAGCCCCATGTCCTCATGCTGAGCTGCCTATATCTGAGAGCATGACATAAATTCAGCCTATACTCTGGCTACTTCTATCTTCTGCTGGTGTTTGTATAGATGAATATGGAAGACATTGATCTAAAGTTCTCTTCTGGGAAATGAATGTTTATCCATGAATTTTGGGGGCAGGCCAAAGTTTCATTCTATCTAACTCTTATACATTAGTAAAGCCAAGTTTTGAAGTTGCCAGAGGACATACCTAAGTGAATTTAGGGGTGAAAACACATTAATGAAGCTTACTTTTATGCTTAAATTAAAGCTTTAATATTATCTATCTCCATTACCCTGCCCTTACGTGTCATAACTAGCAGCATCTCAGTCATTCCATGGTTGCACCCCTTACTATTTACAATTACTTGATAATAGGTATATTTTTTTCAGAATTGAGTTATAAGGTGATTTCATGGTTGTGAGAAGATGACAAAGTATACTTTAAAATTAGAAGAGCGTATTACATACATATACATGTGCGTATATGATATGGTGTAATTATACACATGCCTAAGGTTCAGCCTAGTGTTCAAAGGGTCGTGATGAACAAAACAAGATTGCTTCAACTTCAAGAGAAAAAGACTCAATGAAGAGATATAGTAAACACAGGAGGAATGAGACTACTGTTGCATAATGAATCTTCAACTGTTTCATGATAAACTTACATGTAAGTGGTGAATTACAAGAGTGCAGATTAAAAATAGAGTATAGTAAGTGAATAAACCTGTAGCACAAAATTTAATTAACCTTATCACCTATAATATACTGTACAAGACTATATATGTAGTACTTTTAGATGGCTGACTCCACCACTAGGTTTGTTTATACCACAATGTGCTAAATATGATTGATCTTTTTAACATCATAGCAACAGAACTTTTTTTCATGTCCATTATAATCTTAAGGGATTACTGGTTTCTATGGGGGTTTTTTTTGTTTATTTAACAAAATATTGTACATAGCTTGACTGTATTTCATTCTCCTCTCATTAGAATATAATGAATGAGGTCTGTATAATCTGTGTTTACTAATGTAATCTAAGTACCCAAAACAGTGCATGTCACATAATAGGCATGTGACCCATGCTTTGTTAAATGATGAGTTGATGAGTATGGTAGTTTGAATATGCTTGCCCAGGAGTGGCACTACTTAGGAGGTGTGGCCTTGTTGAAGGAAGTGTGTCATTGTGGGAGTGGGCTTTAAGACCCTCCTCCTAGCTGCCTGGAAGCCAGTCTTCTAACAACCTTCAGATGAAGATGTAGAACTCTCAGTTCCTCCT
This sequence comes from Uromys caudimaculatus, assembly GCA_028551405.1. NCBI lineage: Eukaryota > Metazoa > Chordata > Mammalia > Rodentia > Muridae > Uromys > Uromys caudimaculatus. Next base: position 12,095,255 of record CM052717.1, on the reverse strand, counting down.
ACACCATGCCTATCTGGATATTGCCATGTTCCTGTCTTAATGATAATAAACTGAACTTCTGAACCTATAAGCCAGTCCCAATTAAATGTTGTCCTTATAAGAGTTGCTTTGGTCATGGCATCTCTTCACAGCTGTGAAACCCTAAGAAAATGGATGAGCAAGTGGATGAAAATCAGCCCTTTGTAGTATGTAATGATGACGTAGTAATGATGAAGACAGAAAGACTTAAACAATTGAGAATCTTTACCTTTGAAGATAATGGAGTTTAGAAGGAAAAATAAATATATAAATGAGAAACAGGATAATAACACCTATCAAATAATAACATTAGAAAAAACTGCATAATTAATAAATGCAGTTCAACTATAAGAAAGACAGCTTCTTTGAGGCAGGAGTAACTCTAGTAAGCCATCCTCACATAAATCACTCATTTGTTCCTCAGGCTAATCTGAATGGAATCATTTCTTTGGTCTGACATCAGTACACTATCTGGAGTGAATGGATTTTTGTTCACATGTCCCAAGAAAAGGAAAAAAAACACTTATTTAAAACAATTACTCAACAAATATCTGCTACATGAATGAATTTTCTTATTTACAAGGAAAAAAAAAAAAAACAGAAAGAGTGGTTAGTTTAATTGTCCAAGATCACTCAGTTAACATATTAGAATCCTGAAGCTCCTGATTCTAAGCCCATGTTACTGAAAATAGAGCATGAAGCCAACACTGTCCCTTGATTTTATTCCTATGAGCAATCCTATTTCTCACACATAACAAAAATTTATTATTTGTTCTAGAATAGGGGCATCATTTCCCTGAAACAACCTCATTAGGCTCCAAGATGTCTAAGCTCTGTCTCTCTTTAATCGGTTTACTTGTGAAGGAGCAATTTGCTTTACGACCTCTTTGCAGAGTCTGAAGGGTTTATGAGCATGTGGTGTCAACAAGGAGTCCTAAGATGCTTTCAGTTCCATTTAGTAGCTCCAGACTTTTCAAATCGTAGGAGCCTATTTGTTCCAAAAAGCCTGGAGTTTGAACATTAAATATGAGCACCCTCATGCTTTTAAGCTTACTGTCAAATGGAACAGCCATTTCTCATGGTCTGTTTCACAGTCAGCATAGGATGCAGTAAGACAGTGTGATCCGTAACACTGTGATATAAACACAAACTCACCCTTCCATAAGGCCTCAACCAAGCTGGGTGGTCTACTTCAATTAATCTCATATTGTTTTTGTTAGTGGAAATACAGATTTCTAAAGATCTGCCAGACATATTACTCGCCCTGATGTACTAATGCCTGTCATACTGAAAGGTTCCACGGTCTCAGAAAGACGTGCTATGTCTTTACTTCCAAGTGAATGAATTATATAATAAGAGAAATAATCTAATTATGAAATTCATTTTCTCAATGTGACTCTTAAGTCATGCGGTAGAGAGCCACAATAATGTTGAAAGAGGAGAAAAAGGACATTGAGGTTACAGCTAAAATGAAAGCAAATTCTAGTAACAGCTCAATCTTGGTAGTTCAGACACTGAAAGGGGGTGATTATAGTGCGGATGCTCTGTTGTAGTAATCTAAGAGCAAACGAAGCAATGACCAAGTCAAACAAGTCCCGAATTCTACCCTCCATCACAACTCTCTCTACGGCACTCCATTTCAGTTCTTCTCTTTGTTGATAAATTAAATGACTTTTTTCTCCTTATCCATCAACTTACTATGATTTCCCATGTCAAATTGCCAGTGTTTGCTCACTCACTTTTTGAGGTCTCAATTTCCACAATACTAAAATACAAAAGAATTCCATTCGCCTTTTCAATTTTCTCCAACTAGGCTGCTGTGTGTTTGGGGAACTTCAGCAGGGGCTAAACTGGAGATGATTCTACAGATGGACTTCAGTCTGATGATGAAATCCTATACAAATGAGAAAAATACTTGCGTGTTAACTTCTGGAATAATTCCACTTCTTGAAACCACTACCTTATTTAAATAAAGCTACTGGCATCACTCCCAGCTCAGCAGGTCTCCCTCTGCAAATTAACATCTTCCTCTTCTAAATACCACAAGTTACAACCAAAAAATTTTACTATGTCATTCTATGCTCAAAACTATAGTGGCCCCCTGTTTGCACCACAAATTTTTAATACACCTCATCTGTCTGTACTCCTCTTCGCTTCTCATATCACCTCCATACCCCTATAGCATCAGGCTTCAGAGGAAATGCTTGTTTCTAAAGTTTACCACATTTTCTGTCATCTTTGCATGCAAAACACCCCATTCCTCATCACTTTCTAGATACATATTTCCTTTGACATCTAATATATAGGCGCAGATTTCCTTGCTTGATTACTCACATGGCAGGACAGGTATCTCAAGTGTATTCCTGTGTTAGCATGCATTATAGAATGCTGTCCTGGGTTTTTACTCTTTTTTGCTCATAACTTCTACAATAATTTCAGTACCTAGAAGACAGACTATGAGTTGTACTGTGAACTCAACCCACCAACGTCTGCATATGTAGGTGCTTAAAGTTGGTCAAGGGAAGCCAAAGATCCCTCAGAAATCTCTAGAGCATAATTCACTGCCTTTTGCTATAAAATAGTTCCTGTGACACTGTTTGATAACCTATATTTTATTTCTGAATCATGGTGACAAGAGAAAACCATTAGAATTCACAAAAACAGTCCCTGTAGCTTAAACATATAAATTCTTTAGAAACATGTCAGCATTATTTATATGTTACCCCAAAGATACTCTTCTCATTGATTGCAAAACATTAGTTTTCTTATCTGCTTATATCCCCTCTGAAACCTGCCATTTAGTCCCAGAATGACTGGGGTTATTTAGAATTGGTTGCCTTGCTGAAAGATATTTAGGCACTTACACTATCTGAATTTCCAAATCCACAGACATTCTAACAACTGCTGCTCCCAATTAGAGTTCTCAGCAGAATAAATTGCGTTCCAAAACATCTTCATGCGATGTCCATAAGGTCAGTTGATGAAAATGCCAGTGTTTAGCTAGGAAAGAAACATGACACACTGTGTCATTAAAGTACAGCCATGGAAGAAGGAAAAAATATGAAATTGAAGATGAAAATGTGCAGCCCAAAGATATATTCTATACATGACAAAGACCTTGTATTCATACACTCACTGAAATTATGGGTTTTTGCATAGAATTAGGCCCTTTAGCATTTTATTGTGGGTGAGATAGATGACTATAAAGTCTCACCCCTCCTGGAGAGACTGTAGATAATCCCTGCTTGTTGGGGTACATATGTCACTTTTGCACTGGAGTCACTAAAATAAGCTGGCCTTGATCCACCGGGAAGTCCTCATCCATCCTTAAACAAGTAATTGACTTTAATTAAAAGAAGACCTGAGCATTGGAAAGAGGCTCTTCAGAACAAGTATTCTAACAGGAAAGGGAGGGGGATGAGAGAGGTGGATGGGAGAGGAGAATAGGAAGTAAAAATTACTAAAATTAACTATATAAATTGACAAAAGTGTCAAACAATTCAAAAGTAGAAAAAAAGTCAGGAGTGGATGAAAATCTTTGCCAACTGTACATATGACAGAAGATTGGTATTAGAATACAGAGTTTTTTTTAAAAAACTAGATATCTAGAATATAAACAACCCAATTAAAAAACATGGTACACTGAACTGAACAGGAAGTTCTCAAAAGAAATAAATATGCTTAAAAGTGTTGAATTCATTTAGCCATCAGGGAAATGGAAGGCTTCCAAAGGAGGGAGGGAATCAACAGTCCTACCCAGCTATGATATCTATAAACTACAACAAAGACAGGCATGGCACAATAACCCTAAGGGTACAGTGGTGGCCCAGGTATCTGGGTGGTAACAAACTGCTCTCTAGTTGAACATAAGTCTAGTTCAACAAGGGAGAAATCAAGCATGGTGCTGATTACCTAGAGCTACTGAGAAAAAGAACCTTAAACTACCAGTTCACTGAAGCAGAATAATACCTCAATGCATTCTAAACATTTGTCCTTAATACCCACAGATAAGTTATCTCCTCGTACCCTCACTAAGGAAAGTTCTCTTTCTAACAGAAGATTATAAAAATCACACACACGCAATCAATCAAAATACAGTTGTGGATCTCAGTCCAAAGGGGTGGATCCACAAAACAACCTCCGGGGAGCATTGTGGAACAGGGGTGGGGGTGGGGGTCAGAAAGAATGTAAACGCTAGAGGATAGGGGAATTTGCTATGAAGACTGTATCTTCTAGGCACATCAGAATCTACACCCATTAAATCTCACTACCATAACTGTGTAAACACAAACCAAACAAGGACAGCGACTATACACACGCCAATTTGGAACGGGAAAAAACACCACAGGGTCTCAACCCTACATGAAGAATTACAGTCAACCAAGGACTGTCGAGAATGAGAGAGATAGTCTTCCCCAGAGAGGAGCACCCCAACTGGTGATTCAATACCAAATTTTCACATATGCATGCAACAACTGTAAGTGAAGAAAAAACCATGCATTTGGAAGAAAACAAGGCAAAATATACGGGAGGATTTGGAGGGAAGAAAGGGAAGGAAGTAATAATGTAACTGTATTATAATATCAAATATAACAGAAAATTTAAAATTCCAAGATAATTCTTGATTTAAGAGAATTAGAATCTCATAAAATGAATTCTGATCATACTCCTCCCCCAATTCCTCCAATTCTATTCTCCTTCTTATCCACTCAACTTTGTGTCTTATTTTTAAAAAATCCTGCAAATAAACTTTGTGTTGCCCTT
>CM052717.1:12078849-12090373 GCA_028551405.1 Uromys caudimaculatus | reverse complement strand
TAAGTGAAGAAAAAGCCATGCATTTGGAAAAAAACAAGGCAAAATATATGGGAGGATTTGGAGGGAAGAAAGGGAAGGAAGTAATAATGTAATTGTATTATAATATCAAATATAACAGAAAATTTAAAATTCCAAGATAATTCTTGATTTAAGAGAATTAGAATCTCATAAAATGAATTCTGATCACACTCCTCCCCCAATTCCTCCAATTCTATTCTCCTTCTTACCCACTCAACTTTGTGTCTTATTTTTAAAAAATCCTGCAAATAAACTTTGTGTTGCCCTTATACTCTCTGGTGTATGGTTATTCACTGGCAAAACTTTAAAAAAAAAAAAAAAAACACTTAAAAACCACAACAAATGACTCTCCTTCTCACAGACTTGGATTTTCTCTATCTTAAACTGGCACAAGTTTTGTGGGTGCTCTCATTACCACTATGAGTTCATATATGCAACTGTCCTGCTGTATCTATAAAACACTGTTTTCTTTTAGTTACCTATGACCTCTGGCTCTTATGCTGTTTCTGCACCTTTCGGACATTGATTCCTGAGCCATGGGAGAAGGCATGATGTGGATACACCTTTAAAAGCTGAGAATCCCACAATCTAATTATAAGCAGAATGGATATTAACAAGAAAACAGATCATTACAAATCAAGGTGAGAATTTGGGAAAAGGAAGCCCTTATCTTCTACTGGTGGGAGTGTAAACTGGTACATCCAATATGCAAATCACTGTGTAGAATCCCCACAAACCTAAGGTAGCGCTCTCAAATGCCCCAGCTATACAACTCCTGAGTGTATTCTCAAAGGATCCCATGTTTTATAACATGAATACATGTACTTCCATGTTTATTGTGTCTCTATTTGAAATATTCAGGGAGTAGAAAAGCCCAGATGCATATCTACTGATAAATGGTTAGTGAAAATATGTCACATATGCACAATTTACACAACTTAATTTTATGCAGCAAAAAAGAATGAAATTGTGAGATTTGAAGAAAAATGTATAAAAATGTAATAATTATACTGAATACAGTAACTCAAAGTTGGGAAAAGAAACAGCACATAGCCATTCCTTTATAAGGATCACAGCTACAAATTTATATTGTGCTTAACATTGTGTTGATTAAAAGCTCAAAAGATACAAAGTAGCCACTAGAGGGCAGGAGTGGGGGTAGAACTCAGTGGAGGAGAAAGTAATGAGGAATCCTGGGTGTAGAAAGATCTAAGCAGGGACTAGATGGGAACATGAGGATGAGATGAGGAGTAAGGTAACTAAAATTAAGGAGATATGAAAGCCTACTGTTTTGTAATCTTATTAAAATACATATTCCTGAATGGAAGTATACTCTGCAAAAATAATGTTCTTCCCAGAAGTCTTATGTAATTAAATGAAAATCCCAGTATACAATATTTACCCCATGACTTGTTGGCCAGGAACACCACAGAGGCCCTAAAAATAATACATGCATTGCCATTGCTCCTGGTTGCCCATCAGACCTTAATTGTAAGTCCCTATTGTCGAAAACAACATACAGTTCAGTCAAAAGATATGAATCAAACAAGCTAGGGCTGATCTGGAAGCTTTCTCCCTCCTGGATAATCTTTATAATGCTGGGAGGTGCTATGAAAGCTATTGTGAAAGAAGCCACCAACAGTCTTATCCAGATGTGAATCCCAAAATCTTTAATAATATGTCAGACAACATGTGTTTCTTACTGTAAGAGTAGTGTTGCTATAATAGGGGTAACCAATAAAGTTATTAGCTGTTATGCAAGTCTGCTATAAAACAATCATTGTCAGCTTCTACATGTTTATCACTTTGGCTCTCTTCTCTTTTGCTTTCCAGGTAAGTTCAGACAATGAGAGGCACAGACAAAATATGCAATGACTAAAGAGTTGGGTACTAGAGAATTTATTCCCTGGCTAATAGCCTTCATTCTACGCAAGAATATACATTCTTCCAAAAATGGGACGACTTTTGTCTGAAGACAATCTCTTGATTGTCCCAGTGGTCACATTTTCTTCACTTGTGATGACTTCTTGCTTGCTCTCCATGAGGAGTACTGCATCTTTCCTTTTTGTTTTTGTTGTTGTTTTGTTTTGTTTGTTTTCTCAACTTTCCCCACAATTGTGTAAATGATCTTGTCATAAACATATCTTCAACAACCCCTTTTGAGCAGGCTGTTTTGAAGAAACAGAGGCATGTGACATTCAAAGGAGAAGATTCCTATCTTACCAGGTATTTGGTAAGCAGCAAGACATGAGCCTCCATCCCTGAAAATACTATGCATATCTATCTTCTCTTCTTGTTTCTGCTCAGTTCTTCCTAGTGAAGGAAAATATTCTCTGTCCAGATTTGTGTTTCCTCTCTTCTATGTCTCAAGAGCATTCATCATGGACTAGCAAGATTATTTATTAAGGAAAGAAACTTTCTATAGAGCCTCATAACACCAGTTCTATCCCTGAGACCCACATGGTAGGAGAAAATTTATTATTGCAAGTTGTCATCTGACCTCCACATATACTTAAAGTTGTAAAAAGGAAATGTTTTATATTATTTTGTTTATTACCTCAAGCCTTCCTGCAAGTTAATAGAACCAGCGAAACTAAGTGCATGGAAAAAAGGAAGAGAATAGGAAGACAACTTCAATCATTGTTAAGAATTAACTTTACTATGCTACCATCAAAGCCGGAGCTTTACTATGCCACTGTTATTCCTTCTGGACTGGTTAGCCCCTGAGGATATATGGATATGTCTACCAACCTTTCTGTCGTTATATAGGAAAAATGATAAGATTGTCTTAAGTTCAGTGAAGTTGCAAAACATCTTACCATGTTCAGATGCCTCACAGCAAGGAAATAAACAACCTAAGATGTTAATGTGCTGATGTTTGGAGGACTAAAATATATTGACATGTATGGGTATTGCAGTTAAGAAAATCAGACATGTAAGGCTAAGTAATCACAGTGCAACTTGACTGATGTAATCAGTTAGCAACTAATGCTCTGTGTGTGTGTGTGTGTGTGTGTGTGTGTGTGTGTGTGCATTTTCACTATTGAAATGAACATTGCTGATAAGAAACTCTAGTAGATAGTCAATTATTGTGAATAGTCATCTACAAGAAGAGCAGAGAAAGAGTGAGGGCATTAGTATTCACTTAAAAGTTCCTTAGAGGAAGTATGAGAAAGTGGGCAGGGAAGTAGCTGAGGAAGAGACTGATTGCCCAGCATGTGCAAAACTCCAGATAAGTTTAACAACCACCAATTATCAAAGAGACCGTTCTTTACAGCAAATGGAGACTATGATAGAAACCTACACTTAGACACAATGCACAAATCAACAGATCATCCAAAGATCCACCTGTATCACAGCTCCAGAAAACATCACACAAGAGGGGGCAGAAATACTATAAAAGCCATAAAACCAAAAAGTCTGCTTTGACAGTCTCTCTCAGAAATGGCTGCACAAACAAAACCAAGACCAGAACAATGGGAGCATCCACGGGCTTGTTAAAATGGGAAGAGGAAAATTTCCACTCCTACCCCATCACAGAAACTACAGGTGATGAATAACTGCCAGGAGGGGAATTAGAATCTCCCAGGAATAAGCCTCCTAATTGTTTGTTCAATGTAAAGCGGATAGTTAAGAAATGCAAACAACAAAAGCAGACTCCACAGATTGTATGAATACATATAGATATGTAGATATAATATATAAATAGGTATCTATTACATATTTATAGATTATAATATAGAAAATACATGTAATAAATATAATTTTAAAAGAAGATATTAACTTGAAAGTGAGAAAAGACATGAGATCTGTTCAAGGAAGGATACATGGGAGTGACCAGAGGGAGGGGAAAAGTGATGTAATTCTATTTCAATTAAAAACATATTAAAAAGAATGAGCATATCTGAAGCAAAGGAATAAAAACAAAAACCAACCATACATCACCAATAAATAAATACCCATGGATTCAAGCTCTAATACTCAAAAGAGCAAATAGAACAGGAAAAAGTATAAGAAAGTGATTCTAATATTTGAATGTTGTTTTCATTGTGGTCATTCAGCTGGCTTTTATTTTTGGGGTTTTTTTTTCTCTTCTATAAAAGACTATTGAATAAACAGAAATATTTGCTGTGATCTCATGCAATATTTCTAATGGCAACTGAAAGATATTCACACATAGAGCTAGCCTGAGATACTCAATCCACCTGTAAAGCAGACTTCACACTCAGATGTTGTAAAAAGAAAAAGTGATTGTAAAAAGCTCCACCCACTAATTCTAAGAGTTTCTGGTGTTTTTGTGCTGCCCAGAAAATTACTGCAGAAAATGCTAATTGGTTTCCAATGCCCATGGCTGCTAAGCACACATGAAAGAATCCTGAGAACATGGTGGGCTCAAGCACCTATATTACATTAGTTACTTTCAACCTCTTACATGAGAATTTCAGGACATAAAACTTTTCAAAATAGTGTGAGTTCTCACAAAGAAGAGCAATTGTGTGCACCTGTGACTAGTTGTTCTCTCTGATTAATGTTTTAAAGACTTTAACAATCCTCTGGTGGTTTGTTTATCTATTTAGTCCTTTTGTGGATTCATTAACATAGTATAGCTGTGTAGTGATTGAAATTTAATCAAGCAACTAAATTTTTGGGTTTGTTAAATGCTAATCTGGGTTCTGCTTTGTCAGTAGTCTTTGACCAACATTGGCTCAGTAGGGCCAGGTGTATGGAAAGATTAAAATTTTTATCTTAAAAACTAAGAAAAGTTACAGCCCCATCATATCCTCCCTAGACATTGAGTCATGGCTACTCTATTATTGAAGAATATATAACTCCCCTTCAAAACTCTTTCATCTTGCAATTTTAAGTGACAAGGATATGTTTTTGGAGTTGGAGGGGTTGTTGCTTGGTTGGTCAGTCGGTCTTTTTGGTTGGTTCGTTGGTTGGTTGGTTTTTTGAGGGGAGGTGGAAGAGAATTATTCTAGTTTGTGATCTACAACTTTTAATTTAATTTGAAATATTTGTAATTTAATTCTCTAGTACATTACCAGAAGTGACTGAGCCTATTTTGTTGCTGTGAGGGTCAGTAGTGATAAGGTAGCTGTATCCCACAAAGAGAATGAGTCCCCTATGTTTTCCTGAATGCCCATTTGGGGAGTTTGCCTACTTTGTTTTTAATCTGTCCCCGGAGTGCACAGGTGTGTCACTCATGGTTTAGCAAAGAAACTGAATAGGTGTATGTGTATGTCGTGTGTGAGTGTATGTGTGTATGTGTGTGTATGAATGCATGCATCACAGAGGTATGTGTACAAAATATGTATTATAATGAACTTGTTCACAATTATGGAAAGGCATGTAGACATAATTTTTTGCAACCCACTTTTAATAGGGTTCAACCTCTCCTCTAGCCCACCCCCTAGCAGAGGTAGAAGAGAAAAGTTATTAAGATATGGGGGAAGTGAACCTGTTCAGCAATAGTTCTTCAGGGACGAGCTTGATCTTCTTTGACAGCAGTTCTGTTCCATAGCAAACACCAAATAAAACTCAGCAGTTGCAGGCCAGTCCTCTAGATAGGCAAATACTGCACATGAACCAGCAACTACAGTCCAAGTAGACACCAGGCAGGAACCAGCAGCTGTAGATAAAGCCTGAGGAAACTACAAGCCTTGCCAACCAGCCTGAGGCAAGGCTGCAGAAGCGGCAAGCTGCCACAGGAACCTCATGAGCAGTTCTTGGGCGAGTTTCTCTCAATGGTAGCTGGTGTTCCAGAAGGTGAGCCCAACAAGGCTATTCTGTGTAAGGCAAACTAATACACACGTGTAGTTAGCAAAGAATAGCGAGGCGGAGCAAACCAAACCAATGCTCAGTGCTTGTCTCCCACTGTCTGTGGGGTCATATTTATATCCTTCATCATGGGTCCTTTCACGTGTTTGCTATATCAAAACATTCACCTGTGTCTGCTTCAGCAAAACATCCTTTCACCTGTGTGCCCCAGAAAAACATCATTTGACATAATTGACTTTCCAAAGCGACTAGAAGTTTCCACTTCAAAGGCATCCCATGATCTTTTGTCTGTAAGCTGGACAGCTATTGGTGAAGTTCTAGTATGAGTCCAAATGGACTGTTTCAACTCAGAAATAGTCAGGCAAAAGGTGCAAATTCTCCCTTACCCTAACTTTTGTTCTACTCAAACTCCTATCAAATTGGATAAGAAAAAAAATTACATCATGTATAATCTGTTTTACTTAGTATACTAATTCAAGTATTAATATCAGCCAGAAATAACTTTGGAGACACTAACAGAATATTTAGCTAAATAGTAGGCATACGGTATCCTAGTTAGGGTGATACATTAATTGATCAGGAGGCCAGGGAGATATCTATGTGGGTAAAAGTACTTGCAACACAAGCCTGACAACCCGAGTCTGATCTCTGGAACTCAAATGAACAGACAGATAGTGTTCTACATCTGTTATCCCAGCATTACTTTTGCAAGATGTGAGGCAGAGATAGAAGAAACAGCCAGAAACTCTCAGGGCAGATGGAGTCCACAGCACAGAGTGCAACAGGAGTAACAAAAAAGACCCTGCCTTAAAACAAGGTAGAAGAAATGAACAGATGGATGAAAGGTTGTCCTCTGATTTCCACATGTGCACCATGGCACATGCATTTCTACACATACACACACACACACACACACACACACACACACACACACACACACGAGCTCTCTAAAATCAGGATGTATATCAAAGGAGAATAGTTTTTAAATGGAATTCTATACAGAAAGTATTCAAGATACTTACAATTTGGCCGGTATATACTTTTCCTGTAGCACCAGTTTAGGCATATTCAGAAGGCACAGGCTTCAAACCTGAATAGATTTCACATTATGTTAGACATATCCTGTTTTTTTGCTGGCTTGCCAGTATACTAACTTGTTTAATGGAAGGTTGATATTATAGAATCATATTTTGTTTTCTTTTTTGGCAAGAAAATTGGTCTATCATTAAGGATTAATTTGAAGAGGCAAAACCACAACTTTTCTACTCAATTATTTGCAGAGCTGTTAACTAAGACATTAATGAAGAACAAATGAACACAGAACGGCCACCAGGGGGCAAGTACATATTTATTACCTAGATTAGCTCCTGAATGGTCTCTAAAGAATAATCATATTTTCTGTGTTAACAAATTTATTCAAGACTGAATTTTGGGTTTATCTTGGCTCGAGACTAAATTCCTTGTTCTTTTGGGACCGAGTGAGTTATGAGGAAAGCCTTCCACCAAAGATTTCTGGTGCCTGAAGAAAGTCTATAGAACTACAAATGGTAGGTAAGCACTGTAACTGGACCAAACTGGACAAGTTAATCTTCCAAATGCTGCCCAAAGGAACCCAGAACTGAGTGCTGATTCATTTATAGCCCAACTGGGAAGTCATGTGGCTAACCTAACTCACAAAGATTTACATTATCAACCTCAGTCATCATATTAACAGAATCTTTAGTTGAGAAAAACATCATAAAATGTGTTAGTGGGAAATAATGCAACCTTTACACATTTCTATAAACAAAAGCACAAATGTATTCACAGATACTCAACTGTGATAATACAAATTACCATCACATTTGGAAGGAAGTTTTCTTTAGGTACAAAATAGAAGCTGTCCCATTCCCATAAAGATTCACCATTTCCAGTTTTCAAAAACCACCTATGTGAGTAAGGGATTATTACTTTTTACATTTTTTTGAGATTATATGACATTTATATCATTTCTCAATTCCTTTTCTTCCCTCCACACTTGCCCATATACTTTCCTTCTTGCTCCCTTTCAAAGGCATGGGATCTTTTTTCATTAATCATGGTTGTTCCATGAATATGTATATGCATACATATTCCTAAATCCAGCCTGCTCAGTTGTATACTGTTGTTTGTATGTATGCATGCTTTTGGGGCTGAACTTTTGGTATCAGACAACCTATTGTTGCACTTTTCTCTGCAGGAAAACAATTTCTCCAACTCTCAGCATTCCTTAGTTGCCTGTAGTTTGTTGTATAGGCTTGAGGCTTTGTGGGCTTTTCTTTGTCTATTTTTATAGTCTAATTGTCCTTGTTCAGCTTTTGTTGTTGCTAGTTCAGTTCTCCTGCTTAACTTTGTATACCTATCAGGCTTAGTAAAGTTAAAAATAGTTAAGCAAACCGTAAGCAGCAACAGCAACAACAACAAAAGAAACAGTAAAGAGTTTTAAACTTTTCAGATGGACATGCATTGCTGAACTGCTCACCAGTGATGACTCGTAGGCTCAGTTGGATGCTGATTATCTGTGCAAGGACTCAGTCAAATCCATGGAAACTGAATCATGGGAGGAGTAACAGCGACTCTACTGACAGGGAACTTCTCTCATTGTCCAATTAAAATTTAGGAAAATTAAGGATAAAAATTAGTGTGCAATATTGAGAACTAAAATGATTGGTAAAACCTTGCTCTTCAGGGGTGTTTTCTCTCTCCTTGTTACCATAAATTTACACATTCTCAGAACATTAGAAACCCATATACAGATTATTTCCAAATTCCAGTATCAAATCCCATCCTATTTCCCTGCTGAAGATTTATCATTGTGAAATGCAGACTCCACATGCTAATTACTGACAACTTAATTCTCTACTTCAAATATTTCATTAACATTCTAATGATTAAACAAAAGTTGAGAATTCATCCTTAATTCATTTTCTCTAATAAAATAAAACAGAAAACCCTAATAATTAACTTTAAGCATATCTCAAAGCCAACATCATACTATCTCTAGTATTGTTTTCCTGAAACACTGAAACAGTCATTTCCTCCATATCTCCAAGGCCCTCTAATAAGAACTCATTTTCTGCCTGTTCTCTTGTACTCTTATGTCCATATTACATTACACTTGTATTTTATACTAGAAAACAAATAACCTTGTCCACCAAGAAATTGTTATCTCGGCTAATAAGTAGCACACACATATGTCCCATGACTTAGAAGACCTTATGAAAGACAGAGAAAAGATTCAGTATGAAGTCTTTCACGTGAAGTTATAAGCTGAAATAAAGCCATTTGAGTATGCTTACAGTATATTAGGGCATCTTATGAGAGGGAGCACATGTGCGTGTGCTCCTAAAAGTGCATGCTAAATTCACAGAGCAACCTACTTTACACAATTTAAGCAGTGAGCTTCAATCTTTAGATCAGGGATAATAGGTCAACTTATCTGATATGGCTCTGGTGTCCATATTTTTAATTCTCATGTGATTAAATCACATCCATGGTTGAGAACTGTTTTTTAGTAGAGTCTGATTTTCTTTCCTTTCTAGGTGTTTTTTGTCATATTAGTCTATCAAATTAGTTTTATGCTTATCATTTGAAACAAATGCCATAATATCCTTATGTATTTTCAGTATCTATAACCCAGAAATGATACTGGCATGTTTGTGAGTGGAAGCCAAAAATGTTGCTAAACATGAACTGTTGTGGATAGCCCTGGGGCTGTTTGTATTTTGATGCTAATTCCGCTCTCCTGGGAGGGGTTGCAGACAAGGAGTTAGTCACATACTCAGGTGACTTCTTGTGAACCAATCCCCTAAGGAATAAAGGAACCAATTACTGGGTAAGTAGGAGGGGCTTCTGGGTTGGATGGGGAAGAGGCAGAGGAAGAGGAGGAGAGAGGAGAGAGAGAGAGAGAGAGAGAGAGAGACCTTTTAGGATGGGGACAACATAAGGGTAAGATGTAGCTGCTAGAGTTTCCTGGTATCATGGCGGATCTGCAAGGATTCGCCACCAGAGGAATCAGATTTTAATAAGGCTTACAAGATTAGGTTTACGTTGCTGTGCCCAGAGATTGAGTTACTATTGCTTCTGAGCTAAGTTTATGTGGTGTTTTTCTTCTCTCGGCGGCACGTCTGGGTTCCAGAGAGAAATGTACTGTGACAAAGTGTGGGTTTGCCTGATGTGCACCACAGAGGCTAAGGGAGTATTGAAGCATGGAGCTGGCATGGTAGTGACCCGCCAGTGGGAACCTAGCCAGCTGGGTAGAGAGATCATGGAGCTCTGACTCAGAGCAGGTCAGCCATTGCTCACCAGTGCATGGCTGGCCAGGCCAACAGGGTTGAAAGAACAAGGGTATAGCATGGGAACTTGTTATATTCTTTCTTTTTAATATGTCCCACAACTGAACAATACACAAGCATTTTCTCCAGAACTAGGAATTACCTAGTCCACATTACAAAATGGATAAATCCCATTGGAAGGATAAGGCATGGGGCCCATGTGTATTACCTGGAAGTCTTTGGTTTTACCAATACAAAGAGCATCAATAAACCCTGATGGAAGAAATTATGCTTTTGATTCCCTGTGGTGAGAGAGAGAAGAGAAGAAACTGAGAAAAAGCCAAATGAAATTTCAGTAACTTCAAGCAAACAATTATTTTAAAAATTGTTTTTCTCAAAATTCTTTCTATATATAATACTTGACTTACAACATTAGTAATTTTTTGTTTTTTATTTATGTTTATTTCTTTTGTGTATGGGAAGGTTATAGAATAACTTGTAAGGCTCAATTCTCAAATCCCATCATGTGGATCCCAGGGATTAAACTGTGGTATTCAGGACTGCCAGCAAGAACCCATATTCATGAGCCTTTCAGAGTGCCTGTCTTTCTTTGAGACAAAGTCATACTATGTAGGCATGACTAGGGTAAAAGTCATTCTGCAAACCAGGTTGTCCTTGAACTTGCAGTAATCCTCCTGCCTCTGCCATTCAAGCACTGGTAAAACTGTGTAGCAAAATGGCTAGAACTAGTAAATTGTTTAATGTTATTCTTAGTTCTGTTTTTCTGCAATTTTAACTTAAAATTATACTTTATAAAATAACTGTAGCATTTAATAGAATGGCATTATTGGTTATAAAACCTCATTAGCACACTCTCCTGTTAAACTGTAAAAGCTTGAGATGGTTTCAAAAGGTCAATGGAGTTTACAGCCTACTAATAGGATGACGTTTGTGATTATGAATGCCATGTCTCGATCATTTGTTTAAGTTAATGTGCAAAGACCTAATATGAAAAACACAGGGCTTATGTAGGCTTTCCTTTGTTGATCAGTGTTTCTCATCAAGCTCTTCATGCTAATTTTTGATATAGGCTTTCCTTTATTGATGTCTGTCATTGATCGATGTTTCTCACCAAGCTATTCATGCTAATTTCTGATAGCACAAAGCCAGCCACATTCTATGTTTTCTCTCAATATTTTTCCCCTAAAGTAAATGAAAAGGCAAGCTTATATTAAAATTAACAAAGTATTTTATTATTTTTTGGTCCTTTTTAAAATCTCCCTCGACATTGGCAGCATTTTGTTGTTTCTATTGCTTTTACAGCATGAAAATTAAATGAAGAAATAGAATCAAGGTATATAATTTACTAAGTATAGGAGCTGATTTTAGCCAAACAATAGGGGACCCACTGAAATCATTTTCACAGAATTAGG
>CM052717.1:12020518-12078349 GCA_028551405.1 Uromys caudimaculatus | reverse complement strand
TATACGATATGAGTTATCACACCCATCCAGCGCCATCTTCCTCCACCTCTTTCATGCCTCCCTCCCAGCTCCATACACTCTTTTTATTTTTATTTCATCATTAATAACTCCCTAAGTTCAATTAATGCTTCCTATATGTACACAGTTATGTGTTCACCCACTAGGGCATGTATAACTTTAATCTTTTCAAGACTTTTAGTGATGGTTCTTAAACACTTTAACCTCCCTTTTAGCCCCATAACCACCGGAGATTGTGGAAAAGAAAGGATATGGGGGAAGTGGATCTATTTAGAAAGGTTCTTTGGAGTAACATGTCGTCTGGAAATCAGCAGTTCAGTTCACAGATTAGCAGTGGCAGCTCGATCCACTCGCAAACACTTCACAGATACACCAGCAGTCCAGTTCAGTAGAGTCGGAATAGCAAACATGAGTCAGCAGTGGTGGCACTACCTAGAAGAGACAGCCAGGTCTCAGCCTTGGCTCCAGTCAACAGAAGGGACCAGGAGGAATGCCTGGAGAATTTCTCAGCTGTGCCTCTCTCAGTGAAACAAAGATCAGCAAAGACAAGAAACCAACAAGTATTGCACAGCTAGTTCTAGAAGCAACTAGTCACTGTCTGTTGAGTCCTGTTCATAACCTCCAAACATTGCATGTCCTTCACAGGTCTTGCCTCAGCATGTGCCTTTGCCTCAGCACATCTTTCTCAGCTGACATCACTCTGCCAATCAGCCCAAGCCCTCAGAAGTGGCAAAAAACTGCAGTACAACACCAAAAGGTTTTGGGTGTGTTTCCTTTATGGAGTCCCAACAAATGCAGCTCAGCTACACAATGTTGAGGCAGACCAATACATGTGTGTTGTTATGGAGAATCCTTCATCATGTGTCCTTTAATGTGCTTACTTTAGTCAAATATCCTTCCTCTGGTGTCTGCTTCAGTAAAATGCTCCTTCACGAGTCTGCCTTAGTCTTTCACCTCGGTCCACTTCAGGAAAACGCTCCTCACATGTTTTGCCCCAGTAAAACACCTTCCAACACAACTGGCTTTCCAAAGAACCATTCAGTTTCCACTTCAGGCATCAGCAACCACCAATGGTGATGTCCCCAAAGGAAAGCCACTCTGCCTCCCTTAGCAACAAGCAACTTCCAATAGCTTATTTGGTAGGGATGGGAGCTCAGAGGACCCTGCATGATCCAAGATGGAACAACACTCTTTATAATAGCTGTATTCAGTGTTAGCCCACCTCAACCTCATCACCTTTCTCGTCATTTACTATATGTTATGCTTTTTATTTATGAATCCTACTTTCAACTCTAGCCACAATCTCTCTAAAGCTTCTTCCCATTATCATGGTTCTATCTTCTTGGTGTTCTATTTTTTAAAATTCTTACTTACAATAATTCTTCTTAAAAAAAATATTTGTATTCTAGACATCCATTTCTATATAGACCCATTCCCAGAACTACCCAGGGGATTATTTCATAGCCTGTATCTACACAAAATTTTTTTCAATTGAAAAATAATGGTCAGTTTGTCTTAAGCATTTATTCCCACTTTATATGATCCTCGCATTCGTGGAGAAATTATATAGAGAGGAGCATCTCATAGAATATTTGGTTTTCCTATCCTTCCTTTTCTTGTATGGATACTAGGATCAGAACATTTGAGCAACACCACACTATTAGCCTCTAATTCACATTTTTCCTATTTGGAAAGCTTTACCACTGGATAGAGACTTTAAAAAGATGTTCCTTGTCTTATAGTCCACAAAACAGCCATTGGGAAGAAAATCATGTAACGGTAGACATTTGTGCCATTGCAAGTTTATAGTCTCCATTTTCAGCAATATCAGTATTCAGACCCAATAAGTTTGGTTGTTTTTCAAAGCATTCTTTATCTTCTTAAGCTCTAGAGTTGATGTTTGTTCCACATCCTGACAAAAGACTTTTATATCCTGTTAGGGCCGTTTGGTACAACCTCCACCCAGTTCATACCTGCCCGCAAACACATATTCTTACCAACTCTTTTCTAGCCTCAAAGGAAATGTCTTCTTCTCAATGTACAAGGTAACCTTGGTATTTGAATTTTAAATGCTCCTGACTCAAGTAACTGATATATGTCTAAATTGACAGCTGTGTCCCTTACCTTGCCTTAATAATTACAAACTGTATTAATGTGGTGAGTTGTCACATCACTTAACTTAGTATATGTTGATGGAAAACATTAAAAATAATAGCTGCCTTCCTATATAGTTTCTTGAAGTATATGAATGCATGGGTGACCTCTTAGGACAGGAAATGATACCCAGATTCTAGCAAAGGAGGTTAGCTCAAATAAGTTCATGAAGGAAACTTAAAATAAACTGCAAAGATGGACATCTGCAAAAATGACTTCAAAGAACAAGGTACATAAAGGCTTAGTCTGCTATCCCATTGTGCAAGGAGTTGACAAGTCGCTAAAAGAGCCTGTCTTTACCATTTGGTATTTCTTGTTTGCTTTTTCTTTTTTATTCAAGAATTTCATACAGCACTGTCTTATTTACGTTTCTATTACTGGGATAAACACCATGACCAAAAGCAACTTGGGGAAGAAAGGGTTTATTTCATCGTATAATTCATCACTTCTGGGAGTCAAGGCAGGAACTCAAAGAATAAAGCAGATGTAAGAACTGAAGCGGAACCATGGAGAAATGTTACTGACTGGCTTGTCTCCTATACCTTGCTTAGCCTTTGTTATAAAATTTAGTACCACCTGCCCAGAAGGGTACCACACACAGTGAGCTGTGCCCACCCACATAACTATTAATCAAGAATATGCCTCCTCCTCAGTAAAGGGGAATGTCAAGGCAGGAATATGGGGATGGGTGGACGGGTGTGGGGGGTGGGAGGTGGAATTCCCTCCTATAGGCGGGTTGGGGAGGGGATGGGGGGTATCCAAAGAGGAGACTCAGAAAAGGGGAAACATTGGAAATGTATATAAAGTATCAAAAATAAAAAAGGAGGAAAAAAGAATATGCCTCCAACATACTTGCCTACATACCAATCTAATGAAGGCATGTTTTTAGTTGAAGTCCCCTCTTTCCACATGACCTTAGCTTGCGCCAAATTAGCAAAACTCTAACCAGCATAAACACGATCATCTTCTCTCAACTCTTCTCAGATCCATCCCCCTTCCCTATTTGTTGTGTGTAATTTTTTAAAAGCCCACGCTTGGTCCGGCTATGCTTTGGGACCAGCAACTGCCTGCCTCCTAGCCAACGTCTTCCCACAAACGCTGGCTTTGCCTCTCCAGAGTTCCAAGATCGATCTCCTGCCAGCCCGTCCTCCACAGTGGTTACCTTTCTCCTGGACCTCGGTCCTTTGCCCAATCTTCCTGTTCCAAAGCCTGGACAAATTCGGCACCGGATGTGTTCTTTCTCTCACCACTCCACTACTCTATTTCCCAGCTATGAGATCTCTTGCTACCTACGGCTCCTCCAGGCAACATGGTTCTGCTCCATCTTCCTTTCTCTCTCTCATTGTCTCATTGTCTCTGCTTCCTTCATCCTCTCTTCCTTCTCTAAAGCTTCTAGCCCCACCTTTTTCTTCCACTGCCCAATCACGGGCTCTAGCCTTGACTTGACCAGTTAAAAGAAGGAGCAAGTTCACATGGAAACACCTGAGTACATGATCCACTCCTGGTGGGTGTTAGATCAAAATACAACCAGCACCAAGGCAATCCACACCTATCCACAAAACTTTGTGTCCTAGTTTTAAAAATGTATCAAGACAAATTTTGCTTTCTAAATACTCTTAGGTGTATTTGGATCTTAGATGCAGTGTGGTCACAGCTGACTCTCTCTTCCAGCAGCTGATACTTGTCAATAGTTCCTCAGCTAAGAGTGGTGCAAGGTGCCACTGTGCTTCCCCATGATAGGGTTTGATCTGTCTTGAGCATGCACCAGTCTTGTGCATGCTGTCATAACAAATGTGAGTTCGTGCATACAGTTGCCCTGTTTGATCAGAAGACACAGTTTCCTTGTAGTCATCCACCACATCTAGTTCTTATATTCTTTCTGCCCACTCTTATGCAGTGATCCATGAGTGGGCAGAGGGTGGATGATATAGAAGCCCCGTTCAAGGCTGGAAATTCCACTCTCTTATTCTCTGCCCTTTGACCGTTTGTAGGTCTCTGCTAATCTATCTAATTCAAATAGAAGCACCTTTGATGAAGCTGAGAGATTTATTAATCTATATTAAAACAATAAGCCATTAGTAGTTGACTTAATATTATGTCCATGAAGTAGAAAAATAGTACTAAGTCCTCCTTTAAGACCTATAACATATCCAGTCATAGCTTCTTGACACAAAATGCCATTTGAGATTTATAATAGTGAAATCCAACATGTTCCATTTCTTCCACAAAATAATAATTTTCTATTCGTTCCATGTACTCTTTTTGTTCCTACTGTCTACATTCAGTTTTGGAAGGAAAGAATTACTATAAAATACATCAGCACTCACAGTTCCTATATCCCCTTTTACCTGTGGTTTCGTTTCTCTCTAGTATTTTTAGTCAAAGCACCCTCATCCTTTCTTGTATATGCTAGATTTAGTAGAAAGTCCTGACTTTTGAAAGTAAACAGTGGCAAGCAGAGCACTTGTTGGAGATAAGTGTTGGACAAACAACTACCTACCCCACTTAAATTCCAAATACTCAAGAAGTCATTAATTTCACAAATTCTGCTTTAAAACACAACACATATATGTAAAGTATATTATTTTCATACTCAAAACCTTGGAATATTTATTATTTGCTTATTTGTTGTCTTACTTCTACTTCTCCACATTAAAAACTAAGTTACAAGGGATTCAGAGACCTTATGTGTCCTTTTTTGCAGTTGAAACCCACAGTACAAATATTTAGTATGTATTTTTCAAGTGACTGAATAAGTTTTAACATCTGTGTAGTTCTTAAGTAAAGTGATGCTGGTCTACTTGAATAAGAGGTGTGGTATTAATAAAAGTTTGGTTAAACTTTATTTTTAAAATAAATAAAATCCCTTTACTTCCATAGTTGACACTATGATTCATGACATTGAGGATTATGATAAATAAGGGTATTTCTAGGTTTTTAATTGTATTCAATTATTCTTGTGTGCAGTTGATTATCTAATAACTCGATCAAAATCGAAGTGAATATAATGACAGACAACATAACTGGTGTGTTCATATGTGTGTGTGTGTGTGTGTGTGTGTGTGTGTACCCAGACTGTCAATTGTCTACTTTGTGACATTTCCTATGACTTTGTGGGTACCAGTTCTTAACTAAAAATCATCATCTTGACATTAAAGCACTAGAATATTACTGCTTGGAAGAGAAACTCACATGAAAGCACACAATGCTGATGAAAGTAGAAACTGACACATGCTGACACCATGGCCTAGCATAGTTAGCTCATTTCAGACCTATTGCTTAGAGCCCAGGCAGTAAGTGAAGTTCACTGAGAAAGTCTATTTAAAAATGAAAAAGTTTAAACTGCCTGAAAATAACATTTAGTTGGGATGAATCTCAATTTAAAAGATGGCACAGTATAAAATTTGAATTAGTAGTAAAGCCAAACTTTTCAGGGTTTAAATCATGTAGTGGTGCTACAGCCAAGCAACTTTGGGTCCAAGAAATTAAATTACAAACCTGTGTTGGTTCTTCTAAGTGAAAACTAATGTAACAGCTGTTTCTTTCACAAAACTATTAATATGAAGATAGAATGTTGATCTTTTTCACTTCACGCATCAAGCATACCACACTCATTTGCTATTGGATACATTTTCTGTCACTCTAAATATATTTACCTCAATAAATTAAATAGGATTTTATTAACTTTCTCAGGTACCACACAATGAGACTATGTGACTAGCTTGCCAGTTTCTCCCACTTTCTGCCTATTAAGCGTCTGACACAACAACAGGAAACAAACAACACCAGCCCCCGTAATGCCCCATAATGCCTTCTGTTTTGAACATTCAGAATGGCTGTACCATGTGTTCATGTGCACATTCCACTATGGCCAAGATAGAAAGGCATTTCTCAGGAACATTTGTGGTTATATAAATTAACAGATGTATTATTTAAAGTAAATGGACTGCTTTAATATTTGAGTTGCAAAACAAGAATTATCCTCTACTATTTGTTCATACTAAAACACTTGTATACATAAAAAATAAAAAACTTGCAAAATCATATGCAGTTATCCATAGGACATGTGATTACTGTTGACTGGCACTTGGTGTGACACCCTCCTCTTTATGAACGCACATAAAATGCTTTTGAGCAACCCTTGGCAAGCTTGGCCCCAGGGATTGAGCAGTGCCTAACACTAAACACTCAGTCTCTTCCCAGACCTACCTGGCAGAAACTTCATGGAAGACATTATTCTCCACTGGTAATTACCAAGATCTATCTTCAGTGACACCAGCTGCCTACTCATCACATTGGAAATCCAAAGAAAGTGTTTGTCTAGCAATAGTCAACAGGAGATAGAGAGTGAGTGCCAATGTTATCACTGAGGTTTGTGTTTTTCCACCCTCTACCCAAGACCTGCAGGTATTCACCACAGACCTCTTCTGTTGTTGCCCTCAATGCTGCCTATTTGTTTTAGATAGATTGAGTTAGGATTCAGTCGTTTTCCACAAATAATCCCTAACTAAAAGACTATCTTTGCAACTAATTTATTCTATTTTTACATTTTATTTGATTGTTTTACTTATTCATTCTATATCCCACACACTGCCCCCTTTCAGTCACCTCCTCCTACAATCCTTCCCCTGTTCCCCCATACTCTGCTCTTCTGAGTGGGAGGGGGCCCCTGGGTATCAACTCACCCTGATACTTTAAGTATCTGCAAGGTTAGGTGCTTCCTCTCCCGCTGAGGCTAGACAAAGAAGCCCAGAAGTGAGCACTCAGGCTATGTTAGAGTGTGGAACAAAGCTTTGGGGAGAGAGAGACATGAGTTCAAGCCATAGCCTTTTCCATCTTTTCCATTTATAAAAAGTATGACCTTGAAGTGACTAAACTTCTGTGGTTCCCTGTTTTCTTCTCCATAAAACAAAAAAAGTAATAGCACATGTATGACAAAATTTCTACAGAGTTTACATGTGTTCTCAGCCTTAGGAGGTAGGTCATCCTATCACTCTCATTCCCAGTGTGGAAATAAGAACATGGAGGCTGTGTTCAAAGAGGCTGTGATTTCAATAAGCATCCAACCCTGTTTGATTAGCAACTTGCCACTTCTTTAAACGTATCCAACTGCCACAGGAAACAAGGAAGAGAACAGAAAGAGGAGAAGGCAGAGGAGATAAGTAGGTTTGTATTTTCTAACTAAAATATCATGCTTAACTTGCTTCTTTAGAATTACAGCACATAAGATACACATCACTTTCAAATTATAAGACTAATACTAAAAATTGCCTTTTGTTGAGTAAATGTTAAGTGAGGTGAAAATCGATTGTAACAAAGAAAGGTGGATCCAGAGCCTCAATAAAACCAAGGCCAATAAATAAAAGTAACTCTTCTAGCGTTTCCATGCTTTGCTGTGGTATCGTGTAAGCAAACTTGTTTCTATGCATATCTGGCACCACAATGTGCATGACGCATCTCTATTTCACATCAACATGCAACATTGTGAGTTCAATTGTATTGTGGAAGCATTCAGGAAAAAAAGTTCCCTAGCATAGCTCTGAACAGTAAAATCTCTGCAGTGAGAGCACCCAGCGTTGTCTCCAAGCCTTGCACAGGTGGTTCACAACCACCTGCAACCACAGTTCTAAAGGATCCAACACTCTCTTCGAGCCTCTGTGGGCATCAGGCACATATACGTGCAGGCCCTCATACATACACATAAAGATAAGTAAATCTTCAGCACTCTTCTGGATTGTTAAGTCAATTGGATTCTTTTCTCTCTTCATTCTTTTTATTATCTTCAGTGTCTGCTGCTATTTCCATCACAAAGACACACACACAGACAGATATATGTCTCTGTGTGTGTGTGTGTGTGTGTGTGTGTGTGTGCAGAAAACAGCTATTAAGGGTGATTGTTATAAGTAGATTGATTATATGTGGCATTACAATAAAATAGAACTTCCACATCACAATGGCATATTGAAGACAGCACACCTCCACATTCTTCTCTAACCTCCCCCCAAATTAGTCAGTTAAGTTAATTCCTTAGCTGGCATCATACAGTGAAAAATAATATCTAGGAGCTATTTGCTTGTGAGATATTACAATAACTAGGCCTCTGATTCCATCTAACTCTTAGTACAAGGGTAGATAGTTCACCTTTTCTTATAGCAAAGGAGATTTATAAGCACAGCGTGGGAATGATTTGCCTGGCATAAAGGAACATATTTCCAAATGAGATCCTCTTCTGAGGACATTTATCTCTTCAGTGGAAAAGCTCCAGGCACAACTCTCAAAAGGAAGAAGGTGGCTGTGGGCGTAGCTCAATCCAAAATCCACACATGGCCTTTTCCTTTGAGCTTTACCTTGACTAAGTACACTTGTCATTTTTGGCTTCCAGCAGGACATCACTCCACATTTTATAAACCCTGCCTTTCATTAGTCCCTATTATCCCAAGAAGACAGACAAGAATTGTCAAACATTTTAAAAATAAGAAAAAAAAAACAGTACAG
This sequence comes from Uromys caudimaculatus, assembly GCA_028551405.1. Taxonomy (NCBI): domain Eukaryota; kingdom Metazoa; phylum Chordata; class Mammalia; order Rodentia; family Muridae; genus Uromys; species Uromys caudimaculatus. Next base: position 12,069,682 of record CM052717.1, on the reverse strand, counting down.
TAAAATATTCAAGAGGACTTGGCAGAGAATATAAAATGAGACTCTTCCCTGATTTTATCACAATTTTAAACTTTAGCTCAGAAAGTAAGGACATTAGAAGATGTTGCTGCATTCTAATCGAAGACATCAAGAAACCACCAGATGCCTCTGTCTTTTCTGATTTCTCAGATAGGTCCAAGTGGTCCTCTCACCTGTACTTCCTTCCATCCTCACATTAAAAAAGAAAAAGAAAAAAAGAAATGTCATACCTTCCTCTTTTGCAAGTTATGAAGTAGCTGCATCCTGCCTTCATCTATCATGAAATGAAAGGAATAATTCTAGGTAGAAATATCATAGGTTTAAAGTAGATCATACAAAGAGACTAAGGCTACAAACTCTTGGTAGACAGTTCACTACACTAACTCTGGCCATTGTTCAAACCAGCATAGGAGAAATATTTCCCCCAGAATTTCTAGTTCAAACCAAGAGAGCAGTTTATGCTTTGCTCATGCCAGTACAAGAAATTGCCCTTATCCACATTTCATTAAAGGCAGAAAGGAAGTAAGACAATATACTCAGTCCTGTTTCCATGGAAACTAAGAACTTAGAAGTTGTCTGAAGATGAAGTGGATAAAGCTTGAGCCAATTTGAAGACATTGCACTAAAGAAGCAACTCTACTAAGTAAGGGCTTCCAGCAATGGAGGTCTGTAACTTCCCAAAATGTCTCACATAGAGAATATCACCTACTTATAAGACTATTTACAGGTACATATGTACAAACAGTAACCTAGGCATGGCTCTAAAGAATTCATGTTTGGGTCTAGAATAGAACTAGAGATTTAATACCATCTTAAATGGGAAATAGTCTAAGAATACCATGTACAAAAAGATACCCATGTTTTTCCTGATCCCTCTTCCCCATTTCATAACCCTTAAAATATGAATATATAACAGTAGAGGGTTTCAGAAAAGCACATTTTCTTCTCTACAGATGCTTCTTAATCCATATGGCAGGTTTACCAGGAGTAATAAAAGAGGTTTCTATAAGTTGGAATAGGGATTGAAACTTTAATGGAATGGGTTCTTTTTATCTTTAAAATTGGTCTTCATTGTTAAAATGAGACTATCTTAATAGTTGAAGATGACTGAAAGCTTTGACATTTGTGTGGACCCAAAATTTTAAGAACTCAAATATTTTTTTAGTAGTCAATAAATTAAAGAAAATTTTTCTTATATTGCTTATATTCCATCTAATTCAACTGAGACAATGAAATAGAAATGTGATAACACCTCTGGTCCGTCATGACATATTCTATAGAATCTAAAGATACATTCCATTTAGAAAGCTCAATATTCTACATTGTAACTAGCATTAAAAATAGATGAACAATTAATAGACTGAAACCTTCAAAAGTTCAGATAAGTGCCTTACATTAATAAATTTAACAATTTGAGGGACTTTCACAATCCCAATCCATGGGATTACCTTTTGTGTCCATTTCTGCTCACTTGCCTTCAATTCTTAGTTTTGCATCTTACTTTTAAAGAATTCTATTCAATCTTCGCTCACAGCACAATGCCCTCTCACATCTCCACAGCATTGTGCTCATCACCTTTAACAGCATCTTTTAAAAGCTTTTACTTTTATTTCATGTGTATGGGTGTTTACCTTAATGTCTATATGAGCACAAGATGCTTGCCCAGTACCCAAGAAGCCAGACAAGAGTATAGGATCTCCATGTATTAAAATTACAGATGGTTGTGAGCTACCACATGGATGCTGTGGGCTGTACCTGTGTCCACTGCAAGAGTAGTAAATGCTCTTTCCATTAATCTATATCTCATCTCTTGTGTTTATCAGTTTGCTCTTATCTGATCTATATTTCAAAATCCTAGAGCCCCAGGACAAACATGTCCCCTCCACTGACAACCTGACTTGAGCCCCACTGATAGAATCAATTACCTTCTGGCCTCTATTCAAATGTTCCACCTTTGTACAGATCTTATCTCATTGAAATTCTCCTAATAATTTTCATAAATGCTTCCCCAAGTAGACCATCAAAACAGACACCTACCTCACTTATCTGTGTACCCATAACTGGGTATATATACATTGTTTTTACTTTCATAGAAGGCGTGCATTGCACACCTGTTAAATTCAAGAATGAAAAAAATCCAGCAGATTACAAAAATATAAGATTTACAATTTTATCTGAAATCAATAAAAGGAAATTAAAGATTTCTAAGTTTCATTATTATGACACTGATGGAGTGACAGAAACCTTCCTGACACAGTTTTGCAAGCGAGAAACTGATGTCTTTGGGCTGTGGTAGGTCAGCATTGGAACACTTGACTAGCATGCACTAGGCCCTGGGTTCTGTCTCCTGCCCTCATCTAACCCCAAAAGATGAACAGAGTTCATATTTAAGTAGCAATATTTATAATCTTTTCTGTGAGATGTTCCTCAGAAATACCACTTTTAATATATACCACAGATTTATACTTGTCCATTATTCAACTCAAATTTGATATTTAAATTAAATTCAAAATATATTGAACTAGACCAAATCCTTCTGAGAACTTCAAATCTAGAGCCACTGTGAGCAGTGTGTGCTCTGAGCCAAGTCATCTGGTCTGCTTTTTTAAGAAGCAGGAAATTGTGAGAAATAGCCATGACTTAGAAGAATGTGTGTGGGTGGCATCCTTGGGAGGGTCCAGGAGCAGCACCGGTTATTATAGCATTATGATCCAGCATTTCCAGTGGGGACAGCCCTGAATCTTCCAGAAAGTGGAGGCAGCAAGAAAACAGGTACAATTCACAAAGTGAAAAAACCGAAAAGCACTAAACCAGACTTAAAAGAGTCAGGAGAGGCTGTTATTCAAAACTGTGAATACGTATCTTCTTGATGTCTGATCTAACATCTATCAACTTTCACAAGACACAGTGTCAGCTAAGCAGTGAGCTGTCTCTGTCTCTGGGCATATGCTTAAGCAATAGGTCTGGGCAGGGGCGTTGGTTTGTTTAGTTTTGGTTTTCATGGGGTTTTGGGGTGCTTTTTGTTTTGTTTTGTTTTTTGTTTTGTTTTTCCTTTTTTGCTTGATTTTTCAGTCCCCAGTTTTTCTTGCAGGGTATTGTTAGTTTTTCCCTCACTAGTAAGATGCACACATTCTGTTCAATTGAAACCAAAGAGAAAGCCAGGCTATAGAATCTAAAGCCTTCTAACATAGGAAGTTGTATTAAATTCTTAATCTGTGTGCTGAATAAAGCCCCAAGACATTGTTCTGAATACATTTCAGGGGAAAAATAGCTACTGTGCTGCTACCCTGTTGATCATTCCACATCATAATACATGCACACTTTCTGCATAGCAATTATTAGTCTCGGTCCCCAGAGAAACCAAGGATAGACCCAGCTTGGAGATTTAATAACCTATCATTTCATACACCTCCACCATGGGATTTGAGAGCTCTCTACTTAAGTAAAATGAGGTCTGTGCTTTCTCTCTTGTTGGGAATTTGGAATTTATTAATCCTTTTAATGTTCAATTCACATGTAGTTTGGTTTGAATTTCACTTAAAACAACCCTCCCCTCATCTCTACCACCCCACAGATACTTATTATATTGTAAAAGAATTAGACCATGCATATTTTTTGTGCTATGTATTTTTTCTGCATCATCATAAAAAAAATGAAGGTTTAAATAATCGTGGTGTGGGTGAGATCCAGGCAACACAATAATTTGATGTATGAGAAGAAAAAGAAAAATAGAGCCTTGAGGGAATGTAAAGAGGACCAGACAATACTTATCCAACAGGAGCAAGGTGGCAGAGTTAATCTAAAGAACAAAAGCATCACTTGAATTATTTGAATCCCCCCCCCCCTTTCTCTGGTACTCTTGGTTTTCATTAAACAAGGGGTAAAAAAATCAAAATAAAAAGCATGTAGGAGGGAATGTAGTTGAGACACGGTCCTGGCTTCCATTCAGCTGCCAGACTGGTTGCAGAGTCTTGCCTAACATGACATTCATGTTATATATGACTATATATTACAAATATAGAATCCCCCAAAATGCACACTTTGGTAATTAGGTCTTTTAACTAAATATTTTTGCTCTGATTTCTGATCAGCTGGAAATAGAGATATCCTGCTGTCCAATAAAATAAGTGTAAATAAAATTTTCATATCATTAGCTCGTTAGCATGTAACCCTTTAAGAATAACAAACTCATCTTTTAGTTCAAAAACTTTGACTAAATTCAGTGATTTTTTTTTTTTATATAAAGCCAGGAGTTAGGGACAATAACAAAAACAGAGAGGCTTCTGTTAACTAAAACCAGTTTTTAGTGAACCCTGAGTTAAAGTCTAGATTCTAAGCTTGGGTATCATGTCCAAAATTTAAGTTTAAATTTATCCCTGTGTTCCAAAGCTTTTGTGACTCAGGATATCAACTTTGATCCTGGCATCGAAGAGCCCCACTATCTAGTCCCATTCTGTATTCTGGACTCATCTCTAAGTAAACCCTTACCCGTGCTAAGGAGAACTCTCCAAACTTTCTTTTTTCTAACCCTCCAAATGCCTTCACCCAAGACCACTTACTCTTGCTTTATTTATCAATGTCTTTCCATATGTTGATTCACGTAAGTTTCAGGTTTCTACTGCTTTAGGTAGGGAATTCTTGCTCCTTTTAGAGCTCTGGTGGTCCATGTTAAGCAAGGCAGTTAGAGCCTATTCAGTGGCTGAACTGTAAAATCCATCAGTGACTGGACTGTTGTATGATGTTGGCCACTCATATTTTGTCTCTGAGCCTTAATTTCCCTGCTGACATAAGCATTCATTCTGTAAGCAACATTTGACTATAGTTTGAAGTCAAATACATGCACAAATGCAGAAGTAGGATGATTCTATACTTTATTGAATACTGTATACAAAATCTATCTAGCACCGCCCAAAGGTATAGATTGGCTTGTAAAATTAGAAAAGTTACGTTATAAATTTATCAAAGTTAATTGGAACTCTAGAATTCTAGAGGTATATTAAAGTCATATCAGAAAAAATAGACACAAAAACTTTGTAGATGCAGCAAGGACAAAAGGGGGCAATGCTCCACACATCTTTCTTCTGACTATCCAATGTATGTCAAGGAAATGGACTTTATAGGTGGAGAACTCCAAGTACCCAGGGGCCTTAGTTGGGTCCAGTCCCCACAGCCTACTCAAATTTTCGTCTATCAGTCTGCCTGTTTGTTTATTGAGACCAAGTATTGCTCTTTACTGTAACAGCCTCTATGAACCTGTACTTCGGCAGCTAGACTCAACCCTGGATCAAGGCTCCACCCTGTCACGGTGAATCTACATCTGCCATTTTAGCAGACCTCCAGCACGGTTAGTTATGTAACTTCTACTACCCCAGAAGTTTTTTTCATCCCTCTAGGGAGCCTAGCTGATGCCAATTAGATCTATTCGAGATTCCTGCTATAGCTTTTCTAAGCCTTTCTAGCCATTCTGTAGCCTACATGTCTATGCATATTTACTATTTGGCATGTAATATGTGATCAGAGAGAGATCGGAGTCAGATTTGTAGCAAAGAATTTGCATCTGTCTTAGCCAGCTATCAAGCAAAGCAAGACTCCCTGACAAATTGCTGCCGGGAAAACAACTGTGGCTTGTGAATATACTGTTATTCTATAAATTCTGACATTGTGGGAAGACACTAGTGTATTCATTTATGTTGCTGGCATAGCATGCTCATAATATTCTCCAACTGTAAACCAGCACAATGAACATCTTTAAATTATAAGATTGTTTTAAGAATGAAGTCATTGGTAGAAATGTACCCTATTTGCTCAAAAGTATGATTGACACAAGTGGAAGAGAAGAAAAATCTTTTTTACAGATTGTTACTTCTCAGATATCCTCTGTATTAACTTTTCAGTTGTTTAAAATAAAAACCAAATTGATTTTCTTGGTAGCATTCTTACAGGGCAATTTGAAAGCACTCCTCTTGGGGCTGAAAAGATGGTTTGGTTGTTAAGAGTACTTTCTGTTCTTGCAGAGGACCCAGGTTGTATTCCCAGAACCCTCATGGCAGCTTACAAACATCTGTAGCTCTAATTCCAGTGGACACGTCTTCTGGCCTCTGTGGACATCAGGGACACATGTGATATGTGGTACACTTATATACATCCAGGTCAAAACAAAAAACAAATAAACAAACAAAACCAAGAACCTCTTACACCTAAAATGAAAGTTAATAAACCGTTAAAAGCACTCCACTTTTCAAAGCCTTTCATGACTTTGACACCTAAGGTTGTTTCCATGATGATAAACGGAATGTATTTCAGAGGATACAGCAATGCTAAAACAATGACCATTCACCCAGAAGATCCACCCAAAGCAGAACCCTCTCCTCCTATGTCCTGTGATGTCACCCAAAAAACTGCATATTCAGCACTATCAGTTGTCAGACAGCACAGTGCTTCTTGAATATTGAAGACTGTGTTTGCTGATCTTAAACACTGCAGTGGAATGGTGGTATCCAGAGAGAGCCTACAGTCACGACCTCGTCAGTTTATTCACCTTTAGAATCTTTGGGCTACTTTTAAAAGATTCATTAAAACTATCACATATACAATATACAATAATATAAATAAAGATGTATTTATTTTGAAGGCTTTAGGACTTTGGATTTTGCTAGTATTGGCCTAAAAGAAAGGGCATATTTGGTGCTATTGATAAATATAAATTTTCATATCAAAACTAAAGATGTGCCTTAAGTTTGCCCTGGAGGGACTGCTTCGTATTCATTTTCCCCAAGTGAGCATTGTTCAAAAGACTACAAGGTAATATGATATCTCCCATCTGGAAAGTACTTTGGATGCTCTAAAAATAGTCTCTATATTGGTATGAAGTAAATCTTTCCAGAAGTCCTAGTGTTGTCTCTTCCTGTGTGCTATCTTCTAACTTCTAAGCTCGTCAAGGATTAGTTCATCTTTAAAATGGTAATTTCTAATCCGTAAGTAAAACACACACACACACACACACACACAAGGTGATACTGACAGTGTAGAGAAAAGGAATTGTACAAAGAGTGTGCAGAACACAGAATAATATCATCTGATTTCTTTTCATTCCCAGAAGCTGTTTCCCCATTGTAAACTTGGAAGAAGACAGGCAACTAAAGGAAGAATTGACCTTTTTACCTGTGCACAAATTGCTTCATTTAGTTTAAAGCCCATACAATAGCGAATACTCCTAAGTCCTTTAGTAAACAACAGATTAATTCTTGCATAATAAAATGTCCTGTAGTGATCAGTCTTTTAAACAAAAACAGTATAATCCAATCTAATGGCAACATTAGGCCGAAGGAATTTCTTACATATAATAAATGTGTGGATTAGGCAGTTATCTATCCAACGAGTCATGATTTCCTTATAAATGCTTTACTACTTATATTTAAATTGTTTCTCACAGGGCAGAAAAGCTATAATGAGGAAGTCTAGGATAAAGAAATGCCACTAGAACAGGATTTCTGTGAAAAACTCCCAGGTATCTCCATTAGACACAGAGACAAGAGTAGTCAGGGTTTATGACGTAGGTCCTACAGCTCTTTGCAGGTTGTTTTTTGTTTGGTTTGGTATTGAATTTCTTTTCTTTACCATACTTCTTTGGTAGATCAGAAAATCAACCATTTGATTCCAGCAGTCCCAGTTAAGAACTAGATAATTCCTTTAGACATGCTTTCCTACATATTTCTGAGACCACAGAAGAGTCAGTTATCTTGTTAATTGTAGGATGGCTGCCAACGAGTTAAAAGAGAAAAGGTCTAGAATCTGTTATAACCCAGAAAGAGCACAATGAGGTCTCACTGGACATTTTATACATTGCAGGATGTTGATTGTATAAGTCAATAAGGAGTTGCCCTATTACAAACAACCAAACAAAACAACCAAACATATAAACCATGCAAGCCCAACACCATAGTCACCTTCGGTCTTCACAAAGATTCTAGTTTATAGATATTTACTTTTAGAGAAGAAAGTGAGAATTATGAAGTAAAAAACTGACTATTTTAGAGGGAATTAAGCACTCACATCAATTTTTTTTGTATAGTCTGTCAAGGTGATGGAACTCAAAGAAGGTAGGTTAGATACATAGATAGTTAGACCTTTGCTATTTGCCTGAAGAGAATAATATGCAATTTTCTCCAGTTTTATTAAGAATATCTGAGATGAGTGCTATCAAGCATTCTCCCCATTGATACAATTAGAACACATTATAGATGGGACACAAAATTGAGGGACACAGTAGAAACACCAACAAACCTCCCTTGGCCAAGTCCTGCTTCTCTCTGTGTCTGGTTTTAGGGCTTCATGAATTCAGATTAGTGTCTTTTAGCTTCTGACACTTGCTTATCTGTCCAAATTTTTCAATAAGATGTCTATTTCACAAAAACTATTTCTTATTTGTTCAAATTACTGCTGCCTACTTGTAATTAGAAATGGAAAAAATAGAAGAAATAACTATACTACCTTATGTGATTTCATTGTCAATACCAAAGTGTAGACAAACATAGAAAGTGAAAGGAGAGAACAGTGAAAATGTCTTATTTTCTACTCATAAAACAATGAATAGAAAATTATTATTTTATATTGTCTCAAAACTTTTATATGACTAAGATAATTTTTCAAAAATAAGATGATAATAATGTTTTTAGAGGAAAGGATGAGGGAAATATTTCAAAGATTGATTCTGATCAGTGATGGCAGCCTACAGTCAGGCAAGCACTGATCAAATGTCTGGGTAAAGTAGAGAATGAGACAAAGCTTGAGACCTTGTCTCTCAGCCCTTCCTCCTGGACTTTGATAGTAATTTACACAAAGGCACTTAGTAAGTAGGCAACTCCTGGGACCTAGAAGGGATAGGGTTAAAAAAACTGCACTGACAGTATTAAACTACAGCTAGTCGTGACAAAATTAACATAACACGGAAACTTCAGAACATGATAAGCAGGAAACTATACTTTGTGCCTTACGTTGGACAAGCAGGCATAAAGGGTTTTTTTTTTTTTTTTATGATACTGAGATAAAAGGTTTGGCTTCTGGATGATAAGCAGTCACATGTTAGGGGGTATTGCTATTAGAGAGAGCTCTCAAGACAGTTTACAAGCTGCTTCTCTCCCTCTTATACTGAATATATTGCTCACTTGGAGTCTGGCATTCCTTGAAGCTCAGTAGGTTCTGGAAATAAGGTGACTCTGACAGCTTCTTTGGAAGCAAGTTGTTTATTTTATCTCACAGTACAAGCTCCTGTCCATTGAGGAAGGTAGTCAAGGCATCAGGAACTTGAAATGACTTTTCACATCAAACCTAATCATTTCTAACAGGTATTTCGCATCAGACTTTTCTGTCCAGGTATTTTTCCACTGTCACGATCAATAAGACTGCACAGACTCTGAATGCCTAACATCAGTACTTGAAACTTTAAAATGCAAGGTATCAATTAAATAATTAAAAATACTGAAGAAAAGGCAGCAAGATTATGAGTCAGAAGTGGTGGAAGAGTCTAAGGAAATAGCAGCATCCAGAAACAACAGGACTGATGTACATATGAACTCATACTTCCTGAATAAGTCAAAGGAAATCAAGGTGATACCAATTGGAAAAGAAGAAGTCAAGGTATCAATATTTGCAGATGATATGATAATATACATAAGCAACCCTAAAAATTCTACCAGAGAACATCTATAGCTGATTAACAATTTCAGCAAAGTGGCTGGATATAAAATTAGCTCATACAAATCAGTAACCTTCCTTTATACACATGATAAACGGGCTGAGAAAGAAAATAGGGAAACAATACCCTTCACAATAGTCACAAACAATATAAAATATCTTGGTGTAACTCTTACCAAGCAAGTGAAAGATCTGTATGACAAGAACTTCAAGTCTCTCAACAAAGAAGTCAAAGAAGACCTCAGAAAATGGAGAGATCTCCCATGCTCATGGATTGGTAGAATTAACATAGTAAAGATGCCCATCCTACCAAAGGCAATCTACAGATTCAAAGCAATCCACATCAAAGTTCCAACACAATTCTTCAAAGACACGGAAAGAGCAATTCTAAATTTCATATGGAAAAACAAAAAACCCAGGATAGTGAAACAATTCTTAACAATAAAACAACTTCTGGGGCAATCACAATCCCTTGTCGCGCTCTCTCCCGTTGGGGGAAGTGCAGTGAGGGTGGAGTCTCCAGGTCCGGGACCGCCAGGGGTCGGGTCCGCAGAGTACGCCCTGGGCTTCAAGGATCACAGCCACAGCCCTCTTCGTTGCAAATGCCTCGGGGTCTGACGCTGCCAGAGTGAGATGCCGGGGTTGAGCACCCCTGGCGCTAATGGAGTCCGCCGACTCGGTGCCCAAGCCGCTGTGCGCTGCCTAGCGCTGCCGGTCTCGGCCAGTGGCTTGGCCGAGGTGTAGGAAGGGAGCGGACCGAGATCAGCCGTGGGCATTCACCGGCTCCGTTGTGCTCAGAGCACTCGGCTCTGTTGTGCTCAGAGCACTCGCCGTCCTGCGCCCCAAGAGTCACAGCTCCCTTAGACAAAGTTCTCGGATGCCAAAGTAGTTTCTATCTTTATTTCTTCAAGATGGCGGGCAGTGCTCCCAGGGCAGGCGGGTGGAGAAGGAGGGGAGAGAGAGAGAGAGAGAGCTGGGTCAAGGTGTTCTACTTATAGTTCTGAGAGAGAGGGGGCGGGGCTTGGTAGTTGATACTTTCCATTGGCCAGCTTGGGAGCCCTAATCATTGCCTCATTTGCCTATACACAAGTTTCGCACGCCAGGCCTCTTTCCATACAGGGGTTTGTGATATGAAGAATTTCCCAGGAGCATTGGCTAGAAGCATAAATTCTGGTCCCTGGTGTACCACCGGGTCTCCCAGAGCTTCCAGCCCATGCTCAACCGGGCATCACAGATCACTGCCCCACAATCCCTGACCTCAAGCTGTACTACAGAGCAATAATGATAAAAACTGCATGGTATTGGTATAGAGACAGGCAGGTTGATCATTGGAATAGAATTGAAGATCCAGAAAAAAAACACACTTATGGACACTTGATCTTTGACAAAGAAGCTTAAAATATACAGTGGAAAAAAAAGAAAACATCTTCAATAAATGGTGCTAGTCTGTCTGGCAGTCTATATGTAGAAAAATGGAAAAAGATCCATATTTGTTACTTTGCACAAGGCTTGAGTCCAAGTGGATCAAGGACCTCATCATAAAACCAAATACACTAAATCTAATAGAAGAGAAAGAGGGAAAGAGTCTTGAACTCATTGGCACAGGGTAAATTTTCTAAACAGAACTCCAATGGCTCACGTTCTAAGATCAAGAATTGATAAATGGGACCTAATGAAACAGAAAAGCTCCTATAAAGCAAAGGACATACTCAATAGGATACATTGGCAACCTCACTAACCCCACTTCCAACAGAGGGCTAATATTCAAAATATATAAAGAACTTAAGAAGTTAACCACCAAGAAACCAAAGAACCCAATCAAAAAATAAGGTATAGAATTAAACAGATAATTCACAACAGATGAATTTCAAATGGTTAAGAAGCACTTAAAGAAATGTTGAAAGTCCTTAGTGATTAAGGAAATGCAGATCAAAATGACACTGAGATTCTACCTTACACCAATCAGAATGGCTAAAACCAAAACCTCAGATAACAGCACATGTTGGTGAGGATGTAGAAAAATAGGAACACTCCTTCATTGCTGGTGGAATTGAAAATTGGTGCAACCATTCTGGAAATCAATCCTCAGAAAATTGGAAATAGATCTACCTGAAAACCCAGCTATACCAACCACTCTCGGGCATATACCCAAAAAACATCCCCCACTATACTACAGGGCACATGATCCACTGTGTTCATAGCAGCTTTATCCGTGATAGTCAGAAGCTGGAGACAACACAGATGTCCCACAACAGAAGAATGGATACAGAAAATGTGGTTTATTTACACAATGGAATACAATTCAGCTATTAAGGATGAGGATATCATGAGTTTTTCAGGCAAATGGATGAAACTAGAAAATATCATCCTGAGTGAGATAACTCAGACCCAAAAGAACCTGCATGGTATGTACTCATTAATAAGTGGATATTAGCCCACAAAAAGTACAGAATCCCTAGGATATATCCACAGAACTTAAGAAGGTTAATAAGCAGAAGGACACAAGTAAGGATGCTTCAATCCCACTTGGGAGGGAACAGGAGGAAGAGGGAGGGAGGGTTTTGGGTGTGAGAGGAGATATGGAGAGGAAAAGGGGAACATGACCAAGTATGGGGTGGGAGACAGGAGAAAAGCCCTGGGGCCCAGCAGAATGACTGGAAAATATGCAACCTCACGTGGGGTGGGTGAGAAGTGGGGGAACCTTCTAGAAATTACTAGAGACCCAGGAGGTATGAGACTCTTAGGACTCAAAGGGCAGGACCTTAGATAAAATGCTGAACAGTGGGAAGAGGAACTGTTCAGTCTACCTCCAGTAGAAAAACAGGACATAAGTGGAGGAATGGGGTTGCCATCTCACCGTCAAAAGCTCTGACCCAGAATTGTTCCTGTCTAAAAGAACTGCAGGAACAAAAATGGAGAAGAGACTGAGGGAAAGGAGGTCAAGAGATCAGCCCAAAATGGAATCCATCTCCAAGGGGAGGCTCCAAAGGCCTGACACTATTACTGATGCTATGGTGTGCTTACAGACAGGAGACTAGCATGGCTGTCCTCTGAGACGCCCAATGAGCAGCTGACTGAGACAGATGCAGATACCCCCAAACATTGAACTGAAGTAAGAGACACCTGTGGTTGAATTAGGGAAAGGCTGGAAGAAGCTGAGGAAGAGGGCAACCCCATAGGAAGACCAACAGTATCAACTAACCTGGATCCCTGACATTTCTCTGACACTGAGCCACCAACCAGGCAGCATACAATAGCTGATCTGATGCCTCTGACACATACAGCAGAGGACTGTCTGCGGCCTCGATGGTGAAGAAGGGCCTAACCCTAGATAGACTTGAGGTCCCAGGGATGGTGGGGTTTGGAGGGGAAGCATCCTCTTGGAGACAGGGGAGAGGAGGAATGGGATGAGGGACTGTGGGAGGACAGACTTATAAGGGGATAAAAACTGGACTTTTAAAAAAAAGAAAAGTAATAAAAAGAAAAGAAAGGAAGAAGGAAGGAAGGAAGGAAGGAAGGAAGGAAGGAAGGAAGGAAGGAAGGAAGGAAGGAAGGAAGGAAGGAAGGAAAGAAAGAAAGAAAGAAAGAAAGAAAGAAAGAAAGAAAGAAAGAAAGAAAGAAAGAAAGAAAGAAAGAAAGAAAAGAAAGCATGGAGATTTCTTTGTTATTAAGACTCTCTACACCAAACTTGATATTGTAATTTTGACACAGATCATTCTACACCAAGAACACTCACCAGAACTAATCCTAATTTTGTTCAATCTGTAAACATTTCCTACACCCCAACATCAAATACATTATCAGAGCACAAGTCTAGCAATAACATTTTTCTAGTCTTGCTCCTAATAGTAATTCTGTTATTTTAGTTATAAGTACTGTGATGAGGACAAAAATCTCTACTTCTTAGTTTCAGCATCTCTTGTTGATTGTTATAGGAGTCTTCTGATTTGTGTCCCTATTCTTACTTTGCCTTTTGTTCCAATCTATATTTTACCTCTACAATAGTAAAAATGGTGCACTCTTAACATGCTTGTTTGGTTGGTCGGTTAGTTGGCTGATTGGTTCGTTGGGTTTTTCTGCAAAGAAACAGTTAAGGGTCAATTTTTTTTCAGAGCTCTATCTTCAGGTAATTTTGTCTCATGTAGCATTTCATTAGCTTAGTCAAATGCTAAACTAACTATTTAAAAATGTAGCTTAATTGGTATCACAGCTCAATATTAAATTCAATACTGAATTTTCTTGCCTTTAGATACCATTAATTATGTTCATTCCAAGCATAGGCTTACCAAATATATCAATAAATTTCTACTATTTCACTAATGCAATGTAATTTTCCTGAGAAAGTTTATTCATCAGTATCCCAAATTATTTAAATATAATAGGCTAAATTGTCATAGGAATAGAAGTTAATTAACTGTAACTATATATGTCCTAGGAGTCAACATCTCAGAATTGCTAATTAGCTCGGAAGACTTATGGAGAATTATCAAGTAAAAATCATACCTATTTTATTCATATAACCAATAATTATTTGCTATTTGTAGTTAATATATATGAAACAAAGGAAGTTATAAAATTGTGTACACTACATTTTCAATATACTTTTATGTTTGAAAGTATTATATACACTACAATTTATGTAAAATACTATTCTCATTGTGCCAAATAATATCTGTATGCATAAACTCCCCAACTCTCAGTCAATGACTGCCACTGGTTCTTTCCTGAATTGTAGTATTGTTATCTCCAAGGAGCATAATATCTTGCTTCCAAAATCCTTGCTTTCCCTTTTAACTTCTATTTGACATCATTGGAAATGTAATCAGCAAAGTCCAGTGTTCTTAACAAACATTTATATCAAGTCCTGTCTCTGCTCCAAAGGAGCCATTACAGTGAATAATTTTCTAAGTAGTTTGAGCCCAAAGAACCCTAAAAGACCCATTATAGCCTATTGTGTCAAATAAGCTTGCAAAAAGAGGCCCTCAATTTGACTTTCAAATACAGAGTGAAATCACTCTCTAGGATCTATGAAGTGCATGTTAAGAGTCTCTCACTACACAAGGATATGAGTCGTTTTTCTCTAATTTACCAATGACTCATCTTGTCCAAAGTCAGAGCCAAGAACAGTCCCTTATTGATTGACACATCACTAACCCTATAACCTAAAAAAAAAAAAACTTTAAAAAGAAAATTTAGATTTGGTAATTTTCCAAAAACTATTTAATTTGTGGCACCCCAAAGATGCTCTCAGCAGTGGATCTTATCTACTAACCCTTAAATTGTTTTAATTTTGGAACAAGTAAAGCAGTCCATTAGCAACAGAGAGCCATATATTTTCTTGTGAATACCCTCAATGGCACAGCTTAGTTTATCACGTTAACAAAATCAATGCCCTGGCAGTGTTCATGAGAGTATTTTGAAATGTAATAATTCTAGGAGGAAAAAAAAGAATAAACTTACTGGTAAAAGAACTGTAAAGAAAGCATGTATCCATGCTGCCCTATTTACAGAGTACTGAGCTGTTGTAGAATATACTGACAATACTCCGGCTCTAGACATAAACCCTGATATCTATGTCTTGTAGGTCATTTGTAGATTCAGGGATATAAAGTATTAAATCTAATCTGACAAAAATATGAGCTTTCATTGATATGGTGGATAGTATAAGAGTAGGTATATAACTAAATGGTCTGATCATAGTAATATAGCATTGTTATTTCTTGATTAGAAGGATATCCCTAACTAAATGGAGAAACCCCTAGTCTAAATGGAAACAAACAAAAGCCAAACAACTAGTGACTGTGATTGCAGTCTTTTTGTAATCCTGAGATACACCTACCAAGAGATGAGTTCAAGAAGAGAACAGCCTTGAAAAAACACATGAACTTAGTTATGCTGCCACAATGATGTTGTAAATAGCTTAATTTTTGAGTATATTCATTTGTCCCAAGTGGATTTAAGTTTTTCCTTCTCCTTCCATCAGCTATCATTAAGACTCAGGGGACTTTTTATAGTATCATAGCATCAGTGGGAAAGCTGAAATCATCACCATTTTAAAGCTGATAACTAATGGATAACATCACCACTTTAATCTGTCTCCCAAAATGGTCATAACTATCAACTAGCATACAACTGAGATAATTGGTCATTGTACTGAATTCTCTGTGAGCAAATGATGAGGCACACTGAAATTAATTTAGCCCTTTTCAACTTCTTTAAGCCAGTGGCTCTCAACCTGTGAGTTGCAATCCCTTTGAGACCATTGGAAAATACAGATATTTACATTAAAATTCATAACAGTAGCAAAAATTACAGTTGTGAAGTAGCAACATAAATAGTTGTATCATTGGGGTCACCACAACAAGAGGAATTGTACCGAAGGGTCTCAGCATTAGGGAGGTTGAAAACTGCTTCAAGTCTAAGTACTTCTGTGTATTGAAAATAATTCCCAGGTGCACTTTTCTGCTACAGAGATGCTGGAGAAAAAAAATGTTAGAGGTGTTACCCTTGTCTCTGTTCCAAAATGATTGTCTCTTTTAACTCCGTTAGAGAGGCACCAAACTGTTATAGGAAATCTCCTTTTTTTGTGGAAAATCTCCTTTTGTGGAAAATGGCTACTCACCTTTCTGATTTATGCCTGCAATTAATACTTGATGTTTTTACTGAGATAAAACTCCTATGATAGCCAAATAGGGTAGATCCCAGTGACTGTTCTCTATCTGACCACTGGGATAAAAGAGGAAGACAAAATGGTTGGTACT
Source organism: Uromys caudimaculatus (assembly GCA_028551405.1). NCBI lineage: Eukaryota > Metazoa > Chordata > Mammalia > Rodentia > Muridae > Uromys > Uromys caudimaculatus. The sequence goes on along the minus strand of CM052717.1, from coordinate 12,053,210 downwards.
CAACACTACATCTTAATGATACTTCATAGTAGCAAATAAATTCACCCAAGATAGAAGGTATTGGAAGTTAGAGCTATATTATGTCCTTAGACACAGGCAACTGTATCACTGTATCCGTTATTGCTTGAATGATGCAAATCTTTGCCTTCTCGCAAAAGAGGTAGGAGCTAGAGCACTTTAATAGTTTGAAATCTACAATGTTGTCTTGGAGTAGAGCTAACGGTAATGTCACTTGTCCATGTTTACAGCTGTAGAAAACATTTTACAAATAAGCTAGGCTAGGTAAAATTATACTAAATAATTACTAAATTAACTCAAGATTAGACAAGAAAAAGAAATTACGTTATTGAACAAATTATGTCTAAGATAGAAAAAGAGGGGTAAACATTATGATTTAAAATGGATAAAAGAACAAGTTTTTAAATTTAACACAAAGCTTAAACACTCCCTTGAATTTTCTGTGTAGTGTGGTCCAATCGTGGCTATAGAGCTGCACACAGGTCAGTTTAGAGGAAGATACTCGCAACACTGACATTTCCAGCACACACATGGAATTGTTCTGATAGTTCAAATCAAAAAATACTAGCAAGTTCACCTGTATGAACAGTGCCAACCAAATCATCCTCCCGTGAAGAACCTAAACATTCTACAATTACTGAGAACCAAAACAGCCATGGAGAATTATAAGATCTCTTGACTATGCCCCTATAAATATGTATTTGATTGAAGTCTCTAAATAATTCTTTTGTTTTGTTTTGTTTTGTTTTGTTTTGTTTTGTTTTTTCAAGACAGAGAGTTTCTCTGTGTATGCCTGACTGTCCTGGAATTTGTGCTGTAGACCAGGCTGGCCTCAAATTTAGAGATATGATTCCCTCTGCCTCCTGAGTTCTGGGATTAAAGAGAATTAAATGCATGTGTCACCACTGCCCAGTTGCTTCGTAACAGAGACTAACATTTGAACGCTAAAGGCACAAAGTGTTAATTTAACAAAAGGCAACATGGTACTCATCTCAGATGTTGGAAAAGAGATAATTTTGAATGATTGTCTCAAATTGATAGAATTTATTGACCCTAAAAATCACTGGTACCTCCCAGGCATGTGAAACTGCTGATTGTGTCCATTATTTTCTCAAGATTTGTGAGTGGTGTTTGTTAGAGGGCAACACACTACAAAATTTCTTTCTTGTTTTTAAAATCAGAATCTAGAAAAGAGATCCAACCTAAACTAGGATTTAGTTGTCTGATTTTTGTTTTTATGACTTTTCAAAAGTGAAGCATCTACATCTCTTTCCTGTTTTTTGAAAATTCAGCTTTAGCAGTCAGATTCTCAGTCCCAAATCCATGTAATTCTTCATCAGTCAGTGATGTGCCCTGGCTCTGGGCAGAACATTCTGGTTTTGTCTGGAGCCAGGTTGGGCACATATTCCTGGTGCCTTAATCCCTTTCATTAATGCAATCACAAGTGAGATCATGTAAAGTTTCATGGTCTCATAACTTACCAGAAATAAGGCTAAAATGTTCTTCATCAATACTCGCGGTAGACAGTGGTGAATCGGAGCCTGATTGCATGTCTAGCAAATTTCTTCTATGAAGTGGAGATTTCACAGCTTGTCTGGATCCCTTGGCTTCTCTCAGTTGTCTCTCTTTGATGGAGGAATAATACAGAATGTAATTGAATGATCTCTTAAAATATTTCATGATGCCACACAAAGCACATTTAGGCAAAGTAAGGTAGAGAATCCATTCAGATATGTATTTGTTAATTGAATAATTGAGTTTTAACTAAATATTTCAGATACTTGGTTATATTTCATTTATTTCCTATGGATTAAATTCTTTATAGTATGCAAATACCTCAGTTCAACTTGAACCCACATAAAATACCATAAATAGGTGTGTTACATACAAGAGAGAAAATACGGCTCACAGTTCAGGATAGCAGCATACTTGAAGGCAGGCAAAATTCTGTTTCGTTAAAATAATGTCTGCTTCTGTCATAGGGCAAATAACCAAAACCTTTGGAAGAGAGTAATCTCATTCATAAAGGTCCTACCCTCATTATCTAACCAATTCCCCAAATATCCCTTTTCTGCCATCATGATGAGATGTCAACAGATAGATTTTTGAAAAGGCACACACATTCACACCCTAGCAGAAAAATGAAGGAAGAAGAAAAGAACAAAGCCACTCAAGTTCTAAGTGCTAAATACTAAGCCATTTCCTGGTTGTTGTGCATTTGTCTAACTAAACCAATTTAGAATATGAAATCCATTTAATATTTTATAGTAAATCCAATGCAGAAAATTGTCAGAATGGATAATTATAAAAACACGCTACACAACCTCAAGAAGAATCTAGTTTAGTGGTGTGATAAACATATCAAGAACTATTAAAATAGTTATACATACTAATACAATAAAAATTATACACCTATAAAAAATTATATACTTACATGGAGGAGCCATTACTACGTACTGTTGAATTGAAAATTTTAAAAAGTTAGAAATTAACACACCAAGCTTCCATTTATTAAAAAATGATTGTGCAGTAGATACACTCTCCAGTATCTAACACTCAGGGATACGTTTATATCTTACTGGTAGAGCACTTGCTTATTATATGAAAGAACATCAGTTCAATCCTAAAAAAGTTCAAGTAAATTCAGGATACATAGTGATATGTATTTTTAAATTCTTCTAAGTAAGTGAAATTTAAATTTGTCAATTCAAATTTGTTAGACTTGATAATTCATATCTTAAAGCTATTTGAGAAATAAATACTTAATTTCTCTAAAACTTAAACATTTTTTCTTCTTCCTAACTCACAGCTGAATTTTACTTCTCCTTTGGCCTATTATTACTTGAAGTTTTAAAAGGAGATTGTAGGTTAACTTGCCATTAAAAGCAAGTAACTAGGCTAAGTAAGGGTAGGCATTTGATCCAGGTAGATTCTACCAATACCAATCTTCAGTATTCCACATGTTCTACGCATATTCTTTTGCTGCAATGGAATGCCATGACTAAGGCAATTTATAGAAGTTTTTCAGTCTTCTGTTTCCCGAAGGATGAAAGTCCATTATGGTGTACCAAAGTCATGGGAGCAGGAGCAGGGAGCTGAGGATACATATCATGAAACACAAGCATGAAATAAGAGTGTACAGGGAATGGTGAGAGTCTTTCAAACCCAGAGTCTCCATTTCATATAGTACAGGAAGTTTCTCTTACATTACAATAAACAAATTCTAGTACTTAATGGATGAAACAGAGAAATGGCTATTTCTTCATTACTCACCTTTTAACTTCTAACTAAAACACCTACTATAAAAATTTTCATATTCATAAATTTAAAGATGTTGTTTAGCAAAGCCAGCAAATGTTGGTTTTTCTGAATTTGATATTCAGGATTCTCATCTATGGTATGGGGTGAATGTGTAACAGTAGGTATGCATAATACAGATTATCCTCCAAAAAATTAGCTTTAAGATTAGAGTTCAGTGTGCAACTACCACCTGGTTCCAGGTCTCCTCTGAGTATTCTAGTACCTTCCATGGGAGTGTTGGATTTCCCAAACCTCTTAATCTAGAGGATCTCTATGGTATTCTCTCCACTTGAGAAGTCACTAAAGTAATTCACAAATATAATTCTCAGTGGCACCTGGCCCAGGTGTAGCTTGCTAATTGAATGAATGTAATCAAATAACAATGCGTCATCTGTAGAGTGGGGACACTATTACCTACGTAGGTACACATTCTGATACATAGGAATAATATATAAAGTATTCTATATCAATAAGTAGACATTGCAGTTATTATTTCTGTGTGTGTTATATATGTATTTATGTATGTTTATGTGCAGGATCACACACCTACACACATGTATGAAAAGGCCAGAGGAAGGCATTCAGTGTCCTTCACCACTCTCCGCCTTATTCTCTTGAGATAGGGTTGCTTAAAGGACCTGGTACTCACTATTGTTGGGAAAAGATATATTCTGTCCCAATTAACCCCTAGCACTGGGCTTACAGGCTCATGCATAGCCTGGAGATTTCCATGTAGATGCTAAGGATCAAAACTTATGAAATGCTGATCTTTTTGATTCTCTGATCTTATCATTATTCTTTCCAAATTTCCTTGCTGTTATAATAAAAAGATACACTTTTATGTCAATCATGCAGGTGAAATATATTGAACTGAATATCTACTGACAAGTATTAAGGAAGAACACTGAAGTGAAGAAAAATATAGCTGAAACAAGGAACTATGAGATGCTGAATAATTGGTATAGGCTTATATTCAATTAATATTAAATTCATAAGTTGCATAAAGTATTTAAATAAAATGAATTCTATGTTAACTTTTCAATGGCTTTTTACTGTCATTAACTATGCCCAAGAAATAATAATAATCAAAACAATGGCATGTTAATATAACTGCTTCAACCTTCTCACTTAAGCTGAATTTGGGCTTTAATAATGATTCATCTGGCAGGATACCGAATTCCATTTTTAGGGTTTGTTCTAGATTCAATCAAAAGAAATATAGCAGCTGTAACAAGGAACATCATAGACAAACCAGTATTGTCTCTATCATTTTTGATAACTGTACTTACCAGAAGTTCTTAAATAAATATTCAGCATTAGAAAAAATATTGTCTAATTCATTTTTGACTAAGGTAGAAATGAGTTGATTCGAAACTTAAGGTCTGAGATCAGTGGTTAAAAATACTTGCTGCTGTTGCAGAAGACTTGAGTTTGGTTCTCAGCACCCACATTACAACTATCTTTACTGCCAGTTGCAGGGGATCTGATGCTTTCTGACCTCTATGCGGACCAGCATATATGTGGGGCACATAAACTTATGCAGGCACACACATACACATAAATAAAAATAATAAATAAATCCTTCAAAGAAACTGGCAGCAATTATAAGCTGGAAGAGAGTCAAACTATATTAAAAACAACAAAACAACAACAAGACTAAAGTACTTATAGTTTTCATAGAAGGTAAACATCTAGCATGCAGGTCAGCAGTTTTATAGATCTGCAAGTGCCAATTGGTAAATACTTCAATTTAGTGAACTGTAAGGTCTCAGTCTTGGCTATTCAGCTTTGCCACTATGGCAAGGAAGAATCCTAGTCAATACATTTTCAACTGGGCATGCTGTGCCACCATGACATTTATTTATAGAAGCAAGGATTGTCAAGGTTTAAAGTGCACTTTATGGGCCCTTGGAGTAGAAAATTGATCACTTTTAAAATACAGAAAACACAATTCATTCTGTGGAATATTCTGTGCAGAATTCAAGATGGAATGGTACAAAGCCACACCTTAAACATATTCTTTATTCAATATCCAGTATTAGGTGCTATGAAGGTATAATAATAATATAAGATCAAGTTCTTATCCTCAGGAAAGTCATGATTTGCCAGGGAAGCCAAGATCTGAACCAAATATATAGTCAGGAATACTAGACATTATAATGAAGTGTTAGGTAGGTAAGTTTAAATTAAGCTTGGGTCTTTCAGAACTCCACTGGGAATAGACATTTATTTAATATATATTACCTAAATAAGTTGAGTGAATTACACTATTAATTCTGGAAAAGAAAAATCAGTGCTTTCTTTATTGGTTAACCTGTCTTACATAATTACCTATTTTATATATCCACTTTCTTGACATTCTATCAAGAAAGAAATTTTTCAAACATCTGCTTAGGGATACAATATAGGGAACTTAGATTACATTTTAATGATTTTAGGGAAAGATAGATTGTTGCCATTTATATTCAGGAAATAGACTTCACATTTTTAATTGGTCTTGCAAATTAGCTTGGATCCAGAGGCCTAAACCCAAAAGAAATAGCACCAAACAAGATTTAGAACTATGAAGAGTGTTATTTCATAAAACAAAAGCTGTGCTTATATCCATTTGTCTCCTATCACATCCGTTGGTAATTGGCAACAAAAATTAGTTAGATATTAAATGTTTATACTTCTCTGGAAAAATGTCCAAAATAAAGTAGGTTTTAAGTATATCCATGTAAGAACCAGTACATTTATAAAGAGTATTCAAAGTTACATCTCCAGAGAAGTAGTTCTGCCAAGGCTTTTATGTCCAGGGTCTGATAAATTCTTGTTCTAAAGCACAAGGTTACAATGATTTATCAAACAAGAAAAAGATTGCAACATCCTTTTCCCACATTTTTAACTTTGAAATTTATGAGCTATTGGATATCCTTACCGTGGGTAGCCTGTTCTGCCTCTTTTGGAGCTTACTTTTATGAAATAAAGGTTAGAATTAAGTTTCTAGACTCATAGACTGACAAAAACCCCAGTACCAAGCAGAAGAAAATCCACAAACAATAGAAGCTATTTCTATTGCTGTGGTTACCCCTCAGAGGTTGAATGTAAGACCCTATTGGAAGAGACACTGTACACTTAAGTCTCGGGATTTCTAAGATTTGATATGTATCTAGCCTGAAAGTCTTCTTCCTGTGGTCTAGCTCTCAAAGTATCATAAAGTATTTTTCAAACTGCTAATGGGGAGAAGCAATTAAAGAGTCCTTCCCAGCTGTGACACCTATAAGCCAATGGCACGATACCTGTAAGAGTGCTATAATGGCCCTCACATCTGGCAGTAACCAACAGCAGTCTAATTAGACTTAAGATCCATGCAACAGGAGACAAATCTTCCTGGTCCTGCAAGATTAAGCACCTTTCCATGGCTAGTGAGGTCATAAATTCTAAGAGAGTCTACTACTGCCACTTTGCTAGGCCGGTATAATTCCTAGATACATTCTAAATACATACAGATGACAAAAACAAAAAACCAAAAAAACCTTTAGCTATCACATTTCTCATCAAAGAAGCTTCTCTTTACAGCAAATAAAAAGCATTACAGAGGAACACGAGTGGATGCATTGTAGAGATCAGTGGGCTCATAGGGAGCTCAGCCTCAGTGGATACACAGACATTACAGCTCCCGTATCCATGGCTCCGGGATCATCAAAGGAGAGGAGGTAAAAAGACTGTAAGAACCAAAGTGTCATGAACTGAGCTGTGAGACCGTCTCTCATAGGAATGGCTGCATAAGCAGGTCTCGAACAATGGCAATATCAACAGGCATGCTAACATGGAAGGGGAATGCTTATGGTGTCCTATCCCTACACAAAGGTGTGTAGGCAACTAATGCCTGCTGAGAGAGGGGGGTCAGCTCTCTCAGGGATGAGCATCCTACCTGGCTGTCCGATACCAAAGTCGTCAGGCCCCCAAACCACAAACATACAAACAAAAATGAACTTACTAAGTTTTACTTATACATTGGTGCCTGTATATGTCACAATCATAGAGAGAAAGAGGCATTTAATTTCAAAGTGGATAGAATAGAGTAAGGGTTGAAGGGAGAACATGATGGGAGATGGAGGGAAGAAAAGGAAAGGGAGAGGTGATGTAATTATATTCTAACTTAAAATGCACTTTGAAAGAGTTGGAATTAAGTGGAGAGCTGTACCATAGCTCTAACATGCACTCCTGAAGCAGGAGTGCTGTCATGAAGCTTCAACCACTGTCTGAGGAAAATGGGGAAGGTCAGCCCGAATCATGTGGTCTTTTTGATGGCTGCCACAGACATCAAATGTGTCTGTTCACTTACCCATTAACTTGGGGATACCTTCAAACACTCCTGCCATGGCAGTGTTTTGCCTATTTCTTTGGGATGCCCTTAGCAGATTTCTTATTCATTCTTATTGAGTGAACCCCACCACCACCAATGTAGAGACACGCGTCTTTCTGATTCTGTTATGCAACAAATGCCACAGAGCCTAGCTTTCCTTTCATTTCTAAATACACTTCAAGAAAAGATTGAAAGCTGATGGAATTCCAGAAATTGCTTCTTGAAATGTAACACCTCAGCACTGAAGGAAACAACAGAACCTCTATCTTATGAAAACAAGTGAGGTCACACTCTGACCTTCAGCTCCCGTCACCCTTTGTCAAAGCAGTGGGATGCTATTGGATACATGCCCTCAAAACCCTGAGAAAAAGAGACAGCCTTCCTTTAGAGCACAGAGGACAAATGAATACTGACTCCACAGTGGGTCAAGAGTGAAATGTGCTTCTGTCCTCCTGTGATATACCCAAGAATATTTATCAAACCTTAGTGTAAAATCACACACACACACACACACACACACACACACACACACACACACACACATACACACACCAATGCCATATGTATATATATTTTTATTTTATTAACAGGCTTTGGCATAGAGACTTAAGCCATTAACTGGGGTTTTTTGTTTGTTCTATTTTTGCCATCAACTCTTTTTTTTCTTTCTTTTCTTTCTTCTCTCATACTACACATCCTGACTGCTTCCCCTTCTTTTCCTCCCCCCAACCCTCTGCACCCCACCTCTCTTCTCCCTCACATCCACTGCTCATCCTGTTTCCCTTTCAGAAAAAAAGGGGGACTCCCAGTGAATCATGAACTCTGCACATCAAGATTCAACAGGACTTGGCCTAAACCCTCCTATCAAGGTTGGATGAGGAAACTCAGTAGGAGGAAAAGGCTCGATGAGCAGCAAAAGAGTCAGAGATACCTCCCACTCCTTTTGTTAGGAATCTCACAAAACTCCAAACTAAACAACCACAGTATGCAAGCAGGCTCTGTGATAGCCACTTTAGCCTCTGTAGGCCACTACCAGCCCTGCTTAGTTGATTCTGTGGGCCTTGTTCTCCTAGTGTCCCTTTGGCTCCATCCTCTCCCTCTTGTGTGGGTTACCGTAAGCCATGCCTAATGTTTGGCTGTGGATCTCTGTGTCTGTTCCCACTGGAAATCTCTTTGACCATGATTGGGTTAGGTACTGATGAAATGAAAATTTAAAATAAATTTTTTTTCAGTAATAAAAACAAGCAGAATAAGGAACCAATGTCAAGGATTCTAATATTTTCTCCCTGTGCTTTGCTTTCCCGACATAGTGGGCTGTCCAATAATTTACATATAAGTGCATTCTTCTTAAAATTAGAAATGATTTCAAAACTATTTAAAGATTCTTTTGTTAGAAACTTTAAAATTAGTTAGTACCGATATTCCCTTGATATTTTTTTCTCTTGGGAGTCCCTTAGGTTTGGAAAAGTATGTTGAGATGGTAGCATATAAAAGGTCTTTGCACTGATCTCCAGTACCACACAGGGATGGGAAAATCAATTAAAGGGCTTTGGAGGCAGGGGAAAATGCTTGTCTGTACTGATATATTCTCATTCTTTCATTTGCACCACCCATTCGAAACATCAAGCAAGTAATTATGAAATGACAAAGTACTTTTAAATGACTCCAATTCAATTTATAATAATACAAACTGAAATGCTTCATTTGATTGTTATATTAACATTTATTCATATAAATAGCCATCAGACACCAGTAACATTTTAATCAATGTAAGTATTAAATTGTTTCAGCTTCTTTTGTACTCTCTACAGTTCTCTCACACTAAGATTTCAGCTCCTACACCTTACCTCCTTAGCTCTATTCATATGAAACTCAAATTAGTAAGACACCTAAAAGTTATTGCAGAATGTATATTGCATGACTATGTGTCTAGCTTTCAGGAGACATTTTTCTTCTATGATATAAGGAAAGAATAATGTAAAATAAAAGATGAGAGTGTTTTCGTATATAATTTTAAACATTTCTCGGGTGTTTTTCTGTATCTGATTTGCTCTACCTCTTGAGCTAGAAGAGTCTGCTCTAGTAAGAGTTGTTTCTGTTTCCTGTTATCCTACAGGCACATCTGGGAAACAGTTTAAGGGAAGGAAAGGTTTCCTTAGACTCGTCTTGAGTCTCAGCCCATGTTCAGCTCATTTTGTTATTTTCTAATTGAAGTGAACCAGAACCTTGCTGTAAGATCAGCATCACAGCATGGTAGTCCGGAGGCAGAAAGAGAAAAGATAGAGCCAGGGCAAGTTAATTCTTTCTGGGGCGCACCGCCAGTGAGCTACTTCCTCCGACTAGACCCCACCTACATTTCACCACTTCCCCATAATGGCACCATATTATGAATCCATTAAAGGAGTAACCCATTGATTTGCTCACAGGCTCCAGGATCCTGTCACTTAACAAAACCCATGAGCTGGCAATCAAGTCGAGTTACCCATATGAGCCTGTGGGAAACATTTCAGAAACTATAGCACATACCTTCTTAATGTTGTTCATTGAAATGTAGAGAGGAATTGAAGTTAAGCTACCTATACTGAAAATTGTATGTCCTGTGTTGGAGTTCAAATAACAAGGATTATAGTGGTACAGTCCCTGAGGAATCAAGATAAACTTTTAGGACTAAAGGTTTTTTTTATAAAAACCATTAAGGTAGTCTGGGCAATGAGTACAACATCTGTAGCCTCAGAATCAGTGCAGCTAAGGCAGAAGAATCATAAGTCCAAGTCTACTCTGGAAAACCTAGTGGGTTCTAGGAAAGACAGAACTATAAGGAAGACATTGGCCTCCTGAAACAAAATTAAAGTCATTATGTCAATTAAGCCTATTCTGTAGTAACTATAGACAAAGGAAAGTAGACTCTGACTGGGGTAATACTTTTATAGACAAACACATTTCTAGCAATAGTATCTAAAAAGTCACTTTTCCTTCTTTTCTTATTCTTCCTCTTGTTGTTTATTTTTGAGACAGCATGTCACAGTGTATCTCTGGCTTGGAATGTGGTATGTAAACCAGGCTGGCCTTAAACTCAGAGAGATCCCCCTGCTTCTGTGTTTGGGATTAAAGGCATGAACCACAATGCCCAGCCTTCAAACTCCAATTTAACACTCTTTAAAGCTACATTTTACTGATTTTTAAAAAATAAATGTTTCTACTTTAGCATTTCTAAGAATGGGCACTTTGTCACAATCAGAACTTTATGGTCCCTAAAAGGCAGGCACCATTTATGCAACAGTGTACCTGCCTGATAATGCCAGGCTTTTGCTGTCATCCACAATGACATAGCAGGGAAGCTGTCATGTCACAGTTCCAACAACAGCTTGAAGAGCCATCGGAGCAAGAATGAGTCACAGTTGCTGTTTAAACGCCTTTAAGTAATATCTCAAAGACTCAAGAATGTGATTACATCAAAACTCTCAGAATGGGTATTAGCCCCTGGAAGAAAAATCCTAGAGAAAACAATAAAGTGCTTACAAAAAAATGGGTGGACAGTGCTCCTGATAGTAAAGCACATGACATTTTGAGTAAAAAATTAACATCTGTGACTAGAGCAAAACTGACAAAAAAATGACACAAACAAGGCTGAACCTATGTGTGCAGAACAGAAAGAACACTTTAAATGTATCCACTTTACTCTCTCTTCCACGTACATTGATCACATTTCACATCTATGCCTATTTAGATGACTGGCATATGACAAACAGTTACTACATAGGAAGAACTATTTCAGCAAGTAAAAATATGAATTTAAAACTTATGAAGATGTCAGATCAAATTTAATTCACATCTTGTGCCATCATCCTCAGTAGTAAACAAAGTACATAGTTTAAATAAAACCAATCTTAAATTCTATAAATTATGGTAACTGCAGATTGCGACAATGTGAATTTTAGAGTCAATGTTTTCTCTGAAAATGGAAACACTGTTTTCTCACTGGTGAGGAATGAGTTTCAGTCACTTTGCTTGCCTAAATAATGCTGACACAACCTACTGGATATAGGTTTATTTTTACACACAGCCCTGAACTTAGGTTCATTTAGAAGAAATGCATTAGCTCTATTTTATCTTCTATGTAATTGGACTATCCATTACAAGTAGTAAATCCTTCCTGGAATAAGCTAGACTTCAAGTACATTTTTGATTCGACGGATTTCTCCAATTTTACATCTCCAGATTTACAATTTCATATGACTGTTATTTGTCTGTCTGTTTTCCAGAGGAAAAAGTACAATGATAGGAAAAATGAAATTTTAAAGTATTTCAAAGTAATTATTGAAAGTAAGTCTTGTTTTCCAGTGTCTTTCTGACACCAAAGGAAGGAAAGTGAACTCAGGAAGCAGACGGACTTGAAGAGTGTCCTGGTTAGTAACTGTAATCACTGGCAAGATGAAAGACACTTTTAGAATGAATTTTCCTGCTGGTAAGTTTGAATAGTCATTCCTTAGCTGACAGGATTGTTATGGGGATGAGTAGTTTTAATGAGTATTTGAAACATGACAGTACCTCTATAATTTTGAATACTACTAACAGCATCTGAAAACCAAAACTTTCAATAGCAGTGCCCTGGTTCTGCAGCCTTGGGTGTCCCTAAAAAGACCAGAACTTGATTCCTAAAATGAACATGGTTTATGAAAACTAGTCCTCTTCCAAATAATCCCTGTAAATCATTCTCCAAGACCTACTAATTAGACTCTTTTCACCTAATGAAACCATAAATTTCTTTTTGAAACCACGAAAGTCCAATCTGAATGATAGACAATTTCTAGGGCCAACTGGGAGACAAGCCACGATAGTAACATCATAGCCATCTGCGCATGTACAAACTCCAGGAAGGGTTGCCACATACTTTCATCAGCACAGCGTGAGTCTCCAGAGAAGTTCTGAAGTTCTGAAGAAAAGCTGTTCGTGTTCTAGAAGGTGGGGAGGTTTTATGAGTAGTGTATATAATATACTATCTAATCTAAGGATAAAAAATAATTTATCTCTGTACACCTTCTGAAATTTCTAATGGAGTTTTGAAGATTCTTTATGTAAATACATGTCTTGTCTTAATTAAGAAGACTGCATGTTTTCTGATAAAAAAAAAAATTACTGTGACAACATATAGTGGTGAGTACTTAAAACTCACTGTTCAGGAGGCTGAGGCAAGAGGATTATGCCTCTGAGGCCATCCTGAATTGCAATAAATTTAAGACCAACCTGGGCTACATTGAGAAACTATCCCAAAAGAACAAAACCAAGACAAGTAAGCACTGCCACACAACAGAACAAAGCTTTAAGTTTCTCTCTCTTTTTTGTAGAGGCCTTTTGAAGGAGTCCCAGATGGAAGGAGGTCTGGGATGTTGCTGGGCTTGGTGGAAACATATGTACAGGAAGCTGCATATGGAGACCCAGGTGAGCACCCACAGATTGCTCCCTCAGATGGAAGGCATTACCTTAGCAGACTGCACTTTCATTTATCGTTCTCTTGGATTTTGAACTTTTTCGGGTACTTTTTTTTCTCTCCGTAAAATGTATGGTGCCTGAAAATAAGAATATAAACAAGAAGTGAAACTCTGTGGGGAGCCAATATCCCATATAAAGATACAAACAAACTGAATGTTGGAAGATGAAAATGTTACCTAATGTATATTGAAATGTGTTCTGCAAACAAATATGAAATACTGAATTGGGCCCTGAATTAGTCAGCTCCAGATGTTATAGCAAAATGCCACAGCTGGGGCGGTTGAGAAAATTCAGGACTACATAAAATCCTGTACTTTGGGCACTAGCTCATTCAATGGGCTCCTTCTGACACAAGGAAGAGCAAAGTCGAAACAAACACCCCTGTCACTCCTCATGACGTCACCGATCACACCATGACATCCCACACCTATGAACTTTTTAAATTGTAATTTTTCCCCAAAGGGCTAAACCCCAATAACATAATTTCTGATGTTAAGGGTCTGACACAAATCTGGGCATGGCAGGACTCTAATCCATCCAGGGAACCTAGACCCAGTGCTTGCCTTTGGAATAGGAGCATAATACCTGGCACATCTGACAATGCATTCTTAAGTGACTTTATTTTAACATGGAAGCAATAACAATAATGATAATAATTAAGGCTGATTCGATGTTACCTACTGACAGTGTACTTCAATGGCATCGTGCAGGCTAGTTTGGGCTAATTATACTGTGTGATGAGAGTATTTACTGAATTTTGTAAAACCCATGAATTAGAGCATCTGTTTCAAGAGCCAGCTATTAACTTTTACCAGTACCTAGTACATGTATGGTATGGCTCTATTCTAAGTACCTTACATTAAATTTAAAACCATCAACTGAGGCAAATGCTATCAATTCCTGCCATGTAGAGGGAGGAAGTAGTGAATAATAAGAAGGGATTGTCCCCATATTAAAGCAACCTATAAATGAGAATCGTGATCCAAATGGATGCCACATGATTCTGTAGTCTGTGCTCTTAGTCACACCTCTCTACCGCCCCGAATGTCCTTCTTCTTTCCTGTTTCACCTCCACCTGTGTGTCTTCACATTTAGAGAGATTGAAGCATTGCCCATGTGTCACTGAATTAGAATGCTCATCCACAAGATTCAAAAATTTTCATAGCAATCCAAAAATAAAAACTAGATATCATCTTCACCTATTAGATCTTTTTCCTAAGAAAAATGAAAAAAGCTCATTTAGTGCAAAGGCAAGACAGATGAAGTACATGGTATTACTACACAGTTCCAAATGAAAAACTGTAAGTGATCAGTTTACTTGCTCAGGAACAAAGGAGCCTCTTTGCAAACGTCAAGCATTCCCAATTGAGAGACAGATATCTGTCTAAGGCCAGTTTTTACTTGTGTATGAAATGAACAGTTTGCTCACCCTGAGTACTGATAACTAATAGTTTAATTGCCCATTTGAATTCAAATATACTTCTCACTAAGGAATCAGTTTAAAACTTACAGTGCACATAATTAGACAACATCTTTTTAATCTCTAGAAAATGACATTCCCAATGATTAATCTTTTTAATTTTAGATGAAAAAAATCATACTATCTTCATAAAGTATATGAGAGGAATAGTGAGCTACATTATAGCTATTCTGATTTAACAGTTCGGTTAAAACGTCATTATAAACCCTGATCCCATTACCTAATTCCTTAGCTAGAGATCTTATATTAAAAATTGAAGAATAAGATAAAGCATTCCATTCAGAAAAAAATAGCTAAACAATGTTGGATTTCTTCAAGAAAATAAAACTCATACTCTTTGCATGCAGAGTAATATAACTTGTCTACTTCTTCAGAGCAAGTGACTGAAATGGATGCTGCCTAATTTTAGAGATAGGCATCAGATATCCTCACTTCTTCTACTCTTAGTTTAGTCTGTTCAACACTCCTTACAGAGCCACAGATAGCCATGAGTGGGACTAAGTCGTTTCCAACTGATAGGACTTCAGGGAATAGAGATGAAGGTAGACAAGAGAGATCCACTCACCGACCATTCAGAGCACACCACGCTGAGGATATGATGGTCACCTACTGGAATGCTCATTACTAAAAGGAATCGATTAAATTTGATTAAAGCATGGGGGAACTAAAAGCAAGTGTTGGGCTATCCCCAGAAAGGATGTAATTGGAAAAACTGTTTGACCAAAAAACAGTGTTATATCCTGAGGTACCTGGAGTTCTGGAGACACTAGAAAAAGTAAATGGAAACACAATTAAAAAGAATTCTTTCTTGTATAACCACTAAAATTAATAGGATTAATCACCGGGAAGTCTCTACGTCTGTTTCCAGCAGTTGCTGAGTGAAGTCTCTCTAATGATAGCTATGCTAGGTTCTTGACTTCAAATACAGCAGAATATCATTAATAGTGTCGGGGGTGAGCTCCCTCTCGTGACATTAGTCTCAGGCTGGGTCAGTCACGGGTTGCCCCTTCTCTCAAATTCTGCTCCATCTTTTACCCCTGCACATCTTTTAGTCAGGACAAATTGTGGGTCTAAGGATTTGTGGCTGGGCTGCTATCCCATTCCCTCCATAGAAAATCTTTCACTGGTTATAGGAGGTGGCCTGTTCAGGTTCCCTATTCCCCTTTCCTAGGAGTCACCCTCAGAGATTCCGTGGAACATGCAAATATTGGAGGACAGTCTTTACATCCCTCAAAATCTCCTACGAACACACTAAATATCCTCATGATTTTAAAAAATAAATTTATTGCAGATATTTTGGGGGAAGGTTGAGCATATTGTGTGCCATGGTGTAGGAGTGGTCAAGGACAACTGCCATGTGTCAGGTCCCTTCTCCCACCATGCAGACCCCAGGAACTGACCTCAGATGATCAAACTTTAATCCAAGAGCCATGAATGACTGAGACCTGCCGCAGCCCTCCTGGCCTCCTTTTCATTCTTCTATAATGCACAGTCTCACAACATGAAGAAGTGTTGGAAGGGCATAACCAGGGAATGAGGCCAGGCCCATCCATCCCTCTTGTCCTAAGCCCAAACTTTTATTATCATAACATAGATATTCATTTAGAATGAATAATAAAGTGGAAATATATACTTAACATACTACTCTGCCAGTATTGTGGTAAAAATTCACATTAAAAACTTTTAGGGCTTTAGTAGAAGTATACATGTATTAGTATCTGATTGCATTTTTGCCAGTAAGTGATATGTTACTTCTTTAAACTATAAAACAAGTTATCAATATTAAACTCTAAAGAGTTTTTAAAAGTTAATGGTTTTTCCCCCTAGAGTTTAAAATAAAAACAGCAAATTCAATATGATGGCATTTTAAGCTCTTAGTATTTCAGTTACAAACCATGATTATAGATTGCCCGATAGAATATGAACTCTATAGTCAGTACTGTTCTTTTATTTTTATTTATTAATCATTTTATTTGTTTAAATTGCAAATGTTATCACCCTTCCCGGTCTCCCCTCCATGAACCTGCCACCCCTTTCCTCTCCCCTTTGCTTTGATGAGGCAGCTCAACCACCTGCATACCCACTACGTGTCGCCCCTTTAGCATCCCCCTTCTCTGGGCTCAAGCCTCCACAGGACCAAGCGCCGCCCCTCCCAATAGTGCCGGATGAGGCAGTCCTCTGCTACATATTTAGCTGGCTCAATGGACCTGCCCATATATACTCTTTTTGTTTTGTTTAATTGGATATTTTATTTACATTTCAAATGTAATCCCCTTTCCCGCCCCCCCCCCCGAAACCCACTATCCCATTCCTTCTCCCCCTGCTTCTATGAGGGTGTTCCCCCGTCCACCTCCCCACTCCCACCCCCCTATTCTCCTACACTGGGGCATCAAGCCTTCACAGGACCAAAGGCCTCTCCTCCCATTGATGCCCAGCAAGGATATCCTCTGCTACATATGCAGTTGGAGTCATGGGTCCCTCCATAAGTACTCTTTTGTTGGTGGTTTAGTCCCTGGGAGCTCTGGGGGATCTGGTTGGTTGATATTGTTGTTCTTCCCATGGGGTTGCAAACCCCTTCAGCTCCTTCAGCCCTTTCTCTAACTCCTCCATTGGGAACCCCATGCTCAGTCAAATGGTTGGCTGCGAGTTCAACATTCTTAGTCATCAGGGAAATGCAAATCAAAACAACCCTGAGATTCTACCTCACACCAGTCAGAATGGCTAAGATCAAAAACTCAGGTGACAGTAGATGCTGGCGAGGATGTGGAGAAAAAGGAACACTCCTCCACTGTTGGTGGGATTGCAAGCTGGTACAACCACTCTGGAAATCAGTCTGACAGTTCCTGAGAAAATTGGACATAATACTACCTGAGGACCCAGCTATACCACTCCTGGGCGTATGTCTGTATATACTCTTTGGTTGTGTTGTTCTCTTCTTTTGGGTTTGTTGTGAGATGATTAATTTCTTCATTTTTCTTGGGAGTAGTTTTTCTCTTTGTGTTGGCATTTTCCTTTTCTCATCCTCTGTAGGGCTGGAATAGTGGAAAGATATTATTTAAATTTGGTTTTGTTATGGAACATCTTGGTTTTTCCATCTACGGTGATTGAGAATTTTGCTGAGTATAGTGGACTGGTCTGACATTTGTGTTCTCTTAGAGTCTGGATGACATCTACCCAGGATCTTCTGGCTTTCAGAGTCTCTGCTGAGAAGTCTAGTGTAATTCTGATGTTACTTGACCTTTTCTGCTTGCAGCTTTTAATATTCTTTCTTTGTTGTGTGCATTTAGTTTTTTTTTTGGTAATTATGTGACAGATGAATTTCTTTTCTGGTCAAATCCATTTGGTGTTCTGTAGGCTTCTTGTACATTTATGACTATCTTTTTCTTTAGGTTATTAATGTTTTCTTCTATGCCTTTGTTGTTGAAGATTTTTCCCGGTTCTTTGCATTGGGCATCTTTTCTCTCTTCTATTCCTACTATTCTTAGGTTTGGTCTTTTCATTGTGTCCTGAGTTTCCTGAATGTGCTGGTTTAGGAGCTTTTTGCCCTTTGTATTTTCTTTCACTGTTGTGTCAATATCCTCTACACCTGAGATTCTTTCTTCTATCTTTTGTAGTCTGCTGGTGATGGTTGCATCTGTAACTCCCGATCTCTGCCCTAGGTTTTCCATTTCCAGGATTTCCTCCCTTCGTGATTTCTTTATTGTTTCTGTTTCCATTTTTAGATATTGGTCGGTTTTGTTCAATTCCTTCACCTGTTTGATTGTTTTCATATATTTCTTTAAGGGATTTATGTGTTTCCTCTTTAAGGGTTTCTGCCTGTTTACCTGTGTTATCCTGTATTTCTTTAAGGGAGTAATTTATGTCCTTAAGGTCCTGCGGAATTGCATCGGGTGCTGTTGCTTATGTTTTTGTGCTTGCCTCTCACCATCTGGTTATCTCTCGGGTTTACTGACCTGGGTGTCTTTGACTGGATCCTGTTCCTCCTGTGAGCCTATGAGCCTGGTTGTTTTGGACCTCCTTGGAGTCAAGCTGTCTCTAGGTGTGGAAGGGGGTCTGGAGCACAGGCTCTGCCCTGAGATATGTTGTGGGGTAGAAAAAAAGGTGTAGTACTGTTTGTAACATCTTGCTCATCTCATTTCAGCAGACCTAGCTTTTTCACTAATTGTTTACTTAGCTTAAGGTAATATTAATAACAATAATTAAAGTATTAAATAAATAAAAAGTAAAGCAAGCAAACAAAAATTGCAAACATTGCAGCTATGTATTTAATGGGATTGTATGTGCCACATCTCTGGAGGGATCAACAGAAAGGAGACCACTACTCACATTGAAAGAAAACAGTCCACGAAATTCCTTCTCTTCTCTGCAAAGACTAGAGACACCTGTCCTCTGTCCTGCTGAGGATTCATTTTGGATACCGACATAAAACTTTACCACTGTGCAGCTTTCATGAGTCAATCAATATTCACACCATGTACCCTGGATTTGTAAAAATAATCCCCCAAACATTTAGGCAAGCTTCCAACAGAATCTCTAATGTGAATGCTTTGTAAGCTTAAGAATCAGTGAAAGGTGATTTAATGTTATACAACCAGCTTATGTCAAAACATTTCAGCAGCACTTTGGTAAAATTTGAGGACCTTATGATTCATCTGCACATGGCTCTGAGGCTGACAGGCCTTCACTTGAACAAAGTTCCTGTCCTGCTCTTGGGGTCTGTCCATTAATACCTGAAACTATGTCTTTCTTCTTTAGTGGACATTTCCTGAGGGATCGATTGCAAGCAAAGAGGAATTCATTTTAGGAAGCCTTGTGACTTCCCTGAATCCACAGAGCTTTCCAGAACCTGAGGCTGTATGCCAACTCATTGTTACTCTAGACATGTGGGCCCTCCCTCAAGCAATTAGGACATAAAGAGTTATATTATCCTGGGGGAAGGGATGGATACAGAGAAGTACTCTCTGAAAAGAAAGAACAAGAAAGTCAGAACTTCATGTCATTGCACACTAGCCAATGGGAAGTCTGTATTCACTGAAGATATAAACAATCACAGCCACAACAATGTGAGCCACAAATATGGCTGGAAATTTTATTTTCTCTTCTCCGTTTCTATCCAGTTAACAGAATCTAGACTCTTGATTTGTCCTTACAGACCCAAGTCACACATTATGCTTAGGAGTTAGTTCCAGGTGTAATTTAATAGACATTCTAATATTTTCTTCAATAGTATCACTCAGCATTGGACCAAATCCTGTACAGAACACTGTAAAGTAACAGAAGCCATTGATGCAGAAAATTATTTTAACCGCATGGGCCAACTGAGCAAAATAGATCTATTAGTTTATGGTTTATAGAGCATTGTAGCATCATGCTCACTGTTAGTTGTATTTACACACACGCACACACATACACACACACACACACACACACACACACAGAGTACACTTACACTTGGAATTCTCAGGCAAATGAAAATTTAGGTAAACATTGTATTTATTTTTAAATTACTGTGCATGTAATTAGCTTTCCTTATTAACATGATTTTTTTAAAGCTAGAAAGTGATATATATCAAGTTAGCTTTTCTGCCTCACATAAACATGCATGCACATACATACAGGCAAACACATATAATCATTATCATCATCACCAAACCTTGATTCGAGGAAGGCTGAGTGGGCAGGGATATTTTAATCTGCTCTTCAGAGTGTAGGTGATGAGGTAAGCTTAGCTTATTTTCTTGAAAGGAAGAGAAATGAGAGAAAGAATACAAATAAATACCTTTGAAGACATATGTATAAACAAAAAGGAGAGGGCCTCCTTGCACTGTTATTACTCTTTTGCTTGTTAGGTTTACACATCCAAACTATAAATCTACCTTTAAAAGTCAGGCCACTTGCTGGCAGGCTTCTGGAGAGGTATCCATTGAGCCAGAAGCACACATCACATCAAGCATCTCTGAATAATCGTGTCAATCCCTTCCCCCCTCAAATTTGCCTTTTTAAAAACATTCCTCAAATTTATTTTGGTCTGTACAGATTTTTTTCAGTTAAATGTATAAAATTACCTGCCATACTAGAAAAAATACTTAGAGAAAAATTTAAATCCACTCTAAATTACCCAGATTTGTCTACCAAATCCCTTAGGCATACCTGAGTTGGATGACAGCATCAATCCAGTCCAAAGAAAGCTCTTGTATCTAATCTGGGCTCTCTTTATGAACAGTTATCTTCCTTCTGCCTTTAACTGTCAACAGAAGTATCACTTGATGACAGATGATTTTTTGGAT
Organism: Uromys caudimaculatus; assembly: GCA_028551405.1. NCBI lineage: Eukaryota > Metazoa > Chordata > Mammalia > Rodentia > Muridae > Uromys > Uromys caudimaculatus. The sequence continues at coordinate 12,032,284 of CM052717.1, read as the reverse complement.
TATTTGACAGGGTCAAATCTCTGCTCTTCAGATTATCTGCTTTACGTTGTCCACTATGGGACACTATTACAGTAATCCTAAAGGTAATGATATTATGTTATCTGTTCTAATCGTGTTGCTTCCAGGGCTAGGCTACTGCCTCAGAGATGATTTGTGATACTTGTAGAAAATGACCTAGTGATACTTCTTACAATGAACAAATACTTATTTATAGTCCCTGTTTATAAATAGCATCCCCAAGCTTTATCATTTAGAAAAAGTATTTGTCATAGTAGCTTCAGTTGTCAAATTGCTATACCTGGGAAGAGGCAATCTCAGATGAAGAACTGCCTTCATCGGATTGGCCCATGGTCATGTCTGTGGGGCATTTTCTCCATTGTTTGTTGATGTAGAAGAATCATGTCCACTGTGCATAATTCCATCAATTATCAGTGAGTCTGGATTGTTTAAGGAACATAGATGAACATGAGTCTTGTAGCAATCCAGAAAGCATCATGTCTCTTGGTCTCTTCAGTTCCTGCCTCCTGTCACTAGAGTCCCAGATGATACACTAGAACCCATTAGATGGGTCATCTCTCCCCCCAAGGTGCTTTTGGCCAGTGATTTGTTATAGCAGTCCAGAATCAAATTAGGACAGAAGTTGGTACCAGAAAATGTGGAATTGCTGCTGTGATAGACACGACCACATTATGTGAGGACAGGACTATAGGATTGGGGAGATTTGGACTGAAAGGCTCGATGAGTACTCAGAATGTAATGGAGCTTAGATGATAAGAATATTAAAACTAATGCAGACAATGAGACAATGGGAAGCCCACTTTGGGAAGTTTTAGGAGAAAGTAAAGACAGTTTAGGTCTTTTGTGTGATATTTTTCAATTAAGAATCCCAGCTCCCCATTCATGGATTCAGTAAAGAAATTGAGTGACTCTACCTCCAGGTGAGGTGGTTCCTTGTGGCTAGATGGCCACTGGTCAGAAATTGCCAATCTCTCCCGCAGACCTGTACTGTTCTTGAGAGGACACAAGTTACAGGCTAGGACAGTTTAGTTCTGCCGAGACAGACTAAGCCAGTCCTTAATAATTCCTGTTTTTCAAGGTCTGTCAGATGATCCTGGGCCAGAAGGCTGAAGACTGATGCTCCAACTTCTTGACTGACTCGAGCTGTACAGGTAGGCAGCTGTCTCTACAACTTGTCTCATTCTGGAAGCTGAGTTAGGCTTCCTAATTTTCAGATAATGTTGCTAGTTCTCAGATTTCTGACGGGGTTGAAAGACTACTTTGTAGTCTCATAGCCAACCCAGGTTATTTAACATTGAGAAGATATATTTGAGAAGATAGTTCTCAGAGAGTATACAAGCTAAACCCGGACATAACATATGGATTTATAAGTCTTTTAAGTTAGGAAAGATGACAGAGTGTTCTATTTAATTGTCAAAGATGATGAACTGGATGTTAGGTGTATCTTATACTTTATAAATTACAAAATGGTAAAAAGTAAAAAAAATCCTTGCAAGTGAAACCTTTACTTTAATGGAACAATGGATGCTCATTAGCTGGGGCTGAAATTAGTGATTCTTCATAAAACACCAACAACACTGATATTTAATCTTGTGGAAAGTATTTCCACAAAGTATTTCCATAAGGAAGACACCAAGACAATAGGACATCCATCAGTGACAGAAGACGGTGTGGAATGGAGCTTGCCTGAGCCTGCTACACAAATTCTATGTGGTGAGATGCAGAGGCAGAAAAGGGAATATGCCTAACCCTTTTGATTTCAGAAGACCATGAGCCCACGGGTTGGATATTAAATTTTGATTTTGCTTTGACCTGACTATAACTATGCCCTGGTTCGTCCGTCCTGCCACTGAGTTGACTCATCCTGTTGCTGCTTATCATAAATCCTTTGATGATAACTGAATCAGCATTTCTAGGCTTCCAGGTTTGGCTAAGAAGCAGCAGATCTCTGTCAGGTTTTTGGTTCCAGATTGGAACTGTTAAGTCACCTAACCTTGTGGACTGAATCATGAAAGACAGCCAGTTTGGGACTACACCAACAACTCAATTATGAAAGAACAGTATTATAGTTTATTTTATATATAGAATATATACACACACATACATATAAATCATACATATAAACTAATATTAAAACTGTTTTAACTATTTTAGGATCACGACCATGCAATCCAAAGTGGCTAAAGATATGAATTTATGTACTTCAGAAATGAATATATATATATATACATACATATATATATATATATATATATATATATATATATATATACACACACACACACACACACACACACACACACACACACACACACACACACACACATATATATGCCCTGAATACTCTGTTTCTACACCAGCATAATTTTTAAAAACATTATTCTCTTCAAAGTTATTTCAACTTAATCAACAGATTGACTGCTTTGTAGTCATGAGAGGACAGTAGGAATTCTGGTACTAACTCTAGTCTTAGTCCTCTTAAGATGGTAAGCAACATAGTATAAACTGAGTTGCATATGAAAAACAGGACGAGTTTTCTCTTCAGCCTTAGAAGTCCAAAAGTAAGAACCAAAGTTTCCATGTTCTAGAGCTGTTCTAGAGTCCATAGAGATTCTGACTATGTCTCTCCCTCATACGAAGTTTCAGTGAGCTCATAAGGACACTAATCCATTCATAGAGTTCTGTCCTGGTGACCTAATTGCCCATGAAAAGGCTTCACCTCCACTTCCTAATACTGTCTAGTAAAAGTATAATCATTTTTACTAGAAAAGAAATCACATTCTCACTTTTGAAACTAAGCAGCAGAGGTTTAGTCAACATTTAAACCTCTGACCTTAGGAAATGATTTCAAATAGATTCATCAAGATCATAGTAAATACAATATAAAGTTTATAAATTCATTATATAACATATTAATTAATAAATATCTGTTATTGTCACTATAAATAAATAAGGATAGTTTCAGTATTTCTTAAAACTTAATGTTTTTATTAAAATTTTTCATATATTTTGAGCAAATTCATTTTCCTTCTTCAACTCCTCCCAGATTCCCCCCACCTCCCAAACCCTTCTCTCCAGGCTCAGGAGCTATATGGAAGAGGAGGCACAAAAAGCCAGGGGTAATGCATGGCTCCAAGGAAATAGTGTCTTCCAGACATTACAGGAATGGTGCTCAAATGAAGTCTCAAAGACTGTGGCAGTATGTACAAGGCTTGAATAGCTCCAAGCTGTGGAATACTAGAACTACAAGCAGGAAGTGGACATTGGGCTCTACTACCAAGAAGTTATCCACAATTGATACCTGCTGGCAGGCATAAAGTCATTGTTTTCCAACGAAGTCTCAGTGGATATAACAACTCCAGGGTAGACCTCATATTCTGGAGTAGTTGTCCATCACAAGCAAATTCAATGGTGTTTTGTGGACTTTTTGATTTGTTTTGCTTTGCTTTGGCATTTTCAGTCTTATTGGTCTTTTGCTCATTTGTTTTGATTTTCACTTTTGTGAGTAAAGATTGCTATGTTTTTTTTCAATTTTGCTTCTTGGTTCTTTGGAGGTGTTTGTTTTAAGAGAGAGACTGAGTTAGGATTTCGACATATAAGTTTTGACTAAGGACACAACAATTCCAAACAAGAAGAAATGTTTTAAAGTACAAACAACATCATGACAATTTCTATTCAAGGGATCCAATTTTAGACTCCTATTTTCTTTATACACATACATAGAAACTATAGGTATCAAATAATCATAACATATAAACATATTAAAATTTAAAAGAATTGTAGGATTTACAACAGAAGCTATTCATTCTACCTTAAAACATTTTAATTCCAAAGTAAAAATATTAGCTTGTATATAACTCCCCAAATGCAATTTGAAAGTGTGCCACTTACTTTCTCATTGTGTTAAAAAATACATGAGATATGACTTATCAGGGAAATGATTAATTTAGAGTCACTGTTTCTGAGATATCAATCCATAAATAACTAGTGCCACTATTTCTGATGTTGGATGAGGCAGAACATGATGGGTGCAGGCAATGGTACATCAAAAATGGTCATCTCACAGTGTCAAAGAGAGGGAAAAAGCAGAGGCAGGGTCTAAGAGACAGAAGCCGGAATTGTGATGACAAGGTAGGTATTTTCAAGGCATGCTCCCCTGCCCTTTTTTTCTAATTAGACCACACTTCCTACTTTCTACCAATAATGCCATTTTATTATAACCATCAATACATTAATCCATTTATGAAGTCAGAGGTCTCTAGATTCAGTCACTTCCCAAAACTCTTTCAACATGACTGCATTGGGTGCTAAGTCTTCAGTATAAGAGTCTTGAACAGGAAAGCTTCATACTCAAACAATAAAAGGATGAGCCGTGCCTTTTCATTATACTGCTCTCTTCAGTGATTCTTATATACATGTATACACATATACATACATACATATATACATATATACTTGTGTGTGCACATGTGCGTGCGTGTGTGTGTGTGTGTGTAAAAATGGTAGCTTCTGCTCAGAGTAGAAACATGCTTGATCTGTTAGTCCATTGAGTTCAACTCTCAAACCCTTTCCTAAAAATTTGTTTTTCCTGTGTGTATATGTATGTATGTATGTATGGCATGTGTGCACGCATGTGTGTGTGTGTGTGTGTGTGTGTGTGTGTGTGTGTGTGTGTGTGTGTATGTGTGTGTGTGTGTGTGATATTGAATGCTATAATGTATTCTTGGTTGTCAACTTGACTACATCTAGAGTTAACTAAAACTTAAACCACTGAGTACACATGAGGAATTTTTCTTGATTGGATCATTTGAGGTGAAAAGCCCTATCTTAAATCCGAGGGACATCTTCTGATGGCAGCCTATATAAACATGGACATGGAAGAAAGAAGCTCTTCCTCTGCCTGCTTGCCCTCATTCATGATGGCAATTTCATTTCTTCATTAGTATTACAGCCTACTTCTTTAAGAGTTCAATGTGTACTGAGGGTCAGCTAGGAGACATCCAGCCACATGAACCAAACTGTTATTGGATTCTTGAACTTTCTGTCCAAAGACAGTCAATATTGAAATAGTCAAACCATAGCCTGTAAGTCACTCTCATAAATCATGTGTGTGTGTGTGTGTGTGTGTGTGTGTGTGTGTGTGTGTGTGTGTATGCCTGAAAGTCCAAAAGTCATTCAAAGTAAATCTTGTCTTTGAAGTTCTTTTAGGCTTATTGCTAATTAAAGCACATATCAGTAGTAAAAGTTATTCATATTTAACTAGGATGTCTTTCTAAAGTACTTGTTTATTTTAAGATGTTTTACTAAAATAGCACTATAAATATTCAAACTCCCAAACAGGTGTGTTTTTAGTAGCTGTCAAAAAGAAGTCTTGTGAAACATAGAACATTCTTATTGAAATTCATAAATGACCATACAAGACCCCCCAGGAATAGAATGTGGTGGTGCTGGGCTTGTGTCCATACTCCCTTGTTTCATTAAAGACTTGATGGCACCACACACAAAAGGAAGGACATATGGAGTCTCCAGAGCAGAACACAATTTATTGGCCCAGTTGAATCAGGGAGACACAAAGGACAGGTGAGTCAGAGAACCAAGATTGTCAGTGAGCTAAGGAAAGAAACCCAGGAGTGAACAATATGTATTTGTTCCATCATATAAGTATCTTGAATCCACAGTGGGTTGGGCACTTTGTTACATATAGTAATAACTGAAGGAAACATAGATTTTGCCCTTAAGAAATTTATACTGTAGGAGAAAGGGCAGGAGCTAATTAAATATCAATGTATGTATAAATGTGATTTAGTATAGGATTGCTGCAGGAAATGCACATACTTAAAAGAGAACCTAAGGGCAATGGGAAACAGACCAAGTTAAGTTTGATCAATTAGTTCTGGAGGATCATGAGAAGAAAACTAAGCATATAGTGAAAGCAGGAAGATGCCAGAAGAAATCACATTTGACCTGGTAGGAATAACATATGCAAAGAATGGCAGGGAGACGCAGGATTGATTGGAGGAATAAATATGCATAAATAAATGAAGGATGTGGGATCTGGGTCAGATGGGAGAGCGAAATGTGTTTAAAAATACAAATACTGTGATGTTTCCCAGAAAGTAAGATCTGGTATTACTGTGGGATGTAAAATGTTATTTTCTGGAAGCAAAGGTTAGTACTCAGTACCTGGAGGCAAACAAACACAACTTAAACAAGCAATTCTACAAAATAATGAAAATAAATATTAACTACGATTTGGTGCAATTTATCCATTTCTAAATAGCATTGCTTATTTCTTCCATGTAGACAAGTCAGGTTATAGAGTCTTCAAATAATATTAAAACAGTGGATATCAAGCTCTCCCACTCACTTTGTGATTCTAGTCATTTTATTTAACTTGTCTGTGCTACAGTTTTCTTAATTTTATAAAGTCTCAAGTTTATTGTCGGCCACATAGAGCTAATAGGTGATGCATATGTAAATGCTTGGGATACATTAAGAATGCAAGAACCATTGGTCATTATAGATGCATCCATCTCTTCAACTGCCAAGAAAGCTTACTGTAAGTAGCTGACAGCTGCACCTGAAAAATTCAACTGATAGGCACCGGCTTACCAAGAAATGCTGTGCCCTTGGCCAACTCGAATTGATGAAACAAGATACAAAGTCTGACTTCCTCAAGGTTTGACAATTAAACTCCAAAGTTCCTGGCAGCAGCAGGCTGAGCCCACATTTTCACCTGGCTCTCCCCCACCTTCATTTTTTTTTCCTTTCACAATATCTTTTCAGAGACCTCTCAATAAGCCATATATATATATACATACATACCTACATACACATCCTTTCTTGGTCTCTGCTACTTAAAGATCTGGTCTGAAAGAGATATAATAACAATTATGCTGGTTGACTTTCTCTGAGAATTCACATTCCTTTCTGCCAGATGAAGAAATTGGGTCAGTTGACTTCCAAAAATTAGTGTCCTGCTGTCTGATAGGTCCACATTTGATACATAAACAGTGATTTTACAGAGATGTCACCTAGTTGTGACTTACTGCTTTTATTATCTTGCAATAGATGTCATCAGATTATAAACTTTACAAGAGTAAATGTATGTTATTCAGGGTTGTCTTCCTCGACCCTGGAAAGATTGCACTAGTTCTGACAGGTAATCAAGGGTGGGCAATTCAACTAGAACACTGCTCCAGTTGTTTATAAAGTGTTGATAAGAAACAGATTATGACACCACAGTAAGACACCACATGTCAGCAACACAGATATGACTAAAGTGCCCTTTCACTTTAGGAATTAACCTACTCAGATCCAAATGACCTTTCCTCTTCTAAGCGTACACTCAAAGTTTCTTCCCTTTTTGAGTTCTGTGGACTATATCTTGGGTATTCTGTACTTTTTTAGCTAATATCCACTTATTAGTGAGTACATTCCATGCATATCCTTTTGGGTCTTAGTAACCTTACTCAGGATGAAATTTTCTAGTTCCACAAAATACCCAAGATACAGTCCACAGAAATCAAAAATGTCAACAAGCTGAAGGGTCCAAGTGAGGATGCCTCAGTCCCACTTGGGAGGGAGAAGAAAGCAATCACAAGTGGGGAGGGAGGGAGGGAGAGAGGGAGGGATCTGGGAGGGAAAGTAGATCGGAAGGGGGGGGGAACCTGATCTGATATTGGGTGAGAGAAAAGGACTGAAGACCTGAGGGCCAGCAGAAAAAATGGAAACAGGCAACCTCGGGGGTAGGAGGTTAGGGGGACCCTCCAGAATGCACCAAAGACCTTGGAGGTGAGAGACTCTCAGGACTCAAAGGGAGGGACCTTAGATGAAATGCCAGACAGTAGGGAGAGGTAACTTATAGAGGCCACCTCCAGCAGAAATATAGGACACCAAGTGAAGGATGGGGTTGCCATCCCACAGTCAAAAACTCTGATCCAGAATTTTTCCTGTCTGAAAGAACTGTAGGGACAAAAATGGAGAAGAACCTGAGGAAAAGAAGGTCCAGTGACAGGCCCAAATTAGGATCGAGTTCAAGGGGAGGTCCTAAGGGCTGACACTGTTACTGAGGCTATGGAGTGATGACAAAAAGGGACCTATCATGACTGCCCTCTGAAACCCAACAAGCAACTGAAAGAATCAGATGCAGATATTTGCACCCAACCAATGGACAGAAGCTGCTGACCCCTGTGGTTGAATTAGGGAAAAGCTGGAAGAAGCTGAGGAGGAGGGTGACCCTGTAGGAGGACCAGCAGTCTCAACTAACCAGGACCCCTGAGATCTCTCAGACACTGGATCACCAACCAGGCAGCATACACCAGCTGATATGAGGCCCCCAACACATATACAGCAGAGGACAGCTGGGTCTGGGTTGAGTCAGAGATGATGCACCTAACCTCAAAAGACTAGAGGCCCCAGGGAGTTTAGGGGTCTGGTTGGGTAAGGGCTGGGGGGTGGGGACATCCTCATGGAGACAGGGGGGTGAGGAGGAGGTATGGGATGTGGAACAGTCGGAGGGTGGAAGGGGCAGGGAATAAAATCTGGAGTGTAAATAAATAAATGAATAAATAAATAAATAAATAAATAAATAAATAAATAAATAAATAAAAGATTTGTTTAAAAAAAAAGTTTCTTCCCCTTACTGCTGTTTCCTTCCTACACACCTATCCAATAGATTTTAAAATCTAATTTAGCATTTTCTTGGATGACAAGTAAAACACAGAGATGGACAAACCCCCTTCTTTCAGAAAACTAACTCAGGATAAAACCGTTGCTTTCTGCCTTCTTAATCTTCAGCTGCGGGTACTTCTACCCATAGGGCATTCACATTCAACCCATTTAGACATTTAACTGGAGCCTAACAAAGGAAAACATTCACATGGATATCTTGTAACAGCAGACACTAAATACCTGAAATTGTAGTTCCCATAAAGATCAGTGGAAGATCTTAAACTAGATGTAAATAGAGCATTCTCCTGATGGAATCAAACACCTGGTTAAACATCTAGAGCCCTGGCTCTCAGAAAACTCTAGGAAGTAGACACTCATCTGGAGATTCACTGTAGACAGCAGCATTGGGGTCTACACTTCATTCACCCAGATGTACAAGCAAGGCATAAATCTTCAGCACTTAGCTGCTCGGTACATGTGGAATATATGATGTTATAAAATAGAGACTTCTAATTCCCTCAATAATAATCATAATCACATTTCTTTCTTTTTTTAATTTTTTTGATACTTTATTTACATTTCAAATGTTTGCCCTTTTCCAGGTCTCCCCTTTGGAACCCCCAATCCCCTCCCCTCTCCCCTGCCTCTATGAAGGTATTCCCCCACCCATCCACCCACTCTCCTCTTCCCTCTTCGGCATTCCCCTATACTGGGGCATCTAACACCCTCAGGCCCAAGGGCCTCTCCTTCCCCTGATGGCTAACAAGACCCTCCTCTGCCACATATGTGGTCAGCACCATGGGTCCCTCTATGTGTATTCTTTGGTTGGTGATCCAGTCTCCAGGAGCATCTGGAGGTCAGGCCAGTTGACACTGTTGCTCCCTCCATGGGGCTGCAAACTCCCTCAGCTCCTTCAGTCCCTTCTCCAACTCCTCCATCTGGGACCTCACGTTCAGCCCAATGGTTGCTGTGACGTGAATCTTGGGTATTACGAAATTTTGGGCTAATATCCATTTATCAGTGACTGCATACCATGTTCATTCTTTTGTGACTGAGTTGCCTCGCTCAGGATGATATTTTCAAGTTTAATCCAATTGCCTGCAAATTTTCCACATGTACCACATTTTCTGATCTCATTCCTCTGATGAGGGACATCTGGGTTGTTTCCACCTTCTGGCTATTATAAATATGGCTGCTATGAACATAGTGGAGCATGCGTCCTTATTACATGTTGGAGCATCTTCTGGATATATGCCCAGGAATGGTATAGCTGGGTCCTCAGGTAGTATTATGTCCAATTTTCTGAGGGTCCGCCAAACTGATTTCCAGAGTGGTTGTACCAGCTTGCAATCCCACCAGCAATGGAGGAGTGTTCCTCTTTCTCCACATCCTGGCCAGTGTCTGCTGTCACCTGAGTTTTTGATGTTAACCATTCTGACTGGTGTGAGGTGAAATCTCAGGGTTGTTTTGATTTGCATTTCCCTGATGACTAAGGATGTTGAACATTTATTTAGGTACTTCTCAGCCCTACGAGTTTCCTCAGTTGAGAATTCTGTTTAGCTCTGTTCCTCATTTTTTGATAGGGTTATTTGGATCTCTGGAGTCTAACTTCTTGAGTTCTTTGTATATATTGGATATTACCCCTCTATCGGACATAGGATTAGTAAAGATTTTTTCCCAATCTGTTGGTTGTCGTTTTGTCCTATTTACAGTGTCCTTTGCCTTACAGAAGCTTTGCAATTTCATGAGGTCCCATTTGTTGATTCTTGATCTTAAAGCATAAGCCATTGGTGTTCTATTCAGGAACTTTTCCCCTCTGCCCATGTGTGCGAGACTTTTCCCCACTTTTTCTTCTATTAGATTCAGTGTATCTGTTTTTATGTGGAGGTCCTTGATCCACTTGGACTTGAGCTTTGTACAGGAGATAGGAATGGATAAATTCACATTCTTCTACATGTAGACCACCAGTTGAACCAGCACCATTTGTTGAAACTGCTGTCTTTTTTCCACTGGATGGTTTTAGCTCCTTTGTCAAATATCAAGTAACTGTAAGTGTGTGGGTTCATTTCTGGGTCTTCAATTCTATTCCACTGATCTATCTGCTTGTCACTGTACCAATACCATGTAGTTTTTATCACTACTGCTCTGTAGTACAGCTTGAGGTGAAGGATGCTGATTCCCCCAGAAGTCCTTTTATTGTTGAGAATAGTTTTTGCTATCCTGGGTTTTTTGTTACTCCATATGAATTTGAGAATTACTCTTTCTAAGTCTATAGAGAATTGGGTTGGAATCTTGATGAAGATTGCATTGAATCTGGAGATTGCTTTTGGCAGGATGGCCATTTTAACTATATTAATCCTCCCAATCCATGAACATGGGAGATCTTTCCATCTTCTGAGCTCTTTTTCGATATCTTTCTCCAGAGACTTGAAGTTCTTGTCATACAGATTTTTCACTTGTTTGGTTAGAGTCACACCAAGATACTTTATATTGTTTGTGACAATTGTGAAGGGTGTCATTTCCCTAATTTCTTCCTCAGCCTGTTTATTCTTCAAGTATACGAAGGCTACTAAATTGCTTGAGTTAATTTTGTATCCAGTCACTTTGCTGAAGTTGTTTATCAGCTGTAGCAGTTCTCTGGTGGAGTTTTTTGGGTCACTTAAGTATACCATCATATCATCTGCAAAGAGTGATATTTTGATTTCTTCCTTTCCAATTTGTATCCCTTTGACCTCCTTTTGTTGTCTAACTTCTCTAGCCAGAACTTCAAGTACTATATTGAATAGATAGGGAGAGAGAGGGCAGCCTTGTCTAGTCCCTGAGTTTAGTGGGATTGCTTTGAGTTTCTCTCCATTTAGTTTGATGTTGGCTACTGGTTTGCTGTATATGGATTTTACTATGTTTAGGTATGGGCCTTGAATTCCTGATCTTTCCAAGACTTTTATCATGAAGGGATGTTGAATTTTGTCAAATGCTTTTTCAGCATCTAATGAAATGACCATGTGTTTTTTTTCTTTGACTTTGTTTATGTAGTGGATTATATTGATGGATTTCCAGGTATTGAATCATCCCTGC
>CM052717.1:11994547-12020018 GCA_028551405.1 Uromys caudimaculatus | reverse complement strand
ATGAGCTTTTCTGTGTTCCTGGGAGAGAGAGGATTTTCTCCCGGAGCTGCTTGTCTATGGAATCCTAGTGTCTCAGGCAGAAGTTTCCTGCCACAGCCGCCCGCTTTTGGGATCCAGGGGGGTTTCTAGGCCCGCCTACCTCGGTCCCTGTGTCTCGCGGGTTCGGGGCAATACCTGGTGAGCTGTGGGGCGTGTCTTTGGCCCGACAGGAGGAATTTTTTTTCTGGTCCAATCTATTTGGCGTTCTGTAGGCTTCTTGTATATTTATGTTAATCTCTTTCTTTAGGTTAGGGAAGTTTTCGTCTATAATTTTGTTGAAGATATTTACTGGTCCTTTAAGTTGGGAATCTTCACTCTCTTTTATACCTATTATCCTCAGGTTCTGTCTTCTCATTGTATCCTGGATATCCTGGATTTTTTGGGTTAGGGGCTTTTTGCATTTTGTGTTTTCTTTGACTGTTGTGTCAATGTTTTCTATGGTATCTTCCGCACCTGAGATTCTCTCTTCTATCTCTTGTATTCTGTTGGTGATACTTGCATCTATGACTCCTGATCTCTTTTCTAGGTTTTCTAACTCCAGGGTTGTCTCCCTTTGTGATTTCTTTATTGTTTCTATTTCTATTTTTAGTTCCTGGATGGTTTTGTTCATTTCCTTCATCTGTTTGATTGTGTTTCCTTGTAATTCTTTTAAGGGATTTTTGTGTTTCCTCTTTAAGGGCTTCTAGTTGTTTACCTCTGTTCTCTTGTATTTCTTTAAGGGAGTTATTTATTTCCTTCTTAAAGTCTTCTATCATCATCATGAGATGTGATTTTAAATCTGAGTCTTGCTTTTCTGGTGTGTTGGGGTATCCAGGGCTTGCTGTGGTGGGAGAGCTGGGTTCTGATGATGCCAAGTAGCCTTGGTTTCTGTTCCTTATGTTCTTGCCCTTGCCTTTCGCCAGCTGGTTATCTCTGCTGTTAGCTGGTCTTCATCTCTCTGACTGTGGCTTGTCCCTCCTGCAAGCCTTGGTGTCAATACTCCTTGAAAACCAGTTCTCTCTGAGAGGAATTGGGTATGTAGCACTGTGGTACAGGATCAGCTCTGGGGTGCAGACAGAAACCAGAAGAATATTGTCCCCAGCTGTCCGTTGGTTCCTGTGTCCTGATGGCTCTGGAAGGGTCTCTCTTGATCCAGTGAATTTGAACAGAAGTGGTGTTCTTGCCTGTGCTTGAAGGTGTGTGGGCACTCCTGGGATACCAGCTCTCTCCTGCCACTATTTGAGTATGGAGCCCTGTGTCACAAGATCTGCTCCCCAGCCACTGAAAGAATCCCGAAGACCACTCCTCAGTCCCTGTGTCCTGGGGATTCCAGGTGGGTCCCTCTGAGCAGACAGGCTTGCCCACACTCTTGGGAGTCTAGCTTTCTCCCGGCACTATTTGGTTATGGAGCCCTGGTGGCCCAGGCAGAGGTCTCCAGCCACAGATGGAAACCAGAAGGCTCCTTCCCCTGGCTGTTCCTCAGTCCCTGTGTCCTAAGGATTCTGGGCAAGTCCCGCTGAGCAGTGTTGCTCCTCTTACCCACACTCATGGTCTTTTCCACACTCCTGGGCAGCTAGCTTTCTCCAAGCCCTATTTGGTTGGGAGCCCTGGTGGCCCAGGCAGAGATCTCCTGCCACAGATGGAGACCGGAAGCCATAATCACATTTCTATATTTTATCTGGCCCAAATTTTTGTCACCAAGAAGCACCAAGATGTTACCACCCTAATCTAGTCTCTTTAAATGAGGAGAAAACTTTTACTCTAAATGTCTTGCTAGTCAACAATAGGTGACAAAATAGCACACAGCCGATGAGCAGTTTTCCTTTTTAACTTCAAGATACAAGAAAAAAGTGAATAGCATCTTCAATAACAAAAGAACAAGCTAGCAAGAATGGATGTTAAAGTTATGTGATGAGTGAAATGAGAAAGATAGGCTCTTTAGGAAGGGGAAGGAAGGTAAATACAAAAGAGGGTAAAGGTAGATACCAGGATTTAGTGATCTGATAGGGAGAATGGAAATGGGAGACTCTTTAGAGAGAAGGAAGGAGGTTAAGACAGAAGAAGGAGGGAAGTGGGTAAAATAACAGTATACATAGGCCATAGGAATCATAGTTATATGAACTACTTACCTAAAAACTATAATATGCATAATTCAATGTATAAATATACATATAGAGTTTTTATAAACCTTTCTCATCTGGGATGAGAAAAGCCAAAGACCACTTAACACAAGCTTTAATACCAAATGTGAGAAGCACTCTTTTGGGATGTTGGCCAGGGCTCTCCAAGAGACTTCCAAAAGACACATCATGTTGTGATTGCCCTTGGTTTTCCTAAAAAGGTGCTGAAGATACCATGAGCTTCAGATACAGGTCCCAGAGGTCCCTGAACTAAAGTACCCTGAATTTCCCTTACCCGAGAACTACATTTTGTAGTACCAGAAGGCATCAAACAAGCTTACAATGGAAGGCAACAAACAATCCAACCCAGTTGTGAAATCCACGAATGACATCATAGACCAGCATTGCACAATAACCCTAAGGTTCCAGTAGTGGTACACATACCTTAGTAGTAACCAGCAGTTCTCTAGTAAGGCTGAAGAACTGCTCAACAAGAGGGAAACCATGACTAATACTGGAAACCTTGTAACTACTCAGTGAAGTCATGGCTATTGGAGGAGAATCTACAACCTCAAATTTATTAAACCAGAATGATCTCTAACAACAATGTATATCTATGTCTCTATATCCACAGATAAGTTTACTTTTGCCTTCTCATCAAGGAAACTTTTCTTTGCAATAGATAGAAACACTACAGAAAACTACAACCAATCAAAATACAGCATTGTGAAGACCAATCCAAATGTATACACCTACAAAACACTCACTCCTGTGGGTTTGGAGAACATTATGGAAGAGAGGCCTGAAAGACTGTAAGAGCCAGAGGATAAGAGAGTTTCCTGTGAGATTGTGTCTCCTAGTCATGACAGAAACTACACCAATAAAGTCTCCTAATATGACCACTGAAATGTGAGCTAAACAAGGACTACACCAATGGACATGGCAAAGTGGAAAGCTCTCAAGGCCTCCACCATTTACAAAGAACTACAGGCAACTAAGGAAATCTGGGAGTGGAAGAATCTGTGCTCCTCCACAGGAAGGAGCACACCCATTGGTCATCCAATGCCAAATGGTCATCCTTGAAAACACACACACAATAACATAATGACTGGACAGGTTCTATTTAGGATTGTATAGATATACTCACATAGACATATACACACAGTGACAACTAGTGAAAAGAAAGAAGCCGTGAGTTTGAAGGAAAATGCAGAGTGTTTGGAGGAGGAAAGAAAGGGCAGAACTGTTGTAATTATATTATAATCTCAAAAAGATAGACCATATAATTTAAATTGGATTGTCTGAGCCATAAAAAAATAAATTAAACAAAATAATGTGGTCACATTTTCCTTTCTAAGACATTAAAAATAGTACATGTTATGACTTTTTCATCAACAGGAAAGAAACTAGTGTCTCATGCATGTGAAAGTACTGTTATTTACAGAGAGAGAGAGAGAGAGAGAGAGAGAGAGAGAGAATTTTTCTGAGTTTTTAGAAAAAAAACTAGATGATTCTATAAAACATATGAGTAGACTTCCATATTTCTCCCTGCTAAAAATGTTGCAACAAAGCAGTAAAAATATATTTTCCTAATTATAGACTGCATGCTGCTTCTGCAGTAATTACAGGTCTCATTAGTGTCCAATGAGAGATTTGGTACCAATCATATTAAGCAGACTTTAGATCGTTGCATTGTTCTAACTGTTTGTATCCTTTTCCATGTTGAGAATAAATTATTTGGCTACAACTTGGTTTGTATGAATTTGTGTGACTATTTATAGGGTTGCAGTACATTTTTCTAATAGGATAGGGTGAGATAAATGCTAGGCTGTGGTAAACTCAAGAAAGATAAAACATCTGACTTAATATCTTTTCCATAAGGCATCTCCATTAACAGCCGTTGGGGCTAGAGCATTTTCAAATTACCCATCCTTTCTTCAGTAACAGTCTTCATCTTCCTCAAAGGAGAAGATAAACAAATGTTTTTAAAAACATGAATTTATTACCAGTCTATGCTTAGCAATGATTTTTCCCTAGTAATTTTTCTGTCACTGTTAACACTATCAGCATTTAGTGTAAAATGGATATCATTATCTACAATAGTAACATTTTAAATAATTTGTTGAAATTTTCAGCTTATTGTTTTAAGTAAGTACAGTCTAATATATACACATAATCTTCTAGATAGTGAAAAATAATGTTTTAACATGTTTTAATGATATCTTATTGAGTAAATATAATTACACTTTTTATCTGACTTTCACATTGGACTATGAGCTCTTATAAGATAGCAACTATCTCTTATACAACTTTTTATTTTTAAACATATTTTCACTTCATTGAGTGAATGAAGGCTGTAATATAAATTGGAGGGAGAAACTCTCTTTCCTGGCTTGATGATGAGAGGAGCCCTTTTGATGAACTCTGCAACAAAGAACTGTGGATAGCCTAACAGATCTGCCTGGACACTAGCTGATAGCCAGTAGAGTGCCCATCTCTTCTATGTGCACCAAACTATCAAACAAACACCTTGGGGATTAAAAACAAATATAATTAAGGAATTTGCCAAACATCTTGCCTTGTGGCCTAATTATTCCAGACCTCTCTTGAGAATACACCAGTGGATCATAAACATTTTAGAAGTTGGGATCCAGACATTGCAAACATGTACAAGGATAAGATAAAGCAAAGTATGCCAAATGTAGCAATGCAGAGTGGTTCTGGACTGCAAAGGTGAGGACGCATGTCCTATCTAGTTGGCATAGCCATGGTCTTGCATTAAATATGCTCTATTCATATATATATATTCCCAAATATTACATATATACTAATTGATAATTGTTAGCAGAGAAATTACCTGCTCCCTAAGTATTAAAAAATTGATTATTATAAGATGATAAGTCTTGATTGTGAAGTGCTGGTTAAATAAAACATGCATTAGGCTTTGGCCCAGGCCCTCCTTTTAGAGATGAGGAAAGGATATAATATGATTAAATTAGCTATACAATCCCACTAATTAGGAAATAGAAAAGTCAGTAATTATAATCCCAGTTTGTGTGCTTGGAAAGGCAATAAAATAATGAGAATTAAAGATACATATGTTTTACTTTTTAGTGTAAATTATTAATTTTTGGTCATTATCTAGAGCAAGGTACTGATGGTTTTACAGGAAATGATAAGTTTATGAGGCTAGTCTTTGTTTAGACATTCAAAAATCAGAAGCAAAATAAACATAAAAGCCATTCCGTTTCAGCTTCGCAAGCCACTATTTACCAGTCAGGTGCAATAACAGCATTGTTTTAAATGCGTATCCAGTGCAGAGTGAGGTTGCCAGTTTTCCCACTCTCTCCTTTGTCTGAATCACATGGCCTTTCCCCAGCAGAGAGTGAATGTCATATCACAGCTGGGCCTCTTGGTACAGACACAATTAAAGGACTCCCGGTAGAAATGTTGCTTCCCAGGGCTCTTGGGAGGTAATGAGAGAAGAGGCATCCAGCATTCTGTCTCCATGTGAGCCAGGCAACCTTTCACTGAGCCTCAGGTTGGCTTAATGAGTTGGTGGATATGACTTCAGTGTTTGGAGGTCTGTCATTTCAGTGATAATTATTCAGGTGTGGCAGAGGGATGATGATACATTGTGTCCTGGATGGTCACTAAAAGCTCACAATTTTGTGATTTATAAGTCAGGCAAACTGACTGACAGATCATTTAGAATGTCTCTTAGAGAAGATTTAGATATGTAAGAAGTATGCTAGAAACCATTTTTTCCCTCTTACGATGGCCCAGTGGATTTTAGGAAGGCATAGCTAAGCTATGCTTATTTAGTATAATATTGATGTGTTTGAACATGAAGTTGATTCAGTTAGTTATACCAATTAATAAAGTAATAATACATTCCATCAGCAACCGTGACTACAAAGGTTTGGTTCTGGCAAACATTGTGAAAATTTTCGCTTATCACTTCTAGCGTGCTAAACTCCTCTTATAGGGCATGAGTCACCAAGAAGCTAAGAAGGAGTCACTGAAGAGTAGCCAAGTACATCATAATTTTATGGGTTAAATACCTGCTATTCATTTTAAAAGATTAGGGATCAATGACAAATCATTTGAAGAAAATACTGTTTCATCTGAGTTTTGGGGTTACAGTGAATTCTCACTGCGTCTGCCTTACTCCCGACTCTGGTGCAAAATAAAAACTTGGGGAAAAGTAATCACTTCTGCTGCATACCAAAGATATCTGTATTTAAAGCACAGTGCTCATAGGCTCATAATTATCAACTTAGCATAAAATGTTTATTTGGAGTCAGATGTGGTGGTCAGATTACAGGTATATACCTGTAATCCCAGCACTCAAGAGGCAGAGGTAACCTAGGTTTAATAGCAAACTCCTGGTCAGCCAGGATACATAGTGAAACATTGTCTCATAAACAGTGAAGACAAATTTCAAAAGGACACATTTTAGAAGCAATTGATAGGGATCCATGGCTCCAGATACATATGTAGCAGAGGATGGCTTTATCTGGCATCAATAGGAGGGAGACCCTGGGTCCTGTGAAGGTTTGATACCCCAGTGTAGGAGGATGCTGGAGCGGTGGGGCAGGAGTGGGTGGGTAGATAGGAGAGCAACCTCATAGAAACAAAGGAACAGGGTGGGAGAGAGGGCAGACAGGATGGGAGGGTTGTGGAGGGGTAGACTGGGGATACAATTCGAGAGGTAAATGAATGGAATGATTAACAAAAATTAATTTAAAATAAGGAAAAAATAATTATTATTCAAATTTTCCCTCATTACTGTTGGCAAAATGAAATCACTTTAATTCTGACAATTGTTCCTAAGTTTAACACTGATCGTGTGTGTGTGTGTGTGTGTGTTTCCTTTTTCTTTTTTGAAAGCAGGCTTTCTTTATATAGTCAGACTAGCCTCAGACTTCAATCTTCATGTCTTAGTGCTCCCAGATTACAGGAATGCACCATGTATAGCTTTACAAATTTTAAAATAAAACCTTACATTATTGCTTCCAGAGTTATTAAATTGTGTGTATTCTATACTGACTTCCCTGTGATAAATGAAGATAAAACTGATTTTTCAGGAAAAACTATTCTGGTCAATAATTTAATGAGGTGATTCATATTCATTCTGCCACTGATGGTTGGGGTCTCTTATCAAAATAATTGAAAATAAATATGCACACATATTTTCAAAAGAAGCAAGGTAACTTCATTTGGCAGAAAGCCAAAATGACAGTACAGGTTACAGAGGGAGACACTGTCAAAAATGACCAGCATCCACAAAGTGAGAGTCATCAAGCACCTTAATTGTTGTCCATGGCTGCCTTTTAAGAGACTGAAGAGAAGGTTAGTTACTAAAGGTTATGGTTTGAATGGTTCTATATTTTGTCCAGTAGATAAGGTTATATAATAATTTCTCTAACGTACATATCCCTTCTCATATGATTTTAGTTTTAATTATATTTAAATAAAATTGTGTGTATACATAAGATGGTAACTAAGGGGTCTCCCTAAAAGATTACTAGAGGATTTATTACACATGCACCCAAACCATGTTTGCATGCCTGGACTGGTCCTTCAATTCCACACACCCCAATAATTTTAGATTGTACTTGAGTAAAACCTTTCCAAAATTGGTTGGTTCCAAGGAAAGATAAACTCATATCATTTAGTTCAGAAATGGCATATGTATGGCCAATGCAAGTGGGAGAGGTAGGGAGCTTTGGAGGTTTCTAGGTGCATTGTTTGAAGAGTATGTGTGCATAGTGTGTGTAGGTGAAGAAACCAGTTTGCCAAGTACATTATTATAACCTGGTGTGTGTGTACTTAATATAAGCCAGACTGGGGTCTCACGACAATCTGCCTCCTGTGTGTGCCTCAGTTCTGTCTCCCTATACAACAATACTCCAAAATTACGAGGAAATGTATCCACTCTAGTAGCATGCTTTTTCTTGAGGAACCTTTATACAATCTCCTTGCAAAGAAGATTGCTCCTTTAAGTGTCTGTATTATGGAATTCTATAGTGGTGTTACGATACTGAACCAAAGAATTACTGAAGATATGAGTTGATGAATCAGTTATAGCTATTATCTTCTTCCTTCCTCCTGTTACATTTCCTTTAAACTCTATCATCATGTTCAGATGATATTTTAAGGGTTCCCTTATCTAAAATTTAAGTGATCCTTAACTTCTTACTTCCTAATTTGGGCTTCAGCTTTACTCTTATTGTGTGTACAGATTAAGTTACCTGTTTGTACTGGTTAGCTATTTGTCTACTTGACTCAAGCTAGAGTCACCTGGGAAGAAGGAACTCTAACTGAGAAAATGTTTCCATTAGAAAGGCTATTGAAGAGTCTCTAGGGGCATTTGATTAATGGTTAAGGCGAGTAGGCTCAGATCAAATATGGACAGTGTAACCCCTGGGCAAGTGGTCCTGGGTGTTTCAAGAAAGTGTCTAGCAAGCCATAAGGACAAAGCCAATTATCAATATTCCTTTGTAGCTTCTGCTTAAGTTCCTGCCTCCAGGTTCCTGTCCTGATTTCTCTTCAGGATGATTGTAATTGGGACACATAAGCCAAATAAATCTTTCCTCCTGTTTCTTTTGTCATGATGTTTTGTCACGGGAGTAAAAATCAAAGTAAGACAATGATTTTCTAGTTTCATTCTGTTACTATGATAAAAAACAAAACAATCGGACCAAAAGCAACTTGGGAATAAAAGAGTTTATTTCAGCTTACGAATCACAGGTATCAATTCATCACTGATTGAAGGTGGGTCCAGACTCAAAGCAAGAACTAAAGCAGAAAACATGGAACAATACTGCTTACTTGCTCACTGCCTGGCTTATGCTCAGGTATGTTTCTACATAGCCCAGGGATACCTGCCTAGGGATAGTGTGACCCATAATGGGATAGGGCCTCCCTTAGCACTCATCAATCAAGGTGATCTCTCTCAGAGACATTGCCACACACCAATCTGATTGAAGCACTTCTTCAATTGAGGCTTCCCTCTCCAGGTTACTCCAGGTTGTTAGTTGACAGTAAGACCTAAACAGCATATGTATTTACTCAGTTCTTTTAATTCTTACACCTTGCCGGGCAGTGGTGGCACACACCTTTAATCCCAGCACTTGGGAGGCAGAGGCAGGTGGATTTCTGAGTTCGAGGCCAGCCTGGTCTACAGAGTGAGTTCCAGGACAGCCAGGGCTACACAGAGAAACCCTGTCTCAAAAAAAAAAAAGAAAGAAAGAAAGAAAGAAAGAATAATTCTTATACCTATGAACTATTAACTTGTCTTGTTTTGTTATCAATAAACGGGTTTGTCTGTTTTACCATAATCTCACTGCATTTCCATCCTTACATTTAGACATGAAGTCATGGAAAACACAGGCTGCCAAGAGCCAACAGCCTAACTTTTAAGTCTGTATTTGAATATGTATTCTAGGACACTTAAGATGAGTAGTATTAAATTAAATAAGCCCTAAGTCAAGAGAAACTGTCTGCTAGATGCATCCATAATAGATATCCTCATGGCTTTCAGGGTTCCTTTCATTAGTATGCACCATGGTCATACCAGTCATGTAGGCCAACTTTTGTGGTAATTGATAAGTAATCAGAATAATCTATTCACCCAACAATATTTACCACATTCCTGCCAGGAGCAGGGGATCTGATAGATACAGGTTATTTATTGAGTAAGATGTAAACTTTAAATTAGAGTGTAGCATTGCTAGTAAGGTAACATGTGGCCTTGGCCCAACCATTTATCATACCTAGATTTTCAGTATTTTCATTTGAAAGCGGAAATGTTTAAAGTCTTTTTTCCCCAATTGATTTCAGTGAGATATCGCTTTTGCTTACTTAGACAGTGGTTCGACTTTCAAAATCCACTTTTCCAATTTTTCTCCAAGACTTTTTATGAGGATGAAATAGTTCTGCATACCTTAGGAAGTAAAAATGAACAATGTAGAAAAATATATAGCTTTTTAGGCAACTTACTCAAACTAGCCTCAAGAAATTCAAAATGCAAACTGACAATTTGTTTGAAAAAGTAGTTACCCAACTTTTGAAACACTAACTTTTCATTGCACTAGGTTTTAGCTTGTCTTTTAAATAAAGGGAAGAAGGAAGGAATATTTTTACAAGTACAATATTAATCTTAAAAGAATAAACCCAACTTCATGAGAGAAACCAGTGCTTCTCTCGCTCTTTGAATAAATTTCATAATACACATCACAGCTATATGCTCAGTTACTATTGGAATTTTCACCTTGAGGGGAGATCTTGATGTGACAAAGCAAAGCATAAAATGTGATTTTAAAGATAAATACTTTTGTGGATCTCTGCCAAATATAATCCCATTCTGCACCAAGCTGCATGAAGATTTGAACTTCTAAGCAAACAGATGAGCATGTCCCCAGCATGATATCAGTGTGATTGAGGCAGCATATCAAACATGTAAGCAATTATCCCCACAATTCAATAGTTTAAAATGAAATCACTACGTGACAAGCACAAAATATAATAACAAATATGTAGCATTATATGAGTAGCCTCTGTAGAGTTTCACAGAAGCAATCAGCAATACATATGAAATATATCTCATCATGACAAAAAGCTACCAAATACATACATACATTCATACATACATACATACGTTTGTATGTATGCGTGTGTATATACATTATGTATATTTGTATTTTTGTGTAAAATGAGTGATGCTGAAAGGAGCTTCATCCTCATAGTAAACTTTGAAGACATGTAGAGCTTTATAGAAATGCTTGGTATAAAGAGACATAAAGGGGCAATTTGTTAGATTTTAGGAACATTAATATTTGAAAAAGGACTATGCTTTCATGAGACTTACCATTGCTGAGCAGAATCAAACCCTGGAGACCTGACTACCTTGCATCTCTTGAGTAATATATTTATGTAGCAGGCTACAAGTGAGTGGCTGGATCCCCCAGTATTCAGGAGAGGTATATGACCTGCTCACCTTCACAAACTGCCTTAACTACTTAGCCATTTGGATTGGTCTACTAAAGACCAGTTTCTAGATTAATTAAAATCTATCATAGTCCTATTTTACTAACATTGCAAAAGTATCATTTTCTTATACTCAAACACTGACTCTAGAAAGATAAGGCGTGGCCTGACATGGAGGAAACATCTTCAGAAACATTAGCCAAGTACCAGAGAAGACAGAACAAGAAGTTACGGGCTTTGCAAACATTTTAAACTGTGAGTAGACATATATGAAGGTATTTTGAACATGAAATACATGGGATGAATGTTGACATTTATTAAGCTTATTTTTCTCAGGAAACTTTTCTAGAACTTTCATAGTGCTCAATTTCTGTCATGTACCTTTAGAAGCTTTGTGTGCCTCATGCAACTGTTCTCATGATGCAGTGGTAGCTCACATTAATGTAAATGTACCTGTTTGTTGTGACTTCTTTGTAACACTTCCTTTAGAGCAGCTCATTTCCTAAGAGAGGACAGTATTTTAATAGAAAATATGAACATTTTTATCCTTTTAAAATTACCCTTTTGGTTTTTGATATTATAATATGATTATATAATTTCTTCCATTTTTCCCATTCAAACCTTCCCATATATTCTTTCTTTTTCCTAAATCATGAATGTATTGAGTTAACAAAACTGTCTTTAAAATATTTTTGAAAGGAAATTAAACATTTACAATCTAGTCTTTGATAACAAGACAAAATAAATAGTATTTCTCAACTTTGAATAAAAAGCAAAAAATATATAGAATTTTTATATTCTAGAAAATAAAGACCTCAGAAATATAATTTCCAATGAGACAAATCTCAAAACCACTTGAGAAGTGTAATTCAAGTTGAGCAAAATCAAATTAAGAGATGGGTATTATACTAGAAAGCTATCAGTCACAATTGCAATTCTGACCTAAGATCAAAATCACCTGCTGTGTCTTGGTTCCCTTTGAACTGTATTGCATGTGATCTTCATGCAGTGGTCTTTAACCAGTCGGTTTCTGAACAGAAGAAAACTTTATATTGGCATCCCCACCGTGTTTAGCCTCCATTTTTGATTGTTTTGTGGTAGAACCACACTGCCATTCTGTGTTGTCAATTGTGTAGGTTTTGCTTATCAATTTTTATTGGGTCAGATATGCTTATTTATAGTTTGTGCAGCCTTGTGACTAAGCCATACATCCTGAAAGGTAATACAGGACATGCAAGAAAAGAATGAATAAATAGATGGAGATAATATGTCAGCGTTTCATAAAATAGCAAGACTATATATTCAGGTAAATATGCAGGCTCTTAAATTATGGGGACTGCTGACTAGACCAGAAAAAGCATCACTAGGCTTCAAGGCATGAGAATCCTTTGATGGTGTGGGGCAGAACTTTGCTGTTGTAAGGTAAGACCTTGCTGTCTTTGTGAAGGAACTTGGTGCTACCAATACTAATGTCAGGATTACAAAAGAGATAAACTCAGAAATAAGGATATCAAAATAAGCTGGAAAACCAGTAGGGTTGATAGCTAGCTCAGCAACCAATCAACCAAACGAAAAAAATAAACAAAAACAGCTACTTTACGAACCCTTCTCAGACTTCACCCCTTATTTCCTAGAGAAACGTACTATGCCTAATATTAATAGTCATTTAAGCTTTTAATTTCTCTTCCAAACAGTCTGCCTGTAGCCTTGTAGTGAATGCCATGAGGCTGACACAATGTAGGGAGTAGGGCCCAGGCTTTATCTGCACATCTGTGGTGCTGCTTTCCTGTCTATTCTCCCTGGTTTTGAAATTTTCAAAAGACCCCAGTCCTCTGTTTCTTTGTCTGCACATTATGGGAATCACATCCATTACCAACCTAATTTAAAGGAGGACAGTGTGTTTTTAATGAGACATTATTTACATAGCACAGGAGCTTCCAGAAGAACTCAGCTATATAAATATTAATTGTTCTTGGGGTATTATTAGCATAGTCTATCACATAAAGTGAATGCTTTTATTAAAGATAGCTAATAGAAAAAAGTATTCCTTCAGCAAGAGAGACAGAGACAGACACACAGAGAGAGAGGGAGAGGGGTGGAAAGAGGGAGAGAGGGAGAGAGAGAGACAGAGAGAGAGAGAGAGAGAGAGAGAGAGAGAGAGAGAGAGAGAGATTCAGACGATTACTCCTGAGAACAGGAATCTGTCTTCTCTTGCTATTCTTTCCAGCACTAATGAAGAGAATAGGAAGTAGATAGGGGCAGACATACCTCATAGCATAGCCCCTTTGCTTTCAATTTATATTCTCTTTAGGAGTCACACTCTCAATTAAAGAAACTGAAAGTGATACAATAAAGAACAAGACAAGATAAAGATTCATGTCTGCAGTAACACTGAGCTTCTACTCTGCATTTTTTCAAGCGAACCAACTTGAATTTTCATTCATCTTAAAAATCACTCTCTACCACCGGGCACAGTATTTTGTTTTACTCTCTATGTGAATTTGCTAAGACTGCCATAAGGAAACACAGACATGATAACTTAAACAAAGAAATGTTTTTCTTATAGTAGCAAAGGCTAGACACCCCAAAGCATTAACTTTCTGAGGCCCCCTTCTGGCCATTTAGATTGTTACTGCTGTCCTATGGTCTTCTCTTTATGAATGCCTTTTTCCTATCCTCTTGTCTTATAAGCAAACTGTTATTTGAGATGAGAGTTTACTCTAATAATCTCAATGGTTCTTAATTACTGCTCTAAAGTTCTTATCTTCTGATACAGTGGCACTTTAGTGTATGACATGAATTCTGGGTAATGGGGATGTGATTCAGCCTCAATATCTCAGCTTTATAGATAGTATGAAGGTGAAGAAAGGTAAGTGACTTATTCACAAAGCCCACAGGTCCTTGAATTTAATTCACCTCTCATCTTGGCCTCAAGTCTTAAATTCTGAGTCATAAGCCCTCACTCCAGAATGACACAAGGATTACACAGTTCTGTATAAAGGAAAGGATGGAGAACTAGTCACTTTTCTATTGTTATGACAATATTCTATGACCAAAAGCAATTTATGGGAGAGTTGATTTTGGCTTACAGTTCCAGAGAGAAAAGATTCTACCATAGTGGGGAGTCACGGCAGCATATGGCAAGTGTGGCAGCAGGAGCAGGAAGCTAAAAGTTCACAGATTTAAAGTGGAACAAGAAACAACGTGAACTGGAAGTGGGGCAAGGCTTTTCACTCAAAGCCCACCCCCAGTGATCTACTTCCTCCAGCACAGCTGCACCTCCCAAATCTCCTGAAACACCACCAGCCACTGTGGCCAAGTATTTAAATACTAGACCCTATGGGAAGACAATACTAGACCCTATGGGAAGACATTTCTCATTCAAATCACAGACCTCAGTCAGAAATTGTTAAATTAATTCAGCTGAAAACATGCATAAGGAAACAGCATTAATTATTACCATGTATTATTCCCAAATCCTCCAGATTACTGGGAAGTGGCAAAACATTACAAACACTGGATGGAGATGATTCTTCCTAGAAATGCGTGTCTCAGGATGTTACTCATTGATTACAATGTAACCGCGGGCTTTTCCACCTGTGCCCCAGTTCCCAAATAAAGACTCGGAGGCTTATTATTTATTTACAGTGCTTATGACCTTAAGCTAGGCTTGTTCCCCAACTAGCTCATAACTCCATTGACCTGCTTCTACTAGTCTATGTCTGCCACATGGCTGATTATGGCTCCTCCATTTCATAGGTCCGACGTCCTCTGAGTTTGGGAGGAATCCACATGTCCTGGACTCTATCCCAGAGTTGCAATCTCTCTACCAGAACACCTGCCTTCTACTTCCTGCCTTTTGTTCATAGACAATTGGCTTTTTATTGACAGGTGATGCTTCTCTACAGTACACAAGAGATTATCCCTACATTATAACTTATCTCTAGTTGTTGTACTTAATCATATAGGCTTATAAGAATGTGTGACAAGAACCAGAACTTAAAGAGTACTGGGGTTGCTTTTTTGTTATTCTGATTTTGTCATATATACTTAAAATTGAGAGTTAAGTTTTACAGTGATGCTTACAACTCCAAGTTTGAGAGTAATTCTACCATCCTTCCATGTTCCATTAGAAGATATTAACCATAGGAACTAGTGTATATAAATACATCTGCTAATCAGCTCTACTTCCTTAGGCCTATGAAAGCATGCATTGCAAGAGCCCACACATCTAGATGGATCTTATCAGCCAAATGTCTCAAAGTGACCATTTGGAAAGTGGAGTAAAGAATGAAGCTAAAAAAATGAGCAGTGGCTGACGTTCTTAATGTTGACCCTGAGGCTCTTTACTCCTCTCTCCAAATGATCACTTTTGTTCTTTTAGTCTGACATCCTCGCCATTTTGTCTATATCAGTTTTATTCGTTTTATATTGTTAACTTCAGTGAGGAAAGGGATTCCCCAACTCATGGCTTAAGAGAGCAGGCAAAGCAAGCCATGGGAAGCAAGCCGCTGAGCAGCACCCACCCATGGTCTCTGCATCAGCTCCTGCCTCCACATACCTGTCCTTTTTGAGTTCCTGCTGACTTCCTTTAATGATGAATAGCAATATGGAAGTGTTAGCCAAATAAACCCTTTCCTCCCCAACTTGCTTTTTGGTCATGGTATTTCATTGCAACCATAGAAACCCAAACTAATATTTTCCTCATCAAATTATTTATATCCTGCTATTTCCCTCTCTTTTATCACTATCACTATAAGAAAATTAAAACTGCTGTTAGCATAACTTGAGTTCAGACTTCAGACTTGGTAACTGTTTCCCAAATGTGTGTGTGTGTGTTCTGCTATCCCTAGACTACCAGACTACCAGAGGCTTTCTATAGAAGAAACTTACCATTCTACCATCCTTCCTTTCAATAGCTTAATAAGTAGAAAGCATTTGAAATGGACTTTCAATAGCAAAATAAATGAAAGTAAATATCATGTTTAAATTAGAAGCTAGCAGAAAAAAAAAAAAAGATAGTGGAGTCTACTTGATGTATTACACTGAAAATATATTGTGGAATTCCTTGAATGAGCATGGTCATTTCCACCAAGCACAAAACTCATTGTAATATTTTGAGCAGAAAAATTACCAAAGTCAGTTAATTACTCACTGAATGAGGGACAGGGCAGAAGAAGCAAGAGGAGGTGAAGCAGCTGTACTGTTTATCTAGATATGAGAGATAAGGTCAGTTGGATATGGAAGGAGGATGAATAGAGGGAGTGAAATCGATGCTGGGGAGTGAGACCAGACTGTGAACTTCACAACAGCAAAGTATTCCTTCACGCTATTATCCTGCTCAGACCCAGCCCCAGCAAGAGCACTCTCTGAACACAGAATGCTGTTTTCTATCCCATGACTAATCCCACCTTTCTTTTCTAGGGATGTTTATTGTTGTTATTTCACCCATAAACTTTGCATTATTTAATATCTCTTGTCTTTACTAAGCAAAAATATTCATAATACCAATAATGGAATGTCTCTGATTCTTGATAGCATTCAAATAAGAGCTGCCTACACATCCCTAATACCTCACAGAATTAAAACCATTCCTAGTCAGGAGATGCTCCTCATTCTTCTGACTGAAATACTTTTTGCCAATTTTCTCAAATGTGTTCTTTGATATTACAAATTAAATAAACAGATTTGTTTGATTGGAGATGTTTACTTAGTGACTCTTAATTAGTGGATTTCAACATATAAATAATGTCAGCAACCTTCTGGGTAAACAAAAGGTTGAAAATGACTAAGGTTTGGCCCTAATTAAAATAGTATTATAGATAGAAAAGGAGATGCAGAATTACTGACTGAGCTGAGACTTGAACTTGGAGAGGCAGTTTGACATTCAAGAGAAACTGTAACGTAAGAAATATATTTAAGGGCATAAGCAGTGGAGTAAACATCAAGTAACTCAAGAGATGAAGACTAGTGACTGGAGATAATTGTGATTATAGGAATCTTGATATTAAGATGAATAGAAAGGTGAGAGAATGTACTGTGGGAAAGGTGGCCCTGTGTGTATTAGGACATAGGAACATATATAGAGAATTTGTCCTTCAGATGACTCTCGGTGTTACCAGCCACCTTTATTGTGTATGATTCCTACATTGTCCAGGCATGAAGGCACTCAAAAAATCCTTATTAAAGTATTTTCAATGATTTACCAAGCAAATTATTTGCACAGCATCACTATATAGATCAAGATATTATCTAGATTGAAAACAAATTAAAACAGTAATCTATCCCACTTATTGCCCCGTATCATATCAAACACATTCTATCAGCACTCACTAAACAGGTTCAGTGTGTAAAATAGCAAAAGAACAGAATCCACACGTGTTGTTCCATCCAGTGCTGGTACCTTGAATCATTGTGGTCATTGTCCTAGCTCTGAAATCAGTACTCATATTTTCTTTTGTCAAACATAATTCCACCTCTAACAACAAAAGTAACTGAAAGCAGCAATCATTGAGCTTTAATATCTCTCAACATCAATGGATTCAATTCACCAATAAAGAGACATAGGCTACCAGACAGGATGTATAAACACAACCCAGCATTTTGCTGCATACAAACATACATGAGTGACAAAGACAGACACTACCTCAGATTAAAAGGCTGAAATTTTACAAGCAAATGGTCCCAAGGAAGAAGCTGGAGTAGTCATTCTAATATCCAATAAAATAGACGTTCAATCAAAGGGTATCAAATGAGATGAGAAAGGACACTACATACTCATAAAAGGAAAAAAAAATCTACCAAGATGAACTCTCAGTTCTATACAGCTCCAAAGGCAAGGGTACCCTCATTTGCAAAACAATCATTACTAGAGCTCAAAACAAATATTGATCCTCAAACAACAATAGTAGGAGACTTCAACACCCCACTCCCACCAATGGACAGATCATGGAAACAGAAACTAAACAGAGACACAGTGAAACTAACAGAAGTTATGAACCAAATGGATTTAACAAATATCTGCAGAACATTTCACCCTAAAACAAAAGAATATACATTCTCAGTACCTCATGGTACCTTCTCCAAAACTGATCATATAATCAGGCACAAAACACGTCTCAACAGATACAGAAAGATGAACATAATCGCATGCATTTTATCAGACCACCATCAACTAAGGCTGGTCTTCAATAACAACAAAAAGAGAAAGCCCACATACTCATAGAAACTGAATAACTCTCTACTCAATGATGACTTTGTAAGGCAAGAAATAAAGAAATAAATTAAAGACTTTCTAGAAGTTAATAAAAATGAAGGCATAACATACTGAAACTTATGGGACATAATGAAAGCAGTGCTCAAAGGAAAACGCATAGCTCTGAGTGCCTTCATAAAGAAATTGGAGAGATCCTACACTAGCAGCTTAACAGCACATCTGAAAGTTGTAGAACAAAAACAAGCACACACACCTAGAGGAGTAGATGGCAGGAAATAATCAAATTCAGGGCTGAAATCTGCCAAGGAGAAATGAAGAGAACTATACAAAGAATCATCAAAACCAGGTGCTGCTTCTTTGAGAAAATCAACAAGATAGATAAACTCTTAGCCAAACTACCTAGAGGGAAGAGAGACAGTATTCTAATTAACAAAATCAGAAATGAAAAGGGAGACAACAACAGAAAATGAGGAAATTGAAAATCACCAGATTCTACTACAAAAGCCTATACTCAACAAAACTGAAAAATCTACATGAAATAGATGATTTTCTAGACAGATACCAGGTACCAAAGCTAAATCAGCATCAGATAAACCATCTAAAGAGTCCCATAACCACTAAGGAAATAGAAGCAGTCATTAAAAGTTCCCCAACCAAAAAAGACCAGGGACAGATGGGTTTAGTGAAGAATTCTATCAGACCTTCAAAAAAGACCTAATACCAATATTTCTCAAACTATTCCACAAAATAGAAGCAGAAGGAACACTATCTAATTCATTCTATGAAACCACAGTTATGCTGATAGCCAAACCATGCAAAGACCTAACAATGAAAGAGAACATCAGATCAATTTCCCTTATGAATATCGATACAAAAATATTCAGTAATATTCTTGCAAACCGAATTCAAGATTTGACCACTCACAATGATCAAGTAGGCTTCATTCAAGGGATGCAGGGATGGTTCAATATATGGAAATCCATCAACGTAATCCACTATATAGACAAACAAAGAAAAAATGCACGATCATCTCATTAGATGCTGAAAATCCTTTGACAAAATACAACATACCTTCATCTTAAAAGGACTGGAAAGATCAGGAATTCAAGGCACATACCTAAAAATAATAAAAGCAATATACAACAAACCAATAGCCAACATCAAATTAAATGGAGAGAAATTTGAGGCAATCCCACTAAAATCAGGCACAAGACAAGGTTTCCCACTCTGTCCCTATTTATTCAATATAGTACTCAAAGTTCGAGACAGACCAATTTTTAAAAAAAGGGATGTCAAAGGGATATAAATTGGAAAGGAAGAAGTCAAGGTGTCACTATTTGCAGATGATATGATAGTATACACAAGTGACCCCAAAAATTCTACCAGAGAACTCCTAGAACTGACAAACTTCAGCAAAGTTGCTGGATATGAAATTAACTCTAACAAATCAGTAGCCACCTTCTAAGGAAAAGATAAATGGGCTGAGAAAAAAGTATGGAAACAACACCCTTCACAATAGTCACAAATAATATAAAATAACTTGGTTTGACTCTAACCAAGCAAGTGAAAGGTCTGTATGACAAGAACTTCAAGTCCCTGAAGAAAGAAATCCAAGAAGAATTCAGAAGATGGAAAGATCTCCCATGCTCCTAGATTGGCATGGCTAACATAATGAGAATGGCCATCTTACCAGAAGCAATGTACAGATTCACTGCAATCTCTGTCAAAAGTCCAACACAATTCTTCACAGAGATAGAAAGAGCAATTCACAAATTCTTCTGGAATAACAAAAAACCAGGATAGTAAAAACAGTTCTCAACAATAAAAGAACTTCTGGGGGAATCACCATTCCTGATCTCAAGCTATAGTACAGAGCAATAGTGATAAAAACAAACAAACAAACAA
The DNA here is from genome assembly GCA_028551405.1 of Uromys caudimaculatus. Lineage (NCBI taxonomy): Eukaryota > Metazoa > Chordata > Mammalia > Rodentia > Muridae > Uromys > Uromys caudimaculatus. The sequence continues at coordinate 11,999,765 of CM052717.1, read as the reverse complement.
GAAAACTGCATGCCATTGGTGCAGAGACAGACAGGTAGGTCAATAGAATAGAATTGAAGACCCAAAATAAACCTACACACCTATTGTCACTTGAGTTTGACAAAGAGGCCAAAACCATTCAGTGGGAAAAAAGACAGCATTTTCAACAAGTGATACTGATTCAAATAGCAGTCAGCATGTAGAAGAATGCAAATTGATCCATTCCTATCTCCTTGTACAGAGCTAAAGTCGAGTGGGTCAAAGACCTCTGCATAAAATCAGATACACTGAATCTAATAGAAGAGAAAGTGGGAAAGAGCCTCAAACATATTGGCACAAGAGAAATTTTCCTGAGCAGAACACCAATGGCTCAGGCTCTTAAGATCAACAATTGACAAATGGCACCTCATAAAATTGCAAAGCTTCTGTAAGGCAAATAAATGACATGACAGTGTCAATAGGAGAAAACAGCAACCTATAGATTGGGAAAAGCTCTTTACCAACCCTACGTCAAATAGAGGGCTAATATCCAAAATACACAAAGAATTCAAGAAAACCAAATCCAGAAAACCAAATAACACAGTTAAAATCTGGGGTACAGAGCTAAACAGAGAAATCTCAACAGAGGAATCTCAAATGGCTGAGAAACACTTAAAGAAATGTTCAACACCCTTAGTCATCAGAGAAATGCAAATCAAAATGACTCTGAGCATCCACTTTACACCAATCAGACTGGCTAAGACCAAAAACTCAAATGACAGCAGATGTTGGCAAGGATGTGGAGAAAGAGAAATACTATTCTATTGCTGGTGGGACTGCAAGCTGGTACAACGACTTTGGAAATCAAGCTGGCTGTTCCTTGGAAAATTGGAAATAGTTCTACCTGAGGACCCAGCTATATCACTCCTGGGCATATACCCAGAAGATGCTCCAACATATAACAAGGTCACATGCTCCACTACGTTCATAGCAACTGTATTTATAATAGCCAGAAGCTGGAAACAACCCAGATGTCCTTCAAAGGAAGAATGGATACAGAAAATGTGGTACATTTACACAACGGAATACTACTCAGCTATTAAAAATTACAACTTCATGAATTTTGTATGCAAATGGATAGAACTAGAAAATACAATCCTGAATGAGGTAACTCAGACCCAAAAGTACATACATAGTATGTACTCACTGATAAGTGAATATTAGCCCAAAAGCTCAGAATACCCATGATATAACTCACACACAGTATGAAGCTTAACAAGAAGTAAGTTCAAAGTATGAATGCTTCGATCCCACTTAGAAGGGGGAACCAAATAATCACAGGAGGCAGAGAGATCGAGGGACAGACCTGGGTGGGAAGAGAGGAGGGAGAGAGAAAAAGGGGGGCAGGATCAGGTATGGGAAGAGACAGGTGAGAAACCCAAAGGGCCAGTAAAATGAATACAGACATGTAGCAGTGGGGGTCATATCAGAAGGAAACCACTAGAAAGTCCCAGATGCCAGGGATGCAAGAGGCTCCCAGGACACAACAGGGATGACATTAGCCAAAATACCCAAGAGTGGGGAGGTAGAACCTAAGAGACCACCTCCGGTATATAGACATGGCCCCCAGTTGAGTTATGGGCACCCACCCATCTCAAAATCTTTAACCCAGAACTGTTCCTGTCTAAATGAAACACAGGGACAAAAAAAAATAGAGCAGAGACTGAAGGAAAGGCCATCCAGAGACTGCCCTACCTTCGACTCACCCCATCTGCAGACACCAAACCCCCGAACACTTGCTGATGCCAAGAAGTGCTTGCAGGCAAGAGCTTGGTATAGCTGTCCTCTGAGAGGCTCCACCAGCATCTGTCTAATACAGATACAGATACTCATAGTCAGCCATTGGACTGAGCCCAGGGACCCCAATGGAAGAGTTAGGGGAAGGACTGAAAGAGCTGAAGGGAATTGCAACACCAAAGGTAAAACAGTATCAACTAACAGGAGTCCTCAGAGCTCCCAGGGACTAAACCACCAACCAAAGAGTACACTTGAGTTGTTGTTCCATGGCTCAGGCTACAGATGTAGCCTTATCTGGCATCAATGGGAGGGGAAGGGCTTGGTTGTGTAGGCTTGTTGCCCCAGTGAAGGGTGCTAGAAGGGTGGGGCGGGAGTGGTTGGGTAGATGCTGGAGCACCGTTTTAGAGGCAAAGGGGAGGGGAAATTGGGTAGGAGGTTTGCAGAAGGGAGACCGGGAAGGGGGACAACATTTGAAATGTAAATAAATAAAATAATTAATAAAAAAAATAAAGAAAACACTTGTGCTCGCTGACTCTATATCTGTGAATGAGTTTGCCAGTGAGGTATGTTTTTTGGGGCCAAAGATGGATTCATTTTTTTTATTTCATCGGTTTGTCTATATCTTTTAAATGGTGTCTTGAAGGAACAAATAATTATGTTTCATTTTTTAAAGGAAGTGTTGTAAATTAAGAGTTCTGTTCATAATGAAAGACCAATGTTCTCTCCTGCCCCCCCCCCAACACACACACAAAGTACTTGGCTATGAATTCAGTTATAGGTGTACAAATGAAAATTTGGCCAATATGAAAATTCCTATTAATTGAACACTTCATTGGCAACTTTAACTCTAAAATCAGAGATAATATTTAAATGAAATAGAAAAATCAGTAATTAAGTATTGTAAAATTAGTTAACTAAAAGTCAGATTTAAATGGTTTGATAAAATATAACCTCTGCTGCTCACACATAATACAAAGAGAATACTGTAGTTATGTTTGTTCATCTTCTTATACTTAAATACTGCAAACCATGACATGTTGTTTTCTGTAAGTCAAGTGGTAATACACTTGTGTTATGAACGTATTAGCATGCATGATGCTAACCTCAAATCCCATTGTAGCTGGAACAGTCGTTCCCTAAAGCAGGAGATTATGAAGAAAGTGATGTGTGGGCTTTATGATTTTTAAGTATAAGTTACAAGCATATTTCTTTTCTGCTGCAAATAAAGTAACTGCACTCTTTTACATTTGGTAGAGGGCAATACAGAGGACATAACTTTTCTTGTTATCCCTAAAACTGTTCTAAATAGAGGGAAAAATAGGATTTTACAGAAGAGGGTTTTCCTACGGTTAGTGTAGTTCTGAAAGATTTATACATGTTACATTCTTATGTAAGACAATTACAATTTTTACTCACCAGGATTTAAATTGGTAAATACTCATTCTCTGTTGTTATCCCCCAAAAGGCATTAAGCTATGAAGCTAATGCTCAATTATCAACAGTATTGTGAAGTTCACATCTTATCATCATTTCAAACTGAAAAAAAAAAAGATCATTTTCATTCTTTTCAAAGTTAATAGAGCAGTCTTCCATTTCTCTTTTCTATTCTGTCTCTAATCAAGAGAAAATTGGCAATATGATATACCAATTATTTGTGGCAATGCCACCGTCTCTCTGTATCCCCCCTCTTTCTCTTTCTTTCTTTCTTCCCTCTCATTATATTACAGACAGTCATTTAGAAACTACTTACTCATTATTTCAAGTTACAAAATGAGCATCAGTGCCTTTTGTTATGTAAGTTACAATGCAAAGGTCTTCTCAATTAAATAATTATCAGGTAATAGAGAAAAATTGGTCAAAATGTAACTAATGGTTTTCCATTTTCAAATGTCCTTGCTCTGTCCGGGAGAATTAACAAGCACTGAGAACCCGAGTAGAGTGTGTGTCTAGGTCTGATTTCTAGAGTAGACTTTGTGAGGATGTCTGGTGTTTACTGGACTTGTGTTACCCAGGTGATCTCTGTACATGTGCATTGGATAATTAGGACTGTTACCTTCGCAGTTGAGGGACAGTCAGATGGGTGAATGATTGTGCTAAATAAGTCATAATAATTTTGTCAAAATTCTATAGCACGACAGAAAGGAATGTGCTGATGGTATTGCCTACAACACTAGCCTTTGATTAACAAATTTGATGGTAATTTCCTATCACTATCACTGTAGTGATAGGCGATGAGAATTGATTTTTATTTTCATTGTTAAGCTATTGTGTTTTTTGCAGTTTCCACTAGGATTATCATTTACAGGTTGGTACATGATAAACAGTAAAACAGTTGAGTATTTGATAATTTGGGGGGACCACACAGAAGTATCTTTTCTGAAGAGAACTTATACTTTTACTCTGGTAATGATGAATTCCCCATGGCAATAAATAGCAAAAATAGGAGGATGAAGTAATCCTCTTGGGCTCAACTGGGGAGATCAATCTAAAATTCTGAAAAAGAAAAAAACAACCCTCTTAGAATTTAACACCTTCCTTCTACTAAAGGCATTTAGTGTTCCATAATTCATGCCTGTGATGTTGTGTGTCCTCATTCACCAACTGCTAACATAACCACTCATTTAATAAAGCTTACATGTCCTTTACTTAGACAGAAATAAATTAAGATGGATTCAGTGGGAATGGGGGAGAAGAGGCTGGATTCAAAACCTATCTGGACAGTACAGTTGACAGGAAGTGACCAGGAGAGACAGTGAAGCCTGAGGATAAAATTCAACTCTCAAGAAAATGCAACTAGATGGGTGATGGCTTACATCATCAAAACTAACATGGGACGCAGAGCACCAGAGCAGGCTTTGGACTAAATTACTCCAATTTAGATTCAGCTATTAAAAATATAAAGCCCGCAGTTAATATTTGCTGTAGGAGGGGCATCACTTTCTTTAGTGGTGTGACCACTGAGAAGCAGCACTTGCTCCAGCAAATCTTCTCTCACCCACAGTAAGTCAAGAAACTTGAATTAACTCAGTGGGTCACACACAAAAGAAGAAGTGAAAGTAAGAGGGACTTATCAGGAAGAAAGGTTTTCATTGGAGGAGGGGATGGCAGCTTATTAAGGGAAAATGACTAAAAGTCATCATATAAATGCATTAAACTGCCAGTAATAGTAAAACACAAAAACATATAAAAGGAAGCATTAGTTTAGAAAATCAGAATATAAGAAGAGGGGGTTGACAGCTCCTTGGTAGGCAGACAGGAAAAAGAAGCCCTAGGTAGAAAAATATACTTTCACTTAAAAGTTAAGATAACAGATTTCCCACAGCTCACCAGACCACAGAGACTGACCGCCAGCAGCTTCCGGCGACGGCCGGAGACCTCAGCTTGGGCCACAGGGCCCCACAGCTGATCAGCGCCGGGACAAAGATCCCTCGCCGGAGATCGCAGGACCCAGCGGAGGGCCAGG
>CM052717.1:11977277-11994047 GCA_028551405.1 Uromys caudimaculatus | reverse complement strand
GGTGGGAGGAGGAATTCCCTCACAGAGGCGGGGAGGGGGAGGGGACACGGGGTTTCTAAAGAAAAGGGGAATCATCGGAAATGTAAATAAAATATCAAATAAATAAATAAATAAATAAAAAGATAACAGATTTATGGTTTCTTCTCTAGGACAATGGCTGTATTTGCTTTTATCCAAGGAAGAGTGGAAGGGAAATACTGCCTGGTTTGTGGGACCCCCAGATCACTTTCAATTGAAACCAATCAACTTTCCTACAGTGTCCAAATGATTACAAGCTAGTAATGTTGGAGGAAGAAAGGAGATCCGTCCTATGCCTCAAACATAAGAAACCAGAATCTAGCCAAGCTTGGATACTGCTTGAGTTCTCTTCCCCATAGAGGGAATCTGTTCTTTGTGCATTCTGCTGTGTGATGCAATGTGCTTCGGCTTTCAGTAATATTTGACTGGATCCTGTAGCTTGCATTTCTTTGAATTGGAGAAGAAAAAAAGATCTGAACACCTTCCTGCAGTCCTAGACAACATACATCCTAACAACATAAACAGGATCAAGATGATTTTTTTATATTGTACAATAAATTATGTCTTCTTCTGTTATAAAATAATGCCTTACTACTAGCCCCATTATTCATGCCAAATGTTCGTCCATTCCTATGATAAATTTGAAGGATCATATAAAGGTCGTTACATAAAATATATCTAAAAGTAAGTACTTATGCCTTCAGATGCCTTATCTAAAGCCCAATCATTTCACTCCAACTACTTCAAACTGCAACATAAATGAACAGGAATATCAATGCAAAATAACTGAGTGGGTTCCATTTTACATGTAGGTTGAATTCCATGATCATGAAATAACCATCAAGTGTCTTTCATAGATAAGCATTGCCTGTTCAGTTCTCTGCCTCATCAGGCATGGCCATCTCAAAGGTAAAGGGCAGTTATATGTTGCAAGGAGTCTGACAGATGAAACATTTCAGTCCTATCCATTTGGTCCAATCAGGATAATCTGTTCTTTCAACTGGTTAACCATTCAATTCTGTCCTGAGGGGGTGGGGGGGTATTGAAAATTTTTACCAATTTACTATAGATATGATAACATTTTCAAAATTTCTATTAAAAAATCAATTTATTAATTCTGTATCTCTGTATTGGCCCTAACTTTACCTAAGCAGTGAAACTACACTTGAACATTTATTCTCATCTGTAGGATGTGGCAAAGTAAAGCATATAATTTAAAATAGCACATACATTAAATCTAGAATATAGCAAATATTTATCAGAACTTGGTAAAAAGATAAATTTTCCAAAATGTGTGTAAATAATAACACATTTTCCAAAATGGAAAACACTATGACTGGAGAGATGCTGCAGGCATTCAGAGCACCGGCTGCTCCAGCAGAGGACGTGTTCAGTTGTTAGACTTACATAGTGGCTCACAACTGCCTGTAACTCTAGGTCCAGAGGATCCAATGTGCACATACATACCTCTTTAAAAAAATTATCCTTTGTGTGTGCGAGAGAGAGAGAAATAGAGACAGAGACAGAGAGACAGAGGCAGAGAGACAGAGACAGAAATAGACCAAAAGACAGAGATGAAGCGAATAAAAAATCCTTGTTCTGTCATGAATAAACATAAATAACCAGAGCCGCTTAAGTCCCTTCTCTTCCTTACATACTTGGAGTGTTGGAAAATTCAGTAGAAATTGTCGTTTTCAGGGTGATGCGCAAGTCATGGTTTTGTTGAACTAAGAATAATTTTAACAACAATAACAACAACAATAGTTGTAACAAGTCTTCAGTATAAGTGACCTTTACCTTTTCTTCTCTTGCTTATTGTTCTGGTGGACCCTCTCTAGACCTCTGAAACGAAACATTTTTCCTGTCTAGGAGAGTATCCTTAATAGAATGTAAGTGTTTGAGTCTGCTCATACTCATAGATGTTATAAGGGAGCTCAGGCCAGGAGAAAGAGCCCATAACCAGCTGTTTCATAATCTGTAATTACAACCTTCATAAATGAATCACTTCCTTTGGCTGGTAGTAGCTAGGGCAAGCACAGCATTCTCTGTGTTAGAAGCTATGGAAGCAGTTCTCTGGGGGCTTTAACATGGAGGCCTGAGAAGTCAGCCACGGGACAACAGTTGTCCTGCCTGTCTATAAATGCAAGTTAGCAGCCTGGTGAGCTCATATGAGAAAAGTCATCAAGTCCTTGGTAATGTAATTGATTTGACTTATTAGGCTGTAGTTTAGAATTTAAAAATCCAACTATAAAACATAATCTGGTGTACAGTGTGCTAATTAGCCAGCTGGGTCAGATTTTATAGACTTAATTTTACAGATTTCCTTGAGGACCTAATATAGTTTGATGACTCAGAGCTGTATCTTCCTCCTGCTAGAACTTAATAGTCATGCCTCCTGTTTTTCTTCTCTGGGATGTCACAGTCCTCATCTTTCTTTCTCTTGTTAGTTGATTTCCTACATAGAGAAAATCCTTTGTAGAGATCTATATAAGAGACACTGCCTTGACAAAGTTCTGAGTTTTCTATTGCGACCTAGACAACTCCTTTTCTGCTATGTTTAATGGACATGTTGCAGGAGAAGGAGTTACAATTCAGAACCGCCACCCATTGGTGAAACAGAAGAACAGAAATAAAGAAACCATAAAGATTTATTGAAAATAAAAAATATGGGGTTGGTGTAAAGAAAGAGAGGAAGTGGGAAATCAACTAGCTTTAAGATTCTATGAAAAAAAGGCACTGTGGGTTGTGAAGAGAGACAAACAACAAGAAAAACTATCCTTGTTTCCGACTGAAGCTATTCAGTTATGGAAGCAAACAGAACAGTATACCAATACAAGGTCTTTAATTAACTTTTTAATAATAAAGACAGTATTGATTAATGTACTAAAATCATAAGCTATAAAAGAAAAAAATACCCACATACCCTGATTGTATATCCTGACTCTGAATATCGCAATGCATTTTCTTATCTTTTTGTTCAAAGCCTTCTTTACTTACTCATGGTAACTTTGTGAACATGATTCTATATTATCCCTTCCCAACCTTCTTGATGCCATAAACATTTTAGTCAATGTAAGTCTTCTGAAAACATCTATACATGTTCACTAATATTTTTTAATCTACAGAATTTACAGTTAAAAGATACTAGAAAGTAAAGGAAGTAAAAGTAATCACTGATTTTCATAGCTTTGATACTCATTCACACATTGAATTGAGTATGTACATCAAATACATAAGTTCTTAGTTATACTTTTGTTACTTAGCAAGATATGACTCTTTTAGGCATTCATATGTATGCTTATGCATATACAGATAGGTCTTATTTATTTATTTATTATTGGTTATTTTAGTTATTTACATTTCAAATGTTGCCTCCTTCCTGGTCTCTCCTCAGCAAAACCCCCACTCCTTCCCCCTCCCCTTTGCCTCTAGGACAGTGCTCCTCCACCCACCCACTCCTGACTCACCCCTCTAGCATCCCCCTATGCTGGGGCATTAAGGCTCCACAGGACCAAGGCCCTCCCCTCCCACTGATGGCAGATAAGGCAATCCTCTGCTACATATGTAAGCTGGAGCCATGGGCCCATCCATGTATATTCTTTGGTTGGTAGTTTAGTCCCTGGGAGCTCTTGGGGGTCTGATTAGTTGATATTGTTGTTCTTCCTATGGGGTCGTAATCCCCTTCAGCTCCTTTAGTCCTTTCCCTAATTTTTCCATTGGGATAACTGGCTCAGTCCAATGTCTGACTGTGAATATCTGCATCGGTATTAGTCAGGTGCTGGCAGAGCCTCTCAGAGGACAGCTATACCAGGCTCCTGTCAGAAAGCACTTCTTGACATTACCAAGAGTGTCTGGGACTGGTGTTTGCAGATGGGATGGATTCCAAGGTGCGGTGGTCTCTGAATGGTCTTTCCTTCAGTCTCTGCTACATTTTTTGTCCCTGCATTTTCTTTAGACAAGAATAGTTCTGGGTTAAAAATTTTGAGATGGGTGGGTGGACCAATCCCTCAACTGGGGGTCATGCTTGCCGACTGGAGGTGGTCTCTAAAGGTTCTATATCCCCTCTGTTAGGTATTTCCACTAATGTAATCACCTTTGGGTCCTGGGAATCTCTTGCTTCCCTGGATTCTGGGACTTTTTAGTGGTCCGTCCCTGCCCTCCCCTTCAATGTTCCCTACCCTCCACTTATTTCTATTCATTCTCCTGGCCTGTTGGATTTTTCACATGACTCTTCCCATACCTGATCCTGCCCCCTTTTTCCTCTCCCCCTTTCCTCTTCCCACCCAGGTCTGTTCCTCAATCTCTCTGCCTCCTGTGATTATTTGGTTCCCCCTTCTAAGTGGGATTGAAGCATTCATACTTTGAAGTTCCTTCTTGTTAAGCTTCTTATGGTGTGTGAGTTGTACCATGGGTATTCTGAGCTTTTTGGGCTAATATCTACTTATCAGTAAGTATATACTATGCATGTCCTTTTGGGTCTGGGTTACCTCACTCAGAATGATATTGTCTAGTTCCATTCATTTGCCTACAAAATTCATGAAGTTGTCATTTTTAATAGCTGAGTAGTATTCCATTGTGTAAATGTACCACATTTTCTGTATCTATTCTTCCATTGAGAGACATCTGGGTTGCTTCCAGCTTCTGGCTATTGTAAATAAGGCTGCAGTAAACATAGTGGAGCACATGTCCTTGTTATATGTTGGAGCATCTTTTGAGTATATGTCCAGTAGTGGCATAGCTGGATCTTCAGATAGAACTATTTCCAATTTTCTAAGGAACTGACAGATTTTTTTTATTAGCTTGTAATCCCATCAAAAATGGAGGAGTGTTTCTCTTTCTCCACATCCTGATCAGCATCTACTGTTGCCTGTGTTTTTGATCTTAGCCCTCCTGATTGGTGTAAGGTGGAATCTCAGGGTTGATTTGATTTGCATTTCCCTGATGACTAAGGATGTTGAACATTTCTCTTTTGTTTTCTTTTTTCTTTCTTTCTCTTTTTTCTTTTTTTCTTTAATCATTTTTTACAGTTCAGACTTTATCCCCCTTCTAGGACAACCTCTGACTGTTCCACATATCACAACTCCTCCTCCCCTAAACCATCTCCCAGAGGATGTCCCCAATGCCCCCCACCCTACCAGACCTCCTCAGTCCCTGGGGCCCCAAGTCTCTCAAGGGTTAGCTGCATCTTCTCTGACTGAGTCCAGACCCAGCAGTCCTCTGCTGTATATGTGTTGGGGGCCTCATATCAATTGGTGTATACTGCCTAGATGGTGGCTTAGTGTCTGAGAGATCTTGGGGGTCTAGGTTAATTAAGACTGCTCATCTTTCTACAGGGTCACCCTCCTCCTCAGCTTCTTCCAGCTTTTCCCTAATTCAACCACAGGGGTCACCAGTTTCTGTCCATTGGTTGGATGTAAATTTCTGCATCTGACTCTTTCAGCTGCTTGTTGGGCCTTTCAAAGATCAGTCATGATAGGCCCCTGTTTGTAAGCACACCATAACATCAGTAATAGTGTCAGGCCTTGGGGTCTCCCCCTGAGCTGGATCTCAATTTGGGCTTGTCACTGGACCTCCTTTTCTTCAGGCTCCTCTCCATTTTTGTTTCTGCAGTTCTTTCAGACAGGAACAATATTAAATCAGAGTTTTTTGACTGTGGAATGGCAGCCCCATCCCTCCACTTGATGCCCTGTCTTTCTACTGGAGATGGACTCTACAAACTTCCTCTCCCCACTGTAAGGCATTTCATCTAAGGTCCCTCCCTTTGAGTTCTGAGAGTCTCTTACCTCCCAGGTCTCTGGTGCATTCTGGAGGATTCCCTCCCAACCTCCTACCTCCCTGTTATGTTGCCTGTTATGATTCTTTCTGCTGGCCCTCAGGGCTTCAGTCCTGCCCACCCCCCAGAGCTGATCATGTTACCTTCTTTCTCTCCCTGTTGCCTTTCCCTCCTAGTTCCCCCCTCTCTTCCTCCTTACCCCCTCCTATGATTGCTTTCTTCTCCCTCCTAAGTGGGATTGAGGCATCCTCACTTGGGCCCTTCCACTTGTTAGCCTTCTTGCATTCTGTGGATTGTATCCTGGGAATTCTGTTTTGTTTGTTTGTTTGTTTGCTAATATCCACTTATTAGTGAGTACATCCCATGCATATAATTTTGGATCAGAGTTAGCTCACTCAGGATATTTTCTAGTTCCATTCTTTTGTCTGCAAAACTCAAGGTGTCCTCGTTCTACGGATGTTGAACACTTCTTTAGGTGCTTCTTGGTTACTCAAGATTCCTCAGTTGAGAATTCTTTGTTTAGCTTCATACCCCATCTTTTATTAAGGTTATTTGGTTTTCTGGAATCTAACTTCTTGAGTGAGTTCTTTGTATATTTTGGATATTAGCTCTCTATTGGATGTAGGGTTAAAAAGACCTTTGCCCAATCTGTAAGTTGCTGTTTTGTCCTATTGACAGTGTTCTTTGCCTTACAGAAGCTTTTCAGTTTCATGAGGTCCCATTATCAATTGTTGATCTTAGAGCCTGAGCCATTGGTGTTCTGTTCAGGAAATTTTCTCCTGTGCTGATGTGTTCGAGGCTCTTCTCCACTTTCTCTTCTGTTAGTTTCAGTGTATCTGGTTATATGTGGAGGCCCTTGATCCACTTGGACTTGAGCTTTGTACAAGGAGATAAAAATGGATCAATTTGCATTCTTCTACATGCAGACCTCCAGTTAGACCAGCACCATTTGTTGAAAATGCTGGCTTTTTTCCAAAGTACAGATTTGGCTTCTTTGTCAAAGATCAAATGACCATAGGTGTATGGGCTTGTTTTCTGGGTCTTCAATTCTATGCCATTGATCTACCTGTCTGTCTCTGTATCAATATGATGCAGCTTTTATCACTATTTCTCTGTAGTACCACTTGAGGTCCAGGATGGTGATTCCCTCAGAAGTTCTCTTTTGGTTGAGAATAGTTTTCGATGTCCTGGGTTTTTATGTTATTCCAGATGAATTTGAAGAATTGCTCTTTCTGGCTCTGTAAAGAATTGAGTTGGACTTTTGATGGAGATTGCTTTGAATCCGTAGATTGCTCTTGGTAATATGGCAATTTTTACTATGTTCATCCTACTAATCCATGAACATAAGAGATCTCTCCATCTTCTGAGATCTTCTTCGATTTCTTTCTTCAAAGACTTGAAGTTCTTGTGATACAGACTTTTCACCTTATTTGGTTACTCACACCAAAGTATTTTATATTATTTGTGACTATTGTGAAGGGTGTCATTTCCCGAATTTCTTTCTCAGCCTGTTTATCCTTCAAGTGTAGGAAGGCTACTGATTTGTTTGAGTTAATTTATATTCAGCCACTTTGCTGAAGTTGTTCATCAGTTGTAGTAGTTCTCTGGTAGAATTTTTGGGCTCACTTATGTATACTATCATATCATCTGCAAATAGTGATACCTTGACTTCTTCCTTTCCAATTTGTATTCATTTGATCTCCTGTTGTTGTATAATTGCTCTAGTTAGAACTGCAAGTACTATATTGAATAGATAGTGACAGAGTGGGTAGTCTTGTCTTGTCTCTGAGTTTAGTGGGATTGCTTCAAGATTCTCTTCATTTAATTTGATGTTGCCTGTTGGTTTGCTGTATATTGCCTTTATTATGCTTAGGTTTGTGCTTTGAATTCATGATCTTTCCAATACTTTTAACATAAAGGGGTATTGTATTTTGTCAAAGGCTTTTTTCAGCATCTAATGAGATGATTGTGTGATTTTTTTTCTTTGAGTTTGTTTATATAGTGGATTATGTTGATAAATTTCTGTATAGTGAACCATACCTGCATCCCTGGAATGAAGTAAACTTTGCAATAATTTTATTGAGTACTGAGTTTTCTTTAACTGCAAGAAATTTGAAACAAAGCTATGAGAGGCAATATCCAATGGGAAAAAAATTGTAACCTCTCCTGCTTTTGAATAGGTTCACTTAAAATGCCTTCATTTCCATGGTATTTCTGAGCTTGATATCAAGGTTTTGATTTCTAGGGAATACATTCTTTCTTCTCTACCCTCTTCCTTGGGATTGTATTCTTTAAAAATAATTAGCATCGATAGGTGAGGAGGCCACAACATCTACCTAACACTGGGGATCCAGGGATGCAGGAACCTCCACCCAGCCAGTGGCACCTGTTCCTTTTGATCTGATCTGGTACCCTCAACAGACTTTGGGTGCTGGCTCTGCACCCAGTCCCACAACACTCAGAAGAAACTCAACATCCAGGTGCTCTAACATGACCAGGATCACAGGGTCTCAGGAGCTTGGCCACACCAGGATTTCAGGATCCCATAGGCAGCTTGACTCCCAGGAGCTCTGACACATCCAGATCTCAGAATCACTGGATCCCAAAATCACAGGATCCCAGAGACAACCGGACTCTGAGGAGTGCTGACACAACTAGTATTACAAGAAGGATAGGCTCCAGTCAGATAAAGGGAGGGCAGGTAGCACTAGAGATAACCAGATGGCAGGAGGCAAGCTCAAGAACAGAAACCAAGGTCACCTGGCATCATTAGAACCCAATTCTCCCAATATAGCAAGTCCTGTATACACCATCACACCAGAAAAGCAAGACTTGGATCTAAAATCACTTCTCATAATGATGATAGAGAACTTTAAGAAAGACATAAATAACTCCCTTAAAGAAACACAGGAGAACACAATAAACAGCTAGAAGCTCTTAAAGAAGAAACACAAAAATCCCTTAAAGAATTACAGGAAAACACAACCAAACAGGTGAAAGAATTGAACAAAACAATCCAGGATCTAAAAATGGAAACAATAACAATAAAGAAATCACAGAGATAGCTAAACTCTGAGAAGTTCTGACACAACCAGGATGACAAGGACAGGCTCCAGTCAGAGACAATGAGGGCAGGTAGCACCAGAGATAACCAGATGGCAAGAGGAAAATGCAAAAACATAAACAACAGAAACCAAGGTTACAAGGCAACATCAGAACCCAGTTCACCCACCATGGCAAGTCCTGGATACCCATCACACTGGAAAAGCAAGATTCAGATTTAAAATCACTTCTCATGATGATGCCAGAGGACTTTAAGAAGGACATAAATAACTCCCTTTAAAGAGATACAGGAGAACACGGGTAAACAGGTAGAAGCCCTTAAAGAGGAACCACAAAAATCGCTTAAAGAATTACAGGAAAAAACAACCAAAAATGTGAAGGAATTGAAAAAAAAAAAAAAAAACCATCCAGGATCTAAAAAGGGAAATACAAACAATAAAGAAATCAGAAAGGGAAACAACCCTGGAGATACAAAACGTAGGAAAAAGATCGGGAATCATAGATGCAAGCATCACCAACATAATACAAGAGATAGAAGAGAGAATCTCAGGTGCAGAAGATACCATAGAAAACATTGACACAACAATCAAAGAAAATGCAAAATGCAAAAAGCTCCTAACTCAAAACATCCTGGAAATCTGAGACACAATGAGAAGACCAAACCTAAGGATAATAGGTATAGAAGAGAGCAAAGATTCCCAACGTGAAGGGTCAGTAAATATCTTCAACAAAATTATAGAAGAAAATTTCCCTAACCTAAAGAAACAGATGCCATGAACATATAAGAACGCTACAGAACTCCAAAAAGACTGGACCAGAAAAAAAATTCTTCCCATAGCATAATAATCAAAACACCAAATGCACTAAACAAAGAAAGAATATTAAAGGCAGTAAGGGAAAAAGGTCAAGTAACATATAAAGGCTGTCCTATCAGAATTTCATTAGACAATAGACTCTTTCATTAGACTATAAAAGGCAGAAGATCCTGGGCATATGTCATACACACCCTAAGAGAACACAAATGCCAGTCCAGACTACTATACCCTGAAAAACTCTCAAGAACCATAGATGGAGAAACCAAGATATTCCATGACAAAACCAAATTTAAACAATATCTTTGCACAAATCCAGCCCTACAAAGGATAATAGATGGAAAACTCCAACACAAGGAGGGAAACTACACCCTAGAGAAAGCAAAAAAGTAATCTTCTTTCAACAAACCCAAAAGAAGATAGCCACACAAACATAAAAATAACATCGAAAATAACAAGAAGCAACAATCACTTTTCCTTAATATCTCTTAACATCAATGGGCTCAATTCCCCAATAAAAGGCCATATACTAACAGACTGGATATGTAAATAGGACTCAGCATTTTGCTGCATACAGGAAATGCACCCCAGTGACAAAGACAGACACTACCTACGAGTAAAAGGCTGGAAAAAATTTTCCAAGCAAATAGTCCCAAGAAACAAGCTGAAATAGCCATTCTAATATCAAATGAAATTGATTTTCAACCAAAAGTTATAAAAAAGATGAGAAAGGACACTTCACACTCATCAAAGGAAAATCTACCAAGAAGAACTCTCAATTTTGAACATCTATGCTCCAAAGGCAAGGTTACCCACATTCATAAAAGAAACTTTACTAAAGCTCAAAGCACACATTGCACCTCACACAATAATAGTAGGCGACTTCAACACTCTACTCTCATCAATGGACAGATCTTAGAAATTCAAACTAAACAGAGACACAGTGAAACTAACAGAAGTTATAGACCAAATGGATTTAACAGATATCTATAGAACATTTCATCCTAAATCAAAAGAATATACCTTCTTCTCAGCATCTCATGGTACCTTCTCCAAAACTGACCATATAATTGGGCACAAAACAGGCCTCAACAGATACAAGAAGATTAAAATAATTCCATGCATCCTATAAGATCACCACGAACTAAGGTTGGTCTTCAATAACAACAAAAACAACAGAAAGCCCACATACATATGGAAGCTGAACAATATTCTACTCAATGATGCCTTGGTCAAGGAAGAAATAAACAAATTAAAGACTTTAAAGAATTTAATGTAAATGAAAGAACAATAAACCCAAACTTATGGGACACAAAGAAAGGAATGCTAAGAGGAAAACTCATAGCTTTGAGTGCCTCCAAAAAGAAACTGGAGATAGCATACACTAGCAGCTGGACAGCACACCTGAAAGCTCTAGAACAAAAAGAAGCAAATACCGAGAGGAGTAGACAGCAGGAAATAATCAAACTCAAAGCTGAAATCAACCAAGTAGAGACAAAAAGAACTATACAAAGAATCAAGAAAACCAGGAAATAGTTCTTTGTGAAAATCAACACGATAGCTGGGCAGTGGTGGCGCATGCCTTTAATCCCAATACTTGGGAGGCAGAGGCAGATGGATTTCTGAGTTCGAGGCCAGCCTGGTCTACAGAGTAAACTCCAGGACAGCCAGGGCTACACAGAGAAACCCTGTCTTGAAAAACAAAAAAAAAGAAAGAAAGAAAGAAAATCAACACGATAGATAAACCTTTAGCCAGACTAACCAGAGAGCACAGAGACAGTATCAAAATTAACAAAATCTGAAAAGAAAAGGGAGATATAACAACAGAAACTGAGGAAATTAAAAAACTCATCTCTTCCTACTACAAAAGCCTATATTCAACAAAACTGGAAAATCTGGATGAAATGGACAATTTTCTAGACAGATACCAAATACCAAAGTTAAATCAGGATCAGATAAACCATCTAAACAGTCCCATAACCCCTAAAGAAATGGAAGCAATCATTAAAAGTTTCTAAACCAAAAAATCACAGGACCAGATGGGTTTAGTGCAGAATTCTATCAGACCTTCAAAGAAGACCTAATACTAAGACTCTTCAAACTATTCCACAAAATGGAAAAAGAAGCAACACTACCCAATTTGTTCTATAAAGCCACAAATACACTTATACCTAGCCACACAAAGACCCAACAATGAAAGAGAACTTCAGACCAATTTCCCTTATGAATATCAATGAAAAACTACTTGATAAAATTCTTTCAAACCGAATCCAAGAACACATCAAAATGATCATCCATCACGATCAAATAGGCTTCACCCCAGGGATGCAGGATGGTTCAACATAATCCACTCTATAAACAAACTCCAAGAAAAAAACCACATGATCATCTTATTAGATTTTGAAAAAGCATTAGACAAAATTCAAGAGCCTTTCATGGTAAAAGTCTTGGAAAGATCAGGAATTCAAGGCCGTAGTTAAACATAGTAAAAGCAATATACAACAAACTAGCAGCCAACATCAAACTAAATTGAGAGAAACTTGAAGCAATCTCACATGGGCACAGGGGAAATTTTTCTGAACAGAACACCAATGGCTTATGCTCTGAGATCAACAATAGACAAATGGAACCTCATAGAATTGCAAAGCTTCTGTAAGGCAAAGGACACTGTCAATAGGACAAAACAGCAATGAACAGATTGAAAAAGATCTTTAACAAATCTACATCTGATATAGGGCTAACATTCAATATGCAAAGAACTCAAGAAGTTAGACTCCAGAGAATCAAATAACCCTATTAAAATGGGGTACAGAGCTAAACAAAGAATTTTCAACTGAGGATTATCGAATGACTGAGAAGCACCTAAAGAAATGTTCAACATCCTTAGTGAACAGGGAAATACAAATCAAAACAACTCTGAGAATCCCCCTCACACCAGTCAGAATCGCTAAGATCAAAAACCCATAGACAGCAGATGCTGAAAAGGATGTGGAGAAAGAGGAACACTCCTCCATTGTTGGTTGAATTGCAAGCTGGTACAACCACTCTGGAAATCAGTCTGGAGGTTCCTCAGAAAACTGGTCATAGTATTATCTGAGGACCCAGCTATACCACTCCTGGGTACCCAAAAGATGCTCCAATAAATAACAAGGACCCATGATCCACTATGTTCATAGAAGCCTTATTTATAATAGCCAGAAGCTGGAAATAACCAAGATGTTCTTCAACAAAGGAATGGATACAGAAAATGTTGTACATTTACACAATGGACTACTACTCAGCCTTTAAAAACAATGAATTCATGAAATTCTTAGGCAAATGGATGGAACTAGAAAATATCATCCTGAGTGAGGTAACAAATCACTAAAGAATACATATGGTATACACTCACTGATAAGTGGATATTAGCCCAAAAGCTCCGAATACCCAAGATACAATTTATAGATCACATGAAGCTCAAGAAGAAGGAAGACCAAAGTCTGGATGCCTCATTCCTTCTTAGAAGGGTGAACAAAATACTCATGGAAGCAAATACAGAGGCAAAATGTGAAGCAGAGAATGAAGTAAAGGCCTTCGAGAGACTGCCCCACCTGGGGATCCATCCCATATACAGTCAGTAGATGCAGACACTATTGTGGACGCCAGGAAGGCATGCTGACAGGAGCCTGATATAGCTGTCTCTTGAGAGGCTATACCAGAGCCTGACAAATAAAGAGGGGGATCCTTGCAGCCAACCATTGAACTGATCACGGGGGTCCCCAATGGAGGAGTCAGAGAAACGACTGAAGGAGCTGAAAGGGTTTGCAACCCCATAGGAAGAACAACAATATCAACCAACCAGACCCCCCGAGCACCTAGGGACTAAACCACCAACCAAGGAATACACATGGAGGGACCCATGGTTCCACCTGCATATGTAGCAGAGAATGGCCTTGTGGGGCATCAATGGGAGAAGCAGCCCTTGGTCCTGTGAAGGCTCAGTGCCCCATTGTAGGGAATTCGAGGGTGGGATGGTGGGAGTGGGTAGGTGGGTGGGGGAGCATCCTCATAGAAGCAGGGGGTGTTGGGGATGGGATAGGGAGTTTCTGGGGGAGGGGACCAGGAAAGGGGATAACATTTGAAATGTAAATAAAGTAAATATCCCAATTAAAAAAGAAAAGAAAAATATTAGCAGCAAAAACATGTTCCAGGCTCTGAGCTTTCCAACAAAATTAGTTATTTCAGACCTGTGAAAATCAGAGTCTTTGCTAAACATGGCATTGAACCAGTTCCTCCCAGTTTCTTTTGATCCTAAGTTTCAAACCTGTCTCTTAAAAAACAAAGAAATGGCATGATATTCTATCCCCTAATGAAAATATTATATGAAGGTTTAGAAAATAAAAAGTAGTAGTGGCTTTAGATATTGTGGAGAACAAGTGCATGGTAAAATCGTTTGAGTTGGAAATGTTTGTGACCAACTAATTTTTTGACTGGGGGTGTAGTTTAGTTGGTAGAGTACTTGCCAAGCATGCAAAAAATTCTGGAGACAATACTCAGGACAGCATAAACTGAGTATGGCCAACAGCTGTAATCCTAGCAATCAGGAGGAATATGAAGGAAGATGCTACCAATATGTCCACACACTCTCCTGTGGAGCAAGGGCACCCAAAAGCCACAGGGAACCTTAACTAGAGCCCTCTGGGTTTGAGATTTTTGGAGCCCTGCCCCAAGACTACTTAGGCACTGACACCACACATATGACATTGAAGGAATCCCTAACCCATCCATTCCACACCCCTTAAGCAAGCACTTCCTCTACCAACAAACCCCCCATAAGCAATAACATGTTGGCTCCTCTCTTTTGACCCAGAATTTAGGGCAGATTCTAGGTCTGACTCACGTTCATGTAGATACAGTAAGGTCTCCAACTTTTTTCCCTAGGTGATTCAAATCTTAGTCAAGGCTTGGGTCTTGCCCACTACACATATGTGATCGGTCTCCCAAGTACTCTAGGGGAGGACCAGGCTGTCCAGGGATCTTTCAGGAGTTCTTGTAAGGAAAAGAGAAGAGATTCCATTCCTACAACAGCATTTCCCTTTTGTGGGTTCTTAGTCGGGTTGATAAGGTAATTTTTAAATAGATCCAGAAGGAAACTACTGAACCACTTCATTGGAGTTTGATGGAAAAAATAACAGAGAAGTTAAACAGTAAATTTTGTTAACAGCTGGAATGAAGGGGAAAGGAGGAAGAGAGAAAGTCATGTCTTTTTGAGTCAGGGGCCAAATAGCAGGAAGGTTCAGCAGCTGAGTCAGCAAGCTGAGGATCTGTAAACAGCTGCACGATGGAGGGGGCTCTGGAGAGCACAAATGCATTATCTCATTAAGTGGATAATTATTCCTCCCATATCCTTAGCATATGTTCAGGAGAACTGGCTTTCTTGAAGAATAGTCTTTGGACCAGGTGATTGAAAGGCCTAGTTGGATTAGCGGTTAAGGAAGAAGACAGTAATATGTAGTGTCTCAGGCAGATTAGGATGTCATGCAGGGCCAGAAGTGAAACTCAGATTCTATTCTTTCGATCAGGTAACAGACACTTTCCTTTAATGGACTCAATAAAGCCTCTATATCTCTTCTTTTTCATATAGTATTTTAAATCTTACACCTCAGTACAAAGGAAAGATGACGTTTCTCTTTCTAGTGTTATCACAGAAGTGTCCAAAGCTGATTATGAGGAAGGAGGCCACCTTTTGTGACCTCCAAGTTTGCTAATACCTGTCTAGTTAATTTTAAGAGAGTCAGGAAGATCCAAAGTTCAAAGTCAACATTGGCTGCATAAGACCCTTTCTGAAAAATACAGCATATGTGCATATACATGTATATATGCATTCTCCCCATCTTCTCATATATGCATACATATTAACTTCTCCAATTATTAATATCTCTCAAACATAATCTGAGGTCAAATGTCTTGAAATTCCAACAGCAATACAAAAGTGAATTATTTAGATTCATGAATCCAAGGAATCTTTCTACCACTGTATTCTATAAATATTTTTTTAGATTATATCTTATATGTCTCCCTTAGATTTTTTTTATTTCATATTTTGATTCTCTGGAAGCAGGTACCATTTGTGAACTCAAACATCCTTGAGGATGATGGGGGCTCTCTAGTGTTGTGTGAGCTGTCACTTGAGAATCTGTGATGCTGGAAAAATCAGTAGCCATCAAATCCACTCAAGTCCAGTGTTCTCCAGGTTCCTGTTTCTCAAATTTGAAGAATGAAATTCATGGACCACAAAACGGTGAGTTTCATAAGGAAGCTTTATGTAGGATTGTAGGTGATAGCCTAGGAGAACAAAGGGAGAGCTCAGGAGTGGGTTCTTGGATGTAGGTGTCACTAAACTGTCATTCTAGTGTCTTTTCATGGGACGTACGGTAGAAACTACAATGAGTACAGGGAGCAGGGGTGTATTGACAATGCTTTTGGACATCTCAGAATGGGTAGGTCCAGGTGCCTCTTAGCTAAACTTGTTTCCCACAAATAATTTTAGGCAGGGGTGCTCATTTGGGGGCAAAAATTAACAAACCAGGCCTACTTTCAAACCACTTTGACTTCTAATAAGGGTAAAACTATCACAGAACTGAGGACATTTTTGGTTTCTAGCTGAGAATAAGGAATCAAAACTGCTTTCTTTTTAAGTCCTCAGCCTAAAACTGCCTACCTAGTTTCTATTTACTGTTCTCATCATTCAGTGAGGAAGTCAAAACTGAATACCCTGACCTGAAGTGTCTGTTCCTAGGTGTTGGTGCTCAGAAAGCAGTGCTCCAAGATGGATTCTCAAAAACTGATCTTTCTCCAACCTTCTACCCTCCTGTCTCCAAGTTATCTTTTTGTTACCCAAAATGAATCATAAAAATCCAACCTCCTATTTCTCAAAGCAAAATAAGTTTAAAAATCACAATTTGTTATGATTTTTCTTTTGTTAATCTGTCCTTTGACCCTTTAGGATTAACAGTTAACGGGGGGGAAACCTCTGCCTGTGACACCAGAAGTCCACAGCCAAGGAGCGCCGTAGAGAGGAAGCCTCACAGGAACTTGGAAGGCCCGTGAGTGGGGTTGAGGGGA
>CM052717.1:11924965-11976777 GCA_028551405.1 Uromys caudimaculatus | reverse complement strand
GGGTAGGTGGGAGGAGGAATTCCCTCACAGAGGCGGGGAGGGGGAGTGGACACGGGGTTTCTAAAGAAAAGGGGAATCATCGGAAATGTAAATAAAATATCAAAAAATAAATAAGAAAAAAAAAATAAAATAAAATATCAAAAAAATAAATAAAAAAAAAATAAATAAAAAATAAAAAATAAAAAATAAAAAAAAAAGAAAATAAAAAAAAAAAAAAAAAAAAAAAAGGAACCCTCTTCCCAGGGTTGTTATAAACTGCACAATCATAAGGACACCTGCAGGAGTCAATTCTCTATTCCTATAGTGTAGGACCCAGGGATCCAACTTAGTCAGAGTTGGCAGCATGGATCTTTACCCACTGGAAAATCATAGTAACTCTTGAAATAGTACTTTTTGAGACAGGCTCTTGCTTGAAAGCACAGGCTGGACACTAATCTCAGCAAACGTTCAACTTCCCAAATCAGCCACAGCCAGATGCTAGTTTCTTGTTTTAAGGCATTTGTATTTCTTTTTTCTGGTGAACTGTCAGCATGTATGCTTTTACTTTGTTTTTATAGAGTGACTAGATTTGCTCTCATTAATCCTTTTCTGGTGGTATTGGTATCAAACCTTTCCATAACATGGCTTACAAATAACTCTTATTGATGTTATTAGTCCTTTGAATGTATTTGAGCCAGTTTTGTCAAATGAACATTTTAATTTGGATGTGCTTCAGTTGAGCAATGGTTTCTTGTCCATCTTTTGAGCTTTATAATTTTTAAGGAAGCTTTTCCAACAGTAAATAAAGCATGCTTTCTCCATGGCTTAGTCTATTATTTTATGACATTGTATTTTAGTTGTAATATAGCATTCATATTCTATGATGTATGTGTTCACAGACATTAGCAGGGAGAAAATGAAATGAAGTATACAGTTTACTGATATTTTGTCCATCTGTAGAGTCAGAAAGGATTTGCCTTTTTGAGTTTCAGTTGTGTGGGGTTTTTTTTTCCTGTAGTGGTCTGTAGAGTTAGAAAGGACTTGTCTTTTTGAGTTTCAGTTGGGTTTTTTTTCCCCTGTAGTGATCTGTAGAGTCAGAAAGGCCTTGTCTTTTTGAGTTTCAGTTGAGTTTTTTTTTCTGTAGTGGTCTGTGGAGTCAGAAAGGATTTGTCTTTTTGAGTTTCAGTTGGGTTTTTTCCTATAGTGGTCTGTAGAGTCAAAAAGGACTTGTGTTTTTGAGTTTCAGTTGGGTTTTTCCTGTAGTGGTCTGTGGAGTCAGAAAGGACTTGTGTTTTTGAGTTTCAGTTGTGTGTTTTTTCCTGTAGTAGTCTGTAGAGTCAGAAAGGACTTGTGTTTTTGAGTTTCAGTCGTGTGTTTTTTCCTGTAGTGGTCTGTGAAGTCAGAAAGGACTTATCTTTTTGAGTTTCAGTTGAGTTTTTTTCCTGTAGTGATCTCCATGTGCTGCAAAGCCATGCTTCCTGTACCAGAGGTGAGGACTACACAGTGTGGTATAAAGACAAATGGTTTGAAATTTCTGTTAGGGATTGTGCTTATTTAGTAAATTAGGGGTTGTAGATTCTCCTTCAATAACATGATTTCGTTAGCATAGCACATGAATCGGTATATAAATATACACACAGCATTTTGATGAACTTTTCTGGTCTGGGATTGTGGTGTTCCCACTGAGAGCCAAAGAACACCTAAAAACAAACAAACAAAATTCCAATACCAGGCATTAGAAGCACTCTTCTGACTTTTTGGACAATGTTATCTAAAAGGCTCCTAAAGCGTTCAGCCTACTGTACTTCATTATTCCCTGGAGGTAGAAATTAAGTCCCTATTGCTGAAGACATATGTACTTCAGAAACAGGGCCCAGAAATACCTGACCTGGAACTAACTTGAATGCTCCCTCACTGCTTTCATGCAAATTTCCAAAGGACAGGGGCAACCAACAGCCCTAGCCAGCGCTGATGCCTACGAATCACATCAACAATCAGCATAGCAGAATAACCTGATTGGTGCAGTATTGACACACATACCTTGGCAGTCACCAACAGATCTCTCATTGGACATAAGAGCTGCTCAACAAGAGGGATACCATGCCTGGTACTGGAATCCTGGATAGCTGCTCCCTCAGTGCTAGTGAAGTGATGCTTAGGCACTTTTTGACTTACCAGTCTATTGTAGTTTGCTTTGATTTTAGTTTTTGTGGTTTTGGGGGGGTTTGGGGTTTTTTTTTTGAAAGAGAGTGAAACATAAAGTTGGCTAAGTAATGAAGTATGGAGGATCTGGGAGGAGAAAAACATGATCAAAATACATTGTATGAAAAAAATTAACAAAAACAAGCATATGAGAAAATCAACTGAAAATAAACCAGAAACATCCTGAAACCGACCAGCTTTGCATCAGTTCTGAAAATTCCAGTTTGCTGTGTGCTCAGAGGCCTGATTTCTTTACATAAACACAAATAAAAGAGTAAATTATGTCCAAATATCATTACTCCTGGCTCTAGAGAGCCTATAACAGCCGGTCTCCATTAGTGGCAAACTTTAAAATTAATCTTAAAGCAACAAAGGTTCTTGAAAGTATAAGACTTATGTTTTGCTGACACAGTTTTAAAAGTTAAGGTTTGAAAGAAAGTAAAAATGTTTTTGAAAAAAGGCTTTGGTAATGTTAATTGGATAAAAATAATAGTTACTTTGTCATTTAAAGAAGTTTTAATTGCTGTGCAATAAATAGAAATAAAACTATAGTAACTAAGCTGTGTGAGTTACTTATTGGGAAGGTAAGTGAGCAGTGAGTGCTTCCCATTTTATAAATCTTCCAATGCAAATTTCACAGACAGAGATGGTGAGACTTGAAGGGTAGTTCTAGATTTCTTAGCTCTTTGATTCACGTTGCAATTCAGGCAACATGACATGCCAACCAGAATTAGAAATGTTCGGGGCTGGTGAGATGGTCCAATGGTAAGGTCACTTACCACCAGGTCGGACAACCTGAGCTTAATCATTTGTTCCACACAGTAAAAGTAGAGAACCCACTCTAGAAAGCTGTCCTCTGCTTTCCACATGTGTGCTATTACACACACACACACACACACACACACACACACGAATGCAAAATCATTTTCTTAGAAGAAGTGGTCAATATAAGCAAGGAGTGACCTGGTATCAGAAGGTACAAAATCACATACTGTTAAACAAAGAAAGAATACGATTTTAAAATATAAGTAGTTTAGTATGCAGTAAAATAAATACAGTGTTTTTAAAACTGCCTAGAAAAAGTGTAGACACATAGCTCATACATAATGCAGCCATTTGAGAGTGTTTTCTCACTAGAGAAAAGATAATAAAGTTGAATTTTGGTCATTGATCTCCAGAGATACTCTGAAAAGTGATTGATTGCACAAAAGAAATGTAATTCCTGAGATATCAGGTCATTAAAGGAAGACAAATGGCTGTGCTATCTGATCATATTCACTGACTCACAGCACAGTTGGGAAGATGGAGTTCTATGTAGAATCGTCTCAGCTTAAACAAGTACAACTGGTACTTTTGTACCTTTGATTCTCTGGCCAAACCAGGGTTCCACCTGAATGCTAAATCTTCACAGTACAGATTTTTTTTTTAATGCCAGGAGTATTCATTCATAGAGTAACCTCTCTGAAGCTTTCCTGTTGAGGTTTACAGGAGAAAAAAATAATATCTACAGCTTGCAGGGAGTGGAGTGATCCTGCTTCTTGACTAGAGGGCATTCTTTGGTCTGTGGCTCAGAGTACAAATTAAACCAAAGCTCAGAAAAATTTTAACTGTTAAATAATGCTTCCTCTGGAAAAATAAAAATGTAAGACCAATTTGATGAATAATGGAACATGTACCTTTTGGGTTTGTTGTCTTATTTTGATAAAGCATTAAAAGTACATCATAAAAAGGCCAATCAGATGCCAAAGATCATATACTGTTTTCTAAAATAACAGTGCACTGCTAACACAGCATATGACATCTGAGCATCCTCATCTGCCAACCTTGAGTGAGATGGCTGGTCCAAAATTGACATGTGAGTCTGTGATCAAAGGAAATAACAGTCACAGCAAAAACTTTTTTATTCTAAAAGTGTTACTTTCTCTCACTGTAAGCAGAAAGAAAGGAACTGATAATTAGCCTTGTTCTAGTATGCCCTGTGTTTTAAATGATTTAGTACAGTTTATATGTACTTTCAGTCATCAAAGACAGAGATAAAGGTTAAAATCTTGAGATCCCATAATGACATGATTATTTTATAAAAGACTGTGAAAGAAGCCAAGATGCTAACATGCTTAGTTGTGGAAGGGTTGTCATGAACAGCATGGTCAAAGACACATGCTAATGGCAAATCTGGCTACTCCCCTGCCTTTTAGTTGTTGGCCTTTTGGATTGGGATTAGAGATGCAAAACAATTAAGGGGGGGGGAGGAAGAAAATCCACAAGGCATATGCTAAAACCATTGACATTCAAATTAAGAAAAAGACATAGCATTAAAAGTACATCATCAATGTATCTGTTAGTAACTACTTCTTAACAAAAACAACATGGTATAGATAGAGCAAGCTAGTGCAGGTAAGACTGCATCTGGCAACTATAGAGGCCAACTGAAGGACAGCAGCTAAGAATATGTTGCTAAGTGGAGAACTGAAAGGAAAAGCCAAGGAACAGAAAAGCTTCTGAAGAGTCTGTCCTTCAGTCTTACCAGGTAACCTTTCTGGGAGGCAGATGGAACTAACAGGAAGCAATGACTTTCTCTCATCCTTAGACTGTTCCTTTCCTAAAAGATCAAATACACCAATGAAAAAGAAAACCAAACCCCTAAAGAATTTCATGATCAGATTATTTGGAAGTGACTCTAACAATTTGCAATTCATATTTCTAAGTGGTAAAAGGCAGAGTATACCCAAACTTATAGGACACAATGAAATCAATACTAAAAGGAAATTCATAACACTAAGTTCCCTCATAAAAAAAAACTGGAGAGACTCTACACTTGCAACTTAACAGCACAACTGAGAGCCCTAGAACAAAAAGAAGGAAGCACACCCAAAAGCTCAACTGTAGGAAAAAAATTAATTAGAAACAAAGAGACCAATACAAAGAATCAACAAAACCAAAATTTGGTTCTTTGAGAAAAATCAAAGATAGATAAACCCTTATACAAACTAACTACAGGACATAGTGACAGTATCCAAATTACCAAAATCAGAAATGAAAAGGTATACATAACAATAGAAATGGAAGAAATTAAAGAAAAAACCATCATATTTTACCACAAAAGCCTTTACTCAACAAAACTGGAAAATCTAGATGAAACAGATGACTTTTTAGACAGATACTACATTCTAAAGTTAAATCAAGGTCAGGTAAACTGTCTAAATAGGTCCATATCCTCTAAGGAAATAGAGGAAGTCATTAAAAACCTCCCAACCAAAAAAGCTCAGGTCCAGATGGCATTAGTGCAGAATTCTACCAGACCTTCAAAGAACCTAATACCAACACTCCTCAAACTATTCCATACAATAGAAACAGAAGGAACACTACCTAATTGATTCTATGAAGCCACAGTTACTCTGATAACCTAAACCACACAAGGACACAACAAAGAAAGAGAACTTCAGACCAATTTCAGTAATGAATATCAATGCAAAAATACTCAATAAAATTCTGGCAAACTGAATCTAAGAACACATTAAAAACATCATTCACCATGATCAAGTATCCCTGACCTCAAGTTGTACTGCAGAGCAATAGTGATAAAAACTGCATGGTATCGGTAGAGAGACAGAAAGGCTGATCAATGGAATAAAATTGAGGACCCAAAAATAAGCCCACCACTTTTAGACTCTTGATGTTTAACAAAGAAGGCAAAAACTTATAGTGGAAAAAAGAAAGCATCTTCAATAAATGGTGTTGGTCTAACTGGCAGTCTAAGTGTAGAAAAATAAAAATAGATACATATTTATCACCTTGCACAAAACTCAAGTCCAAGTGGATCAAGGACCTCAACGTAAAACCAGATACACTGAATCTCATAGAGGAGAAAATGGGAAAGAGCCTCAAATTCATTGGCACAGGGGGAAATTTCCTAAACAGAACTCCAATGGCTCAGGCTCTAAGATCAACAGTTGATAAACTGGACTTCATGAAACTGACAAGCTTCTGTAAGGCAAAAGACAGAGTCAATAGGAAAAATCGGCAACCTACAGATTGGGAAAAAGTCTTCACTAACCCCACTTCAGATGATAGAGGGCTAATATTCAATATATATAAAGAACTCAAAAATCTGACCACCAAAAAAAAAAAACAAATCACCCAATTACAAAATGGGGTACAGAGATAAACAGAGAATTCCCAACAGAAGAATCTTGAATGGCCAGGGAGCACTTTAAAAACTGTTCAAAGTCCTTAGTCATCTGGGAAATGCAAATAAAAATTACCCTGGGATTCCACCTTATACCAATCACAATGACTAAGATCAAAAACTCAGGTGACAGCACATGCTGGCAAAGATGTGGAGAAAGAGGAACACTCCTCCATTGCTGGTGGGATTGCAAACTGGTACAACCACTCTGGAAATCAATCTGGTGGTTCCTCATAAAATTGGAAATAGACCTACCTGAAGACCCAACTATATTACTCTTGGGCATATACCAAAAGATACCCTACCATACCACAGGAACACATGCTCCATGATTCCATGATGCTCATAGCAGCCTTATTTGTAATAGCCAGAAGCTGGAAACAACCCAGATGACACTCAAAGAATGGATACAGAAAATGTACTTAATTTACACAATGGAATGCAATTCAGCTATTAAGAATGAGGACATCATGAGTTTTGCGGGCAAATGGATGGAACTAGAAAATTGCATGTACTCACTAATAAGTGAATATTAGCCAAAAAGTGCAGAATACCCAGGATACAACCCACAGAAGTTTAACAAGCAGAAAGACCAAATGAGGACACTTCAATCCCACTTAGAAAGAGGAAAAAATAATCACAGGAAGCAGAGGGAGGGATTTGGGTGGGAGAAAGGAGGGGAAAAGGGTAACAGGATCAGGTATGGGAGTGGGGACAGGAGAGAAGCCCAGAGGACAAGCAGAATGAATGGAAATATGCAGCCTCAGAAGGTGGGAGGTAGGGAGACCCTCTAGAAATTACTGGAGACCTGGGAGATGAGAGACTCTCAGGACTCAGTGGAAGCAATCATAGATGCAATGCACAACAGTGGGGAAAGGGAACTGGAAGAGTCCACCTCTAGTAGATAGACAGGGCCCCAAGAGGAGGGATGGTGTCACCAACCCACAGTCAAAATTTCCGTGGCTGCTGCTGGTTATTGCTATAGTTCAGAACTATTTTTAATCTTCCTAAAAGACAAAGCAAACAAATTTCCAAGAACTCGCATTTGCCTTCACTACATATTATTTTTTATTCTTCTCCTTTACATCTGTCTTCACATCTGTCAGCCTTCTTGCTCATCTCCAGCTCACTGATGAGACTATCCTTAGTGGGTCTCCATCTCAAAGCTGTTCATCTGAACCACACACAGCTTTCTCTGCTTTACTGACAGTCTCTCTTGGTTGACCTTATCTTTCATCAGGCACTATTGTGCTTTCTCTCAATGTCTTACAAAGTTGGCCATTCCCAGTGAAATCCTACAAGTTAAATTTATAAAATATGCATTGCAAAATGCAAGTGAGATTAAAAATACAAGTTCATCTTGACCTCATATTGAGCCAGAAGTATATTAAAAGTGAGGATGGTCAAATCAACCTGCTATAACCACCCAATGACCCAAATCATTTCAGAATTCTACCTCAAATCTTCCTATTTATTTGGCAGCTGTCGGGTTTTAGAAAGCAAGCATACAACATCTGTTTGAATCAGGAAGCTGTCAGATACATACAATAGTTAGACAGATGTAGTAATATTCATGATGCTTATCTCAGCAGCAACAGAAGGCTTCCTTCTTCTGAGCAAGTTACCCCACCAGGTCAGTTCAGGCAAGTAATCTCAGACCACACTTTCAGAAGGAGCACCTGACCACTAAGACCAACCACAAATTCTCCCTTTTAGTGGAGAGGAAATTAAATTGTATCTATCTCCTTGGTAACTGGATAACTCAAAGGGAAAGGGGTGTCCCAGGAAAACTTAGGACTTCTTCTATTCCCTATTATTCTAAGATTAGGTCTTTTCATGCCACCCCAGATTTCTTGGATGGTTTGTGTCAGAAATTTTTTAAATTTAACATTTTCTTTGACTGATTTGTCAGTTTTTTTTCTATTGTATCCTCTACGCCTGATATTTTCTCTTTCATTTCTTGTATTCTATTGGTAATGCTTGTATCAGCTGTCCCTGTTCTCTTCCCTAGGTTTTCCATCTCCAGGATTCCCTCAGTTTCCATTTTCAGGTCTTGAACAGTTTTATTTATTCTGTCACCTATTTCATTGTATTTTTCTGTGTTTCTTTAAGGAATTTATTCATTTCCTCTTTAAAGGTCTCTATCATCTTTATAAGATTGTGTTTCAGTTGTATTGGGATATTCAGGGCTTGCTGTAGTAAGATAGCTGGGCTCTGTATGGATCCTATTGGCCTGGCTTTTGTTGATTGTGTTCTTTCTTGGGCCTTTAGCCATCTGGATGGCTTTAGTCCCTGGATATTCCTGTTGCAGTAGGTATTGGGAAGGGGCCTAATCTTGATGATCCTGGTGTGGCAGGCCTCTGGTGGGTATTCTTGGTCTGTATGGTTCTGTATCAGCAGGTCTGAGGAAGGTGGGTGGAGAGGTGGCCAGATAATGGAGGACTGGTAAGCATAGGAAGCCGAGATGGGATCTTTTTAGGCAGTATCAGCCTGGCTTCTTCTCTCACTCCTTCTGTCTTAGCCTCTAGTGCACTTAGTTTAGAGTACTATGTCACCACACTTGACTTAGCACCTCTGTAAATTTTATTTCCCCTTTCTGAAGTAAAACACACTAAAAAAAAAATCTTAGGAAGGAAAAGATTTGTTTGTCCTACAATTATAGACTACAACTTGTTGTATGTAATTGTAAAAACATGCTTGCTTCGGCTTGGCTCTGGGATCAACAGCCACTTACCTGCAGTGTACTCAGTCCCCATGGCTAGCTAATGGGTTCCTGAGAGAACTCATTCTGTTCCTCCAGTTGGCTTGCTAAGCTGCCCAGCAACTGTCCCTCCTGAGAATGCCTGGAGCTAGTGCTCTCATTCCACTGACCAACCACCCTGGAGGCGTGCTTTCTCCTGCCCACCTGAGTCACCATGCATGGAAAACACCAGACAATCTTAATATTTTAAAATCAGACAGATTACACAACCAATGGTCGCAGAATCTATTGTCCTAAATTCATCAGCTATCCTATGGTGTAATTCTTCCAGTGGTGAGGCCACCACTACTTCTAATAGCCCTCAGGCCAACATGGTGTCTGTCCTCCTTTCCCAAAGCCTGGCCGAAAAAGCCCCTTTCTCTATCTCATCTCCTCCTCTTCCTCCTGGGACCTAGAAATCCCGCCTCTGTATCTTCGCCCAACAACTAACTTCTGCTGTCTTTATTGACCCATTCAAGAAACAATTGGGGAATCTTCCCCTTACAACAACCCATCACTGTGGGGAGCTTAAGATAGCAGGAACTAGAAGCAGCTGGTTACAATATATCCACATTCAAAAGCAGAGAATGAATTAATGCATGCATGATAGTATTCAACTCATTCTTTCCCTCTCATTCAGTTCTAGGGTCAACCCATAAAGCAGTCTTGCTCACATTCAGGATGTGTCCTC
Organism: Uromys caudimaculatus; assembly: GCA_028551405.1. Taxonomy (NCBI): domain Eukaryota; kingdom Metazoa; phylum Chordata; class Mammalia; order Rodentia; family Muridae; genus Uromys; species Uromys caudimaculatus. The sequence goes on along the minus strand of CM052717.1, from coordinate 11,966,979 downwards.
CCACTTCATTATATCCAATTAAAATAATCTGGCTAGGCATGCCCAGGCAAACCTAATCTAGACAATTTCTCATTGAAATTCTATTCCCTGGTGAATTTGCATTGTGTCAAGTTGTCAATCAAAACTGACTATTGTACCAACTTTAACAGGAACAAACAAAGAAAACAAAAACAAACCTAATTGCACAGGAGTTCCATTTATACACAATGTTTAGCATTTGAGCTGATTTTAATGTGATAGAGACAAAGACTTTAGGTGAATTGTAAGGCATCCCTGGTTGGTCATTTCCTCAATCTCTGCTTCATTTTGTCCCTGAATACCTTGTAGGCATAACACATTTTGGGTCAAAAGTTTTGTGGGTGGGCTGGTGTCCTTATCCCTCCATTGGAAGTTGCCTGGCTACAGGAGAAAGGTAAACACCAACCCAACTACAAATCCTATGTTCTACAATAGTGTCTTGTCTATGACATACTGGTAAAATAGTAGTACAACATTTGTGGGAATAACTGACTACTACCTGATTCAATTTTAGATCTACTTCCTGAGATGGAACCATGCCTATCACTACACAGGAAGCCAAAGCATGAAATCAGATAGGTCATGGGCCTAGGGAAAAACTAAATCCTATTGTTCTGCCGAAGAAACACAGCAATAAAATACCTCATATCTACATTCTGCTCTACCCATAGATCAGAATCTGGATCAGTAATCATCAGAGAAGCTTCTTCTTGAAGATGAGAACTAATACAGAGACCTACTCCTGAACAATGTACAGAGATTGAACATTCAGTACTAAATGAGTTTTCTTCATCAAACCCTTTCCCTCGGTGTTCACAGACCTATGCAAAAGAGAAGGCATAAAGATTCTAAGATCCAGAGGTGATGGATACATCAAGGCCTTTCAGATACAATAGCCCTGGTACACGTATGAACGCACAGAGCATGTAGCAGTATCCACATGGCCTGTACATGTTCAACACAGACTGTATGCAAGGGCAGAGAGAGGGAAAGAGCTTCTACCCCTCATCAAGAAGCTACCTTCACTTGATATCTCCTCAAAAAAGGGAAAAAATTAGTTTTCTACAGCAGAACTCAATGGGGATATTAACTACACTTAAGGGCAGGCCCCAACCTTAGCAATGAATGACCAATACAAAATAAACTCAGCAATACTTTTGTAGACTTTTTGTCTTTTGCTTGCATCTTATGGTTTATGATTTTGTATTTTTATAGATATTGTGTGTATATATGTGTGTGCATGTTTCTTGTGTTTTCTCTTTGTTACTATTTCTTAATTCTTCTTTGTTTGCTTTTTGCATGTTTGTTTATTAGAAAGAGGTGGGGCCTAGAGTTGAGTGAGTAGGAAAGTGGGGAGATTCTGGGAGAAGTTGTGGGAGGGAAAACCAGTTCATAATATACTGTGTGAAAAAATTCATTTTTAATAAAAATGATTTTAAAAACAGAGCTATTTTCCAAGCCAGAAAGCATGAAGGGCCAAAAGGAAAGTGACTACAGGAAGCCACACAAAATACTTCACTGGTTATCTTTGCCTCTATGCTTCTTAAAAACTAGATACGGTAGAATATATTGAAGGAGCAAAAGTCAAAACGTTAACAAACAAGGGACACATTTCCAGATCCTGCTTCAAAATCACAGTTGTTATGGTTCTTGAGATGAATCCCTTGAAGTGGAACGGGAAGACTGGTGACCAGTGTTGGACGAGCATCATAAATGTGACCATGAACCAAGGCAATCACATAGAGGTCCGAGAATTAGAAAGGAAAGAGGAAATTCTCTCTGGAGACATTGATGGTCACTACCATCTGACAGAGCTGGTAATGGAAAACTAATTCCGAGTATGGCGCCCAAACAAAGGATCCCATCTTATCTGTTTCTGCCTGAGTCGGTGTCACGCTTCATGCTGTTGCTGTGAGAAATGCAGTGAGCAAAAGCAACTCGTGAAGGAAAAGATTTATTTCACCTTACAATTCTAGGTTACAACCTGTCATTGAGAGACATCATGGCAGGACTTCAAGCAATACCTGAAGCAGAAACTACGGACTTACGCTGTTGACTTACTGACTTGCTGCATATTGACTTGTTTACTGACAACTTGCTCTCTGTCTTGGTCCCAGGTTTGTGCTCAGCTCCATTTTTATACAGCTCAGGTCTACCTGCCGAGGGATGGTGCGTCCCACAGTAGGCTGTTCATTCCATATCAATCATCAATCAAACCAGTGCCTTATAGACCTTGCCATAGGCCAATCTGATACAAGTAATTCCTTAACTGAGGGTCTTGGTTCAAACTAACCATGGCAGTCAGTGTCAGCAACCACAACAACCTCTTGACATCTAGGAAAGCAGAGCTTCAGAAGTGCTTCTGTGTCATCAGGGATTCATATGCTGTTGCTGTTGTCAGGCCAATTAGGCAAAGCTGGAAGGAATACTGTAATCTGAAACCGTTTTACCTCATTGCTTGACAGAAAACAAAGGTCATCTCTTTTCCTGTTTTGATATCCTGGAACAAATTCTTTTACTTTTTTAAAAGTTTAATTTTAATTCATTATGCTTAGAATTATTAAGGCTTCACTTTTTTATGCTGTTATTAAGTCATAGCTGAGATTAAAACTACTCAAAACTTTTCTAAGACAAGGCTCTTGTATTAAATAATAAGGAGAGAGAGACAAGAAGCACAGTACTTGCTATCCAGGATAAAAATTTCAGAGGGAATGTCTTTAGACAATATCTCATACTTCATTTCGTTCACTAAAAGCAACATTTTAAAAGAATGTATTTCTTACTGTACTAGGCAGATAGCATGGAATCCATTACCTGCCATTCAAATGTATTTTGTAGGAAAGGAAACCTGACAGGATAGTCTGCCTGACGTCTGTGTCAACCACCAGCACTAAGTGAAGATGTTTCGCATACAGCACTTGACTTTGACACTTTGCTCAGTGCAAAGCTCAACATGCAGAATCTTCGTGCTGTTAGGATCCTCACCTTCACAATTAATCTATTATTTGCTCTACCTTCTTTAAACAGTAATCAAGGTGGTTACATTTGTGTGTGAAAAAAGTCCTATGGAAGGTGATTATATGTGTCAGAAAAAAATTACCCTAAGACTCTTTTATTGTATTTTTGTTTTGAGACTAGGTCTAACTGTGTAGTGTCAATTTGGCATTGAACTTGTCAACTTCTTGCCTCAACCTGAGTGCTGGGATTTCAAGCATTTGTAAAGTCAAAGCATTCTTGAAGATGGCATGCTATAACCACGATTTCAATCATATCTACCTGGCCCATAGGACAGGCAGATGCATTTCTATATTCAAGCTCCTGGTGGCTTTATGGCAGAAGGTTCTTGGGAGGATTTCTGCTTTTATATTGAACATGACTAATTGAGGAAGCTATATAAATTTCTATTTTGTTTGAGGTAGCATACAACTTTTACTAGGTAATACAAAATTCTTTACTGTCACGGTTTCTAAAATATCTTAAAAAGAAAAATAAGGAATGCAGCATGCTGACACGAAGAAACAGAAAAGACAGTTCTCATCCCCATGCTGCAAGTGCCAAGTGACCTTTCGAGCCTGAACCAAAACAAATTGACAATGACAGCTTCAGATTTTCACTGATCTATCTTGGAAAACATTATTGCAAATTGTATCTTACCAGAAGTGGGTTTTTTGTAATAAAAATGAATTATTCATGAAAATCACTTCATTTCTTAGTGCACCTGCCGAGAAGAGTTTGCATCGCCTACTGAAGTGTGTGCGCAAGCTGTGCAATTAAACCTTCACTATCAAATTTATTTTGCTTTGCTAATGCCCTGTAATACATCATAGGAAGGGCAATGACAAACATGGATTTGTATTCATAGACCATTAAGACAACTAATTAGTATTTGAAAAGGTCACTGGAAAGATCAGAGGAAGGCTTTCTGTGGCATTTAGCCCCAGACTGAAGTGGTGAGGGACACTGCCTCTTCTTTTGATTGAATCTCTTATCCATAGCATTCATATTCTCATAGTATCCCTTAGAATTAGTTTATATTTTCTACACAAGAATTTCATAGCACTCGCCCATAAAAACAGTTATAGAAGACAACCTCCCACATTATCTATTCATAAGCTCTTTGGCTTGAACAGGAATTTCACACACATGCACACACACACACACACACACACACACACACACATACACACACACACTGAACATTTTTGTGTTGAGGATTACAATACCATCAAAAGGAGCGAAGCATTCAAACTGCAGGTGAAGTTCACTGTAAAGCATATTTGGAAAACAATCCTCATTCATATTTTTCTTTTCTGCTGCAAAGACACAAGGTTGTACATATTTCTGTTATCTGCGGGGCCTGTGTAACAGAACCTTTTTTCTCTGTTGCTTTTTCATATACTAATTATAATCTTATGTATTTGTACTATAGAAATTCTACTCTATGGAAGGAAAAGACACAAATGTGGAAAGGGGATTTGTTGGGATGAGCGGGTAAATAATTGGGGTGGGAAGATGAGCAGGAGGTTGACAGTAATCAGAGCCCATTACGTGCATGTAAGAAATTCTCAAAGAACAAATTTAGTAAAAGATGAAAGTACTTCTAATGTATTCATTCTTTCATTTACTCATTTACAATCATTTCTTCACCTATTCAGTTTTGGTTACTAAGCTCCGTAGCTCTGTTGATGCAGAGATGAAAGTGGCCTGCTCCTGTTAAAAGTTCAAGCTTAGTTGCAGAGATAGGAGTGTAAATTTACATTCGTATTGCAGTTGGAAAACTGCCTTGATTGATCTGGGCCCAAGGTGCTTTGAGAACTTACAAGTGAGGCACCTCACTCCTTCAGGTGTTGGAGGAGCACCTGAGAACCTACAAGTGAGGCACCTCACTCCTTCAGGTGTTGGAGGAGCGCCTGAGAACCTACAAGTGAGGCACCTCACTCCTTCAGGTGTTGGAGGAGCGCCTGAGAACCTACAAGTGAGGCACCTCACTCCTTCAGGTGTTGGAGGAGGCCAGAGCAAGTTTACGCAAGGGCATATGGAGAGGTGAGACTGAGCCAGTTGTGTGATTAGGGGGAGAAAACTATCCCAAGGAGAGCTAAGAAACGAGACAAGAAACAACATGTGTAGTTCAGGAACCGAGAGTGCCAAGAGCATGAATGTGGGAAGTAAGGTCAGGACCAGGTTCTTTAATGTCATAAAGTGTTGGACTTTTAATCTAAGACAGTGAGGAGCCACTGCAGGTTCACAATTTCAAATAGTAATCCGAATGGTAGATTTAAATTATTTACTTATTCATTCATTCATTCATTCAGTGTGTGTGTGTGTGTGTGTGTGTGTGTGTGTGTGTGTGTGTGTTGTCTAATTGTAGACCCAGAGGACTAATTTCAGGAGTCTGATGTCTTTTTTTCCACTATGTGGGATAGAACTCAGGAAGTCAGGCTTGTGCAGCAAGCATCTTTATCTGATAAACATAACGTTAGTGTTAAAGGTTCATTTTAATGGTAGTAGGCAAGAAAGACTAAAAGAGGAGAGAAAGAAACCAGGATTAGGGGGATTTAAATAGTATCAAGGTAGGATATGCTACTCAACTTAGGTCACAGTCAGGTAAAGTAGTAATAAGGTGGCAGGTCTGGAACTTATTTGTCAGAGAAAATAATATCACCTGTAACTACTCAGACCCAATCTATAAAAGAGTGTTGGCAACTGTCTTAGTCAGGGTTTCTATTCCTGCACACACATCATGACCAAGAAGGGGAGGAAAGGGTTTATTCAGCTTACATTTCCACATTGCTGTTCATCACTAAAGGAAGTCAGGACTGGAACTCAAACAGGTCAGGAAGCAGGAAAAGAGCTGATGCAGAGGCCATGGAGGGATGTTTCTTACTGGCTTGCTTCCCCTGGCCTGCTCAGCTTGCTTTCTCATAGAACCCAAGACTACCAGCCCAGGGATGGCACCACCCACAAGGGAGACTCACCTCTTGATCACTAATTGAGAAAATGCCTTACAGCTGGATCTCATGGAGGCATTTTCTCAACTGAAGCTCCTTTGTCTGTGGTAACTCCAGCTTGTGTCAAGTTGACACAAAACCAGCCAGTACAGCAACATAGATAGGTTTGCTCAAGATGCTGATTACTGAAGGAAAAACAAAGACAAAAGCTAAGTTAAGCTAAGATTTTGTCAGGCAATTCTATAGGATCATAAGATAAGAGTAACAAAAGCAAATTAAACAGCAAATAAAACACTGTTTTTGAGGACATTGGACTTTTTTCCTATTCCTAGAAGGACTGAATGAGTGAATATATATATATTCTATGGAATGATTTCAACATTACAATTTTGATTAGAGAAAAATTCCTAATCAATATTTAATTAATATTAATTAATTAAATAGATATTTGTTCCTGAATAATTCCCTAGCAAGCCATAACCTGTGATAAAGTTTAAAGATCAGGAGGACTGTTTGGCCCTCTACATGGCAGCCTTGTCTTGCATTGGGCTAAAGCAAAGTTCTTTTACTCACCAACTCACTATAGAAAAAAATAATGCCCTCACCTTTGTCTGCACGTATGTAATCTTTTAATAATGAATAAATTTTACCCAAGTTTATTTAGATAATATTTTAGTGTAATAACAAGTCAAAAATTTTAGCATATCATTGAAAGAAAAAATGTCTACATCTTTTGCTACACAGCTGTGTTAAACTCTTAGACAAGTCAGCTCCAACTATGAGCACAAATAGTTTGAAGTTCTCTTCTATACTCAGAAAGGCTTTCATTACTCTATAGGAAACATGAAGGTCTTAGAGTACAAGGAATTTCTTTGTAAACTGTGGTATTATTCATATATTATGGAAGTTGAGTCAACTTTGGGAGTGTGAAAGTTGATCGTCTTTAAATGCAGAGCCCTTAAGATTGTATTAATGCTTGCGTGCAGAGCCTGTTGACCTGTATTTCCTCTTCATGGGCTGAAGCTCCTCCAGTGAGTCTCATGTCATATATTATAGCTCTTGCATTAACTGCCCTTCTTCCTTCAATAGCTTTATTTTTCTTTACTTTAATATTTTCCCTTAACTTGAGCCTTTCTGAAACGCTATAGCTTCGTGGAAGGGTAAGTCTTGATCTTACTTGTCCATGTTTCCGTATGTCATAGCCCGACTCCTGAATATCCTTCTCCTTCTCAGAGAATTGCTTCTCCTTAATCATTATTTGAGTACCCCAATCCTTTATAGGTACTTGTTTTCTCTTGCTCCTCCCTTAATGGTATTTGTGACATCCATATCCTCTAACCCAGTGTGCCCATTGCGCAGTTGTAACAGAGAAATCTGCCTTGGATTGCTTAACTCTTAACATTATTGGATGATGAGCTCTATAATTTTATTCTTATTTATTTATATGAACACATTCGCATGTGTGTGTGTATGTGTGTGAATGTGGGTTTGTGCTTGCATCTATGTGAATGTGGGTTTGTGTTCACATTTATATGAATGTGGGTTTCTATTTGCATGTGTGTGAGTGTGAGTTTGTGCAGTGAATGTGCTCACAGAGAATATTCCTGGAGTTGGAGTAACAGATATGGTTGCTAGGAAACTGACTTGGGTTCTCTGAAAAAGCAATATATTCTCTTCACCTCTGAGCCCTCTTTTTGGCTCCACGATTAGCTCCTTGAGGGGAACAGTATTCCTCCTTTTGTCTGTATTCACCAGAGCTTCCCATTCCATCTGGTACAAAGTGAGTCTTAATAATTGTTGGCCAAATGAGTGAGTGACTGTGTGGACCAACAAACACTCCAAGGGAGGACTTGTGCTTCACCCTCTTTGTGAAGCTTTCCTTGCTTCCCATGAAAGGCTACAGGAGAAGCAGCCTGACTGCAGAACCAACCGTCTGTCTGTTATCCCACTTCCCAGGCTGTATTGCTGACTACACATCTTGTCATTAACTTTCTCAGTTGAGAGGAAAAGTCAAGTTAATTTGATTTATGCAACATCTTCACAAAACAAAGAAGATGAATAATCTCTTATTTAATCACACACACAATGACAAGTTTTTATTCAGTTCCTGAAATATACAACACATAACCAACACCCACAGTATCAAATCAGTTTGATTAATACTGGCTTCTAACATTTGTAATAGAAGGTTGTAATTCACTTTCAAGGTTTGGGTGTGTGGGTTCATCAATAGGGCAGCTGAGTTATTTTCTAAACTTATAATAATCTATTTTTATTGCCACTGATAAACTCTTAACCATCAGAATAAATCCCACCCACTTCCTGCTTCTTACATATCAAATCTGTTTTTCTTCTAGACTGCCAGAATGCTTTTCCAGAAGTGTAGACAAGACTTAGAACATCCAGAAACATTTCTTGCCCTAGGTGTTTATAAGATAAAATTAGAACTACTGAGCTTGGTATGGTAAGAAAACAAAGTATAGACTCAGATGCAGAGCAACTGACTCTGTACCTCTTTGTTACATAGCACTCGACGTATCATCTCTGAACTACTTATGTACATACAATACTTTATTCATGATTTTTTTATTTTATACTGGCAGTTCTTTTTCTTCTACTCTAATAAAATTAAAATGTTAGCTCAATGTTGATAAGTGAAAAATAATTTTTGACTGATTCCTTTTTACTAACATTCTATATCCTTTCAGTAAAAGGTAATCTCCTTGAATATATGTGATAGTCTAATCATTCCCATCCAATACGATTTACACCCTTTTAACTCTTACACCAGGCTTTGACCAGCCTGAGAGTTGACTTCTGTCTTGATTGCTCTGTATCCAGAGTGGCTTTATGAGATGATGCATATTCAGAGATCACAGGATGGAGGTGGGACTCTTTGGACAACCTCTGATGATATATTCCTCCTCCTCCTCCTCCTCCTCCTCCTCCTCCTCCTCCTCCTCCTCCTCCTTATCCTCCTCCTCCTTTTGAAATCAAACAATATTTTTAAAAATTAATATATGGTATATGTGTGCTGGTGTTGAGCTTTGTTCACAAGCCCAAAAAGATCATCAAGGAGCCAACTGCAATGCAATTGCACTCTGGTCTCTTTATTCAAGATCGAACTTGGGCTACATCACCATCTCTGATGCAGCAGAGTGGGAGGGTCAGGTCCCAAGATCTCAGCAGTACAAGGTTTTATAGGAAAAGGCAAGCAGTCAAGGGGGTTTCTAGCCTGGCACACATCTGAATGGGGGGTCTATTAGGGAATCTTGTTGCCCTTTAAAATAATTGGCTAGTTCTGGGAGCCAAACCATAAACTTAACTTCTGCTTTCCTCCTGAAGTGCCAGGGGAAGACTTGTAACATGGAGGCACAGGTTTGTTGCCAAGTAACCTGGAAACTGGTGCTAGACAACAGCTTGTTGGGGAGTAACCTGGAAACTGCTACTAGAGAGTTTTACCTTAGGTCAAGTTCTCTAAGATGGAGTCTGAACTCAAGACTGGTCTCTCACAGGGAGTTAAACCCATGTCCACTGAAACAGTAGCCAGTACTCTTAACTGCTGAGCCATCTCTCCAGCCTCCTCACACATGATTTCTACTTCAAAAGATTATGGTGTTTGTTTTCCCATGGGCATTGTTATTTCATCCAATATATACTACCTGAAGTCAACAGAAAGTGTTTTACAAGCCTTAAGACTGAGGTATTTGTGTGGAGATATATATGTCCTCTAGGTAGACTGTGTGGAGGAAACTATAAAACAAAATTAATAATTAGAAATGTGCACTGTAAAATATATGCAAAGAGTTTGCAATAGTTTGTAAATTAAGACTCATCTTAGAAAAAAATGGAAGAAATTATTTTCTTGGTGCTAAATACCTAATGCCCAAACAACTATTCTGCATTAATCAAAGGCTACATCTTTGGTGGTTGTTATTGTTGTTGCTGTTGTTGTTTTTAAACTTGTAAGATAATAGCTTTTATGGGGGGATACTTCTTTATTTACATTTCTTTTTATTATTATTTATTTTTTAATGGATATTTCCTTTATTTACATTTCACATGTTTTCCCCTTTCCAGGTCTCCACTTCAAAAAACCCCTATCCGATCCCCCCTCCCCCTTCCTCTATGAGGGTTCTCCCCCACCCACTCACCCACTCCCGTCCTCCCACCCTGGCATTCCCCTATACTGGGTCATCAAACACTGTCAGGCCCAAGGACCCCTCTCCTCCCACTGATGTCCAACGAGGCTATCCTCTGCCACATATGCAGCCAGCACCATGGATCCCTCCACGTGTATTCTTTGGTTGGTGGTCCAGTCCCCGGATGCTCCAGGGGATCTGGCTAGTTGACACTGTTGCTCCCTCTATGGGGCTGCAAACTCCCTCAGCTCCTTCAGTCCCTTCTCCAACTGCTGCAACAGGAACCTGGGCTCAGTCAAATGGTTAGCTGCAAGCATGCACATCTGTATTTGTCAGGCTCTGGCAGAGCCTCTCAGGAGACAGCCATATTAGGCTCCCATCAGCTAGAATTTCCGGGCATCCACAATAGTGTCCAGATTTGGTGACTGTATATGGGATGGATCCCCAGGTGGGGCAGTCTCTGGATGGTATTTCCTTCAGTCTCTGCTCCACACCTTGTCTCCATATTTCCTCCCGTGAGTATTTTGTTCCCCCTTCTAAGAAGCACTGAACCATCCAGACATTGGTCTTCCTTCTCCTTGGGCGTCATATGGTCTGTGAATTGAATCTTGGGTATACCAAAATTTTAGGCTAATATCCACTTATCAGTGAGTGCATAACGTGGGTATTCTTTTGTGACTGAGTTACCTCACTCAGGATGATGTTTCCTAGATCTATCCATTTGCCTGAAAATTTCATGAAGTCATTGCTTTTAATACCTGAGTAGTATTGCATGTTGGAGCGTCTTCTGGGGGTCCTCAGATAGTACTATGTCCAATTTTCTGACAAAACTGATTTCCAGAGTGGTTGTACCTGCTTGCAATCTCACCAACAATGGAGGTGTGTTTTTCTTTCTCCACATCCTTGCCAACCTCTGCTGTCACCTGAGTTTTTGATCTTAGCCATTCTGACTGGTTTTAGGGGGAATCTCAGGGTTGTCTTGATTTGCATTTCCCTGATGACTAAGGATACTGAATATTTCTTTAGGTGCTTATCAGCCCTTCAAGTTTCCTCAGTTCAGAATTCTCTGTTTAGTTCTGTTCCCCATTTTTAAATTTAGTTCTCTGGAGTCTAACTTCTTGAGTTCTTTGGATATTCTGAATATTAGCCCTTTATCAGATGTAGGATTAGTAATGATCATTTCCCAATCTGTGGGTTGTTATTCTGTCCTATTGACAGTGTCCTTTGCCTTACAGAAGTTTTACAATTTTATGAGGAACAATTTGTCGATTCTTGATCTTATAGCATAAGCCATTGGTGTTCTGTTAAGGAACTTTTTCCCTGTGCCCATGTGTTTGAGGCATTTCCCCACTTTCTCTTCTATTAGATTCAGTGTTTGTGGTTTTATGTGGAGTTTCTTGATACACTTGGACTTGAGCTTATGACTGGGCGAGAACAATGGATCCGATTTCCATTCTTCTACATGTAGACCGCCAGTTGAACCAGCACCATTTCTTTAAAATGCTGTCTTTTTCCCACTGAATGGTTTTAACTCCTTTGTCAAAGATCAAGTGACCTTAGGTGTGTGGATTCATTTCTGGGTCTTCAGTTCTATTCCATTGATCTACCTGTCTGTCACTGTACCAGTACCATGCAATTTTTTATCACTCTTGCTCTGTAGTACAGCTTGAGGTCAGGGATGGTGATTCCACCAGGAGTTCTTTTACTGTTGAGAATAGTTTTTGCTATACTGGGTTTTTGTTACTGCAAATGAATTTGAGAATTGCTCTTTCTACGTCTATGAAGAATTGAGATGAAATTTTGATAGGGATTGCATTGAATCTATAGGTAGCTTTTGGCAAGATGACCATTTTTACTATATTAATCCTGCCAATCCATAAGCATGGGAGATCTTTCCATCTTCTGAGGAATCCTTTGAATTCTTTCTTCAGAGACTTGAAGTTCTTGTCATACAGATCTTTCAGTTGTTTAGTTCTAGTCACACCAAGATATTTTATATTGTTTGTGACTATTGTAAAGGGTGTCATTTCCCTAATTTCTTTCTCAGCCCATTTATCCTTTGAGTAGAGGAAGGCTACTGATTTGTTTGAGTTAATTTTATATCCAGCCACTTTGCTGAAGGTGTTTACCAGCTATAGGAGTTCTCTGGTGGAACTTTTTGGGTCGCTTAAGTATACTGTCATATTATCTGCAGTGATATTTTGACTTCTTCCTTTCCAATTTGTATCCCTTTGACCTCCTTTTGTTGTCTAATTGCTCTAGCTAGAACTTCAAGTACAATGTTGAATAGATAGGGAGAGAGTGGACAGCTTTGTCTAGTCCCTGATTTTGGTAGGATTGCTTCAAATTTCTCTCCATTCAGTTTGATGTTGGCTACTGGTTTGCTGTATATTGCTTTCACTATATTTAGGTATGGGCTTTGAATTCCTGATATTTCCAAGATTTTTGACTTAAAGGAATGCTAAATATTGTCAAATGCTTTTTCAGCATCTAATGAAATGATCATGTGGTTTTTTTTCTTTGAGTTTGTTTATGTAGTGGATTACATTGATGGATTTCCAGGTATTGAACCATCCCTGCATCCCTGGAATGAAGCCTACTTGATCATAGTGAATGATTGTTTTGATGTATTCCTGCATTTGGTTTTCAAGAATTTTACTGAGTATTTTTGCATCAATATTTATAACGGAAATTGGTCTGAAGTTCTCTTTCTTTGTTGGGTCTTTGTGAGGTATTGGTATCAGTGTAACTGTGGCTTCATAGAACAAATTGAGTAGGGTTCCTTCTGTTTCTATTTTGTGGAATAGTTTGAAGAGTATTAGGTCTTCTTTGAAGGTCTGATAGAATTCTGCACTAAATCCATCTGGTCCTGGGATTTTTTTGGTTGGGAGACTTTTACTGACTGCTTCTATTTCTTTAGGAGTTATGGGACTGTTTAGATGGTTTATCAGATCCTGATTTAACTTTTGTATTTGATATCTGTCTAGAAAATTGTCCATTTCATCCAGACTTTCCAGTTTTGTTCAATATAGGCTTTTGTAGTAGAATCTGATGAATTTTTGAATTTCAGTGGTTTCCATTGTTATGTCTCCCTTTTCATTTCTGATTTTGTTAATTTGGATACAGTCTCTGGGCCCTCTGGTTAGTCTGGCTAAGGGTTTATCTATCTTTTTGATTTTCTAAAAGAACCAGCTCCTGGTTTTGTTGATTCTTTGTATAGTTTTTGTTGTTTCTAGTTGGTTGATTCAGCCCTGAGTTTGATTATTTCTTGCCATCTACTCCTCGTGGGTGTATTTGCTTTGTTTTGTTCTAGAGCTTTCAGGTATGCTGTTAAGCTGCTAGTGTATGCTCTCTCCAGTTTCTTTTTGGAGGCACTCAGAGCTATGAGTTTTCCTCTTATCACTGCTTTCTTTGTGTCCCACAAGTTTGGGTATGTTGTACCTTCATTTTCATTAAATTATAAAAAGTCTAATTTTCTTATTTCTTCCTTGACCAAGTAATCGTTGAGTATAGCGTTGTTCAGCTTCCATGTGTATGTGAGCTTTCTGTTGATTTTGTTGCTATTGAAGTCTTAGTCCTTGGTGGTCTGATAGGATGCATGGATAGGATTATTTCAGTCTTCTTGTATCTGTTGAGGCCTGTTTTGTGAACAGTTATATGGTCAATTATGGAGAAGGTACCATGAGGTACAAAGAAGAAGGTATATTCTTTTGTTTTAGGATGAAATGTTCTATAAATATCTGTTAAATCCATTGGTTCATAACTTCTGTTGATTTCACTGTGTCTCTATTTTGTTGGTGTTTCCATTATCTGTCCATTGCTGAGAGTGGGGTGTTGAAGTCTCCCACTATTATTGTGTGAGGTTCAATATGTGCTTTGAGCATTAGTAAAGTTTCTTTTATGAACGTGGGTGCCCTTGCATTTGGAGCATAGATGTTCAGAATTGAGAGTTCTTCCTAGTAGATTTTTCCTTTGATGAGTATGAAGTGCCCTTCTTTATCCTTTTTAAAAACTTTTGGTTGAAAGTCACTTTTATTCAATATTACAATGGCTACTCCAGCTTGTTTCTTGAGACCATTTGCTTGGAAATTTTTTTCCAGCCCTTTACCCTGAGGTAGTTTCTGTCTTTGTCACTGAGGTGCATTTCGTGTATGCAGCAAAATGCTGAGTCATGTTTATGTATCCAGTCTGTTAGTCTATGTCATTTTATTGGGAATTGAGTCCATTGATATTAAGAGATATTAAAGAAAATTGATTGTTGCTTCCTGTTATTTTTGTTGTTATGTGGGGCAGTAGTCCTTGGCAGGCAATCTGACACCCAGTTGAGCACAGGCTAAAAATACTGGGAGACACTGTGAAATTTTCATGAGGGACTAGATTATGTTTTTTTGCCAATGCTCCCGGAAGACTCCTGCAAAACAGCTACAGCTTTCACAACCCCTGTATAGAGAGAGGCCTGGCACGTCCCACAAGCAAATGAGGCACTACAAAGTCCCCAGTCAAAACCCCTGACCCCTCCCAAACAGTATATCAGACCATCCCGACCTGAGTAGCTCTCTCTCTCTCTGCTCTACCTGCCTGCCCTGCCCGCTTCCACACGCACCTGCCTCCGCCATCCAGAAGGAATAAAGGTGCAAAACTGCTCCGGTGTCCAAGAGCCTTTTGTCCAACACGCTGTAACACTTTCGGCCCGAAAAGAGATCAACTCTCTGGGCCAGGATCCCGCTGCGACCAGGACCTGACTTGGTGCAGGGCGGTGAGTGCTGAGCCAGAACAGCATCTTGGTGACTGCCGCAGGGACCAGGACCAAGAGACTCCTGTCCACGCTTGCACTCCCTCCCCCTGCCACGGCCCAACATTGTTAGAGGTGGAATTATGTTTGTGTGGCTATCTTCTTTTGGGTTTGTTGAAAGAAGATTACTTTCTTGCTTTTTCTAGAGTGTAGTTTCCCTCCTTGTGTTGGTGTTTTCCATCTATTATCTTTTGTAGGGCTGGATTTGTGGAAAGCTATTGGGTAAATTTGGTTTTGTCATAGAATATCTTGGTTTCTCCACCTATGGCAATTGAGTGTTTTGCTGGGTATAGTAGCCTGGGATGGCATTTCTGTTCTCTTAGGGTCTGTATGACTTCTGCCCAGGATCTTTTGTGTTTTATAGTCTTTGGTGAGAAGTCTGGTATAATTCTGATAGGTCTGTCTTTATATGTTACTTGACCTTTTCCCTTTACTGCTTTTAATATTCTTTCTTTGTTTTGTGCATTTGGTGTTTTGACTATTATGTGACAGGGAGAATTTCTTTTCTGGTCCAGTCTATTTGGAGTTGTGTAGGTTCTTTTATGTTCATGGGCATCTCTTTCTTTAGGTTAGGGAAGTTTTCTTCTATAATTCTGTTGAAGATATTTCCTGGCCATTTAAGTTGGGAATCTCCACTCTCTTCTATACCTATTATCCTTAGGTTTGGTCTTCTCATTTTGTTCTGAATTTCTTGGATGTTTTGGGTTAGGAGCTTTTTGCATTTTGCATTTTATTTGACTGTTGTGTCAGTGTTTTCTATGGTATCTTCTGCATCTGAGATTCTCTTCTTTTTCTCTCTCTTTCTCTCTCTTTCTCTCTCTCTTTCTCTATCTATCTATCTATCTATCTATCTATCTATCTATCTATCTATCTCTATCTCGTATTTTCTTGGTGATGCTTGCGTCTATGACTCCTGATCTCTTTCCTAGGTTTTCTATCTCCACGGTTGTCTCCCTTTGTGATTTCTTTATTGTTTCTATTTCCATTTTTAGATCCTGGATGCTTTTGTTCAATTCCTTCACCTGTTTGGTTGTTTTTTCCTGTAATTTTTTAAGGGATTTTTGTATTTCCTTTTTAAGGGCTTGTACCTGTTTACCTGTGTTCTTCTGTATCTCTTTAAGGGAGTAATTTATGTCCTTCTTAAAGTTCTCTATCATCATCATGAGAACTGATTTTAAATCCATGTCTTGCTTTTCTGCTATGTTGAGGTATCCAGTGCTTGCTGTAGTGGGAGTACTGGTTCTGATGATGCCAAGTAGCTGTGGTTTTTGTTGCTTATGTTCTTGCCCTTGCCTTTCACCATCTGGTTATCTCTGATGTTAGCTGGTCTTGCTGTCTCTGGCTGTTGCTTGTCCCTCCTGTAAGCCTGTGTGTCAGTACTCCAGGGAGACCAGTTCTTTCTGGGAGGAATTTGGGTCTGAAGAGCTGTGGCACAGGGTCACCTCCGGGGTGCAGACAGATACTGGAAGGATCCTGTCCATGGCTGTCCTTTGGTTCCTGTGTCCAGATGGCTCATGGTAGGTCCCTCTTGGGCCGGGAATTTGAGCAGAAGTGGTGATCTCACCTGTGCTCACAGGTGTGTCAGCACTCCTGGGAGACCAGCTCTCTCCTGGCGGTATTTGGGTATGGAGCACTGTGGCACAGGATCATCTCTGGGAGTAGACAGAAACCCGAAGGATCCTGGCCCAGGCTGCTCCTTGGTTTCTGTGTCCTGGGGTTCCGGGTGGGTCCCTCTGAGCAGAAGTAGTGGTCTTACCTGTGCTCACAGGCTTGTCAGCACTCCTGGAAGACCAGCTCTCTCCTGGTGGCATTTCGGTATGGAGCGCTGTGGTACAGGATCAGCTCCGGGAACAGACCAAGATAACAGCTTTTATTTCACATTTTGACTCTCATATTGTCAGTAATTTTGTCATAATTTTAGCTTGTACTTTCTTTTTAACTAATTTATTTTTAATTAATCATTCCATTCATTTATATCTCAAATGATATCCCACTTCCCAGTTACCCCCTCCACCAACCCCCTCATCCCATGATGTTCCATTTCCTAGTTACCCCTCCACCAATCCCTCATCCCACATCTGCCCTCCACCCTCCCTTTTGCCTGTATGAGAATGCTTCCCCACCCACCCACACTCTCCTGCCACACTGCTCCATCATCCCCCTACTCTGGTGCACCTAACCATTCTGTGACCAAGGGCCTCCCCTCCTGTTGCTGTCAGGTAAGGCCCCCCCTCTGTTTCGTATGTATCTCGCACCATGTATCCCTCTAGGCACATTATTTGGTTGGTGGTCTAGCCTTTGGGAGAACTGGGTAGTCAAGACAGCCTATGTTGTTCTTCTAATGGGGTTGCAATCCCCCTCCACTCCTCCAGTCCTTCTGGCAGCTCCTCCACCAGGTTCCCTGAGCTCAGTCTGATGGTTGGCTCCAAGCATCTGCATCTGCACTGGTCAGTTGCTGGTTGGACCTCCCCAGGACCTGCCGCACTTGGTTCCTGTCCACGAGCGAAGGCTGCATCTTTTAGAGGCACAGAAACAGCAGACATAATTTCCTACTCCCCCACATTTTTCTCCTGACTCACAGCTTTAGCAACAATTCTCTCTGACATGTTATAGTAAAGTTGTTAGGATTTTAGTTCTCTTTTTGTTTGTTAATTGACTTTGATTGGAATTGAAAGGCATTTTTGTTAACAATTGTAGGGACAGTCTATTCTGGAATTCTCATTGGAGACAAAAACAAAAAAACAAAAAAAACAAAAACATTTCAGCCTTATCTGTAGACATCTACAAGGAACTTTTTAAAAGAATCAATACCTGTAGAGAGGACCTTGCCCATCCCTTTCATACCTGGTCTTTTGCATTTCAAGGAGTGAACCTTACCTCTTAACACATGTAGGTTTTCAGATACTGTTATTATTTCACACTGTGATTGTCATGAGTTATGATTTGCATGTTATACTAGATGGTTTACATTTGGAAAAATATTAATTATATATAAAAGATGAACTTATAAAAATGGTTTTTCCATGCTAATGCAATTCTCACAAAATAATAAATGTTTCTAACACTATCTACTCTTTCTGAAAGATGTGTGTGTTATCCAGTAGCATGGCTTCTCTGGCAAGGGATCACATCCAAAAATAGATCCAGCTGTGACAAGTATAAGTTTCATTGCTGGTGCAATATAAGAAGACAAGCACAGGGTTCTCTCCATAGAGCCAGAAGCTTGTGTCACAACAAGAAGCACAGTAGCAGAAGCCTGTATCAAAATAGGAAGCACAGTGGCAGAAGCCTACATTATTATTAGCTGATTTTCTGAGAAAAGCCTCAACTATAAGAGTGTATTGCTGCTCAGTGTATTAGGCCTAATTTTGACCTAAGGAGCTGCATTTTTAGGAAGAAAATTAGGAAAGAAAAGGACACTTGACCCAGCTTTAATATTTTCACTTCAAAAGTTTGTACTTTTGCTTACACTAATTTTGAATGGCTTTTTTTTTTTTTAAGAGAAAAGGAAATTGAGTAGAGAAATGACAATCTTTTGGCACATTCTTTTCTTCCAGTAGCTGTCACCAATTCATGCAAATTTTCCCAATGCTTATTGGAAGGTTTCCTTACTCTTTCCTTGCTGAACTAACATGAATTCAGTTGTGCTTCTTAATTACTGCATCTTCACTGTATGTGCACTTCATTCATACGTGTGGTGGCTTGAATAGGAATGGACCCCACAGACTCATGTGTTTGAACGTTTGATCACCAGGGAGTGGCACTATTAGGAGGTGTGGCCTTTTGGAGTATGTGGGAGGTATTAGAGGAAGAATGTCACTTGGGGTGGGCTTCGAGGTTTCAAATACTCAAGCCAGGCCCAGTGTCTCTCTCTTCTTGCTGCCTGCCAATCTGGATGTAAAACTTTTGGCTCCTTCTCCAGTACTTTGTCTGCCTGTGTGCCACCATGCTTCCTCCCATGAATATAATGGACTAATCTCTGAACTGTAAGCCAGCCCCAATTAAAGGTTTCCCTTATAAGAGTTGACATGGTCATGATCTCTCTTCACAGCAACAAAACCCTAAGACACTGTATTAAGCTTTCTAAGACTATGTTAAAATATTTTTTTAAATTGGAGTAAAAGACGGAGTTTTGGAGACCTTAAAAATGTAAAAATATTGTTTGTCTAAAACTTGTTAAAATAATAAATGGAACTGTTTAGAGCTTGATTATAAATATCAGTCATAATTCATAAATATAAGTAGTGAAAACCATATAAGGTATTATAAAACCATATAAAACACTTCTAGCAAAGCCTACAATAAATAATAAAGAAAATAAACAAGTAAAAAGGCCTTGATTCCCTTTTACCAAACATCAAGTAATATGCATGTGTCAAAGAAAAAACATTTTGCATTACTTGACATGTCACAGTTGTGTTCTGACGCTTATGGAATGGACAACAGCAATGAGGCTTTGTTCTTCGTTGCAAATGCCCTTATTCCTTAAGGACTCTTTGCAGAATAGCATTCTGAAGGCCTCAGGACCGTCATGACAGAGCCCGGCTTGGGCATTCAACAAAAGATGGTACCTTGGGAGGAAAAATCCTGTTATTCAATACTTAAAGCAAACCCCTGGATGACTTTAAAAAAATAGAGAGCCCAGAACTAGAGAAATTAATTTAAAAATATCTGGTTTGAAACATTGTGTTTCAGTCTGAACACACACTGCTGTTCATTTTGAATCCTAAAACATTGTTTGGATTATAAATGCTTTAGAATAAGTGCTTTCAAATTGCTAGGAAGAAATGTATTGTTGGAATAAAATTATCCCAGGAGGCTTTTCACTAACAATTTTTAAATGAACCAAAATAAAATTAATTTAAATACATTATTTTAATGTTCTGTTTGACATTAGGCAGGGAAAGGAACAGAAAAGAAATATAACTCTGTGGAGGGAAGCAGAGATGGTTCTGTGGATTCCATGTCTCTAACTTTGGTTCCTTACAAGACTTCTAAAGAGATTATTTAATATATTGTTTAAAATTGCTTTCTAAGCAATGTGCCCCAGGGCAAGTAGTCTTACTCCAGCTCAGTCATCTGCAGAATGAGGAGAATGATAGCACTTGCTTCACAGAATTATTATTGAACATAAAATTCAAATACTTGTTTAGAGTAGTGCCTACTCTAAGTAGTTTTCACGAAGTGAATTCCTAATAAATATTATTTGCCATCTAGACTTTTGTTAGTTTGTCATTAGGCAGTTTTTATATATATATATATGAATCTATTGCTATATAATTATAAACATTGGTAGCCACCAGCACTTATGTACCAATTGATTTCCATGATACGAACAAAACAGTCACATCAAATATCTAATATGAAAAGAGTAATAAATTTAGAGCCAAAGGGCACAGAAACAGAGGTTTGGATGAAAGAAATAGAACCTTGGAAAAGCAATATTAAATAATAGTCTGAGAATGAAGGATGAACTCCGCAATAAAGCATTTGCCTACCATAAGCAAAGCTTGAGTTCCAAACTGAGTACTTAAAGTAAAAAGAATGGTCTGATAAGATGAATGGAAAATCACTTCTTAGTGGATTCATGACTTGTTAATACAACAAATGTAATAGTACACAATTATGACGACAATTTATGTTTTTATATATTAGTCAAAATCCATTTAGTTGAAAAACTAAAGAATGATGAAGAGATGAAATGTTAACTGAAAGTAAAAGGATGAGTGGCACCTAGAAGCCAAAAGTCTTGTAAGATGGCGGAGACTTGAGCACAAGGTAGATTTGGAAAGTAGAAGATGAAGAGGAGAAGGAGACAGTGAAGCACTGTCCTGAAAGGAGGGTGAAGGTTTAGCTTTAAGCATATCTGATTAATTGAAGTATGGATAAAGGAAATAGATTATAAACTATGAGTATTGTAAAAAAAATAAATTTAAGTTTTGAATATGGTCAGTGGTAAGAGTCTGACACCATTGGGCTCTGATACACTGTACAATATTTGCAATAATCACAGAGAACTGAGAGAAGTGTGTGACCCAGCTATGGAGGATGCTGTCATTGGGTAATAACCAGGATGATTTTAGAGGTAATGCCTTTGAAACAAAACAAATCACAGTTTTGTGATTCTTACTCTGTTGTAGTCAGGAGCCTCACTGGGTTTTAGAACAGAAATTACTGAATTTATTCAGAGTTATTGCATAGTGTAAAGCACTAATTTAAAACACACACACACACACACACACACACACACACACACACACACACACATATATCATCGACTGTTCAGTAGAGAAAATAAATAACATATACCGTAATTGTGAAAAAGTAGATTAAGGAACTGGAAGATTTTGAGGATATGGAATAATACTTCTGATGAAACTATTATGAAAGAATGAAATGATTAAAAGGTGAAAAAAGATAATGGATCTCATGATTTCACTAATAAAATATGTTTTATTGTAGTAAGATGAATTCAATGAGCTGAAGAATAAGCCAAAAATTTAATATTGTCATGAGTTTTAATTCTTCATGGAAAAGGTCTCATAAAAGGTTGCAAGCAGCCAGTCACAGTGCATCCACTGTCAGGACACATAGACAGATGAGTGAGTGTTGGTGCTCAGCTTTTTTTCTCTTTTTTTAAATGCAATCTAAGCCAGCCTGGAAATGCTATTACTCACATTAAGGAAGGATCTTCCTACTTTAATTAACCTAATGTAGATAACTCTTCCCTGACATTCCCAGAAATGTATTTCTTCTGTGATTGTAAATGCTGGCAAGTTGAAAATATTAACCACCATCCTAGGGTTGACAAAAATATTCCATGATAAAGTTAAATTTAAACAATGTTTATTTATAAATTTAACCCTACAGAAGAAAAATTCCAATCCAAAGATATTAAATATACCCATAGAAAAAAATAAGTTCTCTTTTTTTTCTTAAATACAAAACTTACTTATTCTTTTTTATTGGTTATTTTATTTATTTACATTTCAACTGTTAGGCCCCTTCACCAGTTTCCCCTCCAAAAACTCCTATTCCGTCACCCCTCTCCCTTCTTCAATGATGGTGCTCCTCCACACACCCACGCATTCCCACCTTACCACCCTAGCATTCCCCTACACAGGGGCATTAAGCCTTCACAGGAATAAGGACCTCACCTCCCATTAATGCCAGAAAAGGCCATCCTCTGCTACATATGCAGCTGGAGCCATGGGTCCTCTTTAGTCCCTGGGAGCTCTGGGGGGTCTGGTTGGTTGACCTTATTGTTCTTCCTATGGGGTTGCAAACCTCTTCAGCTCCTTCAGTCCTTTCCCTGACTCCTCCACTGGGGTCCCTGTGCTCAGTCCAATGGCTGGCTGTACATCTCCATCTGTATTGGTCAGAACATGGCAAAGCCTCTCAGGGCACAGCTATATCAGGCTTCTGTCAGCAAGCACTTCTTGGCATCAGCAATAGTGTCTGGGTCTGGTGTCTGCACATGGGATGGATCCCCAGGTGGGGCAGTCTCTGGATGGTCTTTCCTTCAGTCTCTACTCCACTTTGTATCCCGTATTTCCTTTAGACAGGAGCAATTCTAGGGAAAAATTTGGAGATGAGTGGGTGGCCCATCCCTCAACCAGGGAACATGACTAACCTCTAGATATGGTCTCTACAGGTTCTCCCTCCCCTTTGTTGGGTATTTCAGCTAATGTCATCTCTGTGGGGTCCTGGGAGCCTCTTGCTTTCCTGGCATCTGGGACTTTCTGGTGGCTACCCCCACTTTTCCATCCCCCATTGCTACACACCTCTGTTCAACTACCTGACCCTCTCTCTATAATCCCTGTCTCCTCTCCTCCCATACTTGATTTTGCTCCTCTTTTTCCCCCTCCCTCTCCTCTCTTGCTCCCAAGTCCCTCCCACCCTCTACCTCCTGTGAGTATTTTAATCCCCCTTCTAAGAAGGACTGAAGCATCCACACTTTGGTCTACCTTCTTCTGGAGTTTCATATGGTCTGTGAGTTGTATTGTGGTATTCCAAGCTTTTTGCCTAATATGCACTTATCAGTGAATACATACTATGTGTGTTCTTTTGTGACTGGGTTAACTCACTCAGGATTATATTTTCTAGTTCCATCCATTTGCCTCCATTGTGTAAATGTACCACATTTTCTGTATACATTCCTATGTTGAAGGGCATCTGGGTTCTTGCCAGCTTCTGGTTATTATAAATAAGGCTGCTATGAACATAGTGGAGTATGTGTCCTTGTTACATGTTGAAGCATCTTTTGTGTATATGCCCAGGAGAGGTATAGCTGTGTCCTCAGGTAGTACTATGTCCAATTTTCTGAGGAACCACCAGACTGATTTCCAGAGTAGTTGTACCAGCTTGCAATCCAATCAACAATGGAGGAGTGTTCTGTTTTCTCCACATCCTTGCCAATATCTGCTGTCACCTGAATTTTTGATCTTAGCCATTCTGACTGGTGTGAGGTGAAATCTCAGGATTGTTTTGATTTGCATTTCCCTGATGACTAAGAATGTTGAACATTTCTTTAGATGCTTCTCTGCCATTCAATATTCCTCAGTTGAGAATTCTTTGTTTAGCTCTGTACCCCATTTTTAAATTTGGTTCTCTGGAGTCTACCTTCTTGAGTTCTTTGTATATTTTTAATATTAGCCCTCTATCAGATGTAGGATTAGTAAATATCTTTTCCCAGTCTGTGGGTTGTCCTTTTGTCCTGTTGACGGTGTTCTTCACCTTACAGAAGCTGTTCAATTTTATGAGGTCAATTGTTGATCTTAGAGCATAAGCCATTGGTGTTCTGTTCAGGAAAATTTTCCCTGTGCCCATGTGTTTGAGGCTTTTTCCCCTACTTCCTCTTCTATTAGATTCAGTGTATCTGGTTTTATGTGGAGGTCCTTGAAAATCTACTTGGACTTGAGTTTTATTGAAGGAGATAAGAGTGGATCAATTTGCATTCTTCTACATGCTGACTACCTGTTGAATCAGCACCATTTGTTGAAAATGCTGGGGTTTTTTCCCCGCTGTATTGTTTTAGCTTCTTTGTCAAAGATCAAGGGACCATAGGTGTGTGGGTTCATTTCTGGGTCTTCAATTCTATTCCACTGATCTGCCTGGCTGGCTCTGTACCAATACCATGCAGTTTTTATCACTATTGCTCTGTAATACAGCTTGAAGTCAGGGATGGTGATTCCCCCAGAAGTTCTTTTATTATTGAGAATAAATTTTGCTATCCTGGGTTTTTTGTTATTCCAAATGAATTTGAGAATTGCTCTTTCTAAGTCTATGAAGACTTACATTGGAATTTTGAATCTGTAGGTTACTTTCGGCAAGATGACCATTTTTACTATATTAATCCTGCCAATCAATGAGCATAGGAGATCTTTCCATCTTATGAGGTCTTCTTCGATTTCTTTCTTCAGAGACTTGAAGTTCTTCTCATACTGATATTTCACTTGCTTGGTTAGAGTCACACCAAGATATTTTATATTATTTGTGACTATTCTGAAGGGTTTCATTTCCCTAATTTCTTTCTCAGCCTGTTTATCCTTCGAGTATAGGAAGGCTACTGATTTGTTTGAGTTAATTTTATATCCAGCCACTTTGCTGAAGTTGTTTATCAGCTGCAGCAGTTCTCTGGTGGAGGTTTTCGGGTCACTTAAGTATACGATCATATCATCTGCAAAGAGTGATATTTTGATTTCTTCCTTTCCAATTTGTATCCCTTTGACCTCCTTTTGTTGTCTAATTGCTCTGGTTAGGACTTTGAGTACTATATTGAATAGATAGGGAGAGAGTGGGCAGCCTTGTCTAGTCCCTGATTTTAGTGGGATTGCTTCAACTTTCTCTCCATTTAGTTTGATGTTGGTTACTGGTTTGCTGTATATTGCTTTTACTATGTTTAGTTATGGACCTTTAATTCCTGATCTTTCCAAGACTTTTTACCATGAAGGGGTGTTGTTGAATTTTGTCAAATGCTTTTTCAGCATTTAATGAGATGATCATGTAGGTTTTTTTTTTTTTTTGAGTTTGTTTATGTAGTGGATTACATTGATGGATTTCCTTATATTGAACCATCCCTGCATCCCTAGGATGAAGCCTACTTGATTGGGATGAATGATCATTTTGATGTGTTCTTAGATTCAGTTTGTGAGAATTTTCTTAAGTATTTTTGCATCAGTATTCACAGGGAAATTGGTCTGAAGTTCTCTTTCTTTGTCAGGTCTTTGTGTGGTTTAGGTTTCAGTATCACTGTAGCTTCATAGATGAACTAGGTAGTGTTCCTTCTGTTTCTATTTTTTGGAATAGTTTGAAGAATATTGATATTCAGTCTTCTTTGAAGGTCTAATAGAATTCTGTACTAAAACCATCTGGTCCTGGGCTTTCTTTTTGGTTAGGAGACTTTTAATGACTGCTCCTATTTCTTTAGGGGTTATGGGACTGTTTACATGGTTTATCTGATCCTGATTTAACTTTGGTACCTGGTGTCTAGAAAAACCATCCAGGAAATAAATAATTTTACTCCAACAAAACCAAAAGAAGAGAATCACACACACTTCCCATCACCACCAAAATAGCAGGAATCAACAATCATTGGTTCTTGAAATATGCCAATATCAATTGTCTCAGTTCTCAACAAAAAAGAGAGACTCACAGAATGGATATGAAAACAGGACCAGTCCTTCTGCTGTATCCAGTAAACACACTTCAACATCAAAGATAGACAATACCTCGAAGTAAAAGGTTAGAAAAAGATATTACAAGTACATTGACATAAAAAGCAAACTGGGTGTGACCATTTAAATATCTAACAAAATAGACTTCAAACCAAAACTACTCAAAAGAGATGGAGAAGGACACTATATACTCATCAAAGGAATAATCCACTAAGATGACATTTCAATTCTTAACATCTATGTCCCAAACACAAGTGCATCCACTTTTTTCAAAGAAACACTACTAAAACTTAAATCACATATTGACCCCTACA
Source organism: Uromys caudimaculatus (assembly GCA_028551405.1). Classification (NCBI taxonomy): domain Eukaryota; kingdom Metazoa; phylum Chordata; class Mammalia; order Rodentia; family Muridae; genus Uromys; species Uromys caudimaculatus. The sequence continues at coordinate 11,941,089 of CM052717.1, read as the reverse complement.
CACTACTAGTAAAAGACTTCACTATACCCCTCTCACCAATGAACAGATCATCCAGACAAAACTAAACAGAGAAATACTAGAGTTAACAGATGTTATAAACCAAATGGACCTAACAGATATTTATAAAACATTTCACACAAACACAAAATAACACATCTTGTTTTCAACACTTCATGGAACTTTCTCCAAAATTGACCACACTCAACCACAAAGCAATCTCAACAGATACAAGAAAATTAAATTAAACCCTTTATCCTATCATATCACCACAGATTAAAGTCCTCTTCTCTCTTCCTTCTCCCTTCTATCCTTCATTTCTTCTTTTCTCCCATCTCTTCCTTTCCTCTTTCCTTTATTTATTTTGAACATGATAAATGATTACACACACCAGAGCTTTGACTGAAACATTCTATTTTTGGCCTACACCATAAAAACGTTTTTCCTATTGAAATTTTAAAAATTAGCTTTTCTTAGATATTTGTGTTTATATAGAGTTTTTGCTTTGTGTCCTGACTTACTTGCCTGCAGTGTATCTGGCTTGATTTAAATTGATTGGGTTCCTTTTCCTCCTACATCTTTCTACTCTGTATTTATGATTCCTGTGTTTCTCAAATGAATTATTTGCATACAAATCTTTTTCTCAGGGTGTGCTTCTGAGAGCAGTTTAAACTAAGAGACTGTTAATGTAAATTAAATTCAGTATGAATTATGCTAACTTCATAAATGCTATGTAATGATGGCTAAAATCCAATGAAGCTAAAGGTAAGTGAGGCATGAGTAATTAAATTTTAGGCAGGGTTGAGAAAATGAGAAAGTTCATGTGCATCAAAATTGAAGAATGGCATACGAGGTAGATAAAATAGCATAGATAATGAATAAGAAGTGAAAAGGAATGATCTATTCTGAGAGTGGTGTGTAGTCCAATTTGTTAAAAGAAAAAATCAGAGAAAGGAATAGATGTAGGACTTTTGATGATACTATAGACATGATTAAAGAAACTGTCTATACATAGGGAGGGAAGAACCTGAGTTGGTGAGGGGAGGGCTAGGGAAATAGGGAGACAGGATCAGGCATGGGGAGAAACATGACAGAGTCCCAGAAGGCCAAAAAAATAAATGGAAATATGCAGCTGCCAGGGGTCTGAGATTGGAGGATTCTCTAGGAAGTCCCAGAGACACAGAATGAGAGAGGATTCCAGAAATCAATGCAGGTGACCTTAGCAGAAATGCCCAAAAGTTGAGATATGGAACCTGAAGAGACCACCTCCAGTAGTCATACAGTTCCCCAGTGGAGGGATGGGAACACCAACCAACCTACAAAATGTTGACTCAAAATTGGTCCTGTCTAAAAGAAATGTAAGAACAAAGATGGAACAGAGACTGGGGGAATGGCCGGGTCATGACCGACTCATTTTGAGACCCATCCCATGGCCAGGCATGTTGTGCTTGCAGCCAGGAGTCTAGCATGGCTGTCCTCTGAGAGGCTCCGCCCAGCAGCTGACTCAGACTGAAGCTATGTGCTTTGGATGTGAATGACAGCCCTTGGGCATGCTGCTTACATAACTATGCATGGCATGTTACTGGGTTGATTATAAAAGAAAGACTGGGTCATAGGATCATAGAATAAAGATTAGTAGTGAGTACTTGCTTGGCTATCCATTCTGTTGTAGAATTTCTGGGAAACCAAAAGTTCTAAATTCAAACTTAGCTTTTGAGATTATTAAAGAAGTATATATTTCAAATTAGGAATTCAGTATAAATTTTATATTTTAGTTTATTAGCTTGATTCATACTCAGACATATAGGCAAAATAATATATTGATTTCCGTTGTATACTTGGTTCATGTCTCACAAATATTAGGAATTGATTAAGTAAAGACAAAAATATTTGGGTGAGGTAGGCAAGATAGAAGAAGAAAACTAACTGCCACAAATTGTCCTCTAACCACCTCCTATTAGTCTCCATACCATACATTGAGAAAAAAAGACTTAGATGAAGATGTACCTAAGTTGATAAAATACCCACCTTGTATGCAGGAAGCCCAAGGTTTGATCCTCGGCACCACATAAATTTAAGTGTGGTGGTGCATACTTGAAAACCCAATCCTTGAGACACAGAAGCAGAAGGATCAGAAGTTCAAAGTTATTCTCTTCTCAGTTGTAGAGTAGAATTAAAGCCAGTCTTGCATGCACAACACCCTTTCTCAAAAGAAAGAAGAAAAAAAGATAAAGTGAGGATCTGTAAGTCCTGGTTAGATGGTGCTTAGAAAAGAATAGAGAAGTTGAAAGACAGTTTAAAAATACATTTGAATTTTAAATTGATCTTTTCTTTATAGCTACCAATAATAAATGACTATAAAGTTTTAAAACATTGTGCTAAATTCTAAATTTCTGCTAAGTCACACAGTACATTTTCTGCTTCAACCTTCTTTGTATTCATCAATATTAAATATGTGGAACACTGAAACAATATTGAGCATTGGATTAATGTGATAAAGACACTGACTGTGTTAGTCACTTTGAGTTCAATTCTCTGGCTACCAAGGCAATCTTACAAAGTTCCTATAGAATTGTTGGAAAGGAGCTTTTATCAAATTAGAGCAATAAATTGATAAGATTTATAGGATTATTCTTATTACTTTCTTTTACCTTCAAGGAACCATACAGAAAACCTGGACAGTGGGTATTTTAATGTCTGGCTGTGGATACTTTTGTCATAGTGAGAAAAAAAATGTATATCTCTTCTGTTCTCTCCTGTGTGCTCACGGAAGGAGTCTGAGAAGCAAAAGTGTCTTTAGAGTGAACTTTATCTCTCAAAGACAGAAAGTCCTTTATCAGCATACAATCTAAATTGCTTGGAATTTTTTGTTGTCTTCTAGAGTTTATTTTCATTATACTGTATGTTGGGTTTTCATAGACTCACACATTTACACACATGAGTTTTTTCTTAATTTGGCTACATAAAAGGTACCAGAATTTCAAAATCATCTCTTACTAAGCAAATTAAAGCAGGATGTCCAGTGTAGCGTATGCAGCTGCCCAACGGCTTAAACAGAAAAAGGACACAAGAAAATTCTGTGGTAGGTATAAGATAAACATACTTTTGTTTGTGTTTTGCTGATATTCTGGTTGCTTAGAAGTTGGAATTTTTTTTTCCTTGCTCTGGGCTGTTCTTTTAGAAAACCAAACAATTACCCAGTTTGTCTTGGGACTTTGATCTTTGTTTTGTATTTTGTTACGCAAGGCTCCAATCCTTACCATTTGTTGTGTTTCCTACTTTGTCAGATCACCCACTCTCTGAACATATCATCCACAGATGGCTGGAAGAAACAACTGGAGGAAAGGTAGTGTGTCTTACACTGACATCTCCCACAAATCTCCGGAGCCTGTTGCATAAATACCCACATACTTTCGCAGGTGTTAAAATAGATTTCTGTGGCCTTTCACCTGACATAATTAGCTTCCCTTTCACTCCTACTGTTTACCATATCTCTTCCTAACCTTTGTTTTTCACAAGAGTGCCTTTGGGATCAAATCAAGCAGTACAGACACCTGCATGCCAGAAGCAAAACACCAAAACTCACTTAAGCCCCAGGACAGCCATGCTACAAGCCAATGCTGCAGATGTCTTTGCTTCTTACCAGGACAATCAATCGTGCAATGATATGTAAGCAGACTCTTGGGGAATTCTGCAGTGATTTGCTAATTTTGATGCTCATAGAAATATTAGTACCTTGAGTGACTAAAAGTTGCAAGATTATGTTTTAAAGTTCTTGTATGAATCTGTGCCTCTCTTCATCTCTCTCTCTTTCTCTCTCTCTCTCTCTCTCTCTCTCTCTCTCTCTGTGTGTGTGTGTGTGTGTGTGTGTGCGCGCGCGCGCACATGCGCGTGCATGCATACATGCATGCATGCATGTGTATTGCTGGCACAGATTTGAGTCATTTCTAATATATAGAGTCAAATTGAATTATACATGTTTTGAAGATTTTTTTAATTAGAGGGACAGTATTTGTGTTTTAAGCATGCAGATCCTGCAATAACCAGTTAATTTCATGAGCACATATATGTTAGGAAAACAGCACATTTCACCTAGAGTTAAATTACCCAGTATTCTGTACCACATTAAAATTAAAAAATAGCATACATACTGCCTTCTCCTTCCATATATAGTTTGAAGACAGTGATAACAGAGTAAATTTCATGTACCAAATTTAACATTTTCCAGTCTGAGTAAAATATAAAAGACTGAAATCTCTATAAATTCTCCCAATGAGATAAGTGAATAAGAAGTCTACTAACGAAGTCTGGGAGATACTGTTTATAGATGAATATTGCTGAATGGAAGGAAAATATGTAACTTTCATCTTTTCTGCAAATAAGAGAAGTTATAGCTTCTCAGTGGTCACATTGTACCTCTCTGAAACACACTGATTAATTAAGCCTATCTTGAAAGAGATTTTTTTTTCAGAAAGGAATATGGCTTTGCTCTGGAAAAATCTTAGTGTTCACACTTAACTTGTTCCTTCAGGATGCTGAAATCTATAGAGCATCTTTATTTGCCACTGGAAGTACCACTAAATTTGCCTTGGCATATGCCCCAAGCGGTGACCGGCTTGTAAAGCACCCTTCCTCTAAGCACACCAAGATTCAGCAGCTTTCTCAATTGCTCATTTGATGGATTGGAGCAGCACTCTGATTATACATTGTTTCAATATTAAATCAGAACAAATCCTTACTTCCATGGTTTTAGCAATGGTCAGTGAAAGGTGTAAAAACTAGTCTTTTGACTTTGGAAGATTTTCCAGAGATGCTTTAGACCACTGGGTTCCTAGATACACCATGTTGCAAAGGTGCATTTCAAAGGTGTATTTTGCATTTTATGACACGGATGTGTCTTCTAAAGATAGTCACTGTATTTTACTTATTTGGTCTGATCAACACGATGTCTTCCATATGATGAACCAGATTTTCTGTAGGACCATGGGGCAATGAGCTCCACAGGCTAAATTAGGAGAGCAGAAAATTGACATAGCTCACTGAAGTGAACGTTCAGGTATAGTTAGTTATGTCCCTTCTGCATGAGAATGAGCTGGCCTGTCTAACCACACATTTAAAATGTGTGGAAAGAAAAGACATTCTTTGTAGTTAAGCTGTGCAGCAGGTGCCAGTTCTGTTGATTTCTCCCCAGCAAGACACTAAAACAGAACAAACAGCTGCACCCACCCTTAGCACCTGGTTAGGTTTTGTTCTCTGAAGTCAGCCGACCATCTGTATAAGCCAAGGAAGCAGTTTCAATGAGAAAGCAGCATAAATCAAAACATTCAATTTTTCAAGTCTTTGATGGTGACACTAATGGATTCAGCTTCCTTAGACAGAGGAAATTGTTTTTAGTTTTCCATCCTGACGGGAAAAGGACATTCTAAAGCTTCCACATGGCTGCGTCAACATTCCTCACATGAATAGCCATGAGTGTGGCAAATTAGGCCAGATTGTGAGCATGTGACATTCAAACCTGTATTCAGAAACCAGGAAATTCTGATGAACCAAACTAAGAACTATATATACAGAAAATGTCTAACTACTGATGCCACTGTAATCCTCTATTTCCATGAACTATAGAGGTATTTTAAGTTACTTTACAGAATAAGATACCCCCTAACTCAAAAATTGGTATGCATATTGAGACTGATGATCCACGCTCTTATAAAAAGGAAGTGAAAAGATGTATTGCTCATAGAACAGAATTTCCTGGGAGAATATGACAGCTTCCTAACCTGGTCTAAAAATACCTAGAGAAAACAGGAAGGGAGTTGGACCCACCATCCTCATTATCATGTATTTTTGGCAAGTGACTTGGCAATGAGGAATTATAGGTATGTTTCACAACACACAAGATTATGAAAATGTTTGAACTGCCAAATTTAAAAAGACACACCATAGTTATATATTCTTTTGTGATCAATAATAGCAATTATTTTAATGTTTCACAGGACCCGCTATTTGGGGGCAATTATATGGTTAATAAAAATTATCATTTGAGGGCTAAATTTAGTGATTAGAAAAAAAGTCAAGGGCCAATATTTATCCTAAACAGTATTCAGTTAGAACCATTAGTTGCAAGCATAAATAAACAAATCCTCTTACTAATTATTCTTTTTCCGCACACACACTTTAAAACAAAATGATCTTGCAACATCGAGACTGTTGCCTTGCCTGACGCTTCTAGAAGCAAACCTTTCCAGCAGAGCTGCTCTCTCCCTCTCTGGCTGCACATCCAGTTTCCACGTGGATACAAACCCTCTCGTTCAGTGTCTTCCTGGAATGTGTGGGCAACTGGAACTGCAGACCTGGGTATTCCTCATCCCTGGTGTATTTTAGTACTGGAAGAACTTGCAACTTCAGTGTTATTTTATTTTTTAAAACTCAGCCTTCCATTAATAGAGATACTTAATTTATGCTTTTGCCGTTCTCCTCCTCCACATCTCTTTTTTCCAAGATTACTTTTTGTGTCTGAGTCTGCAATATTTCCCACATGCATTTTAAAATTTTGGGTTGTGAGGCAGTCCCTGCACTGACTATGGATGACTCTTGACAGTACGACTGATTTTTGTGGAAAGTCACAGGGAGACAAAGAATTAAATAAACACTAGCAATTCCTTAACTACTTACATAGGGTTTCAGAAAGCATAACAGCCTGACTAAACTGAAAACTAAACATTTTGAAGGTATTTGGTCTCCTTACTACTACCACAGTTGCCCGTGTGAACGTAATCATCCATTACCTCATTGAGTTAATCTTATTCAAATCAATGTATGTATGTTTATATTGTGGACACTTTAGTTTTCTTAGGGCAGGAATTATGTCCTCAGAAGTGAATTAACATAGAATTAAAGGTTAATTGTAGAGACAGACTCTTAGAGTTAACTATCTAGGTGACTTTGAACAAGTTACCTAACTGACGTGTTGTTCATCTAGAAGGGTGAGGTGGTTGGGGGAATTACGGATGGATGTGTAGAGGCTGCAGATACATGTTCTTGGCTAGTAATAAGTTGTATGAATTTTTGCAGTTCTTTCATGGATCTTTGTGACTTCTGAGTCCAGTATGTTACCTAACACTAAGGTACTGAGGAAAAGTTATATGCTGGGGAAAAATGAAATAAATTGAAAAATTAAATACAAACCACCTATGTGGAAACAGATGTTTGGGCCATCAAAGGACTCTCTCAAAGTTAGAGCTTTAAGGTTTCTTTGTTTTCTGTCCTAGTTCCTCTATTTCTTTTTGCTTTATATAGAGACACCTTTCCAGAACTCAGGTCAGAATCCTTCAAACAACATTTTTTTTTGACCAACTAATCCTAAATAAATGCGATCCTCCTGGAGGACCCTCTCCATTGACAGTCCTCTCCAAAGCATTTATGGTTGAAACTGGTTGAACCTGGAACTAACTGTATTGGATTGAAATATTGCTTCCTAACACATTTTTAAATCTAAAATTAAGTAGAGGGGATGGTAAGGCTGATTTATAATAATGCAAATGTTGTGACTTCCAATGGTCTCTTAATACCGAGATCCATATTCCTGAGAAACAACTGAATCATTATACTTTATATTTAATCTGAATCCATTCTTTTCCAGCTAAAACAATGTTCTTTATCGTTTGTCCAAATGAAGCAATATTTGACAGTCTCCATAATCCCTTTGAGTTTGTTTTGCGTTGGTCATCTACTAATGGGTGTGGGTCCCTCCCTTCGGTGTGGTTTGTCTCCGTGGTTTGTATATCCAGTCAGACTCCCTTGGAGAAAACTAATTTTTCCTTGGTGCTTGTCAGTTGGAGATAGTATGTGGTTGGAGATGGGAGTTTGTGTCTACTTCCCTCTCAGCACTGAGACTCCGCCTGGCTTAGACCTAAGCAGGCCCTATGCATGCTTCCACAGTCTCTGCGAGTTTGTATGTGCCTCGGTCCTGTTGCCTCTGAAAGAAAGTTTCCTTGGTGTCCTCCATCTCCTCTGGCTCTCATAGTCTTTCTTCCTTCTTTTCTGTAGAGTTCGATAAACTCCAGGGTGAGAGATTTAATGGAAACATCCCATTGAGGGTTCCAAGTATCTCATTCTCTGTATATAAACAGAAATTTCACAGGAAACTATAACCATAAGACCTGTGACAACACAGCCACTAACACAGGGAAAGGGGATGTGGCCGCCCATTTGCATTTTTATATCTCTCCTGTTGATTTTATCCCTGGCAGATCAGATTGTGAATGGTCCTAAGTTCTTGCTTCTACCTTGACAATGCGTTACTGCCAGTCTAATGGAAAAAAATCCTAGTTGATATACAAATAAGTCCCAGGACAAATGATAAATATTCAATTCATTCTCACAGATTTTCAATAAATTGAATCTCAGATGGTATATTTCCTCCAGATGAAATATGACTGATTATAATGGTTTATATTTTTGAAGTCAATAATGCACTTTTAAAAATTTTTTACTTTTTAAATATCAGTTACAAGGAGCCAGAAAAGCTAAATTTAGATTAAGGATTAATTTAAATTCATTCACAGATTGAATTTAGACTTAAAAATGAAGCTATTTATCTTCTTCAGCCAGTTATTGATGCTAAAGCTGAATAAATGTCAAGATATATTATATGAAAATGATTTATGAGGCATAAGTACAACTTGACTCTTATTTGAAATAAAACATTCTGTTTTAAAATGTCTAGATGGTGTTTCATACTGTTATGGTTCATAAGACTTGTTTTGGTGGTTCAAATGATGACATAAAATCATTTTATTTATAATAATTGTGGAGTTTATACTGAGCCTAAAATTCCACATTGTTAATTACCACAGTATTTACATATTTCTTATTTTTATATTATTTTAACAAAATAATTACATATGCAATAATAATAGGCTACTGAATGTAGTTGAATATTAGGAACTGTATAAGGATTGTATTGGAATTGTTTTTTCTTTCATTTGCACACACCTTTGTAAGCAACAAAGAGAGTGAAATATTCCTATACGAGTTTCAACAAATAAAACTTTCTCATTATAAATTTCATTCCATAAAAAAGTAAATTCAAACATATGGCAATTTTTATGCATAATACTAAATTTTATGAAACAATGACATACAAAGAGATGAGAAATTTCCATGTTGCTAACTATCACCTTAATTATTTAGAGTATTTTCTTAAATTTTTTTTTTTTTTTTTGATTCTTGGTTAGAAATTCCTAAGAACTTTCCAACTTAGGTTTGAACTGGCTATCTTCAGAAAGAGATACCGTCCACCTTGAATCTACTATCAGAACCACACGGCCAGTGAGATCAGTGCAATTTGAGATATATTCCTATGGTATATTTTATATACCATATTTTATATACCATATTTTATATACCATATGGTATATTTTATATACCATATTTATATACCTATGGTATATTTTATATACCATATATGGTATATTCCTATGGTATATTTTATTGTAATGAAATAGCCAAGGAATTTACTTTATTTGTAAAATATAAATTTATTTTGCCTCATAATTTTGGAGGCTCAGCTCTAAGGAATTCATCCAATGATAGCATTCTTGCCAGCAGAAAATAAAAGAATGTCAGACTATCATGTGGCCAGAGACAACTGAAGTGTGACTCCTTTCCTTTTCTTATGAAACCACTAAGATGCAGTCAGAGGTGCTTTTCCTGTCCCAATATGTCCATAGGATTCGCCTCAAAAAAAAAAAAAATCACAGGTGGACTAGATTTCCAAACTCCCAATACTATCAGAAGATAAATTTGGGGTTAAATTCTTTTATGAGTTGTGTGGAGAAATAACGTTCAAAGCAAGCAAAACTATACACACACCATTTTAAAGCTACTGTTGATGATGTGAGACAAACCAGTTAAAATCTGAGGCTCAGGAGATGGTTAAATGGGTAAAATGACTGCCGCCCAAGTGTAAGGACTTAACTTTCCGTCTCTAGCACCCACATAAAGGCTGCCTGTGGCAGTGTTCACTTGTCATCCCATTGCTGGACCAGTGTAGCAAAGACAGGCAATTCCGTATGCCCACTGGCTAGCTAGGTTAGAGAAAATAAAAAGATTCATATCAAGAAGAGATCTTGTCTCAAAAAATAAGGTAGCAGAGTAGCAAAGAAAGACAACTGAAACTGACCTCTGACCTCCACATATGCGTGCAGAGGCAAGTATAGCTGCACATATAAGGACAAACACATATACCAACACACACACATGCACGCACACACACACACACACACAATACAAACTAAAGGGAAACATAATTTATTCCTCAAATATATGACTTAATGACCCACACTTGTAAGTCCAGTATTCCTAGACTATTAAAAGGCATAAACAGTCTAACAAACTATGAAATATACAAACTGCAATGCCAGACTTCCAGGCCAGCCGCAGGAATGACATCATGGAAGCAAAGAATGTAAGAGCCAGAAGACAAGGAGAAGGGACACAAAATGCAATTCTTTTTCTGGCATGACATAGTCCTGGCAATCACAAACTCAAAGTGGCTTATCAACAATCTGTCATGCCGAGATCTGAGACTCAGGGCCTACTCTCTGCACCTCACTGCCTACTTTATACTGGTTGCTGATTGGTTCTTGGAGTTGTCTTCAGTTGTGTCCCTGTTACTGAGCCTGCTACATTATGGTGACTAGTTACAAACTCTTGATCTCACACAGGACCTTGGTTAAACACAGTGGGTCACAAAACAGATATCAATGCAAGAAAGAGATACTGGTAGAGAGGAAGGGTGTTGGTATGGAGTGGGAGAGGGATATAAGAGGCTATGGATAAGAATAATTAGGATACGTTATCTACAGGTGTGAAATTGTCTAGGAACACATTTAATATTTTTTCACAAAGAAAACAAATAGTAGTCTTAATTAGTACAGTCCCAAAATTGCTTACCTTTGAACAGTTTCTACTTCTGCATTATTCTGTTATAACTCTTTAATATAAGTAACTCCCACTAAAGGTGGCACATTTAAAGCTTCAGAAAAGCAAGTTTAGAGGGTAAGGTTAACTCCCATTATCTAAATTGAAGTTCTGGCTTCAACAGTAATGGCTACTGTTGGATACTATTTAATTATGCCACAAGAATTTTATCTTAATATATAATGTATACATATATGTATTAGTCAGGGTTCTCTAGAGTCACAGAACTTATATGTAGTCTCTATATAGTAAGGGAGTTTGTTAATGACTTACAGTCTGTAGTCAAACTCCCCAACAATGGTCAGCAGTAGCTGTAAATGAAAACCCGAGGATCTAGCAGTCGCTTAGTCCCACAAGGCTCGCAGGCGAAGAAGATTGAACCTTCCTCCTTCCAATGTCCTTATGTAGATCTCCAGCAGCAGGTGTGGCCCAGATTAGAGGTGTGCGTACCACCACACCTGAAACTTGTGTCTTCCAGACTCGAGATCTAGATCACAGGTGAACCTTCTAATTCTGGATTGTAATTCACTCCAGATATAGTCAAGTTGACAATCAGAAATAGCCACTACAATATACATAGACATAGACATCATAGACATAGACATACCACCCACTTTGGCACTACTGTGTTACGCATCCATCATTAATTGGGTTGATACTTTCCTATCAAAAACGTTATTTTAACTATGTGATTTTGATTTTGCAGATTGTACAATAAGAAACTTGATTTCTTTAAACTCTAAGATTTTATGTGTTAGTATCTATTCATTTTATTCTTTCTTGTCTAAATACATTAGGTTTGTAAGATAGGAAGAACTATTTTTTTTTTCTTTTTAGAAAATTTCCTGTTTGGGACACCACAGAGGTCGCACCTGGAGAAGATGAGAAGGAGGAGTCCTAGGAGTTAGATAATGACATGGGGTTTGTCTTCTTAGGTTAATACCTGTCCCCCTGCAAAGAAAGCATTTTCAGACATATTGAGAAAAACACTTCCCTTCTTATTATAAATAAAGAAGCTTTGAAATGGAAGCCATTATTTCCTCCTTAATAAAATATAAGGATTCTCTATATTCAAAGATTTATATATTTTACCTAAGACATGAGTATTTATTTACAGTACTTGGTGTTGAACTCAAGGCTTTACCCATGCTAGGAAAGTTCTCTATCACTGAGTATTTTCAGGTCTTACTGCAGTGTTCAGGCCAGCCAGGAACTAGTTATATGAACTGGGGTGATCTCAAGCTTAATCATTTTGCCTCAGCCTCCCAGGTCCTAGGGTTATGTGTATGCACACTATGCCTAGCTAGTGTTTATATTTTAAAGGAATATTTTGTATGACACTAGGGCTCATGATACAGAAAAGATATTTCAGAAATAAGAGATTCACAAAACTCCTGGGTCCTTTGCAAAGAAAGTTGATGAGATTTCTTTTAGTTAATGTTCCCTTTTTTCCAAGTTGCAAAATATTTAGTTCATTCATTTTTATTAAATAGTATCACAACTTATCAATATTTTATAATTTACATTCACATTCTGCTAACTCTCCTCAAATCTTTGCTTCTATATTCTTTTGTGTGTGCGTGTCTTGTTTTTTATTTTTATTGGTTATTTTATTTATTTACACTTCAAATGTTATCCCCCTTCCTGATTTCCCCTCCAAAACCCCCCTATTCCACCCTCCCTTCCCCCTGCTTCTATGAGGGTGCTTCCCCACCAACCCACCCACTCCTACCTCACCACCTACACATTCTCCTACACTGGGGCATCAAGCCTTCCCAGGACCAAGGGCCTCCCTTCCCATTGATGCCAGATAAGGCCATCCTCTGCTACAAATGCAGCTGGAGCCATGGGTCCCTCCATGTGTATTCTTTAGTTGGTGGTTTAGTCCCAGGCAGCTCAGGGGGTGGGGGGAGGATCTGGTTCATTGATATTGCTCTTCCTCTAACTCCTCCACTGGGGTCCCAATCCACAGTCCAATGGTTAGCTGCAAACATCCGTGTCTGTATTGGTAAGGCTCTGGTAGAGCCTCTCAGGAGACATCTATATCAGGCTCCTGTCAGCAAGCACTTCTTGGCATCAGCAATAGTGACTGGGTTTGGTGGCTGTATATGGGATGGGTCCCCAGGTAGGGCAGTCTCTGGATGGTCTTTCCTTCAGTCTCTGCTCCACTCTTTGTCCCTGTATTTCTTTGGTCTTCCTTCTTCTTGAGCTTCATATGGTCTGTAAGTTGTATAATGGGTACTCCGAGCTTTTTCCCTAATATCCACTTATCAGTGAGTACATACCATGTGTGTTCCTTTGTGACTGTGTTACCTTATTCAGAAGGTATTTGGATTTTATGGTCACATTAGGGAGGTGAGTCCTGTATATTTTAGAAGACTCATGTTTATTTTCTCTGAATTTTAGTCAGGAATTCTGAAGTTATTTCTACTTGAGTGTGACAATAGTAAGGTTTTCAAAGGCTACTGAAAACAAGTAACATTAAACATGTGATTTATGAGATTAGGTTGTGTGCTATTTTGACTGAAGTCAACTTTCCTTTGTCATTTCAAAGGAGAAAAAAATGAATGGCCTATAAAACTGTAAGAGTGGATCTGTCAAAAATAATTTCCAATCACATAATGTTTTTACAAAGTGATTTAATTTATTTCAATCATATTTATAATTTGAAATTATAAGATGGTGATAATATTGGCTTCTAAAGTTTTAGCCTAGAAAAATCATTTTAATTATTATATAAATGTCTACAAGTAATTTCATAGTTACTTCTGTATGTAATTTTGACATGTTTCTCATAATTCACCATTGTATATAATACTGTGATAGATATCCCACAGTACACACATATTTTTGTCAACATAAATTCCTAGAAATAAGTTTACTAGATAAAATTTTATGTACAATTTAAAAAAATAGATAAACTTACCAACCTTATTCATAACTTCGACTCTTCCCATTGATACTGTGTACTCCCAAAGACAACTGAGAGTTTACCAACCTTTGGCTAGAGAGTATCAATAAGAAAAAGTTATCAATTTGTCAACAGGAATATAATTACCATTAGAATGCATTAAACAAAAAAATTTAAGTATTTTATGTTTAACCGATTATATTATAACATCAGACCACTAGATGAAGAAAACAACTTTCACAATCAGCTGAGATCTAGTTCAAAGATCACTGACAGGTTTTTTTGTTGTTGCTCTGGGGTTTTGTTGTTTGGTTGTCCTTTTTGTTTTTATTTTTGTTTTTGTTTAGTTTTTGCTAAATCTAATGGATAGTTTTCACCTGATAGCTTTAACTTAGTGGCTTTCAATTTATTCATTGTAACTATTTCTAATGTAAGAGGACCATAGTTTTCTGCTATTGTTTTCAAATAATAATTTCTGAAACACCTCAGTTAATGAGTTTAAAAGTTATTGCTGTCCTTAAATGTCTTACAGTTAACCCACAGAGATAAATTTGTATTTCATGAAATGTTAGTAACAAAGTTCAGCCATAGAAAATCCTTGGGGGAAAAAAAATGTATCTTGAAATACCAAGCTTTTTAATTTTATAAGAAGTAACAAAATACTTTCTAGAGGCAATCTCTTATAAGCAAGACCTGTCAATAAAAATGCCTATGCCCAATGAGTTGAGGTGGGAAATAGAATGTGGGAAAGAAGCTGGCAGGAAGAGAGAGGATTCTGTGAAATAGTGAGAGGCACAGGAGATACAGGCTGAACACTGAGGAGACACATGTAAACCAGCAGGTAGCGGAACTCAGGATAAAGTAACGAGGAGATTTGGCCCAGACATGGATGCATGAGGCTTAGGAGAGGTACTGGAAGACATGGAATAGTTTGCTATGTTACAAGCTAACTGGGGAATGAACCAAAGCTTGTGGCCTAGGCATTTACTAATAAATAATTACTCTCAAGAGTTGTCTTTCCCAGAGCAGGGGCTGGAAGGAAAAAACCTGATTTATTTTTTACAGCATTTAGCTTCCAGCTCCTTGAATTCTAGGTATGGTAGAACACTCCTCTTCCCTTTGTGTAAACTGAACACAACTTATTCGCTTTTATGAGTCAATACCTTTCCTCTGTGAACATTTTGTTCTCGGGTTCTGTTTATTCAGACTTTTTAATGTTGTATTGATACATGCACACAGAGGGACAGCGACAGACAGAGGCAAATAGAAAGAGGGAGGGAGGGAGAGAGAGAGAGAGAGAGAGAGAGAGAGAGAGAGAGAGAGAGAGAGAGAGAGAGAGAATATGAGAATGAGCAATTTTTACTGAGTTGATAGTAGCATTGGGTTCCACAGTGAAATTCACCAGATCCTAGTTATCTTGGAAGCTTCAACGATGTGCTATAGAATCAGTAGCTCACACGATAAGTGTTTATTTTGGCACAATTCTAAGATCCCATTCCGGTTTCATTTTGGGAGATGGGAGGATAGTCTTTCTTGCCTGCAAAAGGACCTGCTTTTATCACAAATGGGAAAGAGCAAGCCAAAGCTCCTTTTGTTAAGGACACTAAAACTATGAATCAGAAGCACTCTTATGGTGTCCGTTCGACTTAATTCTTCCCTTACTCCAAATAGTAACAAATGGCATCAGGACTTTAAATACATAAATTTCTTCTGAGGAGAGGCAGGGGTATAAATCAGTCTTTTGATAAAATTTTAAGGTTTCATTTTTTTTCTTCTGATTAAGTATTTTGAGCTGAAAATCATTCCCCCCCAACACTCCTCTTGTCTCCCCTTCCCTCTTTCTCTCCTTTTCCTCTCCACGTTCCCTTACATCTTCCTTCCCTCCTTCACCCAATTCCCTTCTACTTATTCAACAGACACTTACTGACTCTCTCCATATGCTATGTATGCTGATTAGAATTTGTATAAAGTGACGAAGACACTTGTAGAGTGCTTTCTGTGGACAACATGTTCTTTTTTTTTTTTTTTCTTTTTTTTTCTTTTTTTTTTTTCCTCCTTTTTTATTTTTGATACTTTATATACATTTCCAATGTTTCCCCTTTTCTGAGTCTCCTCTTTGTATACCCCCCATCCCCTCCCCAACCCGCCTCTAGGAGGGAATTCCACCTCCCACCCCACCCCCCCATCCACCCATCCCCATTTTCCCGCCTTGATATTCCCCTTTACTGAGGCC
>CM052717.1:11881374-11924465 GCA_028551405.1 Uromys caudimaculatus | reverse complement strand
GAGAGGTGCTGCTCCCCTCAACCCCACTCACGGTCCTTCCAAGTTCCTGTGAGGCTTCCTCTCTACCGGACAACATGTTCTATTTTTAGCACATGGGATTTGTAACTTTTCTGAGCTATTCTGGTATCTTTTATCTTCATCTGGCTTTGAGATGGACTTCACATTGGTGACCTACTATTACAGCTTTTTGATGGACTAACAGAGTAATTGATTTAAAAAAACTGGAAAAACGAAAGCATTAAGTATGGATTTTAAGTATGGAATTGAGAAAAATTCAATTTTTCTCCAATTATATAGAGACAAGAGTTAACTATTTCAATATAAATTAACAAATTACAATGATGGAAACATAATCAAGAAGAAAATGCTGCATAGATGATTTTCTTATTTTTGCAGCTATGAAGGATTTAGAAGAGATAGCAAACACTTGCGACCAAATACATTCATATATTACTTATCCCAATAAAAGTGAAATCATTCTATAACACACATGCTGTTGCAATGATTAATATTCTCAACCTGACAGAATCTACAATTGATGCAGGAGATCCTGGAGGTTCTGTCTTAGGGTTATTCATTAATAAGATAACTGGAGGATGGACTCTAACGGAAACTCAAGGATGATTTCAATAGCATTTCAAGGAGGAAAATTTCCAGACAGCTAATCTGTATACTCCAGAAGCTTCCCAGAGGAGGAGAATGGAGAGAGAGAAAGAAAAAAGCCATGCCATGTAAATTGGTATGGAGGCCAGACTCGTGGCAGATAAGTAGCTACATGGCAGGGAAAGGCTTTAGAGACAGAGTAAGGAAACTCAAATGTTTGGGGAAAGCCCAAAGTGTCAACACAAGCATGCTTAGAAAAGACTAAGGAAATACTGAATTTTTCTGAACAATTCAGAAAAGACTTACAGTTAAATTGCCACACTGCACTGTAGTGGGCTAATTTACAACTATATAGCTACGTGGCCCTGTGGCCCTGTAAGTTACTGCACTGCAGGAAAGGATTCTGCGAAGGAAATGTTAGTATCTCATTTAAGGGCTAATTATTTTCCCCATCTCTTTACCTTAGCTTAATGTGTGCTGGCCTTCCTAGGGTGATATATTGGCTGGGCGAATGACCCCAACCAACTGGAATGTAAATCTCCACGCAGCTAAGGAATCTTTTTTCTTGATTAGGAGGCTTCTTTTTTTTTTTTTTTTTTTTTTTCTTTTCTTTTCTTTTCTTTTTCTTTTTCTTTAACTGGTACATCTCTCACTCCAAGGAAGTACCCTAAAATTATTATACAAACCAGATATCAGATCAGATCCCCTGTACGCATTTATGGCCTCTAGCAAAGAAGAGGTTGCCAAGAGGTTCAAGGATATTTTTGGCTTTTTAGTCAAGAAAGAAACTGTTTACTTTTCTAAGAGATCTTTCCCCTACATAGTCTAGCCTACTTCTCATTTGAAATACCCAGAAGAAAAACTCAACTGAATACACACCTGTGAGTGATTAGCTAGTTTGGGCAAGCCTCTGGACAGCTGGTGGAGGATTGCCTTGATTACCTTAATTGATGTGAAAAGATTCATCTTGATTGTGGGTGGAACCATTCCTAGGGCAGAGGGTCCTAGATTACATAAATGGAGAAAAGAAACTGAGCAGAAGCAAATATTAATTTCCCTGTTTCTTGGCTGTGGATGTAAGGTGAGCACCTGATCAAAGCACCCGTTGTCTGCACTTAGTCACCATGATAGACTTTGTCTTAAAATGTGAGCCAGAATAACACCTTTTCCTTAAGTTGCCTTCATCAGGAATTTTTATCATAGCAAGGCAAAGAATCTTTTTATAGTGGCTGAGTATGAAGAATTCATACCACCAGTTATGTAGGTGAAGATATGCCCATCTCACTTCACTAGGCTGGGTTAAAAACCGTCTGTAGTGCTGGTTCTGCACAGTGACTCAGAGCAGTTGTAAACTAGCTTCATGGGCACTGCAGCAGTCACATGCACACATCATGGCATGCATCCCATAGGCATGTAAAAACATAAGACAGAAGGTCCGCTGCATACAATGTGTTCTGATGTTTCTCCTTCATTCACTTTTCCTTTTAATAAGACAGTCATCCATTATATCTATTGTATGACTCATGAATGTGTTTGAGAAGAAAGGAATGACGAATACTAAAATCAATCAATTGTGCTGAACACATTTTGTTGGATACCCAAAGTCTTCAGTTTTTTTAAAATATCAGATTTTACCAGGCTATGCCACTTTTCCACTTTGCTTATTCATGATAAGCAGTTATTTCCTCTTACCTTGGTAGCTAAGGAGCAATTACATGCTCAAAGCTACACTCACTGAACTCTGTTAGAACTGTAAATCTAGAAAGAATGTTATAGTGGCCGACAAAATCTCTCAGACTGTTGATCTCAGATTCTGTGCACCAGCAGGATGACCAGGCTATTACAGCATCCTCTGTTCTCTGCATCTTATGACTCTGAAGTTTCTGGGAACGCATTGATCATCCTTGTTATCTGAGCTCATTCTAACAAATGTATATAATAACTTTTATTTTGCTTCGGTTTGGCATCACATGCTTAACTCACGTAATAGTCCTGGAATGATAGAACCTGGAACTTGGGTTCTATTCCTGACTCAACTGCTTAAAAGAGACTGTTGATTGGGCTGACATCACCTGAGCTCTACACTCTCCCCTGAGTGGTGGAGAAAGAATGGTAGGTAAAGTCTATGTTGCAAGCAGAATAATTAATATGGATATGCTACATGACCAATGTAATCTAAAAAAAATAACAAATACATAGTTGCCAGCTGAATTAATAATATTATTTGAAAAATAAATGTCCAAGAGATATTTATTTCATGTGTGTGTATGTTTGTGTGTGTGTGTGTATGTGTTTATTTCTTCATTCAGTAGCTGTTTGAATCAATGCAGTTGTCTTCACTTTGTCTTGTTGAGTTAGACCAGGTTTTTATATGTAGATTAAATGCACCATTGAGAAATGTATAAAAACTTCCATTTTGATCATAATGAACAGTAAAATGAATTGATGTTTTTAGTAAATGGTATTAAGGAATTCCAAAGCATTTATTGCTATGCTATGACTAATGTCATTGCCATGACCCACATCTATCAGTACATTTTAATCTCTGGTTTTGTATAGTGTGGATATTGTTGATGAAAGCATTTAATGAAATTGCTACTTATTTTTTATAAGTAGCTCAGAAAGTCAGAGCATAAACAGGAGATATTTTTAAAAGTAAGAGTGTCTACTGCCAAGACTGATGGTCCAAGTTTAATCTCTGGAATCTACATGATATGAGAGAGCCAACTCAAAGGCAGTCCTCTGCTATACACTCCACACTAATTAGATGAAAATTACTTGAAGAAAAAGTAATCAAATCTCTACCAGTTAGGTATCACTACCACTAAAATATCACAATGGTAACAGTTTTTATTTGTATGTATGTATGTATGTATGTATGTATGTATGTATGTATGTATGTATGTATGTATTTGGTGGGCCCATAGTTGTGCTGCCATTGTCTGGGCATGGAGATCAGAAGACAACTTGTGAAAGTTTCTTCTGTCATGTAGATTTTGGTAATCTAACTCAGGTCTTCAGGTTTGGTGGCAGGTTTCTTGTTTCATAGAGCCATCTTACCCCATAATGGTAACTTTTATAAACAGTTTCCTAAGCTGAAAAGGTAATCAAAGATAATGTTATACAACAATATATCACAATGCTATTTTCTTAACAAAAATATATTCACCCATTAGAATAATTTGGTATTATTGCTGTATGGCAAAGATATTGTTAAAAATTGGAGATTTTGATTTTGCAACGATGTAAACTCATTTAGCCTAACAACTTTCAGGAACATCCAAAACAACAAAATTATTTGTTAAAATAAACAAGTGGGCATCAATAATTATAAGAATATTCACTATTACTTATTATAGCAACAATTTGGAAAAAATAACATCCCGTTTTGTATGCCCAAGCTAGAACATAATAAAATAAACCTCTGAGTCATTGCATGGACTACTATAGTCTGCCAATGCTGAATGAACGCCATTAGCGTTCATGAAATATCCTTCATTATGAATAGATTCTCTCCTCTCCGTTACACTGCCAGCTTCTATGCCATTTGCACCCCCATCTCACCTTGTCATATTAACACATCACATCCGTTCACTTTTATAACTCATATATTAATACACCACAGAACAGTTTATTCTATTTATTGGTGGATAACCAGCAACAGCACTAGGAGGAATCATGGCTGTAACTATATGATGGGCACCTATTTTCCTTAGTTGTCTTAACAATTATTGGAAATAATATAAATATCCATATTGAAATATTTATATCAGTTTAAAAATAATAAAATTTAGATAAGATTATACCTTGAAATTCATTAAAGTGCATAATTTATCATCTTTTATCTTACCTATAGCCTTCAGAGACTTAGAACATTCTCAATGCTTTGGGAATAGCCTAGTGCTTAGCATGTGCAAGGCCTTGGGTTCTTGGGTTCAATCTCTTAATACCATACACACACACACACACACACACACACACACACACACACTTGCTTAAGTTTCTCAATTTTGAAGAATCTACTGGATTATAGTTTGATTATTACCATATATGCATGCATATTGTATTATCACAGTTTCGACAGAATAAAGCATGCAGAGATGACTATAAAAATTCTACAACCATTAGACAATGAAGGTCTTATAGTCATCAGAATGCATTCTGCACTGCATTTTCATTGGCTTATAAAAATATTTTATAGATTCACAATAGCATATTAAGCTGATGAATGTATTTCCCTGTATGAAGTCATTTCATTCATGTAATTTTATTTTTTTCTCCCCTTAAACCATGAATTGCATTGATGTATACTTTGTGATGCAGGGAAATTGTTAGCCATGTGACAATTCTGGCACAAAGCCACTAAGTGGTAAGAACATCCACCTCTGTCTATTCTTTTCTAAGAGAAGGAATAATATCCTCTGTGTACAAGGGGTTGTACATTTTGAAGATGTGCTCAAAATGCTTATTTTCGACACACTGTGCATGTAAGTATTGGCAAATAAAAGCAATGGAGTACTTCACTTTTCCCAACAGGCAATGTAATTTTAAGTCTTGCTTAGAGGTTTGCATTCCTCTTAAGGATGTGAATGTCACACATTTGAATTTGCACTTCGTGAATTTGGTCACATATGTATAATTTGTCTAACAGCTCACTTCATATAGATTCATCCTGGAGACTTTTACAGCTGTTTGGCTAGTGATGAGTTTAATATTTATTTATTTTTGGTTGAGGGGACAAAGTATGATCTGAAATTGTTCAGTCTCAGAATGTTAGGCTGGTTTCTGTGATCTGAAGAATTCCTCCCTGGATGTTTCAGCAATAGGCAGACAGATCCTTACGTGGTGGGGAACTACGTGCAGATAATGCTAACTGAAGATGGAGGGAAATGATGACTGAAGAGAGAAAACCACTTATGACATCAGATGTTTCTGTGGAATCTTGGACTGCATTCGCATGCGGATTGCATTTGATGCTCCCATTAATAATACGGAAAACACCCATTTGCTCTCAGTAAATGGTGGTACATACAACACTTTTGTAGATGATTTGGGTACATGCAGGGGGTATGCTACTGTTCCTACTGAGCCAACACCAACACCACTTTAACTATGTATTTAGCAAAATACATAAATCACAAACGCAAAGTTAGCAAAATAGAGCAGCCAACATTTGTTTTAATTATGTGGTATTGAAAGGGTTCTCTTGATATTTTTCTCTAGAGGCACCACAAAAAAAAAAAAAAAATGCAGTCAAGTATTTAAAATTATGTAGTTGTAAGCTTTCAGCCTTGCTGTGCTTGTAAAGTAATAAAACATTTGTATTGCATTTAATCTCATTTTATTCCTTTTGTGATTCTGTGTTTGAAAAGTCATCGTCAGTTGACTTTGGGCTGCACTCTGCAGTGTCAGAAAAATTGAGCATGTTTACTTACACGCACTGTGCATTACATGGTGTTGCTAATTCTGTATTAATATTAACAATGAAGAGGATGAAAGAGCTTTTAGCTTTCACCCTTTGCTCAATAAATCACACACAAACATAGCTTGCACATGGCTTCTCATCGAACTCTGCCATTTATGTCTTTTATCCTCGAGATTTATGGCTTTATGTGGATTAAAGTAATTCAGAGTCAGAACTATTTAATCTGGGATGCCTAGGCTTGGATGTCTCAGCCAGGTTGTGTGAGAAAATCAGAGCTTCAAAATCCTTGCACGTGTGCAGTAGCTGCCCCATGTGCATTTAAATGAGTCACCCCCTGGCATGTGAACTCTTTCTACACTTGCCTTTGAACTTTGTTTCATTTCTAAATGATTATCCTAATTATTGGCTTTATATGTGGGTTACTCTATCTTCCTCAAGCTCAAAACTTACTGTAGGTCATAACCTAGTTCTATTTTCAGATTTCCTATAGGTAGATCCAGGAAAAAAAATTCCAGCCGTAGCTAAGAATTTATTAACGTCAACTAAAGATTCAATGGAAACGACTACGCAAAGGAAAATGATTATTTGGCTTCTGCTTCCACATCACAGTCCATTATCGAAGGAAGTCAGGGCTAGAACTCAGGACAGGAACCTGGAGACAGGAACGGTAGCAAGAGCCATTGCTTATTGACTTGCTTCTAAAGGTTTCCTCATCCTGCTTTCTTAACTATCCCAGGGCTATATACAGAGGACTGGCATCACTCACAATAGGCTAGGATCTCCTACATCAATCACTAATTAGGGAAATATCCCACAGGCCTTCCTAAAGGCCAATCATATGGAGGCATTTTTCTCATTTGTGGTTCCTCCTCAGATATATCCAGGTTTGTGTTATGTTGATAAAAAAAAAAACAACTAGCCAGCACATTGTGCTAACACTCTTTATATATGCCTTGCACTTTAAATCTTCTTGATAATGTGTGACTGTCACATAGCTGGTATATGTATATGTGTACATTTGAAATTTAAAATTTTTAAATACTATATATGTGCTCCAAATAAAATTATGAGATATACAATTAAAGTAATTTTTATAGGTAAAAAAAAAATACCATAGGCACACAAAGGAATGAACAATTAGTATAGGCTTGTTCTAGAGAGTTAAGACTGAAAACAACTAAAACAGGAAGAATGACCTCACATTTATTTCAATTTGTTTGACGTACAATACAAAAGAATTTCTGTACACTGTTCACTTAAATTTATAAAGCTCTTTATAATTAATATTTTTGCCATTATTTTTTAAACACAGTAAATGAAATATAGAAGCAGACACAGATTCTGTGATTTCATGGCTAGCCTGGCCTACATAGCTGTGGTTACTATAGCTCCTTCCTCCAAACAGTAGTCCAGCAGGTAGTCATACACATTGATTATAAAAGTTCTCTATTGATTTTGATTGATTTCACTTCAGAAATCTGTAATGAATCCCTCAACAAGTGTATAAGACTAATATTCTCTGAGTGCTTGCATTTGGATAGCATTTGTCTGTGTCCAGTTGTTTATTAATATGAAACATTAGCACTTTTGTGTATTTTAAACATGCTATTTCATTTTCCTGAGGTATAAACTATAGCTGTTGAAAAGGCAGCTGGCTGTCCCTTTCTCTCTCCCCTTAGGGTCTGTTAGAACATGTCGGCTCCTTGCCAGCAGGTCTGGGCAAGAGGAAAGAACCTGGTCCAGCTGGGTCTGTCTGGGACTGAGTGGGATGGCGAGTGTCAAGAGCCCAAAAGAAACATGCCAGGCCAGGAGTCCTGTCAAAGCAGGAATTCACTTTATTAAACTAGGCACTTGCTTATATGGAGAAGGCAAGGAGGTGGGTACTTAGGTATGGGGAGAGATGATGTAGGAGGCTTAGAAGGGCGATGGAGGGTAAGGGGTAACTGACAGGGCCAATGGCAAAGCTTCACATCAGGAATGGCAGGGCACAGGGAGAGCCAAACAGGTCTTGCTGAGTCACCCCGATAATGAAGTGACTGAGACAGGTCTCAAAACTCGAGCCAGGCTTAGACTCTCCCACAAGGCCACAGAAACTCGAGCCAGGTTCGGGTTTGTCCTCCAGGTCCAAACCAGGGCCAAAATAGGGCCCAACAAGAACACAGTTCAAAAATGCAGTCTTCTGGGGAGTACTCTGAGCTTGTTTAAAAAAAAAAACTCCTAAAACACAAGAGACTTTGTGATTCTTGTTTCCCTAATGTCTTTCTTGGCCTATTTGTTGTTTGTATAAAGGAGGACTACTGATTTTTTTTTTGAGTTAATTTTGTATCCAGCCACTTTGCTGAAGGTGTTTATTACTTGTAGGAGTTCTCTGGTAGAATTTTTGGAGTCATCTATACATACTATCATATCATTCACTAATAGTGATACTTTGACATCTTCCTTTTCGATTTGTATCCCCTTGATCTCCTTTAGTTGTCTTCTGCTCTAGTTAGAACTTCAATTACTATACTGAATAGATAGAAAGAGAGTAGACAGCCTTATCTCTGCCCACAATGGAAAAAAGAAGCATCTTTAACAAATAGTGATGGTCTAACTGGATGTCTGTACTTAGAAGAATGCAGATAGATCCAAATCTATCACCCTGAACAAAACTCAAGTCCAAGAGGATCAAAGACCTCAACCCAAAAGAGGATACACTAAATCTAATAGAAGAGAGAGTGGGAAATAGCCGCGAACACATTGGTACAGGAAACAATTTCCTGAAGAGAACACCAGTTGCTAAGGCTCTAACATCAACAACTGATAAAATGGAACCTCATAAAACTGAAAATTCTCTGTAAGGCAAAGGATGCTGTTAATAGAACAAAATAACAGCCTACAGATTGGGAAAGGATCTTCACCAACTCTACATCTGATAGAGTGCTAACATCCAAAATATATAAAGAACTGAAGAAATTAGACACCAACAACCCAAATTACCCAATTTAAAACTGGTGTTCAGAGCTAAACAGAGAATTCTCAACAGAGGAATCCCGAATGGCCGAGGAGCACTTAAAGAAATGTTCAACATCCTTAGTCATCAGGGGAGTGCAAATCAAAATGACTCTAAGATTCCATCTTATACTCTTTAGAATGGCTAAGATCCAAATTTCAAGTGATAGCACATGCTGGTGAGGGTGTGGAGGAGGTGGAACAGTCCTTCATTGCTGGTGGTAGTGCAAACTTGTAGAACCACTTTGGAAATCAATTTGGCAGTTTCTCTGAAAACCGGAAATAGTTTTACCTCAAGATCCAGCTATACCACTCCTGGCATAGACCCCAAAAGATGTCCCACTATACCACGGGGACACTTGCTCAACTATGTTCATAGCAGCTTTATTCATAATAGCCAGAAAATGTGGTACATCTACACAATGGAATATTGTTTGGCTATTAAAAACAAACGCATCGTGAATTTTGCAGGTAAATAGATGGAACTTGAGAATAGCATCCTGAGTGGGGAAACTCAGTCCCAAAAGAACAGGCATGATATGTACTTGCTTATAATGGATACTGGCCATAAAGTGCAGAACATGCACACTACACTCCACAGTCCCAAAGAAGCTAAACAAGAAGGAAGGCCCAAATGAGGATGTTTGAGTCTTACTTAGAAGGGGGAAAAACTCATAGGAGGCAAATGGAGGGAGGAAAATGGTTAGTAGAGGGGATTGGAAGGAGAATGGGCAGGTTTGGAATCAGGTGTGGGGAGAGACAGGCGAGAAGGGCAGAGAGCCAGGAGAATGATGGGAAATCTGCAGCTGGTGGGGAGGGCATCTCCAGGAGGTGCCAGAGTCCTGGGATGGTAGAGGTTCCCAAGAAACAATGTGGGTGACCTTAGCAGAGACTCACAGCAGTGGGGATATGGAACCTGAAGAGGCCACTTCCTGTAGCCAGGCAGGAACCCCAATGGTGTGATAAGGACACCAACCCACCCACAAAACATTCAACCCAAAAGTTTACCCTGTCTACAAGAAATGCAGGGATGTGGGATGGAACAGAATATGAGGGAATGGCCAAGCAATAACCAGCTCAACTTAAGACCCATCCCATGGGCAAGCACCAATCGCTGACACTATTAATGATACTGTTGTGCTTGCAGACAGGAACCTAGCATACCTGTCCTCTGATAGCAGCTGGGGTAGGATTGAGGGCCACGAAGGAGATAGGAACTCCATAGAAAGACTAACAGAGTCAACTTACCTGGACCCTTGGGACTCTCAAATACTGAACCACCAACCAAAGAGCACACGGGGGCTGGACCCAGGCCCCACACACATAGGTAACAGATGTGCAGCTCAGTCTTCCTGTGGGTCCCCAAATAACTGGAGCCAGAGCTACACCTAAAGCTATTGCCTGTCTGTGGAATAAATTCCCCCAACTGGGCTATCTTGTCTGGCCTCAGTGAGTAAGGATGCACCTAGCCTACCAGAGACTTGATGTGCCAGGTTGGAGGAATACCCATAGGTGGACCTCCAACCTCTCAGAGATGAAGAGGAGGGGAGCATGGGGGAGAGGGCAGAACACAAAGGAGGGGGCAGCAATCAGGATGTAAAGTGAATTTCTTCTGTTAGCAATAAAAACAAAAAGCAACAACAACAAAAAGATCCTATACCCCCCACCAAAAAAAAAAAAAAAAAACCACCTTAAGGATATTTAATTCAATTTGAAAATCCTAAACTTAAGAAAAATTTATTAACGTCAAGGTAAATACTGCATAGCTTTTGTTAACAAGTCTGAGACCATCTATAATATTCCAAAGTGAATAAACATTAAAGAGTAGGAGCCATATTAGGAAAGCTTAATTAACAATTGTCATATATATTTATCAGTCTAGACAAATGTCTTTATCAAATGTTAATAAGAATCCAGAAGGCTGGCAGCAATGTCTAAAGTTAGCTGGTAGATCACGACTTGGGTGCTTGATTACTTCTTAATTCTTCATTGTCCTAGTTTGGTTGCATTAAAATGACATTTGTGACATTTTTCAACTAATACCAGAAACATGAAAAAAGAGAAAACTTACTATGCTCTCTAAAGTAGTTGAAACTCCTTTATAAATGACAGGCGTTCACTTCAAACTAGAATGAAGGAAATAGGAAACAACTGGCCTGTCAACCTGGGCTCGTGCTGCGTTCAGGACAGGTGGTCAGGTGGTCAGGTGGTCAGGTCTGCTTGCTTTGTTATCATCCGACTTTAAAACTGCTTTTCTGCTGATGAAGCTCACTTCCTGGGATCTCATCAACCCAATTACTTATCCAATACCAAATGTTCAATCCTGAAAACATATACCTATACGTAACATTATTTAGACTGAACAGGTTGTAGGAGCATGTGTGTGTGTGTGTGTGTGTGTGTGTCTGTCTGTCTGTCTGTCTGTCTGTATCTGTGTGTCTAGGTGTAACAATTAATGAAAAAGAGGATAAGAATTTAAAAGAGTAGGAAGAGATATATAGGAGAGTTTGGGTGGAGGAAATGGAAGGGAAAATTATGTAATTATAAACAAAAAAATTTAAATTAAAAAATTAAAATTAAAATAATGTCATCACAAACTCACCAGATCTAGAATGAAGAGAGACAATTCCCACCCCACCCCATCCAAAATGAAACTGAGAGTTGGGAGGAGAGCAGGGGAAATGTAGAGAAAAAAAAACAGAGGGAGGAAAGTCTCACTATGCTGTTCTAATTTTAAATAAAAATCAATTCTTATATGAGTCACCTAGGCATGTATCAGCTGTAGAAGTTTGGAGGGGTGGGGTTGTCATCTCACAGCCAAAAACTCCGACCCAGAATTGTTCCTGTCTAAAAGAACTACGAGGACAAAAATGAAGAGACTAAGGGGTCCATCTCAAGGGGAGGCCCCAAGGCCTGACACTATCACTGATGCTATGGTGTGCTTACAGACAGGAAGCTTGGCTATCCTCTGAGATGCCCAACAAGCAGCTGACTGAGGCAGAAGCAGATACTTGCACCCAACCAACGGACTGAAGTCGGGGGCCTTTGTGGTTGAATGATGGAAAGGCTGGAAGAAGCTGAAGAGGAGGCTACCCCATAGGAAGAGCAGCAGTCTCAACTAACCCGGACCCCGGAGATCTCTCAGACACTGAGCCATCAACCCAGGCAGCATACAAGAGCTGGTCCAAGGCCCCCAACACATATATAGCAGAGGACTGCCTAGTGTAGCCTCAGTGAGAGAAGAGGAGCCTAACCCTTGAGAGACTTGAGGCCCCAGGGAGTGGAGAGGCCTGGCGGGGATAGGGGGTATCCTCTTGGAGACAGAGCAGATGAGGAATAGGATGAAGAACTGTGGGAGGGTGAACCGGGAAGGGGGTAATGACTGGACTGTAAAAATAACGGTAATTTTTTTTAAAAAGTTACACAGATATGAATACTTAAACTCAGTACACTTTATCTGAGCCAAAAGTTCCTCTACCTTTGAAAAGTAATCTCATAATTGGGCACATCTGTTTTGCATTTAAGAATTTAATTTGTTGGTATTTGATTTTTAATACTTTAAGAGAGCAATTATATATATGTGCTTTCCACCAGAGGAAAAAAAAAATTAACTTATATTTGTTTGAGTCCATTGTTATTGGAGATGTTTAGTTCCTCTTGGGTATCAGTCAAATAAAAAGTTCTCTGAGATAGCACCTAAAGTGAAAACATGATACATAGGTGCTGTGTGAAGGTAACATTTCCAACTGACTACCACGTTACAGTTTGGTTGCTTTGCATTGTTCGTTCTGTTTTGTTTGTTTGTTAGTAAAGCAAATGGGAAAAAATCCCAGAGGGAAAAAATGGATAATTTAATGAGCTATTTTAAACTATAATTACTACGTATTTATAAAATAAAACAAAGCAAAACCCCTGCTATAACTCATTACAATAAGTAGCTTGTTTCCTCAAACTTAACCACCATCCTGATGCTATATTAATGGTTTTCTTTTGTTTTATCATCTAGGTATGTATCCCTATATGTTAAAGTTAAATACTGCCTTGTTTTGAAAGTCCCAGATGCCAGGAAAGCAAGAGCCTCCCAGGACCCCACAGAGATGACATTAGCTGAAATACCCCACAAAAGGGAGGGAGAATCTGTAGAGACAATATATCCTATAGCCATGGCCTCTGGAGGGATGAGGTTGAGGGATGGGGCCACCCACCCGTCTCCAAAATTTTAACCCAGAATTGCTCCTATCTAAAGGAAATACAGGGACAAAGAGTGGAGCAGAGACTGAAGGAAAGGCCATCCAGAGACTGCCCCCACCTGGGGATCCATCCCACATTCAGACACCAAACCCAGATACTATTGCTGATGCCAACAAGTGCTTGCTGACAAGAGCCTGATACAGTTGTCTCCTGAGAGACTCTGCCAGATCCTGACCAATACAGATGCGGAGGCTCGCAGCATCCATCGGACTGAGCACAGTGACCCCAATGGAGGAATTAGAAGGACTGAAGGAGCTGAAGGGGCCTTATCTGGCATCAATGAGAGGGGAGATCCTTGGTCCTGTGAATACTTGATGCCCCAGTGTAGAGGAATGCTAGGGTAGTGAGGCGGGAGTGGGTGGGTGGGTGGGGGAGCACCCTTATAGAGGCAGGATAAGGGGGGATGGAATAGGGGGTTTGCAGAGGGGAAACTGGGAAAGGGGATAACATTTGAAATGTAAATAAATAAAATTTAAAAATAGAATAAATAAAATAAAAAATACTGCCCTGTTTTAAAAATTGGCTGTAGATTTTCAGTCTTTCTTAGTCTTACTCCTTCAGCCCTTTATTTTCCATATGGTTTATTTGGCATAGAATCCATTGCAGCTGAGTATGCTGGCACACAGCATTGATCTCAGTATTTGGTATGATATGTGAGGAGAACCAGAAATTGAATGCTAGCATGAAATACATAGTTGTCTTAGCTACTTTTCTATTGCTGTTATAAAACACCATGACGAAGGTAACTTATAAAAGAAAGCATTTAATTTAACTTATAGGTTCAGAGTTTAATAGTCCATGATGGCAGAGCAAAGGAAAAGCTGAGAGCTCACATCTTGATCTACAACCATGAAGGGGGGGAGGGGAGTGGGGCAGGGCGCACTGGGAATCAATCGCATAGTCTTTTGAAACCTCGAAGCCCTCACACCCAGTAACACATCTCCTTCAACAAAGCTGTACTTCCTAATCCTTCTCAAACAGTCTGGGGGCTAAGTATTTAAATCTATGAGGCTATGGGAGTCATTCTCATTCATAGCACCCCATAGTGAAACCTATCTCAGCAAACCAGACTCAGAGGATGAGGAGTTCTGGGATCTCCCACCAGGTTCCTATTGCGTTTCAGTTTGTTGAATCTATTCATTTGTTTCTCACAAGGTTTGTGTGGCCTACTAATAATTCTTTTCTGTGTGGACTACCCAGAGTAAATTCAAGTACATGAAATTAAAACTCTTAGTTACAAAATATTAATAACCCTTTTTTCAGCATCCATTTTTAGACATATTTATTCTACATATCTCCTAAAGTGATGAGAATGAAAGCTATCTATATGAGAATTCTCATTTAAATTTTTATTTACACATAAATGAATATAATGATGAATAATATTGCAGCTTAGATTCTCAATGTCAGAGAGAAAACAGGAGCACAAACCTTTCTAAAAGTTTATCATTTGTTAGAGATTCACATGAAAATATTTCTTGGGGGATATGTGTTGATATGGATGAAAATCTACACGCCCAGAAACTTTCTTGAAAGGATTTAGGAAAATTAAGGTTTGTTATAATCATGAAAAAATAAATATCACTTGTGAAATCTGACTTAATTTTGTGTATATATAAATAATGTACAAAATATTAACATGGTCAGAATCTGGATGTAATCACTTATATTCATTTAGAAATGGCCATATAGATTCAATAAAGAAGAGAATAATACCCTTAACAAAAAGCAGTCTATAAACACAAAGTGGTTTTAAGAATGCTACCTTAAGTTGAAGACAAACAAGAAACAGGCAAAAGCAGGCAGGCAGAATCCCAGCCTGCAGCCTTTACTGCCCACCAGTATTTGAGACGTACAAAGGGGAAAGCGGGAGGAACCTGGGTACAAATTTAAGCTCACCATACATTTTATGTTTTCTATTTGATGAGACCATGGTTCGTAAGAGTAGTGCTTTAACCAACTGTATCCTGTAGATTACAGAGAACTTGGACTATTCTTCAGCAAAGGTACCCAATAATGAGAAGACTGTGATATCATCAGAGTCATCAAAATAGGATCCTGAAATGCTCAGTGTGACCACCCCACACGTTTTCATTACTCAGCACATCAAGTCAGTCAAGGATTTTATGGAAATTTTTACACAAATGCATCAAGTAAAGTTGAAATGGTTTAATGATTAGTTTTGAAATGGTTCTCCAAGAAGAGAGTAAGAGGTCAAACCTACCTGCCTAAGAAAAACTTGACCTATAGTTGAACCCAGGCATCAGAATCGGCTCCTTGGTGGTCTTTTGGGATTCATGAGTGTTTCCTGTCGCAACAAGAGGACTGTAAAATAAGGTGGTGTTCTTGGTTTGTTTTGTTTGCTTATTTTTATGATGGAAAATTTATCACATTTATTGAGTTCTCCACAACAAAAATGCTCACAAGGAAACATGATGTCAACCTGGTCATGATGGGGCGCCATATGACAAGGTGTTTTTTTCAAAGATTATTTTTATTCAGTTCACTATGTGTCTTGCCCAAGCAAAATGTAGATCTTAGGCATATGTAGCAGAATGCTATTTGCTCTTTACATACAAATATGTTTTTCAGCTGACAAATTAAATGTGAGATTTTAAATTTTTATTTTCAACTGTCATTTATGCACTTGAAAAACTCTCTTGAAACACAGGTTCCCATCTGCTAAAATAATATCAGATTAATATTTGTCTATGTCATTGTGACACCTCAAGGTTTAAATTCCTTATAATATGATAATGTGAGTATAGCATGCCTTCAGAACACATTACCAAATAATAGTAAATAATTTAAAATATAAATGGAAGTTTTAGAGTCAGATAAATTAAAAGAATCAAATTCATCCCCCCCCCCCCCAAAAAAAAGTACTTTTAGTGACTTGGCCAGTTTGGTCTATCCCACATCGATAATTTGTCAATGAAATTGAAGAAGAGTGTTTTGATCTGAAATACACAGGTGCTAGAACTAAACTGTGGGACTACGGCACAGTAACTACAATCCAAGCACATATGACTTGTGTGGGCGTTTGAATGTGAGGTGTTTGGAAATGAATCCTAGTTGGGACCTATGCTGGGCAAGCAATCTATCGCTGAGCTAGCTCTACTCTCAATCTGAAAGCAGCAGTTTTGAATTAGAAAAGCATAGCCCATTTCTGGAGCATCTGCTGCTGTAACTGCAGTGCACCTTAGTAAAATATCCAAAGTAATATCCAAAGATCAAATAATGATAAAAAAGATCATTATAGAACAACACATAAGAATTATCCCGTTAGATCATGCTGAGTGAGGTAACCAAGACCCAGAAAGACACATATGGTATGTATTCACTTATAAGTGGATATTAGCCATAAAGTACAGGATAGCCATACTACAATCCACAGACCCAAAGAAACTAGGGAATAAGGAGGGCTCAAGGGAGGATGTGTGAATCGCACTCAGAAGGGGAAACAAAACAGTCATTAGAGGTAAATGGAAAGAAGGAACTGGGTAGGAGAGGAGGTAAGGAGGGAGTAATGATGGGCACCAGGTGTGGGGGAGGGAAGTGAGAGAAGGCTGGGAGTGAGAACAGAAATCAGTGGATGGGGGCATCTCTGGATGGAGGGCTGGGATGGGGGGAGGCTGTTGGGAGTGTTTGGGGAGGACCCTAGCTGAGATTCCTACCAGAGGGGATGTAGAGACTGAAATGGCCACCTCCTGTAGCCAGGCAGGACTTCTAGTGGAGGGATGGGGACATCAACCCACTCATAAAACCTTTAACCCAAAATCTGTCCTGCCTACAAGATGTGTAGGGATAAAGATGAAAAAGAGATTGAGGGAACAGCAAACCAATGACTACCCCACTTGAGATCCATCCCATGTGAGAGAGCCAACCCCTGACACTAGTGATGATACTCTGCTGTCTGCAGACAGGAACCTAGCATAACTGTCTCCTGAGAGGCTTCATCCAGCATCGGATGGATATATATGCAGAGAATCACAGTCAAACATCAGGCAGACTGATCGACAGCCTAGTTGGGCCTCAGTAGGAGAAGATATGCTTAGTCCTGCTGAGACTAGATGACCCAAGGTGAGGTGGTACCCAAGGGGGGCTTCCCCTTCTCTGAGGAGAAGAAGAGGAAGTAAGTGGGGGAGCGGCTTGTAAGGGTGGGGCTGGGCAGAGAGGAAGGAGGAGGGGCTGCAATCAGGATGTAAAGTAAATAAAAATTAAATTATTGAGAAAAAATGTATCCTGCTACTAAGAGTTAAACTATAATTATATGAATTAAATTGCTTACACTTCAATTTCACATAACAGAAAATAAATAAAATCTCTGAAAGAAGAAAAGTAGAATATTTTAAATCATTTCTAGGTGATATTAATAATCTTTTTTAACTGGAATAGTCTGATGGCAAATTCAGAAACTTGGAATCCTCGTTCATCTGAAAAGTTCAAAGAGTTTTGTCATTGCTAAAGAAAAATATGCTCTAGTTGGATTTAAAGTCCAGTTGGATAAAACATGGCTTGGACGCTGTGTGCAGCTACATCTAATCTGAAGATCAAGTTTGTTTTCTACATTTTTAGAGAACTCTCACTATTTTTATTTCAGCTTTTAAATCATGGAATATTTGAAAATATAACCATATTAATGTAGAGCATCAATGGACTTTTACCGCACAGTTTGTCAAATATGTTCTAATCTCCTTGTGGATCCCCAGATGCCCACGTGTTTAACATTCACTCCCTGGAAAGTTAGTTAATTATTTTACTAAATAAAATCTTACGTGAAATATATGGATAGGGTTATTGGCTGAGCCAAATGGCAGCATGCATATAATCCCAGCACGTAACAGACTGAGCCATGAGCCAAAAGGACAAGTAAAAGCACTGACTCTCAAGTTTGATTATCTGAGTTCAAGGACCATATGATAGAAAGACAGATCTAATTCCCCAAGTTTCCCCTACCTCACTCATGCATTATGATACATACCTTCCATGCATGTATGGAATAGAATACATGAATAAATAGACATACATACATACATACTTACATACATGTGTGCATACCAAAAGGCCATAGACGAAAGTTCAATGAATGAGATTTTTTTTTTGATACTTTATTTACATTTCAAGTGTTTTACCCTTTCCAGATCTCCCCTCTGGAAACTCTCTATCCCATCCTCCCTCCCCCTGCCTCTATGAGGGTACTCCCCCACCCACACACCCACTCCCGTCTTCCCTCCCTGGGATCCCCCTACACTGGGGCATCTAATACCCTCAGGCCCAAGAGCCTCTCCTCCCCCTGATGGCCAACAAGGCCCTCCTCAGCCACATATGTGGTCCGAACCATGGGTCCCTCCATGTGTATTCTTTGGTTGGTGGTCCAGCCTCCAAGAGGACCGAGGGGTCAGGCCAGTTGACACTGTTGCCCCTCCATGGGGCTGTAAACCCCCTCAGGTCCTTCAGTCCCTTCTCCAGCTCCTCCATCTGGGACCCCACGCTCAGTCCAATGGTTGCTGTGAATTGAATCTTGGGTATTCCAAACTTTTGGGCTAATAACCACTTATCAGTGAGTACATATAGTGTTTGTTCTTTTGTGACTGAGTTACCTCACTGAGGATGATATTTTCAAGTTCCATCCATTTGCCTGCAAATTTCATGAAGCCATTGTTTTTAATAGCGGAGTAGTATTTGGTGTAAACAAGAAAAAACAATAAGAGATGGAAATATAGCCCAGGAGAATCAAGATTACTATGATATTGCTGTTCCTAGAAAAAATAAAGATGGGTCCTAGTTGCTGATAGAATTTCAGCTGCTGGAGGAGACTTTGTGAGAATATCTGTATCCTGGAGTGGAACAAAGCAATAACCGAATTCCCAGTGACAAAATCAAACTGTAAGTTATATGGTCAAAGAAGAGTGTGTAAATCTGGTATGAGGGGAAGAGATGGGAATACAATGAAAATTGCCTTTATTTGTCATTCATATGACTTGCCAGAACATTGAAAGGAAATAATATAATAATCAGCTTTCCAACAATAGTAATTTTATTCTAACTGTACTCTAAAGGTCATCAAAGTGCTTATGATAATAATACACAAAATGAACAGGACAGAGTTTGTGTGACAAAATAATAAAGCTGTCCTATACTTATTTGTTTAGTGCTTTAACACAACAAAATTAAAACCTCAAAGTTAGAAAGTTAGTATTTGTTTTAACAAAACATAAAACATAATACAAGTTAAGAGGATTTTCCTACCTTGAATGAAGAATGAAATTATGTCACTTGCAGAAAAATGAATGGAACTAGCTACCATCATGTTAAGTGAAATAAACCAGACTCAGAAAGACAAAATTTATGTTTTCTCTATGTGGAATCTTGACTTTATATATTACAATGACATGAAAATAGAATGGGGACTATTTGGGAAGAGTGCACGGGCAAGCAAAGTGGCAGGGAGAAGAAGAGAAGGTAATGCAGAGATGAATACAATCACAGCACATGAGATGCACTTGAGAAAATGTCACAGTGAAGGCCTTTTTCATTAGTCTTCCTCACTGATGAATTGGATCTCCAATACTAAGTAGTCAACCCTGAAATCACATACAGAAAAGCAACAATAAATGGACTCAGCAAGTTATATTTATATATTTATTTGTGTGTATGTATATGTATATCTACATATGTGCATATATATATAAAACAATAATTTTTAAGTCACACATTTTAGAGGGTGCAAAGTGAAGGAGGACATGGGAGGAATCAAAGGAAAAGGACACTGGAGAATAGGAGAAAGGAAAGAGGAAAAGGAAATTATATAGTTATATTTTAATTAAATTTTAAAGGCCATTTATTTTATATAATGAAGTCACTAATATCATTTATAAAAAGAAATTTAATCTGCTATAGCATTTCATTCTTAAAGTGAATTTGTCATGCATGAATATCTTTAAGTTGTATTTTATATAAAGATAATTATCAATGTATATAAAAACTATGATAGCTTTTCAACAAATAGCCAGTTTTTAATAAATAATAAGTAAATGATAGAATAACATCTAGATAACCATGTTCCATACCTACAGAGCACCTCTTAGTATGACGTACTTCAAACCAAAGTGTGGGGCAAGAACTTGGTTACAGGTGAGTGACTTAAAGAGATAACTCCAAGAAGCAGAAGGAAGCAGGTAACATAGGACCAAAAAAGAGAAAAGGCATAGAAAAGACAAGACGAAAGTACAGAACAACCAAATCAGTGGGTGTTCTAATAAAATGAATAGTTCTCAAAGGATGAAATACAAATGGAAAATGAAAAACATTTAACCTCACTGGCCATCAGACAAATGCAAACAAAGCTACATTGAATTGGAAATAGAATTAGCATAAGACAAAGCTATATACCACATACCACACTTGGGCTTCACCAAAAGCACTACACACCTTGCTACAGTGAATACATTCACATTCATGTTCATTGCCATTCTACTCACAGTATCTAAATGGAATTTATCTAGTTGTCTATCAACTGATAAGGTGTATAATATAATGTAATTATACACACAGAGGAAATTTTATATATATATATATATATATATATATATATATATATATGCTCCAAATGTTTGTGTGGTTAACCTGGAAGACAGAAAATCGGAAGAAAACCATTAGGTGTAAATGGGGAGATAAAAGTAGAGAAGAAAATATTGATGACAGAGAAGTCTGAGCAAGGAGTAACGTGATGAGAATGGGGAAATGGCAGGGCAAAGGCATGGTTAGCAAAAATGAAGTATGCATGAAGAAGAAGCCACGGGAGAGCCGCCCAACCACGAGAGGAAAGAACAGGGAAGGTACAAGAATGGGAGGAGAGCACTGGGAGCTAAAATTAAGCAGGGGTAGAAAAAGTAAGTAGAGAGAGTGTGGGTTAACAAAAAATAAGATGCATGAAAAAGCATTATGGACCCCTGTAGCTTATAAGCCAATTAAAATTATAACCAAAGAGGAAGGGGTAATTTGAACAAGATCTCTGAATAGGTGAAGAATGATGCTCTAAAAGGATTTGTGTCATTAAACTCACATTGTTTGGCACAGGGTACCTTCCTATGGCATTATGGTCTAGGAGGCATAATCATCAACACAGGCTGTGGGGCAGTGGTCTGTGGCAGACAATCTGACAACCGGTTGAGCTCAGGCTAAAAATTCTGGGAGACCCCGTGAAATTTTTTCACAAGGA
Source organism: Uromys caudimaculatus (assembly GCA_028551405.1). Classification (NCBI taxonomy): domain Eukaryota; kingdom Metazoa; phylum Chordata; class Mammalia; order Rodentia; family Muridae; genus Uromys; species Uromys caudimaculatus. The sequence goes on along the minus strand of CM052717.1, from coordinate 11,902,971 downwards.
ACCAGACCATATTTTTAGCCAATGCTCCCCGAAGACTCCTGTAAAACCAGCCACGATCTTTACAACCCCTGTATAGAGAGAGGCCTGGTGTGTAGCAGCCCTGAGTCCCAGGCAAGCAAATGAGGCACCACAAAGTCCCCAAACCAGGCCAATGGAAAGTATCGGTTACCAAACCTCTGATCCCTCCCAAACCGTATATTAGAGCATCCTGACCCGAATAGCTCTCTCTCTTTCTCCCCCTTCTCCACCTGCCTGCCCTCCCTGCTCCCATGTGCACCCGCCGTCCGCCACCCAAAAGGAATAAAGGTGCAAACTGCTCCAGTGTCCAAGAGCCTTTTATTCCACGAGCTGTAACACTTTGGCCGGAAAGAGATCCGCTCTCCAGGCCAAGCGGTGGAGCGCACCGACAGCGGCTGCAGGTACTGCAGGGAACGCGCTGCAGTCAAGACTTGGTGCAGGGCAGCGAGTGCTGAGCTAGCACAACGTCGGGCTCAGAGCTGGAGAGTGCCCGAGGCCGCAAGCACCCGCGGCCCGACCCATCTCTAGCCGCCGGACCTGACTCGATACAGGGCATGCACCGACAGGCGGGTCTCTCAGAGATGGCAGGACTGGAACCGGGCTCGGAGTGGGGAAGTAGCTGACTCCGTCCACGCCTGTGCTTCCTCCCGCGCAGTGGTGCAACAACAGGCTATTGACATTGCCATCACTCTCAGTTGCCCACCTATTGCTGAAGGTATCACCCACTTTGGATGTAGGACACAGAGAAATCAACCTTGACTGACCAGAAAGCACTCTCTCTGCTGGCTAGCTTACATAGTGCAGAAAGGAGCTTTGCAGGAGTGGGACAGAAAGACATCAATAGTCTTACCTGTGTTTTGACTCTGCATGATACAAATCCAATCTGTCAGGCAAGATATACTCACTACTACAAAAACTGGCAATCCTCTTTATGGGGCAAGGAGACCAACTGCTCTCTTGATTGGCTCTAAGACCATCTCTACAGAAAGAAATTCATGCCTACTACCGCACACATGTCAGAATAAATGTCTAAGGAAATCGTAGGCCCTAAAAGGGAAATCTGGTATTTTCTAAATGGCCATGTCAAAATTCAAAATATCTATGCTTTTATCTGTAGATTTGTGCTGCTTTCAGCCTTGGTTAGAGAAGCATCTTGCAGGAGCAGTGTCTAATTCAGAGACTTGTAACAGTTTAAGATGCTGTGAGTAAGTATCTGCGAGTTCTCAGCAAGAGATGGGGCATATATATGGAAACTCTGACATCACTCAAGCCTCAAGGAGCATCATGAAAGAGGGGGAGGAAAGAATATAAGAGCCGGCGGATGGACAGGCTTATTATGAAATGGTATTCTCTGTGCATGTCATGGATAGTGCGTATGAAGTCACAGCAACTGTGGTTACCTGCACAAGACCTGGAAAAATATGAAGCCAGATTTTTTTTTTCTAGACAGTGTTTCTCTGTGTAGCCCTGGCTGTCCTGGAACTCACTCTGTAGACCAGGCTGGCCTCGAACTCAGAAATCCACCTGCCTCTGCCTCCCAAGTGCCGGGATTAAAGGGTGCGCCACCACTGCCCGGCTTGAAGCCAGATTTTTAAAAACTCACCAGAGTGGTAGGGAAGGCTCCTAAGAACCCAGTCCTAGCTGAGGATCTACTAACAGCTGGTGGCTGATACAGGAGGAAGAGTTACTTTTCTTTGTAGTGTAATTACTAAGTGTTAACTCCTTGGCCAGTGATGTCCCTCGCAACCATGTACATACTGTCGGCACTAAGTATATTCGGTGGGTTAAACGAATGTAAAGAGGACTTGAATCTGGACGGAAAAGATACAAGGGAGATAGGGAAAGTAAACGGGAAGGAGAGAGCAGAGAGTGAGATATGATCGAGGTACATTATATACATTTATAGAAGTTTCTAACAAGTTAAAGAACACTACACTGAGATTCCATCTCCCTCCACTCGGAAAGATGGTCATTAAGAAAACAATAACTAATTATTGTTAAATCAGTACGTTTCCAAAGATGCAGACAAAGGGGGACCTCTTATTTAGCTACTACAGAAATCTGTGTGGAGGGTCCTATAAAAGTAAAAATCAGTCCTCTATAGGACCCTACTAGACCCGATTCCTTTTACTACTTGACTACAAGTCAAGCAATCACAGAGATCCTTCACAGGAATGTTTATTGCAGCACTGGTCACAATAGCTAAGATATGAAACTAACATACACACCCAGCAGCAGAGGAATGTACAAAGAAAAGATGGTGTATATGCAATGCAGCTTTAGAAGGGAGTGGCAGTACCAGGATCTGGAAGAGATGTGAGAGAGGTACAGAGGGTCAGGAAATCGAATACAAATATGTAGCAGGAGGGATGAGGAACCGGGGATAACCACCGGAGCGTCCCAGACACCAGGGAAACGTGAGGCTCCCAGAACCCAATGGGGATGATGTTAGCCAAAATGCGCAGAGAATGGAGAGAGAGATCCTGTAGAGACCACCTCCAGTAGATAAGCATGACCCCCAGTCGAGGGATGGGGGCACCCACCCATCTCAAAGATTTTAACCTAGAAATGTTCCTGTCCAAGGGAAGAACAGGGACAAAAAATGGAACAGAGACTAAAGGAAGGGCCGATCAGGGACTGCCCCATCTGGGGTTCCATCATGTCTGCAGACACCAAACCCAGCACTGTTGCCCCCGTCAAGAGGTGCTTGCTGACAGGAACCTAGTGTGGCGGTTCCTGAGGAAGTCCCACCAGCAACTGACCAATGCAGATGCGGATGTTCGGAGCCAACCATTAGACTGAGCTCAGGGAACCTGGTGGGGGAGCTGGCAGAAGGACTAGAGGAGCAGAGGGAGATTGCAACCCCATTAGAAGAACAACAAAGACCGGCCTGACCACCCAGTTATCCCAGAGTCTAGACCACCAATCAAGGAGTGTACCTGAAGGGATCCATGGCTACAAATTCATATTTAACAGAGGATGGCCTTGCATGACAGCAGCAGGAGGGGAAGCTCTTAGTCCCAGGGAGGCTTGATGCCCTAGTGTAGTGAGATGATGGAGAGGTGGAGATGGGAGCATGTGGGTGGGTGGGGGAGCACTTTCATATAGGCAAAGGGGAGGAAGGCAGATGTGGGATGTGGGTGGTGATGGAGGGGAAACTGGGAAGTGGGATATCATGGGATGGGGGGTTGGTGGAGGGGGTAACCGGGAAGTGGAATATCATTTGAGATGTAAACAAATGGAATGATTAATAAGAGAGAGTGAGAGATAGAAAGAGAGAGAGAAGGAAAAATTTAAATCATTTACAGAACACTGGAATAATTTAAGCCAGACTTAGACAAATATTGTTTTCTCTTGTTTATAGTTAATGGATTTCTTATAGATACATAAAATCATGCAATATGTATGTGGCATGACATAAAAAGGGAAATCTTTAAGTATAAAAAGTATAATGGGAAATAGAAAGGAGCAAGAAAAAAGAAGATAGAGAGATATTTGGGGGATATGCTTAACATAGAGTATATTCTTGTATGAAAACCTAAAATAAACATATATCTTGAAGTACAGTAACTTTGGGAATTCATGTAGCCAATTTAATAGAGACAAATCACTATAAATAACTTAATGACAATATGTATCATGGGTAAATTTTCTACCAAGTTACCCCAGATGCAAAATTTTATTCCAAGTTAGAGACTCAATTACATAATTTTATATATTAACTGAAATAAAAAGGATACAATCACGTCAGTTATTTAAAGATGTGATTTATAATTAAACATGTGTTGGACATACTACCAAATAAATGACCAAAAGCCATTTATTCACCTTACAAAGTTGTATCAATCCAAAGTTTCAGTTCCTAACAAAACTAATAACAAACTTTCAGTGCCTTCCCTTTGGACAAGGTGAACACCAGTGCCGTCCCTTTGGACATGTTAATATCCAGGTATGGAGTTCCCGGTTTATAAAACATCTAATTTAAGAACTAGATGTTGACTGAAAGCTGAGCTAAAGCTGTCTTTGTCAGAGGTTTTCATTCTTTACATGTAAAATTCAACAAAATGAGTACATAAAATGTTATTAATATAATGCAAGCTTACTCAGATCAGCAAAACAATTGTCAGATTATTATGAAGCAAAACTAGTGCATTAGAAACTGTAAATATCAGCTTATGAATATGTGGAAAGCCTCGAGACAGCAGTCGTAGTCTTTGCTCTATGGCCATAGTTAGTAGTGAGTAAAAGAGACAAAACCCCTACTTTCTTGAAACTTGCATTCCAACGGAAGGGAAAACAGGGCAAATGATAATGAAATAAATAATTCTAATCCATTTTAATAACCAAATTGAGATATCTAGACAGACTAAACAAAATGTTTGTGAAATGTAACTGATAGCAATTATGGGCTGCTGTTAGAAACTGCAGCATCTAAATTGACAAGGAAACGTGTTGGAATAGTTTGAAGTTTCATAGTGAACTCAGTTCATCTAAAATGAAATACAACTCCAGCCAGCGAGCAATAAAGTAGACAGTGGTAAAATTAGTACAGACATTTCAAAGGGACCAGTAATTAAAAAATGTGAAGAAAAAAATCCATTTAAGACACGGGGTTTCCAAAGAAAAGGGGAATCATCGGAAATGTAAATAAAAAAAAATAAAAAATAAAAAAATAAAAAAAAAAAGAAAGAAAGAAAAGAAAAGAAAAAAAAAAAAAAGAAATCAAGACTTGGACTGGAGAGATGATGGCGTAGCCGTTAACAGTGCTGGCTGCTCTTGCAGAGGACCCAGGTTCAATTCCCAACAACCGTATCACAGCTCACAACTGCCTGTAACTCCAGTTCCAGAGATGCCAACACCCTCACACAGACATACACACAGGAAAAACACTGATGCACGTGAGGGGGGGGCAGAGAGAGACAGAGACAGAGACAGAAACAGAGACAGACAGAGACAGTGAGAGACAGAGAGACAGACAGAGACATACAGAGAGACAGAGACATACAGACAGAAATAGAGACAAAGAGACAGAGAGAGAAAGAGAGAGAGAGAGATCACGCTCACGTGTGCACTGCTCATCATCCTCAGTGGTGTAAACTTTAGAAAATAAACTATAAAGAGGAAGAAAAAGAAATCAAGACTTTACTGATAAAGTAAATCAGATACCGTTGCTTTAATCAAGGATAGAAAATCAATGGAGTAGACTACAAAATCCAAACTATGCTTGAGTGTATTTAACATAAGACTGAGGCAATAGAAAGATAACGCAGCACAGGGACAAAGAGGTGACTCGTCACGGGCAAAGTGCCTGCCACTAAGCATGACAATCTAAGTTTAGTCCCCAGAACCAAAAACAGGTGAGAACGTCCTCACACAGTTGCCCTCTGACCCCAACGTGTGACATGGCATACACAGGCCCATATGTGAACATATAGTGATGATAGACAGTATATATCATTAAAACTAAGGACAGAAGGAAGGATTTCCATTCTATGGATTGAATAGGTATTATCAGTGTAATGCCTACTTACATGAAAATATGACTAGAAGTGTCACATGTCTGTGCTCTCAGGGCATATTTTATTTACTTTGTTGTTGCTGTTGCTGCTGCTGCTCCTGCTGCTGTGACCAAATACTTGACAAGAAGCAAACTAAGAAAGAACAGTTTCTTTTTACTACAGTTCAAGAGGCTTCAGTGCATCATGGTGGAAAAGGCATGGAGGCAAGATTATATGGCAGCAGATGACATTTTTATAGTCTTGAAGCAGAGAGATTCCAGCCCTATGGGCTGATGACCCTCATATCAAGTGTGGGTCTTTCCTCGGTAGCTGAATGCTTTCTGGGAGACATCCTCATAGACACAGTTACGGATGTGTTTCCTTGACTCTAAAGCTTTCAAATTGATAATCAAGAATATGAAAAGACTACTTATACAAAATATTAAACACGGACAACAAAGGGAAATAGTTACACATTTTACTTCATTAAAATTACAAGCCTATGCATGACAACCGACATTATTAAAAAGCAAAGACCACCTGCTAAGAAATATTTACAAGATAAAGAAGCTTTAGATCATTCCCATGCAAATCAACATGATGAACAATCCTATGGGAGAATGAGCAAACGAGATAAACTGGCAATTTTGAAATGAAGAAACATGAATGAAAAAAGAACATGTTCATATTCACCAGTAGTCAGAGGAACTCGAATAAAACAACCACCCAACAAAATAATGAAATCTATCCCAATAACGAGTGCAAATGAGAACAAATTATTAAAAGCACTTGGAGATAAATTTAGTATTAACCCATTCAACTTAGAAATATTCATCACCCATGACCCATGGGTTTACATGTTATTGTTATTAATAAAAATAAGTCTTCAGTCTGGAGACTGAGGACGCAGAATTGTTATGAATTGAAGGCCAACATGGGATGCATGTGGACTGTAAATTAGTCTGGGCTACAGAGTCAGATCATACTTCAAGCAAATAAATCAAAGGTATTTTGGCCGGGCAGTGGTGGCGCATGCCTTTAATCCCAGCACTCGGGAGGCAGGGGCAGGCAGATTTCTGAGTTCGAGGCCAGCCTGGTCTACAGAGTGAGTTCCAGGACAGCCAGGGCTATACAGAGAAACCCTGTCTCGAAAAAAACAAAAACAAAACAAAAAAACAAAAAAAAAGATATTTTGGCAATCTATAACATCCACCTGAAGTTCCATTTTCAACATCCCCTCAGTCTAGAAGGGAAAAAGAAACAAACAAAAGGCACCATTCTTTTTACTACATTTTAGATAATATAGCATCATTTTCCTGCAAAACCTCCCATGTTTCCACTGTTTTCTTTTTCAAGTTGTAACATAGATAAATAAATAAATAAATAAATAAATAAATAAATAAATAAATAAATAAATGGATGATAGATATAAGATAGATAGATAGATAGATAGATAGATAGATAGATAGATAGATAGAAAGAATAGATAGGTGATAGATACACAATATATAGATACATAGATTCATGATAGATGATAGATAGATAGATAGATAGATAGATAGATAGATAGATAGATAGATAGATAATAGGTAGAAGAAATAGATGACAAATAGATAAATCATAGGTAGAAGATAGAAGTAATCGATGATAAATAGATAAATGATAAATTGATAGATGACAGTGACAAACTTGCTGTTCATCTGCCTTTTACATTCTTTCCATCTCCTCTTCTCCAATGTTCAGTGAGCCTTAGTTACAGGAGATCTATCCGTTGGAACTATGCTTTATAACTTTGCATTTTGATCTGTTGTGGTTTTCTCTAATGGCCTCTATCTGTTGCAAAGAAGAGTTTTCTTCATGAGAGATGAGAACTATATTTAACTGTGGGTTTAGAAATACATATTTATAGTGTAATTAGGAATTATTCTGATCTAGTGAAGTGATAGCTGTAGATTCTCCTCCAATATCCGTGACTTCACTAGCCTTTATAGTTGTGCAAGTTTCCATTACAAGACATGACTTCTCTCTTGTTGAGTGGGTCTTAAGTCCAATTAAAAATCCATTGGTTACTATTAAGGTATATTTGCCACTAGTATACTCTTAAGTTTATTGTGCTGTGGTAGTTGTTGTGGTCACTGGTATCATAGCTGGTTAAGATTATTGGTTGCTACACTCCTTTGGAAATTGGCACAGTGCCTTTTAGACCATGACAGCTAGTTCTCGGGTTATACATAATTGTTTTTCTTTCTCAAAACCATTTGTCAAAATTGCTTCCTTTTCTCTGGTGTACATTTTTGGCACCTTTGTGAATTACCAAACAGCAGAAGCTATGTGTGCTCATGTTTTGCCTCAGTCAGCACAGCTATGGGCATCACAGGAACTTGGAAAAACAGAGACACAAGACTTAATTAAAGAATGAACAATTTTTATTTTTCCCATTGCTGTTTATATATTGTTTATCTGACTCCTAGAGATTACATGGGAAGTAGAGATCCAGCAAACAGTATTATTGACTCCCTTATCTGAGTTCATTCTTCTGTGCTTCCCTGCCTTTCTGGCCTTGTTTTGCCCTGGAAGACATTTCTCTGAGCCATTGTCTTGTGCCTGGGTCAGGGTTTGTGACTGAGAAGGAACCATAAATCATCTGGATCCCCAACAATGTTTGGTCTTGGATTTTGTTCCATTGGTCTACATGTCTGTTTTTGTGTCAGTTCCATACTGTTTTTATCATTATTTCTCTATAATATATCTTGAGATCTGGAGTGGTAATATCTCCAGAATTGTTTTGTTTTTGTTGTTGCTGTTTGTTTTGCTTTGCCTTACTTTTGCTCAGGATCATTTTGGCTATCTAAGATCTTTTGTAGTTCCGCCAAAATTTTAGGATAGCTATTTCTTTTTCTGACTAAAAAAATAAAATGGGGATTTTCATTTGGATTGCATTGAATCTGTAAAAGACTATTGGTAGAATGGTTCAAACCCCCTCCATGAGTCCATGCATTGCTCAGCCATCCAGGTGTTTGAGTTTTTGTTTTGCTCTTGCTCACCTCAAACAAGTTACTGAAGTTCTCAGAGCCTCAGTTGCCTGCTCTGTAAAATGATGACAATAATAAACATATTCAGAAAGCAGCTGGGTGTGTTTGCCCATAATATTCCAACCAGGAAATACGAACTACCTTTCCTCATGCCCAAAGTGTGTGCGTGAGTGTGTGTGTGTGTGTGTGTGTGTGTGTGTGTGTGTGTGTGTGTGTGTGTGTGTGTTTGAATATAAGTGAAGTGCCAAAAAGAGGCACTGGACCTCTTAAAGCTACAGTTACAAGTGATTGTGAGCTGTCTGGTACAGTGCTATTGCTAGTAACCAAACCCCAATCCTTTTTGAGAAAAGCAAACACTCAACCACTAAGCCATCTCTCTAGCATTATAACTGACATTATAATTTAGTGTTTAAACACCAAACGCTTACTGATGGTACCTATCAATATTTTTTTTCAGTACTGAGAATCAAATGTAGTGCTTATCCATGCTAGGCAAGTACTGAGATAAAAACCCAAACCTTGCTAAATTTTTACTTCATTTGTATTCTGGTTTTTGAGGTCAGGTATTACTCTATACCCTACACTGTCTTGGAATTATCTATTCACAGGCTGCACTGAGACTTATAGTGGCCCTTCAGTCCCCTAGTACCATAACACTAACATTAACTTATATGGCAAAAAGCTAAAGCACCCATTTGAAGCATTAATGGCAGTTGAGGCACCTGAAATAATTCCTAGACATCAGTCAACATAACATCCACATTTACCAATGAGAAAACAGGAGCCAAAGTAGAAAAGCCACAGCTGTGCCTTATCCCAGTTGATGGCTCATCCCGTCCTCACTGGGTACAGGCTTTGTGTCGAATTTTACTCTGGGTGGTGGAAAGTAAAAAGACATTCACTTTCAAGGAGACTGTTGTCTGGTTCTAGGGGAACCCAGGAGCACACACAAGCCATGAGTTCTAGCTGTGTGTTATAAAAGCTAAGAAAATTGTTACCCTGACTCCTGAGGAAGCATGAGGGATATAAACCTTTGGCATTGTTCATGCAAATGGCTCACTGAATAAGTTTAAATCTAGCTGTCTAGACAGAATTCACAAAGTCAAAATATTCTCACTTCTAAAATAGATATCTTTAACCTTTATCCTAAAGTATATAAAATAACTGAATTCTACACTTACTAATTCATATATGAGTTAGTAAATTTTTAAATTACAGCTCTCATTTCTGTCTGTGTTTGAGTCCTTCATGGTTAATACATCCTTACACTATTTAAATTAGTAGCAAAGCTTGGGTAAAATCACTGAATTTTTCAGCTCATTTCTAGAAATAAAATTCAACCACATAAAACTTTACTTACATCTTTTATTTTGGGTTTTCTAGAAGGCAAAGTCTCTGTTTTTATTGTCTTAATTATTTTTATTCTCAATATCTTATATTTTGATATAAAGTAGACATAGTTATTAAGTATAAATCCCATCTTTATATTGTTCAATTTGTTTTTGAAAAAATAAAGACAACAATATAAAATAACCTTTAAAAGGATAATATATGATTATGGAAAATATACCAGAAATCTGGTCTTGGTGGCACATGCCTATGATCCCACCACTGGAGAAGCTGAAGCACAAATCCCAAATTTGAGGTTAGCCTGGACTACATTACAAGATCTTGGCTTGAAAACATAAAAATAAAAATAAAGGAAGAGAGAGAAGGAGAAAGAGCAAGAGCAAAAGTGTGTGTGTGTGTGTGTGTGTGTGTGTGTGTGTGTGTGTGTGTGTGTGTGTGTAAATGTGTCATATGCTAATGATGATTTGCAAAACTGTGACACAGTCTTTGCCTTTGTGGTGTGTCCAAGGGTAAATTTAGTCATGTTAAAACTGTAAAGGATGCATTGGAGCAGACAGCGAGACAAGCATCTTCAACCATGGAAGGAGCTAGGTGGGCAGCTTTCATAAAGAGTTCGTAGACTTGAGACAAGAAACATTTATCAGTATTTAAGATGGAAATCCAACTTTCTGTCCTGGTTTGAGGCTAGTTGGTGGTTTCTGACTATGACGGCTTCAGTTTCCCATTCCTAGAATACAAGTTGATTCCTGCTCTGAGTTGATTTCACCTTGTAAGGAAAAATCTCAGGGTATTACAACCCCTTAGTCTAATGCCCTCATTAATTTAATGAGAGCTAGACTGGGAAAACTGTAAAGTTTATATTTGACCAATATGATGCTTTCTCTTCAAAGTATGTTTCCATAAAAAATATTTTTGAGTCTCATGTAGATGCATACTTATTAAAAGTGATCAATCAGAAGAGATAATACAAGTTCTAGCTTCCTCAATGTCTTATACATTTCCAAAGTCAAATCAGTAAGTGAAGTATTTTTATAATTTGCTCAAAGTTCTTGGTTTAAAATTTAAAAATAATTAATCCAAAAAGTTCAGTTTTGCTATTTTCAGAAATTTAAATCATTCCAACTGTCACACTACATACAAAAAAATTTGTTAGAATATTTTAAAAGTAAAAAGTCATGAAAAGTCACTAAAATATCTCCCTAGAATATAAACTACTTAATGCCAATACTCATCATATACTCAAACATAATATACTCAATATTATTGTAAAAATAATAGAAATTTTAACATGGTTCTAATAATGAAATTTTACCTTTAAATGAATTTTATCAAAATAAAATTGATCAGAAATTAATAACAGTGGCCACCATGTGGACAAGGCCTGATATTGCATCTCAATTTCTACACCAGTGCTGGCATACTGTGGATGTCATGAAAAGATGTGTCTGAGAGCTTAGTAATTAAATAATACATCTTATGTAATTAACACATACTGTCACTGCTAATAACTATCAATTTGGAACCTATCAAAGCTCAGGACCTACATGAATTAAATAAATAGCATTTTAGAATGAATACACTTTAAATCACTAGTTCTCAACCTGTAGGTCGCAACCCCCTGGCAAACCTCTCTCTCCAAAACTATTTATATTATGATTCACAGCAATAGCAAAATTACAGCTATGAAGTAACAGCAAGAATAATTTTATAATTGGGGTTCACCACAACATGAGGAATGACATGAGGGCCGCAGCATTAGGAAGGTTGAGAACCACTGCTTTAAATCAATTGAATAAATATAAAATCAATTTAAAGACAAACACAGGTAAATGTCAATCCTTAATCCTATAACTCCCAATGTTCATAATAATTTATTAGAAATAAACAATAAAGCACAAGGTCACAAATTCTATAGCCACTGAAATACCCCACATTAAGGAGAATGTCTGTGCTACCTTTGCACAGCATTAAACATGGTAAATACAGCACAAAATGGAGTGACAACTGTATCCATCCAGATGGGCCTCTTTACAAGGGAGCAAGTCCTGCCTACCTCAACAAGTAGATCTCCATGGACAAAAGAATAATCACAACAACAACAACAACAATATCCAATATCTAATAGTGTTTCTAAGAATTTCATGCAAATTAATTTGTTAGTCTTCAGAGTAATAAGCAACTGTGGTGGACTGAATAATGTCTCACAAGTGATATCAAGTCCTAATTTATAGACCTTGTAAATATTACCTTATGAAGGTAGTCTTTGCAGATGTGATTAAAGCCCCTGATCCAATGATGTTATCCCAGATGGGTTTACATGTAACCAAAACTGTCTCTACAGGAGAGGGGCAGGAGGAGATTAGATACACACAGAAGAAAAGACACGCAGAACAGGTGATAGGAGGCAGACTCAGAGGCTCTACCTTGCTTCAAAATGTGTTCTAACTTATTTTGTTCTGAAAAGTGGTATTCTAAACAGTACTTGTAGAATGAAATAATATTCTCAGTTTATAGACTAGTCCCTTTGATTGCCAATAACTCATTGTTTTATGTTTACACAATAGCCAGATTCATCCTCTCATTCAGGACAAAAGTTTTCATTAGTTTCTTTAATAAAATGTAATTGTTATAAAATGTAATTTGATTCACAGTGCAAATTAATCTCCAAATTAATGATGTATTTAATGAGTGAAAAACATGTTTGTTCTAAAACATTTATAGTTTCTGCCACCTTCAATGACTCATGCCTTTAACCAGGATTATTAAAATGGCAAATCAAGAGAAGGGCTAAACAGTTTATTCTTTATTTCAATTTTTTCTGTTTCTGAAATTTAACTGAACTCCTTTCCGTGTAACCATCAGGGAGTTAGGATGTTGGCGCAGGCAAGTGACCTGGACTACTGAGGGAGACTAGATATTCCCACAACTGAATTCTGTTTCTCCACAACTCTTGTGTGTGCTTGCTTGCTCACTCACTTGCTGTTGGCCTGGTTTTGAGTCAATATCTTTCAAGACAGTAGTCTGGTCTAATTCACTATATACCCTTATCAGACCTCAATTCTCCTGCCTTACTCTGCCAAACACTGGAATTTAAGTGATCAACAAGAACTCAAGACCCAGTTCCTTGTTACTAAAATCTTCACATCTGCTTGCTATGTGTAGCAGTTAATTAGTTAATCTCCTTTGGCTCCTGGCAGGTTTGCCCGCTGCACCCACTCAAGAGCTCTTTGGATTCGAGCTAATTTTGTTATACTTTGACTAACTCAATGGTTGGGCTCTTCTAAGCTTCCCTGCAGCCAGCACATTCTTTCTGGCATTCTTGACTTAACACCTCTTAAACCTATATTTTATCTTGTTTCCCCACTCCTTCTGGGCAACCCCTTATTTTTCCTGCCCAAGACGCTTCTTCTGGGCAGCCCTTCTGGGGGCCTCTTTCCTTCTTGTACCTACATTTGGGCCGTTACTCCCTCCTGTTCCTTCCCATTGTGGTCCATCCTATTCCCTTCTGGAAGAGATCCTTTCTTTCTTCCACCTATATATTTCTTCTCCTGGGAACCTAGAAATCTCACCTGTCTGTCTCTCTCTCTCTCTCTCTCTCTCTCTCTCTCTCTCTCTCTCTCTCTCTCTCTCTCTGTCCAGCCATTGCCCATTGGCTCTTTATTGACCAATCAAAAAAAACAGTTGGGGACAGAAACCTTCAGCGCTTGGGGGCTGAATCAAGACAAAGCATTAGAACCAGTTCCCAACAGCTATGTACTTCCCATCAAAATTATTTATGATTTAAAGTTATTCTTTTCCCCTAGTACAATAGCTTAATGATACAACATAAATTTCACACTAATTTCAGCTACATATCTTTGTAGACTGTAAAAGCAAGCTCCAGTTTATATGCAATACAAACACAATATTGAATTAAGAAGTGTCATATTATTTTCCCATCAAAAACTGTAATTTCAAACATTGCTTTTTGCAGTGATATTGTTTGGTGCCGGTATACATACAAATTTATTCTAGAAGATACAACATGAAAGTTAGTACTAACCAGGTAAGGTGGTAAGTTACACCTTGATCTCAGGACTCATTTTGGGTTTTTGGGGTTTTTTTTAATTGAAAATGTTAAGGAGACCAAAGATTTTAATAAATATTGCACCTAAGAAGAGGTTAGTTGCTAAGAAGCAAATGGTAAAGGGCTCAACAGAACAGTGAACCCTAATTTGAACTTCATGATCATGAAAATCTCCTTAATGATTGTCTCTGAAAAACTTTTGAGACATCTGAACTTAAAAGAAACGTAGTATTTCTTGAGGAATGTAGCCTTTAATCCCCCAAAACCTTCTTGTTATCTAGTTTTTATAATCAATAGGATTTCAAAATAATGTATAATTTGGGAAAATTCATAGTGATTTTTCATTGAGATACCAAGTTACAAAGATATGATTTACTCTTTTAAGTAAAGTTTAATGAATTTTAGAAAGTTTTATATATATATATATATACATATATATATACATATATATATATACATATATATATATATATTGTCTAAGTGTCCAGTTTTAGGACACTTCAAACTTCCTCACATAGCCTTTCAAGCTATCTGTCATTGTGAATTTCAGGGCGGCCTAGCCAAGACTCCAAAATTTTTTTTAAAAGGGGGGGAGAGGGGGAACTGGAAGGACATATTTGATTTGTCTTTGTAATATCAAACTCAAAGCATTGATCATACTGAAATTTACACACATAAACAATATGCACATGCACAGCACATACACAAACACATGCTCACACAAACATACACGTACAAACACATGTGATTTTTCTGTTTTCATTTTCAGTGTTGAACAGTTCTATTCATTTCTAAAAAAGAATTAAACTTTACTTAAAAGAGAAATCATATCTGTGGGAGCAGCAGTTTATAGAGCTGATTAGTAGTGGGGGGGGTGTGGGGGGTGTGTGGGTGTGTATGTATGTGTAAGTATGTGTTATTCAATTTTTTTGAAGTTAACAATTTTATTGAGGCTTCATGATACACTCAATAGTTTTTTAAAAAGGATATTTCTATATTAAAAACAACATTTGATGGGCTGGTGAGGTAGTTTAGATATTAAGAGTACTTGCTGCTCTATCAGAAAAGCAAACTTTGTTTCCCGGTACCCATATCAGGCAGCTCAACTGTCTGTAACTCCAGCTCCAGCTATGGCCTCCAAGAGCACATACATTCAGGTATACATACCCAAATGCAGATACATACACCCCTACACATCTTTCAAAATATTAAAATAAATCTTTTTTTAAAATCCCACCTGAAAATACTGAGTTTAACATATGTGATTTGCATCAAATGAGTGGAGAGAAATTTTAAACTTAAAAAAAAAAATTAGAAAGATCTTTGCGAAGAACTCTGGCAGAACACCACTGCTTTAACAGAGGTCATGCCAGTATTATAGACCAAGGTAAGATGCTACCTGATAATACTTCTTAGAGCCTGCCCCGCATCCTTAACAAAACGCCCTCACTTCACCTCCTTATCCTGGGCCACAATTTCAACAGAAGAACCCTGCTCTATTGGAGGCAAAGTCAGAACCCCAGAGGCCAAGCTGTTACTACTCAGTACCCCAGAGGCTACACCAGTTCCCAGAAACCCAGAGAAAACCAAGGAACCCAAAACCTCAGCAGAAGCACTTTAATGAACCTGAAGACTTGCAGGTCACCAGAACCACAGGCCACTCAGGTCAGAAAATCATAGAGTGTCTTAGTCAGGGTTTCTATTCCTGCACAAACATCATGACCAAGATGCAAGTTGGGGAGAAAAGGGTTTATTGCGCTCACACTTCCATGCTGCTGTTCATCACCAAAGGAAGTCAGGACCGGAACTTAAGCAGGTCAGGAAGCAGGAGCTGATGCAGAGGCCATGGAGGGATGTAACTTACTGGCTTGCTTGCTTCTCTTGGCTTGCTCAGCCTGCTTTCTTATAGAACCCAAGACTACCAGCCCAGGGATGGCACCACCCACAATGGATCGTCCCCCCTTGATCAGTAATTGAGAAAATGCCTTACACCTGAATCTCATAGAGGCATTTTCTCAACTGAATATATTGGACCAGAAAAGAAAATCCACCTGCCATATAATAGTCAAAACACTAACTGTACAGAACAAAGAAATAATATTAAAAGCTGCAAGGAAAAAAGGCCAAGTAACATACAAAGTCAGACCTACCAGAATTACACCTGATTTCTCATCAGAGACTCTAAAAGCCAGAAGGGCCTGGACAAATGTCTCTGAGACTCTAAGAGACTATAGGTGCCAACCCAGGCTACTATAACCAACAAAGCTTTCAATCAACATAGACAGAAAAAACAAGCTATTTCATGATAAAGTCAAATTTACACAGTGTCTATCCACAAACCCCACCCTATAGAAGGTACAAAAAGGAAAATTCCAACCAAAGAAAGTTAACTACACCCGTGAAAACACAGGAAATAAATAATATCACACCAGCAAAACCAAAAGAATAGAAGTGTGTGTACATGCACATGTGAGCATATGCACGCACACACACACACACACACACACACACACACTACCACCACCATCAACAACAATAAAATATTAGAAATTAATATCATTCATTAATGTTTCTTAATATTAGTGGACTCAGTTCCCCAATAAAAAGACACAGGCTAACAGAATGGATTGTGTAACAGGATCCATGCTTCTGTTGCATACAAGAAACACACCTCAACATCAAAGCTAGCTATTACCTCAGAGTAAAGGGTTGTGAAAGATTTTCTAAGCAAATGGACCCAAAAATCGAGTTAGTACAGCTATTCTAACATCTAACAAAATAAGACTTCTAACAAAAATTGATCAAAAGAAATGGGGAGGGACACTTCATACTCATCAAAGGGAAAATCCATCCACCATGATGACATCTCAGTGCTAAACATCTATGCCACAGACACAAGGATACTGTGCTAACTAGTCTTGTGTCAACTTGACACACAAACTAGAGTTATCTGAAAGGACAGAACATTGAGAAATGAATCCATAATATCTGGCTATAAGGAATATTCTTAATTACTGATTGATTGAGGAAGGCCTAGCCCATTGTGAGTGGTTCCATGCTTGGGCTAGTTGTCTTAGGTTCTATAAGAAAGCAGGCTGAGCAGGCCACGGGAAGCAATCTAGTGAGCAACACCCTTCCATAGCCTCTGCTTCAGCTCCTGCCTCCAGGTTCCTGCTCTGTCTGAGTTCCTGTCCTGAGTTCCATCAGTGATGACCAGCATGGCGGAAGTATAAGTCAAATAAACAATTTTCTCCTCAACTTGCTTTTTGTTCATGGTGTTCTGTCTCAGCAATAGAAACCCTAACTAAGATAGGCACCCACATTTATTATTATTATTATTATTATTATTATTATTATTTAATTTTTTTTACAGTCCAGTTGTTATCCCCCTCCCAGTCCACCCTCTGACTGTCCCTCATCCCATTCCTCCTCCTGTCCCCCACCATCTCCAAGAGAATGTCCCCACCACAGACCCCATCAGACCTTCCCACTCCCTGGGGTCTCAAGTCTCTCGAGGTTTAGGAGGCACCCACATTTATAAAAGGAACATTACTAAAACTTCAATCACACATTGAACACCACATATTAATAAGTGGGAGACTTTAACTCCCCACTCTCACCAATGGACAGGTCATCCAAACAGATACTAAACAGAGAAATAATAGAACTAACAGATGATGTGTCTCAAATGGATATCTGCAGAACATTTCACCCAAACACAAAAGAATATATCTTCATTTCAATACCACATGGGACCTTCTCCAAAATGGGCCATATACATGGTTACAAATCAAGTCTCAACAGATACAAGAAAATTGAAATAAATCCCATATCCTATCAGACCATAACCACAGTGGATTAATGCTGGATTTCAACAACAACAGTAACAACAGAAAGCCTACAGATTCATAGAAATTGAAGAACTCTCTAGTCATTGACCACTGGGTCAAGGAAGAAATAAAAACAGAAATTAAAGACTTCCAAGAGTTCAATGAAAGTGGATGCACAACATACCCAAACTTACGGGACACAATTAAAGTGATTCTAAGAGAAAAGATCATAGCACTAGGTGCCTTCATAAAGAAAGTATACAGATAGCATACTAGCAACTTAACTGTACATCTGCAATCTCTAAAACAAAAAGAAGCACACACATCCAAAAGGATAAAATGGCCAAAAAATAATCAAACTGAGGATTAAAATCAATAAAATAAAAACAAAGAAAAATACAAAGAATCAATGAAACAAAGACTTGGTTCTTTCAGAAAGTCAACAAGATAGACAAACCCTTATCCAAAGTAACTAAAGGGCAGAGAGAGTATATCCAAATTAACAAAATCAGAAGTGAAAAGGGGGACAAAACAGCAGACATCAAGGAAATACAGAGTCATACTTCAAAAACCCAAACTCTGCAAAATTGAAAGGTCTAAAAGAAATGAACCACTTACCAAAGTTAAATCAAGATCAGATAAACAATCTTAATACACTGATAACCACTAAGGAAATAGAAGTCATTAAAGGTCAAAAAAAAAAAAAAAAAAAGCCCAAGCCAGACAGTTTTAGCAAAGCTCCCTTTGAGTATATGGTACAGCTGGATCTTAAGGTAAATCTATTCCCAGATTCTCTAGGAACACCACACTGATTTCTATAGAGACTGTACAAGTTTACACTCCCACCAGCAATGTACGGGTGTTCTCCTTCTCCCCACATCCTTGGTAGCATGAGTTGCCTTTTGTTATACTGATCATGGGCATTCTAACTATTATAAGATAAAATCTCAAAATTGCTTTGATTTGCATTTTCCTGATGGCTAAGGATGTTGAACATTTCTTTAAATGTTTCCCAGCCATTTTTGTTTCCTCTATTCAGAAATCTGCTTACTTCAGTGCCCCCAATTTTAATTAAATTATTGAGGGTTTTTGTGTCCACTTTTTTTAGTTCTTTATATATTTTAGATACTAACATTTTTAGGGATGTGTAGTTGGTAAAGATCTTTTCCAATTCTGTAGCCTGCCCATTTTGTCAGAATGATGCTGTTCTTTTCCTTGCAGAAGCTTTCCAGTTTCATGAAGTCCCATTTATTAATTGTTGTTCTTAATGTCTGTGCTATCAGTATCCTGTTCAGCAGTCTTTTCCTGTGCCAATGAGTCCAAGACTATTACCCATTTTCCTTCTATCAGATTCAGAGTATCTGGCCTTTTGTTGCGGTCCTTGATTTATTTGGAGTTAAGTTTTGTGCAGGGTGATACTTACAGATCTACTTGCATTCTTCTACATGGAGTCAGCCAGTTTGAGTTGAGCACCGTTTGTTGAAAATGTTATCTTTTTCCACTTGTGCATTTCTGGCTTTGTCAAAAATCAGGTGTACATAAGTGTATGCACTTTTTTCTAGGTCTTCAATTTGATTTCATTGATTTGTATGTTAATTTTTCATCAAGGCATGCTGTTTTTATTGCTATAGCTTTGTAGTAGTGTTTTAGATGGGAGATGGTGATTCCTCCAGCATATCTTTTCTCATTCATGATTATATAACTAGCCTGGGTTTGTTGTGTTTCCATATAAAATTGAAAATTGTCTGGCTGGAGAGATGGCTCAGCAGTTGAAAGCAGTGGCTGATCTTCCAGAGATCCTGAGTTCAATTCCTAGAAACTACATGGTGGCTTCCGACCATCTGTAATGGGGTCTGATGGTCTTTTCTAGTTTGTCTGAGAGAGCAACAGTGTACTCACATACAAAAAATAAGTAATTTTTTAAAAATAGCAAGAAAATTGTCTTTTAAATTTCTGTGAATAGTTGTGTTGGAATTTAGATGAAGACCATGTTGAATCTGTAGATTGCTTTTGGTAGGAAGACCATTTTCACTACATTAATCCTACCAATCTATGAAAATAGGAGTTTTATCTTATGTTTCTTCAATGTCTTAATTTTTCTATTATATAAGTCTTGGATATAAGTCTTGGATATACTCACTGGCTTGGGTAGAATTACTAATATACTTTTGAGGCTACTGTGAAAACTAATGTTTTCTTGATATTTTTTTCTCAGTCTGTCAATTTTATATATGTATCAATTTTGTATCCTGTGGCTTTGGTGAAAGTGCTTATTTTATCAGCTGTAGAACTCTTCTGATAAGGTTTTTAGTACCACAGCACTTATGAGGCTAAGGTAAAAAGATCATGAATTTGAGGACAGCATGAGCTATAGAGTAAGGCATTGCAAAACAAGTAAATAAATGTTAATACGTTGGGCTATAAAGTCAAACACAGGTGCTGAAGAGATGCATAAGGATACATACTGATAATGCAGAAAATCTGAATTCTATTCCTACCTTATAACACACAGCTCCAAAATGCATAACTCTATTCCTAGAGGAATATGGTCCACTTGAACACACACATACACAGTTAAAATAAAAATAAATCTTTAAAGTTTGACAAACATTGTTTGAATTCTGTCTATTAACAACATGAACTTGCATAAATTTCCTGGTTTCTAAGTCAGGTCTTTTTTCTATTAAATTAAAATAATAACAATAATTCTGCTTGGCTTATTATGAAAATTAAATTAAAGACTTGCTTAAGGTCCTAGTGCAACTCCTAGCACAGAGTTAGTGCTCAATTAATGTATACTAATTTTTCCCCTCTAGTTTGGCCTTGAAGTTCACAAGGGGGACCCTGAGAATCCTCTCTGGATTCCTTGTTCATGATGGTGGTATATCTGAGATAAAACCTATGTCATATATGGGTGTATGTCAGGGATGACAGCATACATCTCAAGCTGTTACAAACACATGCACACACATGTACACACACCACTTTCTCCCACTCACAAACGCATTCACACATACAAATACACACAGACACACACAGACACACGCACACACACACCACAGCCCTGAAAATCTAAGCAGTCTTCAAATTTGCTTAAATAACTTTCCTGGCCAAGAGTAGTATAAGTTGCCAACTGGCAATGAAATGATTTTCCATTCAAATCTGGCAGCAAAAAAAGAAAGCTGGGAAAACAGCAGAGGAAGTAATATGCTTCCTTCCTCAAGGGCAGTTCTTAGACTCCTTGGCACCATGGAGGAAAAAAAAAAAAATATATATATATATATATATATATATATATATATATATATATATATATATATATATATATATATATATGGGTAAATTCTATATGAGGACTTCAAGACTTATTTTTATCAAAAAATAAAATGAGAAGAATTTTCAGGTTAAGATCAGAAAAAAATATGTTCTATCACCTTTTTCATATTCTGTGAAGTCCCTTTTGAAGCCATAAAATTTCCTCCATTTGGGTACTCTCCTGCAAAGAAAGTGAAACTGTCCAGCTATACCTCTCCTGGGCATATACCCAGAAGATGATCCAACATGTAATAAAGACACATGCTCCACCATGTTCATAGCAGCCATGTTTATAATAGCCAGAAGCTGGAAACAACCCAGATGTCCCTCATCAGAGGAATGGATACAGAAAATGTGGTACATCTACACAATGGAGTACTACTCAGCTATTAAAAACAATGACTTAATGAAATTTGCAGGCAAATGGATGGAACTGGAAAATATCATCCTGAGCGAGGTAACTCAGTCACAAAAGAAGGAACATGGTA
>CM052717.1:11857871-11875363 GCA_028551405.1 Uromys caudimaculatus | reverse complement strand
AAAGAAAGAAAGAAAGAAAGAAAGAAAGAAAGAAAGAAAGAAAGAAAGAAAGAAAGAAAGAAAGAAAGAAAGAAAGGGAGGGGGAAGAAAGAAAGAAAGAAAGAAAGAAAGAAGGAAGGAAGGAAGGAAGGAAGGAAGGAAGGAAGGAAGGAAGGAAGGAAGGAAGGAAGGAAGGAAGGACACTGGGAGGGAGAGAGGGAGGAAAGGAGGGAAGGAGGAAGGGAGGGAAGGCAGGCAGGCCTCAAGGAAAGTAAATATAAAATCTCAAGCCCTACTAAGACAACAGCTTTAATAATCTGATAGTTTATCTTATGTTTGTTTTTCAAGAAGGTTAATATTTTAAAAACTATCAACATAAATTTTAAAGTGTTTGTGCTAATAAGTGTATGACTATTTTATTTCCTATAATTTAATGCCCCCTCTATGTGTGTGTGTGTGTGTGTGTGTGTGTGTGTGTGTGTGTGTGTGTGTGTGTGTGTATTCATGCACATGCACATCGGGGATAGGGGGTGCATGTGTTTTTCAGAAGGAAGCATGCTAAAAAATCTTAATAAAAGCATAAAATTTCTTTCCTCTGGAATTCAAAATTATGGCATTTAATGTAACTCATTCTTTTTATTTTGAGACATCATCTACTTATGTTCAATCAATTTGTATTTGAGAATGCAGGCCACTAAAACCAGAGATGTCATGAATTCCACGATTAAAATGTCAATCAGCATGATACTACCTCAGTATATTTATTAGGGTTGTGAAATGTGACATCTCTTATGAAATATACTTCCCTTAAGACTATGAAAACCGTACATTTGTTTAAAAGTTTTACAATATACTTTTAAAGAGGAAGATACAGCAAATTTGCAGAGCTAGCCTTTGTCTAAAATTAACCTATGAATCAACCAGCCAAATGCATGAATATGGTAGGTAGATAGATAGATAGATAGATAGATAGATAGATAGATAGATAGATAATAGATAATAGATAGACAGACAGATAGATATCCATGATAGATCCTTCATTAACAGAACAAGCCCCTCGCATCATCTCTGCCAGCCCCCTGCTGTAAAGCAAGGAGGAAGCTACACTTATACTGAAGGCAGGGATGAGCTCTGTGCACAGGATGGGTGAAGAATACAAGGTCTGCCGATTGGTTCAACCTGTCTTTCCTTACAGCTGTATAACAGGCTGTCACCTGGGAAAGGAGCTGTAAATATCCCTTAATCAACAAAGAGAAACTCACATGATGTGATGTTCTTTCATAGCTTAAGCCAACTTCAGGCTACCTTCATTAACTGAATCAAAAGAAAAGAAAACTATTTTCTTACTTAATCAAGGAGAATCAAGATTTCCTTTCGCAAAGGTGAGATTAAATTATGTTGGCATTTTTTAAAATTATTCTTGGATATTTTTACAGAGTTTGAAGTTTTACTAATTTTTTTCATTATGTTTGTTACATTGTACTATTACAGACTATAAACTCTGCTGAGATTAAGAGGATAAATGGGTTAGTAGAAAGCTAAATATTAAAAAAAGAAGAAAAGGAAAAAGAAACTACTAAGTAACTCTCATCCGGTCCTACCTAACACCTGTTAAAGGCAAGCTGGCTGTTAGCAAGCTAAAAGTTTACCACATGGAAAATAGTAGACAGCACCCCCACTTTCATCTGTAGTCCTTGGACAGTTAATGCTAGTGAACAGCACGACTCAGAGCACAGCAGGAAGGTTCTTGGACATGACACGTTTAGTGACAAAGTAGAGTCTCTAATTAGTGAAAGCTTCTGGTTTGAAAGTAAAGGACTTAACCTTCCTCAGGAAATAATGAGCCAGACAATGTTTGAAGCCTCACTGGAAGGTTTCAAGCATAATGTGGTGACTGAGAACTCCCTTACGTCTGCAAACTGACAGACACAGGTGACCGAACAATGAACTGTACAATGAACAAACTTGGCAGTGAATTAAAAAAAAAAAAAAAATTTGATATATGCTAGCACCCTCTAAAACAGCATTCCTCTTTTGTCCCTGAGTTAAGATGAAGCAGTTTCACAGGCCATATTATTTAGTTGAGATGCTTTAATTTTAAAAGATCTAAAAAGGTTTGGTTTTGTTTATTTTGTTTTCAGAAAACTTTTTTACATATCAATTTCTGTGTTATGACAACATCTGGGAACTTAAATGCATGTCAGAGACAAAGCTCATATTAAAGGCTAAAGTTCAATAGCAGACACAAACGTTCAGTGGTGTGAATTATCTAAAATTATATCTAAAGCAAGAGTCTAAAAATGAAATAAACCAGAACCAAGCCTTTTATCTTCTGATGAAAAGAGTTCCCCGTGCTCCCAAGTTATTTGTTTTCATGCATAATGTTTCTTTCTTCCTTTTTTCTTTATCTCATTCTTTCTTTTAACACCACACACTCTGAAGAGTGAGAAAGGAAATCCACTCTCTTTATTAAATTCAACTGAGTTTGGAAAAGTATTTTTGAATATTCATCAAAACAAAGTACATTCCTTAAGAAATAAAGTAGAAAAATATTAAACTCATTGTTGTTTGCCTACTTCATCTCTTCAATGTGTTTGTTACACCACAATAGCTATTTTCCAAGATATTTATAAATAAACTTACATAATACTGTTTCTAAATATCAATGCTTTTTTACACATTCTGATGTGTCCAACATTTGTTTAAGAGCCATAAAAATTCTAGGCTCAGCAATAAAATACTAGTTGTTTTTAATGAACTATCCACACTAAAAATTATAAACCTCAAGTAAATCAAGCTAACAGGTCACCAAAATAATTGCAAGAGTTGGGATTCAAATTTCAAATGAAGAATTCTGTAAAAGGAACATCTGTTTGGGGCACATCAAGAATCACCCATACAAATGCTAAAGAGTCTTGAATTATGAAATGTGTCTGTCAGCCAGGATTTCATCTTAATGGAAATGAGGGGCTGTGAAATTGTATTTTTGTTTTGACAATCAGGACACTAAGAATCAGGCTTGTTATTTTCTCTAAGTATTTGAAGCATAGTGTGCACTCTAAAAATATACTCTTTCATTTCCTTCCCTTATTCTAACAGACAACACTCTCCTCTTGTGGTAGAATAGTGAAGCTCTGTTTTACTCAACTCCAGAAAAAGCAAAGGCACTTGATCTGCCATATCTTTTATAAAGTGATGGGTAAATTACACCCTGGAATGTGTTCAACAGACCCTGACTTACATCAGGAGGGCATGTTCAACATGGAACATGAGTTTAGATTAACCAAAGTGTTGGGTAAATAACCTGGGAATATTTTAAAATAAGCTAATGGATATGAGCTACATTATTAAGGAAAAAATTACTGATTTTGAAAAACCAATTGCTTATTTATAGTAAATATAAGGATCGAAGAGCACCACCAAGTTTCAGGGTTTTGTGGTTATACAAATGATTGCTATGAGCTGGTACAACCACTCTGGAAATCAGTTTGGCGGACCCTCAGAAAAATGGACACAATACTACCTGAAGACCCAGCTATACCACTCCTGGGCATATACCCAGAAGATGCTCCAACATGTAATAAAGACACATGCTCCACTATTTTCATAGCAGCCATATTTATAATAGCCAGAAGCTGGAAACAACCCAGATGTCCCTCAGCAGAAGAATGGATACAGAAAATGTGGTACATTTACACAATGGAATACTACTCAGCTATTAAAAAACAATGACTTAATGAAATTTGCAGGCAAATGGATGGAACTTGAAAATATCATCCTGAGCGAGGTAACTCAGTCACAAAAGAACGAACATGGTATGTACTCACTGATAAGTGGATATTAGCCAAACGTTCAGAATACCCAAGTTTCACTTTACCGCTGGATTGAGAGTGAGGTCCCAGATGGAGGAGTTGGAGAAGGGACTGAAGGAGCTGAGAGAGTCTGCAGCCCCATGGAGGGAACAACAGTGTCAACTGGCCTGACCCCCTCCCCGGTCCTACTGGAGGCTGAACCACCAACCAAAGAATACACATGGAGGGACCCATAGTTCGGACCACATATGTGGCAGAGGAGGGCCTTGTTGACCATCAGGGGGAGGAGAGGCCCCAGTAAAGGGGAATGTCAAGGTGGGAATAAGGGAGTGGGTGGGCAGGTGGGTGAGAGGTGGAATTCCCTCATAGAGGTGGGGGAGGGGGAGGGGATAGGTGGTTTCCAAAGAGGAGACCTAGAAAGGGGGAAACATTGGAAATGTAAATAAAGTATCAAAAAATAATAATAATAAAATAAAATTTTAAAAAATGGTTGCTTTGTCTTGTTTCATGTACTTTATTTACTAACACAGTCCTCTGAAACAAGTTACATATCCGAAAAATAATAGTTGTTCTTGTTTGTAATTTTTAAAAATTGTGTTAGTCTTTATTATCTTGCTTCTTACACAAGTATGTGCATATATGTTCCTGTGCAGTGTTCATATGAGGGAGATGCATGAGTAAAAGTCAAGGACCACTTCAGGTATCATCCTCAAGAACACTCTTCACCCACCTTAAGACAGATTCCCTCATTGGCCATACCACAGACATCCCTAGGTCTTCTGCCAACCAACCTCAATTATGGGTAATAATTTAATACTCATCTCTTATACTTTTCCTCCATATCAGCTGACAGCTATTTAAGGAAAATGCATGGGCTAACTATCCAAGGTCATAGAAAGGTCTTTGAATAGAAGTAGGTTGAGATTGAAGACTTCTATTATCCTCTCTCATTATCCAAGCATCATATTCTGGGTTAAGCACTGAGGAGTACAAATGCAGTTCTTGCTTAGTTACAATTTGATCTTTAAGACATATTTAAGTGGTTTCAGTCTGCACCTGGAGCTGATCCTGTGCTACAAATCTCCATAACCAAATAATGCTGGGAGAGACCTGGTCTACCAGGAATGCTGACACGCCTGTGAGCATTCTGCTCCACCACTTCTGCTCTGAGTGACCTGCCAGGCGCCATCAGGACATAGGAAACTAGAAGCAGCCTGGAACAGAATCCTTCAGGTTTCTGTCTGCACCCCAGAGCTGACCATGTGCCACAGCTCTCCAGACCCAAATTCCTCCCAGGAGTACTGACACACAGGCTTGTAGAAGGGACAAGCCACAGTCTGAGACAGCAAGACCAGCTAACACCAGAGATAACCAGTGGTGAGAGGCAAGGGCAAGAACATAAGCAACAAAAACCAAGGCTACTTGGCATCATCAGAACCCAGTTCTCCCTCCACAGCAAGCCCTGGATACTCCAACACACCAGAAAAGCAAGACTCTGATTTAAAATCATGTCTCATGATGATGATAGAGGACTTTAAGAAGGGCATATATAACTCTCTTAAAGAAATACAGGAGAACACAGGTAAACAGCTAGAAGCCCTTAAAGAGGAAACACAAAAATCCCTTAAAGAATTACAGGAAAACACAACCAAACAGGAGAAGGAATTGAACAAAACTATCCAGGATCTAAAAATGGAAATAGAAATAATAAAGAAATCACAAAGGGAGACAAACCTGGAGATAGAAAACCTAGGAAAGAGATCAGGAGTCATAGACGCAAACATCACCAACAGAATACAAGAGATAGAAGAGAGAATCTCAGGTGCAGAAGATACCATAGAAAACATTGACACAATAGTCGAAGAAAATGCAAAATGCAAAAAGCTCCTAATCCAAAGCATCCAGGAAATCCAGGACCCAATGAGAAGACCAAACCTAAGGATAATAGGTATAGAAGAGAGTGAAGATTCGCAATTTAAAGGGCCAGTAAGTATCTTCAGCAAAATTATAGAAGAAAACTTCCCTAACCTAAAGAAACACGCCCATAAACATACAAGAATCCTACAGAATTCCAAATAGACTGGACCAGAAAAGAAATTCCTCCTGGCCGGGCAGTGGTGGCGCATGCCTTTAATCCCAGCACTTGGGAGGCAGAGACAGGCAGATTTCTGAGTTTGAGGCCAGCCTGGTCTACAGAGTGAGTTCCAGGACAGCCAGGGCTACACAGAGAAACCCTGTCTCGAAAAACCAAAAAAAAAAAAAAGAAAAGAAATTCCTCCTGTCACATAATAGTCAAAACACCAAATGCACAAAACAAAGAATAGTAAAAGCAGTAAAGGAAAAAGGTCAAGTAACATATAAAGGCAGAACTATCAGAATTACACCAGACTTCTGACCAGTGACTATGAAGCCTAGAACATCCTAGGCAGATGTCATACAGACCCTAAGAGAACACAAATGTCAGCCCAGACTACTATACCCAGCAAAGCTCTCAAGTACCATAGATGGAGAAACCAAGATATTCCATGACAAAACCAAATTTATACAATATCTTTCCACAAATCCAGCCCTACAAAGGATAATAGATGGAAAACTCCAACACAAGGAGGGAAACTACACCCTAGAAAAAGCAAGAAAGTAATCTTCTTTCAACAAATCCAAAAGAAGATAGCCACACAAACATAATTCCACCTCTAACAACAATAATAACAGGAAGTAACAATCACTTTTCCTTAATATCTCTTAACATCAATGGACTCAATTCCCTAGTAAAAAGACATAGACTAACAGACTGGATATGTAAACAGGACTCAGCATTTTGCTACATATAGGAAATGCACCTAAGTGTGAAAGACAGACACTACCTCAGAGTAAAGGGCTGTAAAATAATTTTCCAAGCAAATGGTCCCAAGAAACAAGCTGGAGTAGCCATTCTAATATCGGATAAAATCAACTTTCAACTAAAAGTTATCAAAAAGGATAAGGAAGGACACTTCATACTCAACAAAGAAAAAAATCTACCAAAAAGAGCTCTCAATTCTGAACATCTATGCTCTAAGTGCAAGTTCACCCAAATTCATAAAAGAAACTTTACTAAAGCTCAAAGCCCACATTGCACCTCACACAGTAAGAGTGGGAGACTTCAACACCCCACTCTCAGCAATAGACACATAATGGAAACACAAACTAAACAGAGACACAGTGAAACTAATAGATCTGATGCCTTCTTCTGGTGTGTCTAAAGACAGTGACAGTGTACTCACATACATGAAGTAAATAAATAAATCTTTAAAAAATAAAGTTCAGACAAATAAATACATTGCACACAAAGTATCTATAATTGTCAACATGTTAGAGAAACTTCATGGGCTGGATGAGGATATTAGGAAAGTTGTCTTGAAGGCAAAACCTCACTCAGATTCTAACTCATGGAAAGTGCAGACTCATGAGAGGAGTGAACCCGATCTGAGAACTCCATTGAAAGGATTCCCAGATTCAGCTTCTAGAGCACGTAACAACAACAACAGAAGAAGGCATCAGATCCCCATTACAGATGGTTGTGAGCCACCATGTGGTTGCTGGAAATTGAACTCAGAACCTCTGGAAGAGCAATCAGTGCTCTTAACCACTGAGCCATCTCTCCAGGCCTTGTTCACATGCCTTTCTTCATCAAACTGCACAGTACTGGCATCTTTCTGCTACATTTATTTCTTTCACTATAGACAGGGATAGCACAGCCTAAATGTTATACTGGCTTGAAGTTTCCTCCATCAAGTAGATTAAACCATTCCTTTTTAATTCAACTTAACTCAAGCTCCCAGGACATGAGCAGACTAAAAGTATATTTTTTCCATAATATAACATGAATGTCCCCTAGCCTAATGCTCAGTAGGGGCCTTGTCTCTCTCTGAAATCTTGTGAGCCAGGCCTCATATCTGCATTTCTCTCAGCCTTCTGGTCCTATAAATGCTACAGTAACAACATTCGATATGTCCTCTTATCCATTCTTTAAATTTTCCTCTTACAGACCAGTTCAAAGGTCTATGGACCACATTGTCAGATTTATATTTTTTTTTAAAAAGTAAACAAAAACAAACACTCTTGGTGCCTATTTTCTGATCAGTTAAGTTTCTCATTACTGTGACCAAGTAACTGACAAGAAGCAACTTAGCGGGAGAAAAGTTTATTTTGGAGACAGTTTGAGAATACACAGCCCATCAAGGAAGGGGTGGCAGCAGTAGTAGAGGTTGTTGGTCGCACTGAGCCTGAAGTCAAGAAGCAGAGCAGGCAGCACTTCAGCTAATCTCTAAAGCCCCAGGCATGAACCCAATGAGACACATCTTACAGAGAGGAGCACAACCTTCCAAAATAGTTCCACAAGCTCGAGACCAAGTATTCAAACACACACACCTATGCAAACATTTTACATTCAAACCACAATAATACGTTTAATCCTTATATGTAACTTTTCTAACCTAAAAGGAGCACATTAGGAGCCATTTTTTCCCATCCTTTTACCCTTTACGTGGCTTTGGTAACATCCATAAGCTCAAGAGTATCTTTCACATATTTCCTCTTTGACCATGTCGCTTAAGTCAATAGATTTTATCTTTAAGTTAAAACATCCCCTACAAATGCATTCTTGCAATTTAAGAAGTGTGTGCTTTCTTTTATTGTGTGCCTTAAAAATCCTCTTTCATCAGTATGTATTCTCCTTCCTCTTGTAGGAATAGTCAAACTTCATTTTGAAAGTCATATACAGAAAACACGCATCTATTATGCTGGGCATTCTGTCTCTATTTTTTCCTTCAGAAATCTCAACATACATGAAAATGTTATAATGGAACCCATTATTTTATATAGTGAATATATGCAAATAAAAAATAAGCATCAAGAAAGCCCAAAATCATCCATATTCACCCCTTACTTTTTTTGCTAGGTGTTTTTTTACTAATTTATTTATTCACTTTACATCCCAATATCAGCCCTGGTTCTTCCCAGTACCTGCTTGCATAATGTCCCCCCCACATTCCTCCTCCCTTCCCCTCTCTTCCCCACTCCCCCCCACACCATCTCCCACCCTGTTTGTTCCCCCCACCCTCCTCTGATATCTATTTTACTTCCCTTTCTGAGAAGGATTCAACCATCATCCCTTGAATCCTCTGTGTTATTGGGCTTCTTTGATTCTGTGGATTGTAGCGTGGTTTTCCTGAAGTTTATGGCTAATATCCACTTATCAGTGAGTACGTACCATGCATGTCCTTTGGGGTCTGCATTACCTCACTCACGATGATATTTTCTATTTCCGTCTATTTGCCTTCAAAATTTATGATATCCTTGTTTTTAATAGCTGAAGAGTATCCCATTGTGTAAATAAACCATATTTTCTTTATTTTATTCTTCAGTTGAGGGACATCTAGCTTGTTTCCAGTTTCTGGCTATTATGAATAAAGCTGCTATAAACATAGTCGAGCAACTGTTCTTGTGGGATGATGGAGCATCTTTTGGGTATATGCCCAGCCACTAGGATGAACAATTTAACAAATGGGACCTCATGAAACTGAAAAGCTTCTGCAAGGCAAAGGACATCATCAATAGGACAGAATAACAGCCTACAGATTAGGGACAGATCTTCACCAACCCTACATCTGACGAGGCCTAATATCTGAAATATATAAAGACCTCAAGAAGTTAGGCAATAACCCAAATAACCCAATTTTAAAATGGGGTACAGAGCTAAACAGAGAATTCTCTGAAATGCTCAACATCCTTAGTCATCAGGGAAACCCAAATCAAAACGACTCTGAAATTTCACCTTACATCAATCAGAGTAGTTAAGATCAAAAACTCAAGACACAGCACATGCTGGTGAGAATGTGGAACGAGGAGAATACTCCTACGTTGCTGATGGAAGTGCAAACTTGTACAACCACTCTGGAAATCAATTTGGTAGTTTCTCAGAAAAATGGGAATAGACCTATCTATACCACCCCCTACTTTTAATGTTTGTAGAAATAGAAGTATTTTTCTGTGCATTAATTTTAAGTGAATACTCATTCTAAAATACTATTACTTAAGCTTATTGTAGAAAAGGGTTATCTCAGATACAACAAACTGAAGACCAGTAAGGTCTGCTATTATGACAACATTTGGGGGGAAATTATGTCTATAAGTAAAAGAAAAATTATATATATATATATATATATAGTTATATATAGTTATATATAGTTATATAAAACCAATAATAAATGTTCATCAAGTATATGTCATGTCAATAATATCATGAAAACCATAATTTAGATTTTCACAGATTCCATCATATAATAATAATAAATATTCATTACAATTATTTTACCAATTTCTATATCTAGACTTAAAAGACTAGGTAAAAACTAAAGGAAAGATGTAAAAAATAAGAGTCACTTGCCATGAAAATATTCTCTTATTGAAAGATGAAGAAAGGTATTATGAAATTCAAGGAGATTTTGATGGTTGATATATCAGTTTAGCTATCTATTAGCTGCAAGAAATAAATTAAATGCTATAATCAAATGTTTTTAAAGAGGAAGATTTATTGTCAAAAATAAATGACCTGTCAGGGAGAGCATTTATATTAATCCAGGACTGAAAGGGACCTAGAAGCATTTTTATAACTTTGGTGTCTTTATATCACGTAATTTTCTTTTAAAAAAATATTTTTTGAGATAATAAAATAATTGCAATATTTTCCATTTTCATTTCTTCCATCCAAACCCTCCAAACCTAGCCATTCTTGGTCTCTTTCAAATTCATGGCCTCTTTTTCTTTAATTGTTAGTAAATACATAAGTATACCCAGCTTGATTCTTTTAATGTTATTTGTACATTTGTTTTCAGGGTAATCAAACTGGTATGCCTTCACTAGGGGAAAACTATTTTGCCATAGTCAGTATTCCTTAGTTACATGTGTGTATCACTTAATCTCCAGGTACAACCTAGAGGCCTTTGAGAGACATTCGCCTTCAAAACTGGTAAGTTTCAACACTCACATCATTAGGCTCAGAAGAAAATAAAGGCGAATACCCCAACACTCCTTCCCAAATGCCCTCAGGCTTTTTCAGGTTAGAAGAACTTTGGTTACATCTTGGAGTAGTATGCTCTCAATGATGTGAGCTCACTGAGTCTCACCTGTGAAGCTAGACATGAGGTCAACCCAAGAGCAAATACTGTAGAGAAAAGGAGCTGCACATTGGCAACCTACCACACGCTGGTAGGTTTCATATCTAATCAAACGGCACCTTGCATTTTCCAGAAACTCCTTACATGTGATATTAAAGAACTTTACTTACTGTCTACATGGTTTCTACTATGTAAACAGTAAGTAAATCTTAGATTCTTAAAATAGTACCTAATTATTATACCTAGTCATTATACCTAGTTATTATCTTACGGTTGTTATAGGCTCAATGTCTAGGCATGGCTAAAGCTTCTTTGGTGTGTCATAAAACTGAAATAAAAGTGCTATCTGACACTCATTCTCACCTGGAGCTTGGGTCTATTTCCACAATTACTGACTTTGTCAGAGTTTAGTTTCTTGTGTTTGTAGAGTTGGGCATTAGTTTTCTGGTCTACCAGGGACTGCTCTCAGTCACTAGAGTCCACTGTAAGGTCATTGCCTCATTACTCCCCTCCAGTTCAAAACCATCAATAAAGATCCTCTCCTGACCACATATGTGGCAGCGGAGGGCCTTATTGGCCATCAGGGGGAGGAGAGGCGCTTGGGCCTGAGGGTGTTAAGAGGCCCCAGTATAGGGGAATGCCAAGGTGGGAAGACAAGAGTGGGTGGGCGGGGGGGGGGGATACCCTCATAGAGGCAGGGGGAGGGGGGAGGGGATAGGTGGTTTCCAAAGTGGAGACCTGGAAAGGGGAAAACATTTGAAATGTAAATAAAGTATCAAAAAATTAAAATTAAAAAAAAGGTAAAAATGAATGTAAAGATCCCATTGCTAACATATTCTCAGACTCAAGCTCATTCCTAAAAGTAATTAAATGTTGATTAACCCTTTTTTAATTGAAAATAATTATCTATTTCTTTTCATAGTTTTGCTATGATAAAAAGTCTTCAGTGAGCATTTTCTTGTACCTGTCTTCTTGTTTACATGTGTTAATTTTTCTTCTAGTTTTGGTACATAAATATGGGATGATAGGTAGTACAACTGTACATTTAGAGTTCAAGTTGGAAGAGATGTTATCAAAAGTTCTTTCTATGCTCCTGTGCCCATATATGGACTTAATAAGTAGTATAGACTTACTAGAACTTCTTCCTAGTCTGTAATGCATATCACATTTGATATTTTTTCATCCAATTTTATAAGTGAGGGGTGCCATCTCATTTTACTTTAATATACATTTTATTGCTTATTCAAAGTAAGGATATATTACAATTGTTTTCACTACTTGTAATTTACTTTTTTTTCTTGTCAACTGGTAAAAAATTTTTATTGACTGTTTTATTTATTTACATTTCAAATGTCTCCCTTCCCAGTTTCCCCTCCACAAACCCCCTATACCCTTCCCCTTTCCCTGCCTCTATGAGGGTGTTCACCCATCCACCCACCCACTCCTGCCTCACTGTCCTGGCATTCCCCTACACTAGGGCATCGAACCTCCACAGGACCAAGGGCTTCCCCTCCCATTGATTCCAGTTAGGGCAATCCTCTGCTACATATGCAGCTGGAGTCATGGGTCCCTCCATGTGTATTCTTTGGTTGGTGGTTTAGTCCCTGGGAGTTCTGGGGGTTCTGGTTAGTTGAAATTGTTGTTCTTATCGGGTTTCAATCCCCTTCAGCTCCTTAAGTCCTTCCCCTAGCTCTTCCATTGTGGTCCCCAGGCTCAGTCCAATGGTTGGCTGTATCTTCATCTGTATTGATCAGATGCTGGTAGACTCTCTCAGGGAACAGCCATACCATGCTCTTGTCAGCAAGTGCTTCTTGGCATCAGCAATAGTATCTGGGTTTGGTGTCTGCAAATGGGATGGATCCCTAGGTGGGGTGATCTCTGAATGGCCTTTTCTTCAGTCTCTACTCCACTCTTAGTCCCTGCACTTCCTTTAGACAGGAACAATTCTGGGTTAAGATTTTTGAGATGGGTGGGTGGTCCCATAGCTCAACTGGGGGCTGTGCCTATCCAATAGATATGGTCTCTACATGTTCTATCTCCCCTTTGTTGGGTATTTTGGCTAATGTAATCCTTGTTGGGTCCTGGGAACCGGTAAAATGCTTATCTATAAGACACCTGTGCAAAACATCAATTAAATTTTAAGAAACCCGTGACTGTTGATTATTTATAAATGGTTTGTTATTTTACCTTGAAAAAGTATTCTAAAGATCACCTTTCAAAATGAGTTTGGCAACTATACTCATGAAGTCAGAAAGGACTGTTGTAAAATCTTTCATATATTCTCACAAATCTTCAAAATGCCTATAGGTGCAAGGGAAATGGAGAAAGAGATGATAAAGGCATTATGTTGGCAAAACCAACTGGAGCTATTCCTAGACTGTATGTGTTTGGTTAATGTGCAAGAGATAGAGATGAAAACTGCTGACCAGA
Organism: Uromys caudimaculatus; assembly: GCA_028551405.1. NCBI lineage: Eukaryota > Metazoa > Chordata > Mammalia > Rodentia > Muridae > Uromys > Uromys caudimaculatus. The sequence continues at coordinate 11,861,985 of CM052717.1, read as the reverse complement.
AATGACCAAAATTACTACTGTAACATCAGTTAGAAGCTGAGACCCTTTGAGAAGAAGAAGCTGGCTAAGGAATGCTTGCAATACATTTGTCTGGAGCATCACTTGCATAAATCTATACAGGACCAGATTCTGAAAAAAAAAAATCATACTACTGTATCTAGCACATCAAAGAATGTTCTTAGACTAGAGATCTAGCAGATATTTAGAACAAGCTTAGGCTTACTGCAAGGTCTAATGAAAGTCACAGGAGCACCAAGGTCAAGCAGCCATCAGTGTCCATTCAGGGCCAAAGAGAAGCAAGAGTGAAAGAGGACATAGTTTCTAAAAGCTATGTGTTTATTTATTTTCTTCTAAAAATATAAAGAGAATTAATGGAAAACTCTGCTGAGGGTGGGTGATTTCCCACATTTCTGGCACCTTTTTTCCCCTTGTCATTTGATTGCAAAGTGAAAAGGCAGAAAATTGATGTTTTCTTTTTCTTATTATTATTATTTTGATACTTTATTTACTTTTCCAATGTTTCCCCTTTCTAGGTCTCCTCTTTGGAAACCACCTATCCCCTCCCCCTCCCCCACCTCTATGAGGGAATTCCACCTCCCACCCACCTGCCCACCCACTCCCTTATTCCCACCTTGACATTCCTCTTTACTGGAGCCTCTCCTTCCCCTGATGGCCAGCAAGGCCCGCCTCTGCCACAAATGTGGTCCAAACCATGGGTCCCACGATGTGTATCCTTTGGTTGGTGGTCCAGCCTCCAAGAGGACGGGGAGGGGGGGTCAGGCCAGTTGACACTGTTGCTCCCTCCATGGGGCTGCAGACTCCCTCAGCTCCTTCAGTCCCTTCTCCAACTCCTCCATCTGGGACCTCACTCTCAGTCCAGCAGTTACTGTAAAGTGAAACTTGGGGATTCTGAACTTTTGTGCTAATATCCACTTATCAGTGAGTACATACCATGTTCATTCTTTTGTGACTGAGTTACCTCACTCACGATGATAGTTTTCAAGTTCCATCCATTTGCCTACAAGTTTCATGAAGTCATTGTTTTTAATAGCTGAGTACTACTCCATTGTGTAAATGTACCACATTTACTGTATCCATTCCTCTGATGAGGGACATCTGGGTTGTTTCCAGCTTCTGGCTATTATAAATATGACTGCTATGAAAATAGTGGAGCATGTGTCTTTATTACATGTTGGAGCATCTTCTGGGTATATGCCCAGGAGTGGTATAGCTGGGTCCTCAGGTAGTATTACGACCATTTTTCTGACGGTCCGCCAAACTGATTTCCAGAGTGGTTGTACCAGTTTGCAATCCCACCAACAGTGGAGGAGTGTTCTTCTTTCTCCACATCCTCACCAGCATCTGCTGTCACCTGAGTTTTTGATCTTAGCCATTCTGACTGATGTGAGGTAGAATCTCAGACTTGTTTTGAATTGCATTTCCCTGATGACTAAGGATGTTGAGCATTTCCTTAGGTGCTTCTCAGCCCTGCAAATTTCCTCAGTTGAGAATTCTCTGTTTAGGACTGTTCCCCATTTTTTGATGGCGTTATTTGGTTTTCTGGAGTCTAACTTCTTGAGTTCTTTGTATATGTTGGATATTAGCCCTCTATCCAAGGTAGGATTGGTAAGATCTTTTCCCAATCTGTTGGTTGCCGTTTGGTCCTATTGACAGTGTCCTTTGCCTTACAGAAGCTTTGCAATTTCATGAGGTCCCATTTGTCTATTCTTGATTTTTAGAGCATAAGCCATTGGTGTTCTGTTCAGGAACTTTTCCCCTGTACCCATGTGTTCGAGGCTTTTCCCCACTTTCTCCTCTATTAGATTCAGTGTATCTGGTTTTAAGTGGAGGTCCTTGATCCACTTGGACTTGAGCTTTGTACAGGGAGATAGGAATGGATCAATTTGCCTTCTTCTACATGTAGACCGCCAGTTGACCCAGCACCATTTGTTGAAAATGCTGTCTTTTTTCCACTGGGTGGTTTTAGCTCCTTTGTCAAAGATCAAGTGACCATAGGTGTGTGGGTTCATTTCTGGGTCTTCAATTCTATTCCATTGATCTACCTGCCTGTCACTGTACCAATACCATGCAGATTTTATCACTACTGCTCTGTAGTACAGCTTGAGGTCAGGAATGCTGATTTCCCCCAGGAGTTCTTTTGTTGTTGAGAATAGCTTTTGCTAGCCTGGGTTTTTTGTAGTTCCAAATAAATTTGAGAATTGCTCTTTCTAGGTCGATGAAGAATTGAGTTGGAGTTTTGATGGGGATTGCATTGATTCTGTAGATTACTTTTGACAGGATGACCATTTTTACTATATTAATCCTGCCAATCCATGAGCACGGGAGAGCTTTCCATCTTCTGAGGTCTTCTTGGATTTCTTTCTTCAGAGACTTGAAGTTCTTGTCATACAGTTCTTTCACTTGTTTGGTTAGAGTCACACCAAGATACTTTATATTGTTTGTGACAATTGTGAAGGGTGTCATTTCCCTAATTTCTTTCTCAGCCTGTTTATCCTTCGAGTATAGGAAGGCTACTGATTTGTTTGAGTTAATTTTATAACCGGCCACTTTGCTGAAGTTGTTTATCAGCAGCAGCAGTTCTCTGGTGAAGGTTTTCGGGTCACTTAAGTATACAATCATATCATGTGCAAAGAGTGATATTTTGATTTCTTCCTTTCCAATTTTTATTCCTTTGACCTCCTTTGTTGTCTAATTGCTCTAGCTAGAACTTCAGTTACTATATTGAATAGATACGGAGAGAGAGGGCAACCTTGTCTAGTCCCTGATTTTAGTGGGATTGCTTAGAGTGTCTCTCCATTTAGTTTGATGTTGGCTACTGGTTTGCTGTATATTGCTTTTACTATGTTTAGGTATGGGCCTTAAATTTCTAATCTTTCCAGGACTTTTATCATGAAGGGATGTTGAATTTTGTCAAATGCTTTTTCAACATCTAATGAAATGACCATGTGATTTTTTTTCTTTGAGTTTGTTTATGTAGTGGATTACATTGATGGATTTCCGGGTATTGAACCATCCCTGCATCCCTGGGATGAAGCCTACTTGATCATGATGAATGATCGTTTTGATGTGTTCTTGGATTCGGTTTGCGAGAATTTTATTGAGTATTTTTGCATCAATATTCATAAGGGAAATTGGTCTGAAATTTTCTTTTATTGTTGGGTCTTTGTGAGGTTTTGGTATCAGTGTAACTGTGGCCTCATAGATGGAATTGGGTAGTGTTCCTTCTGTTTCTATTTTGTGGAATAGATTGAAGAGTATTGGTATTAGGTGTTCTTTGAAAGTCTGATAGAATTCTGCAGTGAACCCATCTGGTCCTGTGCTTTTTTTGGTTGGGAGACTATTAATGACTGCTTCTATTTCTTTAGGCATTATGGGATTGTTTAGATGGCTTATCTGATCCTGACTTAACTTTGATATTTAGTATCTGTCTAGAAAATTGTTCATTTCATCCAGATTTTGCAGTTTTGTTGACTATGGGCTTTTGTAGTAGGATCTGATGATTTTTTGAATTTCCTCAGAATCTGTAGTTATGTCTCCCTTTTCATTTCTAATTTTGTTAATTTGGATTCTGTCTCTGTGCCCTCTGGTTAGTCTTGCTAAGGGGTTATCTATCTTATTGATTTTCTCAAAGAACCAACTCTTGGTTTTGTTGATCCTTTGTATAGTTCTTTTTGTTTCTACTTGATTGATTTCAGCCCTGAGTTTGATTATTTCTTGCCTTCTACTCCTCTTGGGTGCATTAGCTTCTGTTTGTTCTAGAACATTCAAGTGTGCTGTTAAGCTCCTAGTGTATGGTCTCTCCAGTTTCTTTTTGGAGGCCCTCAAAGCTATGAGTTTTCCTCTTAGCACTGCTTTCAATGTGTCCCATAAGTTTGGGTATGTTGTATTTTCATTTTCATTAAATTCTAGGAAGTCTTTAATTTCTTTCTTTATTTCTTCCTTGACCAAGTTATCATAGTGTAGAGCACTGTTCAGCTTCCATGTGTATGTGGACTTTCTGTTGTTATTGTTGCCATTGAAGACCAGCCTTAATCCGTAGTGATCTGATAGAAGGCATGGGATTATTTCAATCTTCTTGTATCTGTTGAGGTTT
>CM052717.1:11827346-11857371 GCA_028551405.1 Uromys caudimaculatus | reverse complement strand
TGTTCTTACCCTTGCCTTTTGCCATCTTGTTAACTCTGATGTTAGCTGGTCTTACTCTGTCTGGCTGTGGCTTGCCCCTCCTGCAGGCCTTTGTGTCAATACTCCTTGAAGACCAGCTCTCTCTTAGAGGTACTTGGGCTTGGAGAGCTGTGGCACAGGGTCAGCTCTGGGGTGCAGACAGAAACCAGAAGGATCCTGTCCACAGCTGTCCCTTGGCTCCTATGTCCTGATGGCTCTGCAAGGGTCCCTCTTGATCCCGTGAGCTTGAACAGAAGCAGTGGCCTTGCCTGTGCTCAAAGGTGTGTCAGCACTCCTGGGATACCAGCTCTCCCCTGGAGCCCTGGGCCCCAGGCTGAGGTCCCTAGGCACAGATGGAAACCAGAAAGTTCCTGTCCCTGTCTTTACCTCAGTCCCTGTGACCCGAGGGTTCCGGGCGGGTCCTTGTGAACAGTGGTGCTTGCCCTAACCCCACTCACGGCTTTTCCACACTCCTGGAAGGGTAGCCTTCTCCTGGTGCTCCTTGGCTATGGACCCCTTGTGGCCCAGGCAGAGGCCTTCACCCACAGATGGAAACTGGAAGGTTCAGAGGTTTCCTGTCCCCAAGTTTTCCTCAGGCCCTGTATTCCGCTGGTTCCGGGCAGGTCCCAGTGAGCAGTGGTGCTCGAGTTAACCCCACTCATGGCTTTTCCATGCTCCTGGGAGGGTAGCTTTCTCCTGGCACTCTTTGGCTATGGTTGTAATTTCTTTTATATTGCAATGCCTTGTGTTTATTAGTTGCTACTTTTCTTACTTTTATTCTAGATTTATGAAGAATTAATGTTTTCTATGGATGTTTGTCTTTTATTTTGTATGTATGTGCCTTATGAACACATTGAAATGTTCTTTAGTTAATCTCTTAATGTTGTACATGAGTTTTGTAACTTTGATACTTTAAATTTTGATATTCAGTTTATTACTTGGGTCATTTTGTTTTGAAATAAAGTTTTCCTATCATCTAAAAAAAAAAAAAAAGATCCTCTCGTGAACAGAAAATCTGTCACTTTTATAATGTAACTTACAAGCTTCTAGCTCTAATTTCAAGGCACAGATTTAAAGGGTTCGCATGACTAAATGAGTTCTGTCGGGAAAAAAAACCTGTAAATTCCTTGAAAACAGACATAAGGTTCCAGAAATCTTTAGAACTGTCATTCTGCCTATCACACAAATAAATTCTATATTTGCTTTTAAGGATCACAAAGTAGGCAGGCTAGATAAAAGAAATTGCTGTCATTCCTTTTAAAACACTGTTTTGTGAAAATTTTTAAAGAGAAGAGGTGGGAGATGAGGAAAAGGAGAGACATGAGGTTGATGAGAAACAAAAGGAAAGAAGATGGCTATTGTACAAGAGGAGTAGTCTGGGTTGTAATAATAATAAATATTATAAATTTTATTATAATAAGTTCACCAGTTTCTATATCTAGATTTAAAATACTAAGCAAAACTGAAGGAAACATACAAATAACAAGACCTACGGGTGGAAAATAGAAATTGAAACAAGAGGACACACAGAATTTTCTTGGATTTTATTTTAGTTCTTTTTATTTCTTGTTTCATACGCATATCTGGTGATAAATATGGAACCTTAAGTAAAATAGACTTTAGGGATAAATAAAATTTATTTTTTAGAAAATAATTTCAGTTATAAACTAAATGTGGTGTATAAGTCAATCACCTTTTACATGGTCTTAGAAAACGGAAGAAAAGCCTAAGAAATTGTCCTTAAAATTCCAAATCAAATATTCGCTTATGGGAGTTGTAATCATCTTGGATATTTTTTCACTCAAAGACTGTCTTGTTAAATGCCTATTTGAAATGAGAGGCAGTGAGCCACAAGAACCATGTCCAGCCTCTCAGGAAGGCAGCCTGGCTTCCCTGGGTTTGGGATGCAGAAGTGAAGCACTGCCCTCTAGAGGGGCAAGCAGTTCCTGAAGCCAGAAGCTACGTCATAGCAATGCAATGCAGCTATCTTCACAAAACACCCACATTTCAAGTAAAAGATCCTCTCTGGAGCATTGAGAAGAAAGATAAAATAGATTACATACAAATAATGGGAATTATCTTAATACTTTTAAGATTTTTTTAAAACTTTGGTAAATTTTCATTTGGAGGTATGTGAACTTATAGTCTCAAATAAAATGTTTTCTATATATGGTTGATGATTTTGTTTTTAGTGAATATTGATTTCAAAGCCATTTTTAAAATACATTACTTTGTATCGACTATTTCCCAGCTTTATAGATAGAGTTATGTGTACAATACATATAATATATTAAATTATGAAGAAATACGCTAACAAAATTGACCCACATACATGCATTTGCTACCATATTCAAACTTAATATTTAAATAATTTTAAACACTAGGAGATTTTTATTTATCTTTAAGAGATTTTTTAATTATTTATTTTAATTTTTGAGATTATAACATAATTACATCACTTCCCCTTACTACCCTCCAAACCTTCCTATATATCACTCCTTGCTCTTTTCAAAGTTCATGACCTCCTTTTTTCATTAGTTAGTATTAAATACTTCATACATAAACATTTACATGTTTCTGTATATGTAAGAACAACCTTCTCAGTCTGTCTAATGTTACCAGTTAGTATGTTTTTCAGGACTTACCATTTGGTATTTGATAACCAATTGGTGTGCTAGGTCCTGAACAAGACTATTTTAAACCTCAGGACTCAGTTTTGCAATTCATGTTAAGAATTTCTCCACTACTGGATAGCCTTGAACTCATTGGCACAGGAAAAGACTTTCTGAGCAGGACATCATTATCACAGGTACTAAAATCAACAAGTAATACATGAGACCTCATGAAACTGAAAAGCTTCTGCATGGCAAAGGATGGGATGCCATCATTCAAAGCATCAGCCTACAGAATGGAAAAGTTTTTTAGCAACTACACATCTGATAGAGTACTAATATCATATATATATATATATATATATATATATATATATAATTTTTAAAAACTGGATATCAAGAAAACACATTTGCTTAGAAATTTTTTCCAGCCCTTTAATCTAAGATAATGTCTATCTTTATGGCTGAGGTGTGTTTCTTGTATGCAGCAGAATGATGGATCTTGTTGTCACATCTATTTTGTTAGCCTGCGCCTTTTTATTGGGGAATAGAGTCCATTGATATTGAGCGATATTAAGGACCAATGACTGTTATTTTCTGATATTTTGATGTTGGTGTTGTAAGTGTGTGTGTGTGTGTGTGTGTGTGTGTGTGTGTGTGTATTTACTTATTTCCTGTGTTCTCTTGGATGTAGTTATCCTCCTTGGGTTGAAGTTTTCCTTCTAGTATTTCTATAGGACTGGATTTGTGAATAGATATTGTTTGAATTTGGATTTGTCTTGAAATATCTTGTTTTCTCCTTCTGTGGTGATTGAGAGTGTTGCTGGATATAGTAGTCTATGTTGAAAGCTGTGGTTTTGTTTAGAGTTTGCAGGATATCTGTCCATGCCCTTAAAGCTTTTAGAGTCTCTGTTGAGAAGTCAGGTATGATTCTAATAGGTATGCTTTGTGTGTTACCTGGACTTTTTCTCTTACCACTTTTAATATTCTTTCTTTGTTCTGTAGATTTTGTGTTTTGATTATTATGTGGTGGAAGGATTTTCTTTTCTGGTCCAGTCTAATTAGGGTTCTATATGCTTCTTGTATATTTAGCCAAAGCAATCCTGAACAAGAAAAGAACTTCAAGAAGAATCACTATGCCTGACTTCAAGATGTACTACAGATCAATAGTAATTTTTAAAAAAAATAGTCATGGTATTGGTACAGAAACTGGCAAGTTGATCAATGGAATTGAATCAAAGACCCAGAAATAAACATACACACCTATGGATACTTGACTTTTGATAATGAAGCCAAAATCATACAATGGAAAAATGAAAGCATCTTCAACAAATGATGCTGGGCTAACTGACTGTCTACGTGTAGAAAGAATGAAAATAGATCCATACTCATCACCCTGTACAAAACTCAAGTCCAAGTGGATCAAGGATCTCAACATAAAACTGGATACGCTAACTCTCATAGAAGAGAAAGTGAGAAATACCTTTAAATGCATTGGTACAAGAGACAATTTCCTGAACAGAACACCAATGGCTCAGTCTCTGAGATCAACAATTGATAAATGGGATCTCATGAAACCACAAAACTTTTGTAAGGCAAAGGACACTGTCAATAGGACAAATCAGCAGCCCAAAAATTGGGAAAGGACCTTCACCAACCCTACATCTGAGAGAGGGTGAGTATCCAAAATTTACAAAGAACTCAAGACTGAGGGAATGGCCAAACATTAACTCGCCCATAATGAGACCCATCCCATGGGCAAGCACCAATCCCTAACACTATTAATCTTACTCTGTTATGCTTGCAGACAGGACCATGTTGTCCTCTGAGAGGCTTCACACAGAAACTGACATAGACAAATACAGAACCTACAGTCAAATAGCAGATGGAGCTTGGGCATTCTTACGAAAGAATAAGAGGAAAGATTATGGATGCTGAAGGGGATGGGAACTCCACAGGAAGACCAACAGAGTTAACTAACCTGGACCCTTGGGACTCTCAAAGTCTGAACCACCAACCAAAAAACATACATGGACTGGACCTAGACATCCCTGCTCATATGTAGCAGATGTGAAGCTTGACCTTCATGTGGATCCTGAACAACTAGAGATGGGGCTATCCCAAAAGCTGTTGCCTGTGCTTGGGATATGTTCTACTAGCTGGGCTGCCTTGTCTGGCCTCAGTCACAGAAGAAGTGCCTAGCCTTGCAGAGACTTGAAGTGCCAGGGTAGGGGGAATACCCAGGGTGGCTCCCACCCACTCAGAGGATATGGAGAGTAGGAGGAAGAAAGCATTGTTGGAAGGGGTGATCCAGAGAGGGGTATTGAGCAGAATATAAAGTAAATAAATAAATAATTTAATTTAAAAAACGAAAGAAACACATGACCCAATTTTTAAAATGGGGTACAGATCTAAACAGATATTTCTTTAAAGAGAAAACACAAAATATTGAGATACAATTAGAGAAATGTTCAACATCCTTAGTCATCACAGAAATGCAAATCAAATCTTTAAGACTGCATCTTACACTAGTCAGGATGGCCAAGATCAATAAAACAGATGATAGTTCATGCTTGTGAGAATGTGGAGTAATGGGAAATTTTATCTATTGCTAGTAGGACTGTACACTTGTTCAACCACTATGGAAACCAGTGTGGTAGTTGCTCAGGAAGATGAGAATTGATCTACCTCAACATCTAGCTATACCACTCTTGGGCATACCTCTAAAGGATGCTTCATCCTACCAAAAAGATAATTGTTCAACTATGTTCCTTGCTGCTCCATTTATAATAGCCAGAAATTGGAAACAACCTAGACTTCCCTCAACAGAAGAATGAATAAAGAAAATGAGGTACATTTATACCATGTTATTCGGTCATTAAAATATAAAATCAGCCCCCTTCTGGTCTGTACCTCCACCTGAACCCATGACATATTGGCAAGCCTGCCCCTCTCCCCCAGACCCCACAGCCTACTTGTCTCCCAGGAGGTCTGCCATAACCAGCAACACAGCCTACCTGTCTCCTAGGAGGTCCACCATAACCAAGAACACAGATTGACATGCCTGCCCCGGACCCCAAACCCAGTCTGTCTCTCCGGAGATCTGTCATAACAAGAGTCACTAGGACACAGGGACACAGGGGGCATGCTCTAAACAGGGACACAAGAGGCCTGCCCTAACCAGAGACAGAACTGCCTGCCTTCCAGGAGGCCTGCTCTAACCAAGGTCGCAAAGCTCTCCCTGCCTCCAGTCCTACTCCAATCTGAGATACCCAGGCCAGTTAACACCAGAGATAACAAGATGGCAAAAGCCAAGCACAAGAGCATAAGCAACAGAAGCCAATATAATTTGGCACCATCAGAAACCAGTTCTCCTACCACAGCAAGTCCTGGATACACTAACACATCCAAAGAGCAAGATTCTGACCTAAAATCCCATCTCATGATGATGATAGAGACCTTTAAGGAAGATATAAATAATTCCTTTAAAGAACTACAGGAAAACACAGGCAAACAGGTAGAATGCCTTAGAGAGGAAACACATAAATCCCTCAAAGAAATACAGGAAAATACAATTAAACAGGTGAAGGAATTGAACAAAAATGGTCCAAGACCTAAAAATGGAAATAGACATAATAGAGAAATCATAAGTAGTAAAAATCTTGGAGATAAAAACCCTAGAAAAGAGATAAGGAACTACAGATACAAGCATCACCAACAGAATATAAGAGATGAAAGAGAGAATCTACGGAATAGATGATACCATAGAAGATATCGACACAGCGGTCAAAGAAAGAACAAAGGGTAAAAAGTTTCTAACCAAAAACAACCAGGAAATTTGGTACACAATGAAAAGACCAAACATAAGAATAATAAAAATAGAACACCGAATAGAATAGACCAGAAAAAAAATCCTCTTGTCACATAATGATCAAACACTAAATGCACAGAACAAGAAAAAGAATATTAAAAGCTGTAAGGGGAAAAGGCCAAGTAGCATATAAAGGCAGACCTATCAGAATTGCACCAGACTTTCAAGAGAGATGCTAAAAGCCAGAAGATCTTGACCAGATGTCATATAGTCCCTAAGAGACCACAGATGCCAGCCCAGGTTTCTATACCCAGAAAAACTCTCAATCACCATAGATGGAGAAACCAAGCTATTCCACGACAAAACCAAATTTAAACAATATCTTTCTATTAATCCAGACCTACAGAGGATAGTAGAAGCAAAACACCAACAGAAGGAGGGTAACTACACCCAAGAAAACACAAGAAATCAACCATCTCACAACAAACCCCAAAAAAGAGAATTACACACATGTAATAGCACTTCCAACAACAAAAATAACAGGAACTACCAATCATGGTCTTTAACATCTCTTAACATCAATGGACTCATTTGCCAATAAAAAAGACACAGGCTAAAAGACTGGATATCCAAACAGGATCCATCATTTTGCTGCATACAAGAAAAATATCTCACCGGGCAGTGGTGGTGCATGCCTTTAATCCCAGCACTTGGGAGGCAGAGGCAGGTGGATTTCTGAGTTCGAGGCCAGCCTGGTCTACAGAGTGAGTTCCAGGACAGCCAGGGCTATACAGAGAAACCCTGTCTCAAAAAAAGAAAAAAAAAAAAAAGAAAAAGAAAAAGAAAAAAAATCTCAGCAACAAAGACAGACACTACCTCAGATTAAAAAGTGCTGAAAAAAGGTTTTCCAAGCAAAAGGTCCCAAGAAGCAAGCTGGAGTCACCATTCTAATATCCAATAAAATAGACTTCCAACCAACAGTAATCAAAAACGATAGGGAAGGACACTACATACTCAAAGGAAAAATCCACCAAGATGAAGTCTCAATTCTGAACATCTATGCCCCAAATGCAAGGGCGCCCACATTCATAAAAGAAACATTACTAAAGCTCAACACACACTGAACCTCACATAATAACAGTGGGAGACTTCAACACCCCATTCTCATCAATGGATAGGTCATTGAAAGAGAAACTAAACAGAGACACAGTGAAAAACAGAAGTTATGAACCAAATGGACTTAACAGATATCTACAGAACATTTCACCCCAAAACAAAAGAAGAATATACCTTCTTCTCAGAATCTCATGAAACCTTCTCCAAAATTGACCATATAATTGGACATAAAACAAGCCTCAACAGATATAAGAAGATTGAAATGATCCCATACATGCTATCAGATCTCCACAGACTAAGGCTGGACTTCAATAACAACAACAAAAAAAAAAAAAAAAAAAAAAAAAAAAAGCAGAAAGGCCACATACATGGTAACTGTGCAACTCTCTACTCAATGATAACTTAGTCAAGGGAGAAATAAAGAAATTAAAAACTTTCTAGAATTCAATGAAAATGAAGGCACAGCATATCGAAATTTATGGGACACAATGAAAGCAGTGCTAAGAGGAAAAGTCATAGCGCTGAGTGCCTTCATAAAGAAATTGAAGAGATCCGATACTAGTAACTTCCCAGCACACCTGAAAGCTCTAGAACAAAAAGAAGCAAAAACACCCAAGAGGAGTAGACAGCAGGACATAGTCAAGCTCAGGACTGAAATCAACCAGTTAGAAACAAAAAGAAGAATACAATTCATCAACAAAAAGCAAGATTTGTTTCTTTGAGAAAATCAACAACATAGATAAACCCTTAGCCGATTTAACTAAAGGGCACAGAGACAGTATCCAAATTAACAAAATCAGAAATGAAAGGGGAGACAACAAATGAAACTGAGGAAATTCAAAAGATCCCCAGATCTTGCTACAAAAGCCTATATTCAACAAAACTGGAAAATCTAGATGAAATGGATAATTTTCTAGACAGATACCAAGTACCATATTTAAATCAAAATCAGGTAAGCTGTCTAAACAGTCCCATAACCCCTAAGAAAATAGAAGCAGTCATTAAAAACCTCCCAAATAAATAAATAAATAAATAAATAAATGCAAGCAAGCCCAGGCCCAGACCAATATGGCTTTAGTACAGAATTCTACCAGACCTTCAAAGAAGATATTCCTGAAAATATTCCACAAAATAGAAACAGAAAGAAAACTACCTAATTCATTCTATGAAGCCAGAGTTACTCTGATACCTAAACCACATATTGAAGCAAAAATACTCAATAAAATTCTTGCAAACCAAATCCAAGGACACATCAAAACTAGTATTCACCACAATCAAGTAGGCTTCATCCCAGTGATGCAGGGATGGTTCAATATACAAAAACCCATCAATTCAATCCACTATATAAGTAAACTCAAAGGAAAAAAATCATGAACATCTCATTAGATGCTGAAAAGGCCTTTGACAAAATACAACATCCCTTAATATTGAAAGTATTGGAGGGGCTGGAGAGATGCCTCAGAGGTTAAGAGCGCCGACTGCTCTTCTGAAGGTCGTGAGTTCAAATCCCAGCAACCACATGGTGGCTCACAACCATCCGTAATGAGATCTGATGCCCTCTTCTGGGGTGTCTGAAGACAGCTACAGTGTACTTACATATGATAAATAAATAAATCTTTAAAAAAAAAGAAAGTATTGGAAAGATCAGGAATCCATGACACATGGATTTATTATGTTTATAATAAAAGCAATATACAGCAAACTAACAGCCAACATCAAATTAAATGGAGAGAAACTTGAAGCAATCCCACTAAAATAAGAGACAAGACAAGGCCGCCCACTTTCTCTAGTACTTGACATTCTTAGCTAGAGCAAAACAAAAGGAGATCAAGTGGATACAAATTGGAAAGGAAAAATTTAAGGTATCACTATTTGCAGATGATATGATAGTATACATAAGTGACCCCAAAAATTCTACCAGAGAACACCTACAGCTGATAAACAACTTCAGCAAAGTGGCTGGATATAAAATTAACTCAAACAAATCAGTAGCCTTCCTTTATACAAATGATAAACAGACTGAGAAACAACACCCTTCATAATAACCACAAATAATATAAACTATCTTGATGTAAGTCTAACCAAGGAAGTGAAAGATCTGTATGACAAGAACCTCAAGTCTCTGAAGAAAGAAATCAAAGAAGACTCAGATGGAAAGACCTCCATGCTCATGGATCCGCACGATTAACATAGTAAAAATGGCTATCTCACCAAAAGCAATCTTCAGATTCAGTGCAATCCCCATCAAAATTCAGACACAATTCTTCATGGAAATGAAAAGAACAATTCTCAACTTCATATGGAAAAACAAAAAACCCAGGATAGCTAAAACAATTCTCAACAATAAAAGAACTTCTGTGGAAGTCACCATCTCTGACCTCAAACTGTACTGTAGAGCAATAGGGATTTAAAAAAAAAAAAAAAACACACACATGGTATTGGTACAGAAACAGATAGGTCGATCAATGGAATTGAATTGAAGATGCAGAAATAAACTCACATGTCTATGGACACTTGATCTTTGACAGCCAAGAAGCCAAAACCATACAGTGGAAAAAAGAAAGCATCTTCATCAAATGGTACTGGTCTAACTGGCAGTCTGCATGTAGAAAAATGAAAATAGATACATATTTTTCACCTTGTACAAAGCTCAAGTACAAGTAGATCAAGGACTTCCACATAAAACCAGGCACAATGAATCTAATAGAGGAGAAATTGAGAAACATCCTTGAACATATGGCCACAGAGGGAACCTTCCTAAAGATAACACCAATGGCTCTAAAGTCAACAAGTGACAAATGGGACAAATGAAAATGAGAAACTTCTGTAAGGCAAAGGACACTGTGAATAGGACAATATTGCAACCTACAGACTGGGAAAAGATCTTCACTAACCCTGCATCCAATCGAGGGATGATATTCAAAATATATAAAGAACTCAGGGAGTTAGACTCCAAAAAAACAAATAACCCAACTTAAAATGGGATACAGAGATAAACAGAGAATTCTCAACAAAGAAATTTTGAATGGCTGAGAAGCACTTAAAGAAATGTTCAACATCCATAGTCATCAGGGAAATGAAAATCAAAATGACTCTGAGATTCCACCTCACACCAATCAGAATGGCTAAGATCAAAAACTTGAGTGACAGCACATGCTGGTGACAACGTGTAGAAATGTTCCTCTATTGCTGCTGGTATTATAACCTGGATTATAGTCTGGAAATCAATCTGGCAGTTTCTCAGAGAATTGGAAATAGTTCTACCTGAAGATCCAGCTATACCACTCCTGGTCATATACCCAAAAGATGCGCCACCATACCACAAGGACATATGTTCATTTATGTTCATAGCACCATTATTTGTAAGAGCCAGAAGCTGGAAACAACCCAGATGTCCCTCAACCAAAGAATGGATACAGAAAATGTGGTTCATTTACACAATGAAATATTATTCCGCTATTAAAAACAAGGATATCATGAATTTTGTAGACCAATGGATGAAACTAGAAAATATCATCCTGACTGAGGTAACCCAGACCCAAAAAGATATGCATACAATGTACTCACTGGTAAGTGGATATTAGCCAAAAAGTACAGAATACCCATTACAAAACTCACAGACCATATGAAGTTTAACAAGAAGGAAGGCCTAAGTGAGGAGGTTTCAATCCCACTTAGAAGATAGAACAAAATAATTATGGCAGGTGAGAGAAGGAGGTATCTGGGTGGGAGCGGGAAGGGGGAAGGGAAAGGGGGAAGGGTCGGGTATTGGGGAGTACAGGAGAGAAGTCTAGAGGGCCAGAAGAACGGAAATATGCAGCTGCGGGTGTGAGGGTCTGGTGGAACCCATAGAAAGTCCCAGAGACCTGGGATAGGAGAGGCTCCCAGGACTCAGTGGATAATGACCTTAGCCGAAATGCCCAACAGTGGGGAGATAGAACCTGAAGGAAATGCAGGGACAAAAATTGATCAGAGACTGAAGGAAAGGCCATCCAGTGACCAACTCAACTTGGGATCCATCCCATGAGCAGGCACCAAACCCTGACACTATTACTGATGCCATGTTGTGCTTGCAGACAGGGGCCTAGCATGGTTGTCTTCTGAGAGGCTCTACCAGCAGCTGACTGAGACAAATGCAACCATTGGACTGAGGGCAGGGACTCCTATGGAAGGGTTAGGGGAATGATTGAAGGAGCTGAAGGGAATGGCAACACCGTAGGAGGACCAACAGTGTCAACTAACCTTCACTCTTTAGAGCTCCCAGAGTCTAAGCCACCAACCAAAGAGAATACATGGACTGGTACACAGCCCTTACCACATATGAGGCAGAGGGCTGCCTTGTCTGGCCTCAGTGGGAGAGGATGGGCCTAATCCTGTAGAGACTTGGTGCCCCAGGGAAGGGAGATGCTGGGAGTATGATGTGGAGTTGTATGTCTTTATAAGGGTGGTTGGTGGGTGGGTGGGGGAGTGTCCTCTCAGAGGCAAAGTGGAGGGAGGATGGGGTAAAGAACTTGGGGAGGGAAGACCGGGAAAGAGGGGACAACATTTGGAATGTAAATAAAGTAATTTAATAAATAAGTTTTTTTTTAAAATGTGAGAAACTCTCTTTTTTGTGACTCTCCACATTAAGGTCTGTAAAGAAATTCTTAATGTCACCACCTGTACTTTCTAAAATAACTGCTGAACACATTCAAAAAAATAAAAGTAAAGAAACAAGTTTAGATAAATAAATTGCCTAAACACGAGTATTTATTTATAACAGCCCCAATAGCTAAGGCCAAGGACAAGCACTATTCCCTACTGAGAAGCAAAGCCCCCCTCAAGTTATTATTTTTGTGTCATTACGATACTAACTCACACTCATTGTACTGATTGTGTACTTGCTATAGTGTGACTGTGCTCTCTAAACCTCATGTGCTGAAAGTACAACATATGACAGGATTAGAACATGGGCACTAATACTTAAGTAGAATCATGCATGGGTTAATGTTATAGACTGAGTTTGGTTATCTCTGGGTTAAATTTATTTTATAACTTATATAAGTTTATTTTATAACTTATATTTTATATTTAGGTTAAGTTTTATTTTATAAAAATAAAATCCCTTCTCACAAGAGAGGAAATTTCTCTTTTCTCTTCCTTCTTTCTCTTCCTCTACTCCTCCTCCTCCCATCTCCTCTTTATTATTTTTTGGCTTTTTGTTTTTGTTGTAGTTGTTGGTTTTGGTTTAGTTTTTTGCTCAATTTCACTTCCTGTCTCCTTCTACCTTCCACCACAGATGATGCAACAAAAAGACCGTTTACTATCTCATGCAAGCCCCCGATTGTGGAATTTTATCTCCAGAACTGTCAGAAATAAAACTCTGTTCTACTACTCAGCCTCGTGTATTCTGCTAAGATAACACAGAGTAGACTACAATAGGCTGGTAGCTCAGTGGCACAGCACATGACTCGAATGCCAAAGGCTTTGGGTTTGATCTCTAGTACCACAAAGAAAGGTAACGCCTTTCTCTGGCGGCGCACGCCTTTAATCCCAGCACTCGGGAGGCAGAGGCAGTTGGATTTCTGAGTTCGAGGCCAGCCTGGTCTACAGAGTGAGTTCCAGGACAGCCAGGGCTACACAGAGAAACCCTGTCTCGAAAAACCCAAAAAAAAAGAAGGAAAGAAAGAAAGAGAGAGAGAGAGAGAGAGAGAGAGAGAGAGAGAGAGAGAGAGAGAAAGAAAGAAAGAAAGAAAGAAAGAAAGAAAGAAAGAAAGAAAGAAAGAAAGAAAGAAAGAAAGAAAGAAAGAAAGAAAGAAAGAAAGGTAAGGAAAAGACAAAAACTGCAATAATCTTATAACAAGAAAGTGAGAGAACACGGATAAAGGCAATGTTACAGACTAAAAGAATAACTAATTTACATATTAACTAAACAGAAGAATATGGTTATTGTTGCCATTTACAGATGAGTAAGAGAAGTAGACAGGTTAAATATGATCTACCTAAATTCAATAATTAATGAGTGGCATAGCCCTGATCGAAATCCTGGCTGTCTACTCCGGGGTCTACCTATTAATGGCTATGCTGACGTGCCTCCAAAAAAGTCTAGCAGGGAAATACTATTTCAGAAATTCTTAAATACTGCAAGGAAGACCCCCACCATCAAGTTGAATTATAATAAAAATTATACATCAACAAATTAGTTTTCTTAAGACTAAAGATAAATATTTTCTTCAAATAAATCAGGAGAGATTATAGATAAAATAATCTATGCTTAGAACTTCTTTGGCTAACAAGACAAGGAAAAATATTTGAGCTATGAATAATAGCTCACTCTGGTAATCCTAGCATCCAAGCAGGTGAAACAGAGATTGCTATGAGTTCATGGCCAATATGGTCTACATAGTGAATTCCAAGACAGCCAGGGCTAGGTAGAGAAACACTGTCTTTTTCTTTCTTTTTTTTTTTTTTTAATCTTTTACTTACTTACTTATTTATTTATTTATTTATTTATTTATTTATTTATTTATTTATTCATTCATTCATTCATTCTCCAGATTTCATTCCCCTCCCAGTCCACTCTCCAACTGTTCTACATCCCATACCTCCTCCCCGCCCCCCTGTCTCCACGAAGATGTTCCCACCACCCACCCCAGCAGACCTCTAAACTCCCTGGGGCCTCCAGTCTCTTGAGGGTTAGGTGCATCTTCTCTGACTAAGCCCAGACCCGGCAGGCCTCTGCTGTATATGTGTTGGGGGCCTCATATCAGCTGGTGTATGCTGCCTGGTTGTTGGTCCAGTGTCTGAGAGATCTCAGGGGTCCAGGTTAATTGACACTGCTGGTCCTCCTACAGGGTCTCCCACCTCCTCAGTTTCTTCCAGCTTTTCCCTAATTCAACATCAGGGGTCAGCAGCTTCTGTCTATTGGTTGGGTGCAAACATCTGCATCTGACTCTTTCAGCTGCTTTTTGGGTCTTTTGGAGGGCAGTCATGCTAGGTCCCTTTTTGTGAGCAGTCTATAACCTCAGTAACAGTGTCAGGCCTTGGAGCCTCCCCTTGAGCTGGATCCCACTTTGGGCCTGTCGATGGATCTTCTTTTCCTCAGGCTCCTCTCCATATCCATCCCTGCAATTCTTTCAGACAAGAACAATTATGGTTAGAGTTTTGACTATGGGATGGCAACCCCCTCCCTCACTTGATGCCCTGTCTTTCTGCTGGAGGTGGGCTCTACAAGTGCCCTCTTCCCAATGTAGGGCATTTCATCTAAGGTCCCTCCCTTTGAGTCCTGAGAGTCTCTCACCTCTCAGGTCTCTGGTGCATTTTGGAGGGTCCCCCCACCTCCTACCTCCTGAGGTTGCCTGTTTCCCTTCTTTCTGCTAGCCCTCAGGGCTTCAGTCCTTTTCCCTCACCCAATACCAGATCATGTTCCCCTCTTCCATCCCCCTCCACTTTCCCTCTCAGGTCCCTCCCTCCCTCCTCACTTGTGATTGCTTTCTTCTCCCTCCCAAGTTAGACTAAGGCATCCTCACTTGGGCCCTTCAGCTTGTTGACCTTTTTGAGTTCTGTGGCCTATTATCTTGGGTATTCTTTTTTTTTTTTTTCCAAAACAGGGTTTCTCTGTAGCCCTGGCTGTCCTGGAACTCACTCTGTAGTATCTTGGGTATTCTGAAAAAAATTAAAATTAAAAAAAAAAACAACACAACTTATGATCCTAAACGTGCCCAGATTAGCTTGCGTGCTATACCATTCACATCCACTCCATGGTAAAATTTAAGAGTCTATTCTGGCTACCAACTTTATTTTAAACCAAGTTTTTAAATTCTTATCCCAAGAGGAGATACAAGGTTTCTGTAAGCTCTACTCTTTCTGGGGAAGCACTACAGGTGTGTGAAGCAGTCCCCTATTAAGCCATGGCTCTTTACAATTACTATGTAAGGTAAATACTTTAACCTGTGTTATCTTACTGTACTAGTTACCAGTGAACTAAACAAAAGAATGCATATAATTTTGATTTTAATAATTTCTCTGAACATTGAGATCCCAACAAATCTCTTTCATAGAAAGCCTGAGGGAAAATTCAATATTGCATGTTAACTTGTTTAGAGAGCTTAAAAACATCATGAATGTAAATTTAGATTATTTAATTTCTGTTAATATTTAATTTTATATGACCTATTTTGTTTGCATTCAATAAGTACAGCTAGCAATCTTCATCAAAATAACTCATTCCCTCATCTTTAATTTTTGTGAAAATGCACACAAACATTTTTGAGGCAAAAATATGAAATTTAATTATCACCAAAATGTGATCTGATAACCCAATTTTTCAATTATGATGGCAGAGTAAAAGAATCTACTTATTCCCGTGTCTATCAAAAACATATTTTTGTTTTAATCTGTGCCAATCAAATGTGTTCCACTATGTACATAGTGACCTTATTTATAATAGCCAGAAATTGAAAACATCCCAGATGTCCCTCAATGGAAGAACAGACACCGAAAATGTACATTTACACAATAGAAAACTACTCAGCTATTGAAAATTAGACAAATGGGTGGAACTAACAAATGGAAAATATCATCCTGAGTGAGGTAACCCAGACCCAAAAGGACACACATGGTATGTACTCACTGATAAGTAGATATTAGCCCAGAAGCTCAGAATACCCACGATACAACTCACAGACCATATGAAGCTTACTAAGAAGAAAGACCAAAGTGTGGATGCTTCAATGCTACCTAGAAGGGGGAACAAAATAATCACAGGCGGCAGGGGGAGGGAGGGACCTGCGGGGGAGTGAGGAGAGGGAGGGGAAAAACGAGGCAGGATCAGATATGGGAAGAATCAGAAGAGAAGTCCAGAGGGCCAGGAGAACAAATAGAAATAAGTAGCAGTGAGGGGAGGGGGACATTGGGGAACCACTAGAAAGTTCTAGATGCCAGGGATGGGAGAGGCTTCCAGGACCCAATGGCGATGACATCAGCCGAAGTGCCCAACAGCAGGGAGATAGAACCTGAAGGGACCACCTCCAGTAGATAGACATGGCTCCCAGTCGAGGTATGGGGCCATGCACCCATCTCA
Source organism: Uromys caudimaculatus (assembly GCA_028551405.1). Taxonomy (NCBI): domain Eukaryota; kingdom Metazoa; phylum Chordata; class Mammalia; order Rodentia; family Muridae; genus Uromys; species Uromys caudimaculatus. Next base: position 11,840,753 of record CM052717.1, on the reverse strand, counting down.
AAATTTTTAAACCCAGAATTGTTCCTGTCTAAAGGAAACATAGGGACAAAAACAAAGCAGAGACTGAAGGAAAGGCTATCCAGAGACCGCCCCACCATGGGATCCATCCCATCAGCAGACACCAAACCCAGACACTATTGCTGATGCCAAAATGCACTTATAGACAGGAGCTTGGTATGGCTGTCCTATGAGAGCCAACACCTGACTAAGACAGATGCAGATACTCACAACTAACCATTGGACTGAGTCTGGGCCCCCAGTGGAACAGTTAGGGGAAAGACTGAAAGAGCTAAAGGGGGTTACAACCCCATAGGAATAACAGTATCAACTAACTTGACGCCTCAAAGCCCCCAAAAACTAAACCACCAATCAAAGAGTATACATGGAAGGGTCCATGGCTCCCACTACATATGTAGCAGAGGACTACCTTATCTGGCATTAGTGGGAAGGGAGGCGCTTGGTCCTGTGGAGGCTTGATGTCCCAGAGAAGGGGGATGCTAGAGGGGTGAAGCAGGAGTGGGTAGGGGTTGGGGAGCACCCACTTAGCGGCAAAGGGAAGGTTGATGGGGTGGAGGTTTCATGGAGAGGAGACTAGGAAGGAGGACAACATTTGATATGTAAACAAATAAAATAATTAATTAAAATTTTTTTCTGGCCAGGCAGTGGTGGCGCACGCCTTTAATCCCAGCACTTGGGAGGCAGAGGCAGGTGGATTTCTGAGTTCGAGGCCAGCCTGGTCTACAGAGTGAGTTCCAGGACAGCCAGGGCTACACAGAGAAACCCTGTCTCGAAAAAAAAAAATTTTTTTTTCTGTGACTTTGACCTGGGTTTTTTTTTCTCCTTCTTCTATTCCTATTATTTTTAGATTTAGTTGTTTCATAGCGGCCCAACTTTCCTGAATGTATGGTGCCAGGATGTTTTCAGAGTTAACATTTTCTTTGACTGAGGATACATTTCTTCTAGTGTGTATTCGGTGTGATTCTCCCATCGCTTGTCTTCAGTTGACTAGGCTTGCCTCTAAGGTTCCTATTATGTTTTACTCTCCAGATTTCCCTCAGGTTTGGTTTTCTTTATTGATTCCATTTTCACTTTCAAGTCTTGACCTGTATTACTCAGTTCCTTCCACTCCTTGTGTTTACATTGATTTCTTTAACAGTTTTATTCATTTCCTCTTTAAGGACTTCTATTATATTCATAAAGGTTATTTTAAGGTTCTTGTCTTATGTGTCAGCTCTGTCCCAATTCTCAGGGCCTACTGCAGTAGTGCTGCTGGGCTCTTGTGGAGACATGTTGTCTTAGCTATTCCTGATTGTGTTTTTATACTGTCATCATAGGAATTGGACTTAGGAATAATTGAAATTCTAGGTGCTGATATTTTGTCTTGTTTCGTTGGGTGGGTATTTTGTTTCTTGGATTCTGTTGTCCTCTCTGGTTCTTAGGAGAGTGTTGTAGCTGTGTGTTATTTCATAGGAAATTCTAGGATTATGACAGATGTGGCCACTAGAGTTTCCAGATATCTAGGTATTGGGAGATAACCCTTAGGATGGGCTAGGAGGATGGAGCTGAAGGAGTCTACAGGAGGCAGTAAAGCAGGGTGTTCCATCAAGAGCTTCTTCATTCCCTAAGAATGAAGATAAAAACTCAGGAAAGGCCTCATAGATAGTCAACTACAGAGCTGGGAATGAGACTGGGGAATTGAACTTGGAGAAGAGGAAGAGGAGTTAAAAGATCTGAGGCTCACCATCCTGCTTAGCTGACTGGCCTACTTACTTCTTTGGCAAGATTGACTGACAGGTTCCCAGGGAATACCTGCTAAGTTGGTGGCTTGGATAACAGATGAATATGGAGGCAGTTTGGAGGAGAAGCTCTTTATGCTCAACTTGAGATTGGAGGAGGGTAGTTTGCTTCAGTGTTGGGGGTGAGACTGGGAAATTGGTTTTGGAGGAGAAGTAAAGATCTGCAGTTAGCCTACCTGCTTCCATAATGGGACTGGCCAGCAGGTTGCCAGAGAACACCTACTGGTGTTTGTCACCAGGGTAACAGGAGTACTGTGGGGAAGCAAGGCTGGAGGAGAAGGTCTGCATGATCCAAATGAGGGTGGGCTGCAGTAGGTAGTCTGCTATGAAGTGGCTATAAGCCTGAAGACATATTGATAGAAACACAAAAGATGTGTTAAAAGAAACTATTCAAAATAAAATGAAAAGAGAAAAATAAGAGACTAAAAAGTGAGCAGAATATCAGTGACCTGTGGGGCAAATTCACTTATACACATATGGATAAAACTAAAGTCGTTAAAGAAAACAAAACAAAAAGAAGTACTGAAAAACTTTGAAAGAAATCCTGGAATATTTTTAAAATTTTAAACTATAAACTCAAATGTCCAGGACAGCCAGGGCTCCACAGAGAAACCCTATCTCAAAAAAAAAAAAAAGAATAATTAATTAATTCAATACTACAGACCAAATAAAGTAAAAGATTTCAGTAATTAACAGCAATAAGTGGCATTCTACAGCATATCAGAGTCTAGGAAGCAGTTGCTGAAACGATGGCACACAGTACTTTAGTCCAAGTATGACACCCCTCAATTCAGCTAACAGCAGGTTTTCTGTGATCAGATAGTACAGTTTTCCAGAAATTGAAATATGAATTTGTCTGTGTCTTAGTCAGGGTTTCTATTCCTGCACAAACATCATAACCAAGATGCAAGTTGGGGAGAAAAGGGTTTATTCAGCTTACACTTCCAAGCTGCTGTTCACCACCAAAGGAGGTCAGGACTGGAACTCAAGTAGGTCAGGAAGCAGGAGCTGATGCAGAGGCCATGGAGGGATGCTACTTACTGGCTTGCTTGCTTCTCTTGGCTTGTTCAGCCTGCTTTCTTATAGAACCCAAGACTACCAGCCCACGGATTGTACCACCCACAAGGGCCCCTCCACCCTTGATCACTAATTGAGAAAATGCCTTACAGCTGGATCTCATGGAGGCATTTTCTCAACTGAAGCTCCTTTCTCCGTGATAACTCCAGCTTGTGTCAAGTTGACACACAAAACCAGCCAGTACAGTCTGTATAAACGATCTCTACAGTTAAGTGTTTGCCATTAATCCCACTTTCCAGAACCACCCATAAAACCATACAAAATACACCTTTACGCAAGAGTAAACAATTAAATTGGCTATCTAAGATTTCTACCCTATATTTCTCTTTGACCCCTGTATAAATTTAGGAATCCAGGGTCTAAATACTCAGATAACTGCAGCTCCCCAAATATCTGAAATGCCTGACTCTACTTCTTCGAACTGCAACTTTCACGAGAGAAAGAATCCTGATATATATGCAAAGAACTCTTTACCTCATCCCATTTTCTCCCTTCCTATCATGTGGTTCTAAGAAACACTAGATGATCAATAGTTATGACCTTAAGCTCCACTGAAATAGAATATACTCTATTAGATATACTCTATTAGAAACATCTCATCAAAGATGAGCACCACCAGGTTTATGTAAACATCTAAGTGCTCAAAATGGCTATTCTAAGGTCTATACTTTTTACAAGATTGTTTTTAAAAAACCATAGTTTCTAAAAATAAATGAAATTTTGAAAGGGTTATAATTATGGAAACAAGGAAAAAAGAAAAATGGGAAAAATCTCAGTTATTCAAGAGTTGATAAAGAACATTTTACTTTTTTTATCCTGTTAATTATCTTCCATTCACCACAAAATAAGTAAATATAGCATTTATGAAATAAGGAAACATCAGCCTATTTTTCAGAAAGAATTATAACATTGGGATGTAGCATTACAATGTCAATCAAAAATCTCTAGTACACACTACCATAGCTGGAGAGATAATAGACTTGAGATGAAAACCTACTACTTTCATTTTCCTAAGCTAATATAAGTTCTAACCGCACTTTCAATACTTACCCTAATACCACAGATAAGTGTAGCTCTCACCCCTCATCAAAGAACCTTCTGTTCTCAATAGATAGAGACTATTACAGCGACCCACAGCTGGTCAAAATGCAGGATGTCAAACACCAATCAATACATTTGCAATGCAACCTCTACACTGAAAGCTCAGAAAAAATTATAAAGGGGGGGGGGGTTAAGAGCCAGAGACTCTGGACAGCATTTACTAGATACTTTCCCTTATTCGTTTGCCTAATTACATGGAAAACTGTGCTTATGAAATCTCAACACTATGGCTGTCTGAACAAGGCAAACATAATAACAATACTCGTTAACATGTGTAAACATGGAAAAGGCAAATTCCATGTGATTTCACCCCTAGATGAAGAGCTACAGATGATCATGGCTTCTGAGAGAGAAATCACCTCCAGAAATGAGCTCCTGCATAGGAAGTCCAAACCTAAGTCGTTCACAAACATTGTTTACATCATGAAAAGAATTTTTTAAAAGCATTAAAATAAAAACTACTGTATGGGTCTCCTAGGATGCTTAAACTCAAGAGTGTATGAAAACTCAAGAAAGTGGGAGATGGCTCAGTGGTTAAGAGCCCTGGCTGTTTTTCCAGATGATACCTGCTCAATTCCCAGAACCTACATGGTGACCATCAGTAAGTCAAGAGGATCCAATATCCTCTTCTGTAACCCCCACAGGTACCAAGCCTGCACATGGTGCACAAACATAGATAGATAGGTAGAGAGAGAGGGAGGGAGGGAGGGAGGGAGAGAGAGAGAGAGAGAGAGAGAGAGAGAGAGAGAGAGAGAGAGAGAGATATGATGGATAGATTCTTTAAGAACTCCAAAAAGAAAGTTAAAAGATCAAATGCTCCAGGCAATCAATGCTAGTACCATAAACTCTAGATGAAGAAAATTTTCAAATGTATTGTGGAAAGTGGAATAAAGTTTAAATGTTACCAGAACATTTTCTGTTTTCAATGATGTCTTAGTTTGGGTTTCTATTACTGCAACAAAACACCATGATCAAAAGCAAGTTGGGAAGAAAGGGGCTTATATGGCTGATACTTCCAGATCATACTCCATCATTGGAAGAAATCAGAACAGGAACTCAAGCAGGGCAGGAATCTGGAGGCAAGAGCTGATGCAGAGGCCATGGCGGGGTGCTTTTTACTGGTTTGCTTCCCCTGGCTTGCTCAATCTGCCTTCCTATAGAACCCAGGGCTACCAGCCCAGGGATGGCACCACCCACAATAGGCTGGGCCCTCCCCCCTTGATCACTAATTGAGAAAATGCCTTACAGCTGGAACTCCTGGAGGCATTTTCTCAACTGAGGCTCCTTTCTTCTCTGATGACTCTAGACTGTGTCAAGTTGACACAAAACCAGTTGATACAAATGACAATGCCAGATGTGGATGTCAAAAGAAGGGCAGGTGGTGTAGAGTCCTTTCAAAAACCTTTGATGACTTGTCTGTCTTCCCTGGTAGACTACAAGCTCTGTAAGGGTAGAAGCCGGGACAGTTTTTATTTCCCATGCCATACTCAGCCCCTAAAACATAGTTAGGTACACAACATTTTAATAAATGAATAGAATAAAAAGTCGCATCAGGTACTAGGACATATACTATAAATCTACTAAAGATTACAAAATGAAATTTCTGGTTAAATAATAGAAAATAAAGAAAGTCCTTATCAAGTAGAGGCAGCTTTAAAAATGAAAGGACTTTGAAAGCTGGCCGATGACTTTCCTTCCTAGATGTGCCTCGGGAATGCACACCCTCCCCCTTCCATTTCTCTATTTAGTTGTGATACATAACGAGACCCCTTGATGGAAACCAAATGGATACTGACCCGTGCTCAGGAACCTTTGGACTGTAAGACAATAAATTTTTTTCACAAATTACCCAGCCTCAAGTAAATGAACCTGCCACAATAATGACAGTGAGCTGTTCTGAAAATTACAAGTGAAGTCCAAGGCATAGCATGTGACCAAAATGGCAGTCACTATCATTTGAATAAGCAATAGTTTTAATAACTAAAGTATAAAATCCATACCATCAGTCTTTTTGGCTCACCCTTTCATACTTCAAAGATCTTCCAGGGTTTTCAGTTTGAACTGCTAAGAACCAGAGAACAGTAGCGAGTAAATAGCCGTGAACAAGACCTAACTGACAGTTATGAGGATCCTTGTAACACACTGGAGTCCTCTGAACCAATGCACATGATAAAGACATAGGCAAAAGTTCTTTTAAAAAGTTGGAAGGGGAAGAATATACTAAGAACCCAGATATGTACTATATGACGTCATCAGATCACAGCTACCATCAAAAGGAAAGGATGTACTAGGGACTTGGAGGGGGTTATGGGGGAGGGGTACAAGCATTCTTGCAAATCAGCAATAAGAGACAGTCTCCTGAGAAGGGTCAACTAGGGGCACAACAAAAGAGAAGAAGGAACTTGAACATATGGATAAAATTCTGTAAAAAAAAAAAAAAAAAAAGTGTAATTAAGATTATCAATTTGTTAGTTATCTAATTAATTTTGGTTAATTTTTCAATAATCACTGATCCTATTTTCACTTATATCAATTTTTTATTACCTGAAAAATGGGTAATTTATGAAAAACAATAGTCAAAAAGAGAGCTGAAGGGCTGGAGAGATGGCTCAGCGGCTAAGAGCACCGACTGCTCTTCAGAAGGTCGTGAGTTCAAATCCCAGCAACCACATGATGGCTCACAACCATTCATAATGAGATCCGATGCTCTCTTCTGGGGTGTCTAAAGACAGCTATAGAGAGCAGTGCTGGAGTGAGAGGAGCCGGACCTAGAAGAAAAAGTGTCTGAAGACAGCTACAGTGTACTTACAAATAATAAATAAATAAATCTAAAAAAGAAAAAGAAAGCTGAAGCTGAGAAAGGGTAGAGCCAGTGTTTCAGGAGGCTGAGGCAGGAGGATGGCCTGAGCTCAGGAATTTAAGTCCAGCCTGACCAGCATAGTGAATAAAACCCCATTTAATAAAAGCACATAAAGATTTACAACTGTCACTTGGTGAACACTCAATTAGTATGTTAAATACATACCTTTAATGAGGCAAATTAAATTAGCATGCTTGAATTTCAGAGACCACCCTTCATCAGCTTCAATGTCTTAACAGAATTTATATAACAATGTTGTTTTTCTAACATTAGTTTAAAATGTGGTCACTATTTTTTACCATAACATAAAGTATGACTATGACTCTAAATAGGCTTACTAGCATATTTGTGGTTTTTATGAAGCAAGGCACATATACTGTACGGTTTCTACTAAAATGTATAATTTTTTAAAAACTGACAAATAAATTTATTGGGAAAATTACATGGATTGTTTTTAGTACTCAGATCTTGATATATGTTCCAAAGAAGAAACTATACAACTAGACTAATAAAATAATAATTTAAAATTTTTCAAGAGAAATATAGAAAGAATAAAAACCACTTATGACTAGAAACATTCAAGAGAGAAAATGAATCATGTAACAGAGCCCTGAACTCTCAACTAGTTCTGAAAAATGTTCATGTTGGATTGTAAAATAATATTTTAATATCCTCCCTAGCACATTTTAGTATTTCCCTGAACCAATTTTATTCATGTGTAATTTATGTTTCTATGTCAAACACCTGCATGTTATAAATATATTAGTACAAAAACCTATTTTAAGGTTTTTATTAAATCAGAAGTATGTATGAGCGCACTTACAGTTGAAGAAGTTAATGCAAGAGTTACTGGCTAGTTATGGTACAAAACTGAGCCAAGAAAAGCATTCACTTATTTATATACTGCAGCACTTGAAAATGTCTCATTTACACTGTGCCCAGAACCACAAAATTTATCAAATAAATTTCCATACCCCCCAAATCTAAGCAAAAGATACTGTGAAACTGGCATTACACTAAAAATAAAATACTAGTACTAGGCAGTTGTATCATATACAGGAAGGAAAAAGTCATATTCCACAAATGATGAAAATAGTAACTTTTATTTAAAAAGTATCTCAAATAAAAAGCAGGACAGTAATGAACCTTATGAGCATTTTACACAAAAGAGAAACACCACATAAAATAAAACTTAAAACTGAGAGGTCCAGGTATTAAACCAACTGATGTTATTGTATTTTTTAAAATGCTAGAAACAACATCTTCTGCTTAAATTAGTTATTTGTAGTACCTACAACCAACGTTTTATTCTAGGTTGGAAAAACTATGGTGTCTGACTGCTTTTATCAATTCCATTAACATACAGAGATAAAGTTCAGCTAAAGGTCTTTTCATGATAATTCAGCACTTTGGAACTCTATGTAACTTTGCCCTTTTCCATGGGAGACATTTGTCAACGTCTAGAGATGTGTTGGGTTGCCATACTGGAGTGGAAGTAGGACACACAGCAGTGCCACTGGCACCTAGTCTCTTGTTGATAAAGAGTAGGACTATTGCCAAACATTCAACAGTAATCAGGACAGCCTTCAAAAGAAAACAAAAAACAAAAACCATTGACACCAATAATTATTCAGCCCCAGATATTAACAGCACCAAATTTTAGACATCCTATCTCTTAGCTAACTTTTCTGTTACCATCTAATAAAATACCTTGACAAATGCAACTTAAAGGAGAAATGTTTATTTGGGCCCACAATTCAAGGCCATACTTCATCACGATGGGGAAGACATGGTGACAGGAACAGGAGGCTGGTTTGGCAACATTGCATCCACAGTTAGAAAGCATAAAGTGATCAGGAAATGAGGTTGGGCTATAAAGACTCAAGGTCCATCTCCAGTGATCCACTAACTCTACCAAGGCTCCCTCTCCTAAAGGTTTTATACCCTTCCCAAATAGCATCACCAGCTGGGGGCCAAATGTTCAAAACATCTGAGCCTATGGGGGACGTTTCATATTCAAACCGTAATGTCTTTGTTTAAAACCCAATCCCTTGCCTAGGACAATCAACTATAACAAGAATTTCAAAATGAAACAAAGGTATAATCTTCATAAAGTAGTTCTAAGCAAAGAACAATATATAGAAAATGAACTAGCCTTTATATGTCAGGAAAACACAGAGTGTGCTGCTTTTAGTCACTACCCACACTTCCTACATGACTAAAAGCTAATACATTCAACTCCTCTCTTTGTGTTTCTTTTTTATTTTTTATTGTGAAAATTCTCATATATCCGCAAAATCAAATAATATATTCAGCATCCAACTTTAACAAGCGTCAATACTGTATATATCATTTTTAATGTATATTTCTGTCATGCAGAAAATTGGTTTTTCTTAAATATTAAAAACAAATGCCAAAGGACATATTTTTTTACCAGCTGATATTTAAGGTTTTATTCTTTTTTTTTTTTTTTTTTTTTCAAAATTTACCCTTGAAGAAAGCTGATCAGGATAAGCTATTTACAATTCACATGAACTGAAAGCTCCAGTAAAAGAGAGTTAATTAGATCATGTGAGGAAGGGATGTCAGAAACCAGAACAGCTATCCCAGACCCAAACAAATGGTAGGGAAAGCCCTCCAAGGATTCACCACACAAGCACAGGGCTGGACAGAAAACTGAAAGGCACTGGTGGGAGCAGTTGCACTTAGACATGAAGGCAACATGTAAGTATTCTGGACAGAAAGGCAGAAGTGAGAAGATGCCACAGAGATGCGAGCAATAAAGGTTCTAGATCAGGAATGTTAATAAATCCTAATGTTGTCCCAGTTTTAACAATTTAACAGCTACGTGGAATAAGATGATAAAACTTATACTCAAGGGAAAGAACAAAAATATTGGTGAGTGCAGAATAGGGAAATGGTCACACCTAAACTATTTAGGAGCTGAAATAGTAAAACTTGTTATAGGACATCTATACTACTCCCTACCAGACACACAGAAGAAGGGGCAGAAAGAATGTAAGAGCCAGAGGAAGGGAGTTTTATTTCCATAGCTCTTGTCTTAGTCATGGTTTGTATTCCTGAACAAACATCATGACCAAGAAGCAAGTTGGAGAGGAAAGGGTTTATTCAGCTTATACTTCCAGTTGCTGTTCATCACCAAAGGAAGTCAGGACAGGAACTCACACAGGGCAGGAACCCAGAGGCAGGAGCTGATGCAGAGGCCATGGAGGGACGTTACTTACTGGCTTGCTCAGCTTGCTTTCTTATAGAACCCAGGGCTACCAGACCCGGGATGGCACTCTTAACATAATCAGCCTTAATGAAACTTATTTACACACACACACACACACACACACACACACACACACACACACACACACACACACAAATAAAAAGAAATTAAAGTAAGGGAATAAGTGCCAGGTCCAGGAGGAGATGAGCTTTAATGTAGTTTTCATTACAGTGCATAGTACCCTGGACTTCCCACATCAGGCTTCCAGGATTCTCAGATAATATTTGTCTTTTACATACCTTCCTCCCTCCTGTAGGAAGAGTTTTAAAGCCATTAAGAGTATGACTTAGTACCCCCCCATGCCAGAAAAGAGTGTATTCTATTTTTTAATCCTGTATGTGTCTATGACGTGGTGTACATGGGTTGCATGCTCATGTGTGTGAATGTGGGCACATGCATGACATAGCACATGTGCAGGAGTCAGAGACCAACCTCAGCTGTGGGTCCACTCCTGTTTTGTTTGAGACGAGAGCTCTTTTTAGTTAACTGCTCTATGTATTATGCTATGCCTCCACCTCCCTTCTCCTCTTGGGAGTATGGGGATTACAGCACATGCTACTGTGCATAACTTTTATATGAGCTCCAAGGATTCCAACTCAGGTTCTCACACGGGCACAAGTGTTTTACATACTAAGCTATCTCACCTGCCCCAATCCACTTATTCTTAACTCCCATGGCCAAAAGAAAGGAACCTTTAAACTTCAAAAAGCAAGATGAGACTTTATAGGTGTATGTACTGACATTCCTAGGAGAGACAATTTCAGAGCAAGTTCCTTGATCCTCTGACTCTTATCTTCCTCCTCCCTCTTCTACAGTGGTCCCTGAGTCTTACCTACAGAAGTCATTTTGTGTATGTATGCCTTGGGCTCCACAACTCTGAGTTTTGATTGGTTTGGACTTGGTTTTGTTTTGGTTTCATTTGGTTTTGATGTTGGTTTTGGCTTTGGTTTTGGTTTGGTTTGTTTTTTGTTTTGTTTTGTTTTGTTTTGTTTTGTTTTGTTTTGTTTTCCAAGACAGAGTTTCTTTGTGTAGCCCTGGCCTTCCTCAACTCACTCTGTAGAAGGGGCTGGTCTGTCTCTGTCTCCCGAGTGCTGGGATTAAAGGCAAGTATCATCACCACCTTGAGGTCTGGGCTTTCTGTAATGGTCTCTGTTGATGCAAAGAAAAGTTTCCTTGATGAAGAGTGAAGACAACACATATCTGTGGAAATAGGAGCAAATAATTATAATGTAGTTAGGGATTATTCTAGTTTAATAAAGTAGTGGTTGTAAGTTCTCCCCCAAGATCCATGACCTCACTAGCCCTGTGTAGTTGGCTAGGATTCCAGTACCAGACATGATTTCTCTCCTGTTGATCAGGTCTTAAGTCTAATGAGAGAGCTGTTAGTTAGAATATATACTCATAAAATTTCACCAAGATGACTACTAGAAATGAGCTGAACAAGAACAACAAAAGACATGCTAAAAAGAAGAAACTTCATGAGATCTTAAATTAACATCCCACAATGAACCATAGGCAACTAATGAATGTTGAGAGCAGGAGAAATAGTCTTCCCCGGGGAAAAGTGAAGAGCATACCAATTGGTTACCCAATACCAAATGGTCTTCCCTGAGAACATACATACAAATAACATTATAAAGACTGAGCAGGTTATATTTAGGAATATATGTATATACTTATATGGGAAAAAGCCCATGAATTTGAGAAAAATCAAGGATGGGTATATGGGAGGGTTTGGAAAGAAGAAAAGGAAGGGGGGAATGATGACATTATATTGTATCTCAAAATAAATTTTAAAGAAAGTGTATATATATATACATATATATGTATATATATGCTGAATATTGTTTTAAAAACACAATCTGATAATATCACACTTTGCTTAAAACTCATCGATTTCCACTTTAACCCAAAATAAAGGGAGCTATTGTATCATGTGGAGATCCGGCTCTTATCTACCTTTCCTTTCTCTGATAGCACAGGGTTCGGCTTCATTCTCTGTGTTGGTCTGTCCTTCCTTTCTCAGATGAAAAGCTGTGGACCTGTGATGCCCAAGACATTGTTTTAAGTGCTTCACATGTGCATCCCATTTAATCCCTTCAAAATCTCACAGAAGAGGTCCAATCATCATCTCCACTGCACCACGAAAGATTCACATACAGTGCACACAAATGTCTTCAACATCTGCACTTTAATTACACTCTTCTACTTAAGGATGTAGACAGCATTTCTAAAGATACACCTGAGCTTTTCATACCCACACATCGCATAAGCACACACACAAGCACACAAGCACGCATAAAAATTTACCATTTTGTAGCACAGAAACTTCATCTGATTTGTATAGGTGTTAACAGGTAAAATACTCTATACAATTAAAATGTAAGTATTGGGTTTTAATGTGTTCGGATTACTTAATGGATCAAGAACTCTGTGGTAGTTTGAATGAGAGTGGACTCCAAAGGCTCATAAATTTGAATATTTAATCACCAGGGAGTGGCACTATTTGAAAGGATTAGGAGGTGGGACATTTTTGGAGGAAGTGTGTCACTGGGGATGGGCTTTGAGGTTTCAAAAATATATTCCTGCCCATCTCTCTCTCTCTCTCTCTCTCTCTCTCTCTCTCTCTCTCTCTCTCTCTCCCCCCTACTGCCTGCATATCTAGATGTAGAACTATGAGCTACTTCTCCAGTACTATATCTGCCTGTGTGCCCTGTTGAAAATAGACTAAACCTCTGAAACTGTATGCAATCCCCCATTAGATGGTTTATTTTATAAGAGTTGCCATAATCATGGTGTCTCTTCACAGCAATAGAACACTGATTAAGATAAACACTAATGTTGACATTTCTTAACCAATTGATAATCTGCAATTGGAGCAACAAGAATTCTGTTCTGGGTTTCAATATATGATGATTGGATTGATGAATATAAAGGCTGCTCTTTTTTTTCATTTTTAAATGATTTTAATAATTTTAAATTATTTAAATAGTTTAAATTTTTTTGATACTTTATTTACATTTCCAATGTTTCCCCCTTTCTAGGTCTCCTCTTTGAAAACCAACTATCCCCTACCCCTACCCTATCTCTATGAGGGAATTCCACCTCCCACCCACCTGCCTGCCCACTCCGATATTCCCACCTTGACATTCCCCTTTACTGGGGCCTCTCCTCCCCCGATGGCCAACAAGGCCCTTCTCAGCCACATATGTGGTTCGAACCATGGGTCCCTCCATGTGTATTCTTTGGTTGGTGGTCCAGCCTCCAGGAAGACGGGG
>CM052717.1:11772583-11826846 GCA_028551405.1 Uromys caudimaculatus | reverse complement strand
GAACGAACATGGTATGTACTCACTGATAAGTGGATATTAGCCAAAAGGTTTGGAATACCCAAGTTTCACTTTACAGTAACCGCTGGACTGAGAGTGGGGTCCCAGATAGAGGAGTTGGAGAAGGGACTGAAGGAGCTGAGGGAGTCTGCAGCCCCATGGAGGGAGCAACAGTGTCAACTGGCCTGACACCCCCCCCCCCCGGTCCTCCTGGGGGCTGGACCACCAACGAAAGAATACACATGGAGGGACCCATGGTTTGGACCACATATGTGGCAGAGGGCCTTTTTGGCCATCAGAGGGAGGAGAGGCCCTTGGGCCTGAGGGTGTTAGAGGCCCCAGTAAAGGGGAATGTCAAGGTGGGAATATGGGAGTGGGTGGGCAGGTGGGTGGTAGATGGAATACCCTCATAGAGGCAGGGAGGGGAGGGGATAGGGGGTTACCAAAGTGGAGACCTAGAAAGGGGGAAACATTGGAAATGCAAATAAAGTACCTAAAATTAAAATAAAAAATAAATAAATAAAAAAGAAAAACAAATGAATAGCTACAGAATTCTGTCACACAGGGTTATTGATAAATGGATTCTCTATGTGGAGGTAAAGGTCCAAGTTCATTCAAAACACAGAATTAATAAGAAAACATGTAGATTATAGATGTTTTGAAACTTTTGTGCTTTGAAATCATTTTAGACTTGAGGGGGTATTACACATAAGGTGCCACTTCCTATAATCTCTCAATCTAAAATTATATCAGCGTGGTTTATTTATCAAATTGAGAATTTAAGGAGATGACGACACAGAAACAGGATGGGCAGTGAGAAAGAAGTAAAAGGAAAACAAATGGCAAGCCAATGGGAGTTCAGTTAGTCCTCTATCTACCTACCATCGGGTTACCATTGACTACATGGTTCAAATAAATAACTATGAGGATTAAAAAAAAAAAAAAAAAAAAAAAGACAAAGAATAATGAAGCAAAGTTCCAATGTTGTTTAGTTCTGCTATCTTCTTGGTCTCCTCTCATCAAAGAGAGCTCACATTAACCAAATATCTTACAACATGCTGAACTCATTAGTTCTGATATATCTTTTTCCTGTGTATGTATGCCTTGGAATTTCTACGTACAAATTATGTCATCTGTGAATAGAGACCCTCCCTGGTCTGGATGCCTTATGCTGCCTCTCTTGTCTAATTACCCCTGTTTTATCTTCTGTAGGAAGCTGAAGAGAAGCCTTTAGAACTGGCATATTTATTTTGTTGCTATTCTTAACACCAAAGCCATTAGCCTGTCACCACTAAGAAAAATATTGGGTGCTCTGTTAGGATGTGGAACTTGGTTTGCATAAGCATTTGACCATGAAAAACGAGTAGGGTTTTCTTCATAAGCTTTATCTGCATCTTTTAAACTAACCCAACTGCAGTTTGTATTCCCTAGCTCACCCTCATTATACCTTCAGGTACCAGTACATAGAGTCAGTGGTCCTCTCCAGTGTTTGTAGTGAGATACCTGCATAATCAGATAATGATCATGCCTCATAAGCTAGAATCCCTCTTTCACAAAATCACCTCCAAACTTCTAGGAGTTAAATCAATCAAACATTTTTGTGTGTGTGATGAGAAGTGGGACATTGAAAACATACTCTGAGGAAATCCAGAAAACCATAAGGATATACTTTAGAAATCTGTACTCTACCAAATTGGAAAAAATTAAAATAAAATGAATAAATGTCTTGATATATACTACTAAATACTTGATATATTCTATTAAAGTTAAATCAAAATAAGCAATTTAAATGAAGTTATAACTCTAGTAAAATAGAAGAAATAAAAAGTCTCCCTGCCAAAAGAAGCCAAGGACCAGATGGACCCAACACAGAAAGTCTACCAGACTTTCAAAGAAGAATTAATACCAATGTTCCTCAAATTATTCTCCAAAATAGAAACAAAAGGAGCATGACCTAATTCTTTTTAATGAGGCCACAATTACCCTGATATTTAAACCACACAAAAAGACCCAACAAAGAAAAAGAATTACGGAGCAATTTCCCTATAGCATATATGAACATATGTACAAAAATCCTCAATAACATACTTGCAAATTGAATCCAAAAACACATCAAAAAACAGCATCCATCACCATCAAGTAGACTTCATACCAGAGATACAGGGATGGCTCAACACTTGTAAACTGATAAATTTAACCCACCACATAAAATGACTGAAAGACAAAAACCACATGATCATCTCGTAGATGCAGAAAAGGCCTTTGACAAAATCCAACACCCCTTCATGATAAAAGTCCTGAAGAGACTAGGGATAAAAGGGACATACCTCAATATAATAAAGTCAATTTACAGAAAGCCAACAGCCAACATCAGCCAAAGCAGAGAAACTCAAACATTTATACTAAAACCAGAAACAAGACAAGGTTGTCCACTCTCTCCATACTTATTCAATACAGTACTTGAAGACTTAGACTAGAGCAATAAAACAACTAAAGGAGGTCAAAGGGATACAAATAGGAAAGGAAGAAGTGAAAGTATCTCTATTTTCGGATTTCAGGATTTTATACATAAATGACCCTAAAAACAACAGGAAAGTTCTACAGCTGATAAAAACTTCCAGTAAACCAGAATAAAACAAAATTAAGTCACAAAAATCAGTAGTCTTTGTATATAAAATGGCAAATACTGAGAAAGAAATAAGAAAAACAATAACTTTCACCACAGCCTCAAAAAAAAAAAAAAAACCTATCTAGAAGTAACTTTAAACAAGTCTGTGAAAAATTTGTACAATAAAGCTTTAAGACACTGAAGAAATATGAAAGAAATCTAAGTGGTATCAGCAAATAAGGAGGAAGACAAATTCCAACTAAACATCCTCACAACCAAGAGAAACCTCCAGTGCCAGGAACAGGCTATATCTAATTTAGTTGTTGGCCAAACCGCCCTCATAAAAGTCCCCAAACAACCCCATCTATTGCCAAGGCTATTGGTTGCTCCCCACAAAGTGATGGTCGTGCCTTTTTGCTGAAGACAACACTTACATAACTCACTGAACATGGAGAAGTCAAAGTGGTGCCTAACTAGATCCTTCATCTCTACTGACTAATGTAGTACTGGAAGGTATACTGCATGCTACCAGAGGAAAAGGGTAATTACCAACCAATACAAAACCTGTGCTCTACAATGGTGAATTTCCTGAAGGGTACACTGGTATAAGAGTGACACAAACATGGGAGCAATCAACCACTCACTACCTGATGGGATTTAAGACTGACTCCATGAGATGAAATGCATGCCTGATGCTGCTCAGGAGGCCAAGAACCTTAAACTAGATAGGCCATGGACCTAGGGGAAAGCCTAACACTTCTGTTCTTCTAAAGGAATGTAGCAATACAATAAATTCTGCTATATTCATAGATCAGTGTTTTGCTCAGCCATCATCAGAGAAGTTTCCTTCTACAGCAGATGGAAACAAATACTACAGAAACCTACAACAGGACAATGCACAGTGAGAGACCTTTAAACACTCAGTCCTAAGAAGGATCAGGGAACTCTGTGGAAGGTGGAGAGATTGCTAGAGCTGGTGGGAACAGAAGACACCAAAGAAATGAGAGTTTCTAGACACAACAGGATGAAAGCACTAAAAGCTCATAGACACGGTGGCAGCATGTCCAAGCCAGATGGGATCCCAGGAATGAGAGAAGTGGACAAAGCCCATCCGTAACCCAAATACTATCTTCAGTTGACAACTGCTCACAAAGAAAAAATCATTTTTTCCTACTGAATCTCATTGGGTATACAAAACACACTTAAGAGCAAGCTCCTTCCTAGCAGTAGACACCCAACACAAAATAAACTTATTAGTATTTTTGGAGGTTTTTCATCCCATAATGCTTTGTCTCAGCATTTTTTACCTTACAGATATTTTTCTTATTCATTATGGTTTCCAGTTCTGTTTTGTTTGAGATTTCTGTGTATGTATAATATGAATGCATGTATCTCTGTATTTGTTTCTTGTGCTTTTTTTGCTTTTTTTATTTTTGTTTTTTAATTATTATAGTATATTTTTATTAAAATTTTATTCATTTACATCCTACTCATTCCCCCCTCCCAGTCATGACCTTCCTCAACCCTTCACCTATCCTCCCTCCCCTTCTCCTCTGAGTGGGTAGGGGCCCCTGGGTACTTCGAAAGTCTCTGTCTCAAGAGGTTATGTGCTTCCTCTTCCACTGAAGCCAACCAAGGCAGCACAGCTAGAACATATCCCCAAAACAGGCAAAAGCTTTTGAGATAGCCCCCACTCCAGTTGTCTGGGACCATCATGAAGGCCAAACTGCACATCTGCTACATATGTTCAGGGAGGCCTAGGTTCAGCCCATGTATGTTCTTTGGTTAGTGGTTCAGATTCTGAGAGCCCCAAGAATCCAGATTAGTTGACTTTGTTGGTCTTCCTATGGAGTTTCTATCCCCTTCAGGGCCCACAATCCTTCCTCCTATTCTTCCATACAAGTCCCCAAACTCCATCCACTGTTTGGCTGTGGGTGTCTGTATCTGTCTGCATCAGCTGCTGGGGGGAGCCTCTCAAAAGACAACATGTTCCTGTCTGCAAACATAACAGAGTATGATTAATGTTAGGGACTGGTGCTTGCCCATGAGATGGGTTGAAAGCTGAGCGAGTTATTGCTTGGCCATTCCCTCAGTCCCTCCCCTGTGCCTGTATTTCTTGTAGAGGGGATACATTTTGGGTTGAAAGTTTTGTGGGTGGGTTGGTGTCTCTATTGCTCCACTGGGGTTCCTCTTCAGGTTCCATATCCCTAGTGTAGTGAGTTACAGCTAAGGTCACCTCCATTGATTCTTGCCTGCCTCCCTTATCCCAGGTCTATGTATAGACCTATTCTTGTTTGTTTGTTTATTTGTTTCTTTTATATGTCTGTCTTAGGGTTTTCTGCTGTGAACAGAGACCATGACCAAGGCAACTCGTAGACAACACTTAATTGGGGCTGGCTTACAGGTTCGGAGGTTCAGTTCATTATCATCAAGGTGGGAGCATGGCAGCATCCAGGCAGGCATGGTGCAGGCAGAGCTGAGAGTTCTACATCTTCATCTGAAGACTGCTAGAAAACTGACTTCCATGTAGGAAGGGTTTTAAAGCCCAAACCCACAGTGGCACACCTACTCCAACAAGGCCACACCTACTCCAACAAAGCCACACCTCCAAATACTGCCCCTCCCTGGGCTAGGACATACTCAAACCACCACAATGTCTGTTTTCTTTCTTCTTTTTGTTTTGATTGTTTTTGGGTTTTGGTTTTGGGTTTTTGTGAAGTCCTGGCTGTTCTAGAACTTGCTCTGTAGACCAGAGTGACCTTAAACTCAGAGATCCACCTGCCTTTGCCCTCCAGCGTGCTGGGATTAAAGATGTGTATCGGGGCTGGAGAGATGGCTCAGAGGTTAAGAGCACTGTCTGCTCTTCCAGAGGTCCTGAGTTCAAATCCCAGCAACCACATGGTGGCTCACAACCATCTGTAATGGGATCTGGTGCCCTCTTCTGGCCTGCAGGCATACATGCAGGCAGAATATTGTATATATAATAAATAAATCTTTAAAAAAAAAAAAAAAAAAAAAAGCCGGGCAGTGGTGGCGCACACCTTTAATCCCAGCACTTGGGAGGCAGAGACAGGCGGATTTCTAAGTTCAAGGCCAGCCTGGTCTACAGAGGGAGTTCCAGGACAGCCAGGGCTACACAGAGAAACCCTGTTTCAAAAAACCAAAAAAAACCAAAATAAAGATGTGTATCATCACGCCCAGCTGTTTTCTAATGAGAAAGAAAGACAAGGTGTGGTGCTCTTGGGTTAACAAGGAGGATCTGGGGGAGCTGACAGAGGGGAAACTAATCAGAATACGTTGAACTTAAAAACTATTTGCAATAAAAAAAAATTACATCAGATCTAAAAGTCCCATCTATACTAGTGATATGTGATTATTTTCTTGTAATCAAAGACTCCACAATAGCACAAATAGAGAGCCTTTCTCTTTCTTGTGATATTCAGAGTAGGTAGGTAGAGCAGAATGTGAAGAAAGCCTTCTCTTTGAGGTTCCCTAGGGATGAGCGACCTACCTTAACTTTCACACGCTGCTTTAGACTACTGTTGTCGGCTGCGTGGTTGAAGCTGGCTCAGCCTACCTGCAGGAGATTAGAACGAAAAAGAGGAAAACCTACGCCCAATTTTCTTAAATGCAAGACTCATGCTGTGTTTCAGAATTTATATGGGTTATGTCCTTAGTAAAAACTAAAGTACACAACCCAGAACTCACTCTTATAAGACTGGAAAAGACAGTCCGTCACTGGTCCAGGGGACGTGTGTCCAGCTGGTAAGAGTAGCTGTTAGAAAATAAGTAAAATGAGCCGGGCAGTGGTGGTGCACGCCTTTAATCCCAGCACTTGGGAGGCAGAGGCAGGCGGATTTCTGAGTTCGAGGCCACCCTGGTCTACAGAGTGAGTTCCAGGACAGCCAGGGCTACACAGAGAAACCCTGTCTCGATAAACCAAAAACAAAAACAAAAAAATTAAAAAGAAAGAAAATAAGTAAAATGAAGTAATCAGTATTTGAGATAACTAGCAGAATCTGCCAACAATCATGAATTAGTTAAAAATGAATATTAAAAATATTTAACATGAAATGCCATCTTATGAATGTGCTTTTTATTAGCATATATTCATTGTACAAAACAGTGACTTTTACAAGGAAATTTTCACACATGCATTTTTATGTACTCTAATTATATTCATTGCCTGTTACCCCCCTTGTCTCTCATCCCGTCTGTCTTCTTCCCCAATAGTAGCTCTTCTACTATTATGGGGTACCTGAGGAGAAAAACTCCCAAGAGACCTGATTAAGCAGAATAGAGTCTTCATTAACCACCAGCCCCAAACAGATTAATAGGAAGCAACCCTGACTTCCATTTGGTTTAAGTTTTTAAGGGTTTGAAAAAACCACAATTGTAATGTATACAGAAAAGCAGCATTGTTTGCAGAGGCTGTTTACAGAAGTGGAGAGGTAACAGCTATGGTCAGGCAGTTCACCTTTAGCTAAAGGTCATATTGTACAGGAGAATACAGGACTGGTTCAGAGACCAGTTTACCCTAGGAATTTAGGGCTAGTACAGAAACCAGTTTTACCCAGGACAGTTTTAACACTTATTCTTTGGAATATTTTCATGAGATGGTATAACTATAGTTCAGTAGCCCACTACACTACTTCCATGACTTTTTAAAACTCAAATTCAACATAGGTTGTTTTTCTTTTTGAATCTGGCTTATTTTGTTAATGTGATGATCTCCAGTTCCACTCATTTTCATGCAAATGTCATGGGTTCATTCATCTTTGTGGGTGAGTTAATATTCCACTGTATAGATATCACATTTTTTTTAATCCATTGGTCCATTGTAGAAATGTAAACTTGTCCAGAAACTTTGAAAAGCAATATGGAGGTTCCTTAGAAAACTTAAATTAAAATATGATATGAACAGCAAGGGTAGGAAACTAACCAAAGTAGCCATGGCATCAAAGCCCAAATGGGTTCAATTTGTTCACAAACTGAACAATCTGTTATTTCCCCACTAATATTTGTAGAAATAGTGAGAGGTCTAAAAATGGTCAACAACAAGCTATGTTTTGATGAACTCTAAAAGCTTTTATTTCATATGGGCATATGTTATATTTGCTTCTGTAAAACAAATTATCTCAACAAGAACTCAGAGCAACAGCCATACAGCAATTAATGCCGACCTTTGACTTCCTCAGCAACCATGCCCCAGGTTCAGAAATGAGTTAGGGGTTTCAGGTGTAATCGTGACATAGGAAACCCCCCTCGCTGTTTTAAAAAGCTGATTTCAACATGTTTAGATGCCCTTTGACTGTCTACAGCAGCTTAACAAAGCTGAAAATTTGATGAGAACCAATAATTGCATTCATGGAACACCTGTTTGAAAGGGGAAGACAAATAAGAAAAGTCCCATGAACCTGTCTCAGAAACAGGGGCTTCTGAAAACTAGCACAAAACATTCTCGAGCCTAAAATTGTTGTGCAGTATTCACCAGAAGACTGCTTACACATGGGTTTAAGCCAATAGAAAGTCTTTATTAGCTGGCCGGTAACTACACTGGAATAGTGTAGCACTGAGCCTTTCTCAGGGTGAGCACACAAAAACCATGTTCTGATGTGAAGCACTTTCGTTAACAAGAACAGTTAGCTAGAAGTGAAACTCTAAAAGCTAAAAAGCAAGGTTAGTACATTTTGATATTTTCCCAGAACTCTACGGACTTTGATGGATTCGGCCTTTGGTTTAGTTTTGGCAGGTGATGCTGTCTACCTGCTGAGTTTTACAACCTGAATGGTATTTCCAACATAGAGTCAGTTGTGCTAAGGTCTGGGGCCCTGTTACAAAATTTTCTAAAGCATGTTAGAGTTCCAGTAGACACTGTGAAGTATTTATAAACTTGTCTGTGGGGAAAACTGTAATGTTTGGAGGTTTGCCATGGTGGCTGCCTTTCATTAAATATAGCTAGAACCCATTTTAGGAGTTAAAAATGTAGAAAGTATTTTTGGATCAGTTGTATAAAATAAACACTGTTTCCTTTATTTTTATTTATTTATTTATTTATTTATTTATTTATTTATTTATTTATTTATTGGTTTGGTTTTGGTTTTGGAGACAGGTTTTCTCAGTATGGCCCTGGCTGTCCTAGAAATGACTCTATAGACAAGGCTGGCCTAGAACTCAAGAGGTTTGCCTGCCTTTGCCTCTCAAATTCTGGGATTAAAAGCACGTGCCACCACCACCCAGCTAAAAGATTTTTCATAGATAACTGTCTAAGGGAGTTGCATAAAATCAAAGAGACACGATTACAAACTAATTCAAAAGGATGGTATAGATGGTTAAATACATTGAATTCCAGACTAAAACAGTTAGAACTTTCGACACTCAAGATGCTTACTTTATGAGAAGCAAAGTGTGTAGGTATGGGCTTGATTACCATGGTGAAGTCTGGGAAAAGGAAATTCAACATCCTGAGTCCTTGGCTTTTCTGTTACATCCAGTATTTTTTAACACATCTCCTTCCACTAAATTTGCATTTTAAGACTTGGGATTGAGTTTCCCCAGGGCTTAGCAAAAACTCTGGTATCTATATTTGATAAAGGTGAAAGAATGAAGAATAAATAGCCTGTTTAAGTCAGCAGCTCTCAACCTGTGGTCCAGACCCTTTGGTAAACCTCTGTCTCCAAAAATATTTACACTACAAATTGAAACAGTAGCAAAATTACAGTTCTGAAGTAGCAACAAAAATAATTTTATTGCTGGGGGTCACCACAACACAAGAAACTGTATTAAAGGACCGCAGCAATTAGGATAGTTGAGAACCACTGGTTTAAGTCAACATTACGTGTGATGAGAAAGGAAGATTGATTTGAATCCTTTACTCATAAATGTCTTAATTACTAAGAAAATGTTCCCCAAAAAACCCAAAACAAAACACACAATATTGACAAGATGAGAAATCTGGACTCTGATTACCCCAGTATTCCAGAACTTGGATCCAAATCCACTCAATTAGTGGTGGCTCTCTGGAGCAATGCAGAGAAGAGACAGAAAGACAGATAATCAAAGCTTCTTCAAACTTCTTGCTTTTACATTTTCTAATGTTAATGTAGAAAGAAAAATTCTATGAAGTGGAACAGTCTTAATTAGTTAAGTCCTAATTAGATAACACTAGAGTCCTGTATTCAAATATACAAGACCCCAAAGGCAGGAGCACAGAGATGACAAAGGATTGTTCTTTCGTTTCAAATCGATGATTTTAAAATACCAACTACGTTAGTTGGAAAGACGTCAGACACTACAGCCTGCTGTCTGCCCCTATGCTTATGCTTTATCCTTGGATGGAGCAACATACTCAGCACCACTCTCGAAAAGAAGGAAATGAATACATTGTTTCTTGGAAACGGGAAGGAGTATGGAAGGAACGCGAAAGTATCTTAATCCCAATTCTTAATGTAAAGTTTGTACATAGCACCTCAAAAAACAAAAAACAAAAACACACCAATCGTTGGGAATCTCTCAAGGATAAAGCAGAACATAACACTGGATGCTAATATATAGAACCCAAGTTTAACCTAAGAGCAGACCAGAGAAGATCTGCAGCTTAAAGGACTGAAATATAAATAATTCGTGAAATGAGAAACACAGATACTGAATGTCACATGAGTCACACTGTTGTTACTATGCTGCTGCTGTCGTGATGAAGGTACCATATAAACGTCTTTGTCTTCAATACATTCTCTTGGTTACCAGTAAGTACACATGGCGAGGAGCTGCAAGTCCAGTATGGAAAACTCCCATAATGCCTCCCAAATGCTCCTGGACCCCAGGAACTTCGAAAACACACGCCTTCTTTGGAAGCAGGCACGGGATAGTAAGGACAGCAGCTCCGCCTAACCGGTCCTGGGATCAACGTCCCAGGCCTGCGGGACAGCCCCTAACCCGGTCCTCCTCCGTCGGACAGGCGTGGGGCGGCCGAAAGACTGCGCGTGGCGCTCTGTGGCCTGGGGTCTCCCTTGCTCATTTTCCTCCATGACCTGACTTTACGCAATTGCTCCAAACTGATAAAACACGCCCCTCTCGTGACGTAAGCACGGTTGCATGCGGAAGTCCGGCCTTGTTTCCGATCAGGTCCTAGCAGCTCTGAAAAGTAACCTGACATATTATGTAGGACATTTGCAACTTGCCAAATCAGTCACATGTAAAATAATTATTTTAAGGCTAACAAATCAATTCTACGTTACTTTTATCTACTAGTATCAGAAAATATAACACTTTTCAGTGCCTCTCGAGCACATGTTCTTAGCTAGCGTTAAGCACCTTAAATAGAGAGCGCGTGCGCGGGCAGGCCGCCGCCGAACGCCTGCTTGATTTCCTAGCCACTTTGCGTCCTCCCAGGGAGCGTCAGTGCTGGAGCAAGGCAAGCATGGGGAAGGTGAACGTGGCCAAGCTAAGGTACATGAGCCGCGATGACTTCAGAGTTCTGACTGCGGTAAGGAGTACACCTTTCTTGCTTATCCATTCAGTGACGTCCTCTTCCTGCCATCCTAAGGTCGCTGGGAGCTGAGTGAGGGCTCTGGTCTGTGAATTGTTTGCCGAGGCTGGAATCTGGGTAAAGGGCACCAAGGTCTGACTTCCATGAAGCCTTGTGGAAAAAGAACTATCTTTTCCTAAATATGGTTTATCCTTTCAGCTTCTTTTGCTCCAGACGTGCTTGCGTCTCTGTGTCCCGGGAAATTTCCTTGATTTTTGGCTTCCATACTGGGGGGCGGGGGGGGTTAGAGGCCTGTTGAGCCCCCAGTAATAGACCCAGCCGTGTAATGTTAAAAAAAAAAAAAAAACACGTTTGTTAGGTTTCACTGACACATTTAGGCTGTTCAGCCGAGTGCAAAACAAAGGAGGAAAGGAGATGCATCTTCATCCACAAGCAATTCGTTAACAATGTAATTATCATTGTAATAAGGACGGTGAAGATAACAAAAGGTAAAAAAAAAAAAAAAAATAGAAAGTATCCATGTGTTGGAAGGGGAGAGAAGAGTACTGTCTTTGAGTTTTATAATGGTAGAGACTGAAACTAAGAATCTTGTCTTTACTATTAATCAAACTACAAAGTTTGTCCCTAACCCCGAATCAAGGGAATATTACCTACAGGAGAAGAGGTTTTCTTGGAGAGAGTTGGAGGCAAATAACAGCAAAAACCCAGAGCTGGGAGGGAAAGTCTTCATAGAGAAGAAAGGCCAGTATGGTTCGGTCTAATGGTTGGGGACATGCATGGAAAATGAGAACCAAACCATATAAACGATGTGTATGGAAGCCCGTGAATATTTTAATTAGGAAAATGGCAAAATCTGCTTGTGTAGTTTTAGTATTGTGGCACAGAGATCAGGACATAAATCTATGAAATGTGAGTTGCCTGGTTCGTGTATTATTTTAAGCCTTTGTAGCCAAGTTAAATAGGTCGCATTTATAAATAAATCACATGCAAGGCCCGCTTGAACTTTGTCGTGCACTTCTTTTTTCCTATAGCTTCCTTCATTAACCTGACTTTTTCTTTAAATGGTATTTTTTAAATAATGGCTTTCCTTTTCCTCAGCCCATTCACTCATCTCTCTGTGTCTGACAAAAATAGAGTAGTCCAGAAGTGTATTGGAGGGGAGGCAAGGACAGAACAAAAAAAAACGAGTTAAACTTTCAAATGTTCAGTTATGGTGGGACACCAGAGTAACAGATTTTCCTTCCGGAATTTCTCCGCTCCCTAAAGAATTACCTCATCCCTGAACGTAACATTCTGGCTCAGATGGATGCCACCAGTGTTGTCTTCTCTTGCCCGCCCCCTCCTTCTATGAAATTCTTTGCCTCTATATCAATTAACATTTTTGACTTGTTGCACGTTAATGTAAACTCCCCCCCCCCAGCTATTCACATTCCCATCTCGTTTATATTTTTAATAAACCTTTTTCTTCACTTCAGAAATTTGACTCTTCATTCCTTTTACTCTCCCAAACGCTGTTGTCTGACTCTCCCATACTACCTACTAAAGAACTTTCATTTAATGGAGAACAGTCTAGAAAGACCCCTGACCTGAACCTCAGGCCTCCACACAATGCACACACATGGAAAACATACCACATATGACGGGGCGAAAAATCTTTAATCCCCCCTTCCATTACCACCTCCAACTGGCCCTTGCTACTTACTGTTTCATCATAGCGAGGGCACTATATTAATTCTCTAGTACATTCCTTTCAGGTGTTGTCCATTTTACTTTTGTATATTCCTGCTAGATTAATGTCCTAAATATAACTACTTAAGTTTGTATGTCTCTCTCTCCCTGTGTCCGTCTGTCTGTCTCTCCTTTGTTTTGTTTCTTTTCTGTAGCTCTGACTGTTCTGGAACTCACTCTGTAGACCAGACTGGCCTTGAACTCAGAGATCTGACTGCCTCCGCCTCCAGAGTGCTGTGATTAAAGGCATGTGCCACTGTGCCTGTCACTCTTTCCATATCTCTTTTGCCCGCACATCTTTAAGAGTTCCCCAGTACAAGGCTCTTGCCCTTTTGTTTCTTAGGGAGAAGTGTTTTCTAGCCTTAATTGCATGGGCTCTATGTGCCATAGCGTGCTGACTGCTTCTACGTCAGTGTCCCTTGTGTTAGGTAGATTCCATTTCTAAAACTCTTCTTCCAACAGTGCTTTGTGACCCTCCCTTGTACTCATTCTCAGATGTCCCTCCTTTCTTGAAAGTGATCTCTCAGCTAGAATTCGCGTTCTGTCCTGAGCTGCTGCTTCTGATTCTCCAGGGATAAACATTCTCCCCAGTAGTTACCAAAATCCATGCCTACATGCTGTGCGTTGTCATTGATGCTTAGTATCTGAAACAGCTGTCGCTTTTTAAGACAGGTGTGTAGGTGTTAAGTAGTTTAATATCAGCCATGTGTCGTTAACCTTTCAAGAACTGAATTTTTACTCCGGAAGTTGAGAGGCAACATCACTATTAACTGTATTTATCAAGAATGAATTTAACATGGTGGAGACAAGAATGCCTGTATTGTAGAATTATAGTCACATGCTGCTTTAACCTTTTTCTTTTGCCACAGGACATGTGTTCAACAATAATATCCTAAGATCCTAGTGTCCATTAGTACTGTGTAGCCTACACCTGCTTAACAGTACGTTCCTCACAATCTGGGCCTGTTAAGCATCACAGCTGTAGCTAGAGGTCTACTTAAGGCTGCATAGCTATGGCTAGAGATCCACTTAGTTGAGAGAGTTTCAAGAGCCTAATTTCTCAGCAGCATTTTAATAGCCAAGGCTTTGTGTTACTTATGCATCATACTGATTCCTTTCATTTCAGGTTGAAATGGGCATGAAAAACCATGAAATTGTCCCTTGCAGTTTGATTGCTTCCATAGCCAGCCTGAAACACGGAGGCTGTAATAAGATTTTAAGAGAATTGGTGAAGCATAAACTTATAGCGTGGGAACGTACTAAAAGTAAGTATTTTATATAACACTTGTCAATCTTCAGCTAATCGGCTTTCTGTAGAGCTGACCTTCAAAGGACATGAAGTACAGGTTGCCTGATTAGACAGCCAAGAACTGACATATTCTTCTGCCATTCAAATTGGTCAAAACAATCCCAGAGTCCACTCAAATCAAAGAGGGCAGAGAAAGTGTCGA
The DNA here is from genome assembly GCA_028551405.1 of Uromys caudimaculatus. Lineage (NCBI taxonomy): Eukaryota > Metazoa > Chordata > Mammalia > Rodentia > Muridae > Uromys > Uromys caudimaculatus. Next base: position 11,812,574 of record CM052717.1, on the reverse strand, counting down.
GACTGTGCTGCAGAACAGATCAGATAGTCCTAAGTTACTACACCTTTGGAAAATTCAGCCTGTCACGGGACTCTAGAGCACTGCTTCTCAAACCATCTGTGATGAGGCTCGAGGGTTTGAAAACCTGTCTCAGATCTTTTATGAATAGAAGGTAAGGTAGTTACTGGAAAAAGTAAAGGGGATAATGGTTATCTACAAAAGCAGGCATAAATCCATTGGCAGTTCAATATAAAGTATTTTGAACTTAGATACTTTCAGTTTAAGTGCATATCTTGTCACAGACCCTCAAACCGGTATCCATCCGTGAATCATACTGTACTAGAGAAGAAACCTCGAACTTACAAGTCTGGGCCAATCAGTTTCACTAGCTGGTATTTCCCAACTCTAAATGCTGCTTGCCTTGTGTTGATGTGTCTTGATGTTTCAGTGCAGCTAATGTTCTTTCCTGATTTTTGTCTAGCTGTCCAAGGCTATCGGTTGACAAATGCTGGCTATGATTACCTAGCTTTGAAAACGCTGTCTTCTAGACAGGTAGTTGAGTCTGTTGGAAACCAGATGGGTGTTGGCAAAGAGTCAGGTATGTACTGATAGTATTGTTGAAAGCATGTCTTTGCTTAAGTTTTTATTCTACTTTTGAGGACTTCTCTTTGGTTTTGTTTCATAGTCCAACAATAACAAGTGAGAAACTTGGTTGTAAGCAATACAGATCAGGCACATAGCTTGCTATATTCATTAACAGTAATTTAGTAGGTTATAACTGCCTCCATAAGTCCATCACTATCATTTCAGTAGTACCAAGAAATAATTCCCATCTGTGGTTTTGAGGTTTGTTTTTTTTTTGAGGGGGTGGGGGGATGGTTTGGTTTTTGGTTTGTTGGTTTTTTTTTGGTTTCCTCCCACTTTGTTGCTCTGGACTAAACTCAGGGTTCATACATCCTAGCATGTGCTTTACCACTCACCTACACTTTGGGCCCTAATTTTCTTCTAATATTTTAAATCTTTGGTGGATATTTGTTCTCTATTTTATATGTGATAGGTTATGCATTTGTCCTAATTAAAAATTACATACCTAAAGAAGATAGTAAATAACAATACCACAGGCACATTTTTCTGTCACAGCAACACAAAACTAAAAGCATTTTAAAATATCATTGAGCAAATAATTGTATATTCATCTACTTCCTCTGTGGAAGAAAGGAATGACAAATAGGATGATTCTTCTTTGAACTGTAGCCTGGGAAAGGAGATGCTTCCTTTTGAACCATGGCTTCCTTTTTTGTCCTGTGCAATTTTTCCTGTCTAATTTACATTGTCTAAACCGAGGAAGCACAATTAAACTTGGAGATAAGATCACTGTCAAAACTGCCCCCAAAAGGGTCCCTGTGGACTTTTACATGGTTTGAGTGCCTTCTGTGTTTGTATCTAAATTTTGCTCTACATAATGCTACATGGGACGCTGGGTTGGAGGCGGGAGAGCATGTGCGCGTGAACATGGATGTGGATGTATAAATACAATAGAATATCTCCTGTAGGTAACCGAACTTTCCTATTAATTTGCTTTTGCATTCAGTCATTTGAACTTAAAATTATGAATTAACTATTGTAAATACTTCAGTTATAAGAAAACTAAGTCCTTAGGAAACAGATTCTATTTAAAGTATTTTTTAATTTTTAAGAAATTAGTTAAATGGTAAAATGGAAAGCATTAACATTGCAAAAATAGAAAATACAATAAAATGAGTCTTATTTTAAATCCACATTTCAGTTAATTTTTCGTTGATTAGATCCCTTAGCTAAGACTATTTCTTATTTAATCTGAGAAATTTCCTGTATAAATACAACTACATTTGCATGTATTCAGGATTATTTTTGTGTTCACATATGATTGTAACCAAGAGTGAAAGTAATTCAGGATTCTATACTTTAATTTTTATCTGCTTTTCATTCTTGCTGATACCTGCTCAGTCAGGTATCTTTTTCATAATTGTATCTACTTTTTCGGTGGGTGGGTACTCTTCAGCTGCATTTTACCAGATTCCGAGCAGTAGTGATTTGAGTTTCACTCATTCTTCATTGTAAGTAGTAATGGAAGTCCCTATCTTTAGATACATACATTAGAATTTATTTAGTGCTTCAGTGTGGGAATTTTTGAGGAGCACAATTCATTCCATAGTGGTAAAAATATATAAATTTTAATATTACCAAGTTTCAAAATGTGTACTGACTTATGTTATATATTCTGTCAGTAAGGTATGATAGCCTGCTTTTAATAGAAATACAATTAAAATTTCTTAAAATACTTAGAATGTGTTCTAAATGTCAGCATTACAAATAACTTTCTTTGATAGTTGGCAAACTACTTATTAAGGAGATTTACTTACAGGGTTATATTCTAATGCATTGGTCATCAAAGCAGTTGAATTGAACATATTGAAATAGGTATTAAATTAGCTTCTCATGGACTGAGGATGTAATCTCATGATAGAGCAGTCACCTGCTGTGCAAGGCCCGTGTTAGATCCCTAGCCCAGAGAGTATTCAGGGGAAATCACTTTTTTAACTAGAAATGCTTTCTCAATGAATTAATGCTTGGTTTGACATAATGATAAATGTAATTAAACGAACATCTTTGAAAGCAGGGGTACCCATTGGCTAAGTACCTCTCTGCTTTTATTTACAATTACAGATGAACACATTCTGGGTTGTCATTTAGTGTATGAGGTGTGTTGCCCAAGAATAATTACCAGTAGCAAAGATACTAGATACAGATAAAGGCAAATGAAGTTAGAACTATTTAACCAGTTGTAGCAAAAGTATGCTAACAATGCTTTTACAATTTTTGCTCTAGATATTTACATTGTTGCAAATGAAGAAGGGCAGCAATTTGCACTGAAGCTTCACAGACTGGGAAGAACTTCCTTTCGAAATCTGAGAAACAAGCGTGATTACCATAAGCACAGGCATAGTGTTTCTTGGCTTTATTTATCTCGCCTCTCTGCCATGAAGGAATTTGCCTATATGAAGGTATTTTTTTAATGATTTTACTTTTCTCAAAAGAAAGAAAGAAAGAAAGAAAGAAAGAAAGAAAGAAAGAAAGAAAGAAAGAAAGAAAGAGAGAAAAAATGTAGCTCATTTTAGCCAAACTTAGAAAGATCTTAATGACAAGTATCTCTCTGACCCCAGACTCAGTCCCTACACTCAACTTGAACTCTTTTGATTATGCTCTTTTCCCAGCGGCTTCCTCTTAATGAAGGCATTTATTGTTATGCAAATTTATGTGTGTGACTCTGAATATCCTTTTTATTGAAAATGGTATCTGGAAATCTTGGTGTTGGCACAACTAAATTTAACAAAATAACATAGTTATGTCTAGTAGTGTTTGTTAAATCTACTTCATTGTGTTAGAATTTCCTTCATTATTTTTACGTGTGTGTGTGTGTGTGTGTGTGTGTGTGTGTGTGTGTGTGTGTAGACAACTTGCAGGATTCACTTATCTCCTAAGGATCTCTGGGATGGGATGCAGGTAACTGTGTGCCTTTACTCACTTGACCACTTAGGTTTCAGTTTGATTGAGTAGTTTATTTATTTAATCTGGCCCTTAAATTGCTAACAGTGGTAGGAGAATTTCTTAAAGCAGTATAAATAAGCAATTCTGATATTGTATGTTACATTCTTTTATAGTGTAAGGTAGCAACTTGGCAGAAATCATTAGACATTCCCTCCAAACTGTAGTGGGTGCTGTTTAAGTGACCCCATTGAAGGTGCAGAGAACTTGGTTGCAAACAAGTACTCGCCTCAAGTGCACTGATGTTTTCCCAAGAGGAAGAGGAAGATAAAGGTTAAGCTGTGACTTAAGAGCTGCACTGTAACAGAGTCTAGACCAGTGGTTCTCAGCCTTCCTAAGCCTGTAACCCTTTACTACAGTTCCTCATGTTTTGGTGACCCTCAACCATAAAATTATTTTTATTGCTACTTTATAACTTCATAGTAATTTCGCTACTGTAAATGTAAATATCTGTGTTTTTCAATGATCTTAGGCAACCCGCCCCCCCCAAGGGATTTCAACCCACGGGTTAAAAATTACTATTGGAGACAACTATTCATAATCTTTAAGATTATATTAGTTTGCTGTTTTGCGGCCAAGACATGTTGGTGCACAACTCTTTGGTTTTTCGAGACAGGGTTTCTCTGTGTAGGATGCACAACTCTTTAAAAATAAAATAAACAAAAATTTCTGGGAAGTAGAGTGCATTTCAACCTATCCACAGGAGGTGGTGGTTAGGTAGAAAGCTTTTAAAACTAAGTACTGCGGTACTGCAAGGAAAAGGGGTGGCTAGGAGATCACTAGTCTAGACCGCTTGAAGGTGGGAAGGTACCAGACACAAAGAGCAGTTTATATGTTATGGTTGAAGTGAAGAGGAACATGTATGAACTGAATGAGAGTTGATGAATCCATGACGCTGGATTTGATTTGACTTTAAGGAAAGGACTTTGCCGAAGATCAAAATTGGCCAAGACATGAATGGATGTGAGCCTTGGGGGGGGGGGGTTACTGAAGTGACTGTCCCGGTTATATTTTTGGTACTGACTGATTCAATTGTACTAGACAGTTGAATTAAAGAGAATTTTGAAAACTGGTCAACAGAAATACAAAAGTGGTTCAGACTGAAATAAAATATCTACATCCATTGTAGATACTTTTAAATTATGCGTTGGCGTAAACAGCATCCAGTCTGATATTGGTCCTTTCAGCCTAGACTGCCATGATGTATCCACTTGTCAGTTATGTGCATCACACAGTGTAATCTGAAGAGCATCAGTGAATTACAGACTAAATGCCTGACCTTCGAGAGAGCTTACTTCTTATGCCAGGAAACGTAAATCAAAATTTGTTGCTACTACAAATACATATCAACAAATGACAGACTTTAAAAAACAGAAAGGAAATATCCTAAGGGATTATAGGACTTTGTTTACATTCATTTTTGTAACTTAATGTACATAATACACTGTAATTGTATGTTTTAAGAGGGAAAGTCAATTCAAAGGAACTTAGATTAGTTTTATGCATAGCTAATTCTTGCAGTAAGTAAACCATGCATTAAATACCCGAAGGTCGACTTCATTTTGTAAAGCCTTGTTTTAGATAGATACGTTCTTTTAAAGACACTGTTTTATTAGCTTCTCATATTTTTCTGTTTTAGGCATTATATGAGAGGAAATTTCCAGTTCCAAAGCCAATTGATTACAATCGCCATGCAGTAATCATGGAGCTTATTAATGGTTATCCCCTGTAAGTACTCAGTAAGCCTGAAAGCATAGATCCTAGCAGATGAATTTTTTTCTTTCTTTCTTTCTTTTTTTCTTTTTTCTTTTTTTTTAAATTTTATTTATTTCATGTATATGAGTATACTGTAGCTGTCTTCAGACACACCAGAAGAGGGCATCAGATCCCATTAGAGATGGTTGTGAGTCACCATGTGGTTGCTGGGAACTGAACTCAGGACCTCTGGAAGAGCAGTCAGTGCTCTTAACCACTGAGCCATCTCTCCAGCCCCCCCTAGTAGATGAATTTAAGGTTCATGTTTTTAAAGTAAAACATTAAATTGGAATGTTCTTTCTTAGAGGTTAGAAATTTCTAAAGAGGTATAAAAAACAAATTGGAAACCCAGTTTCATCCAGTTTGTAGTCTCTGCCATTTGTCCATTGATTTATTCAGTATTTGTGAAAAATCTATCACATAACAAGCACCTCAAGTCCAGCAGTGAATAAAACCAAGTTCCTCCTGCCCTCAGAATAAACAATATATATATCTAGTGTATAGTAAGCACAATTGATAAAGGTCAATGAAGAGAGGAGAGGTAGGAGATTCCTGTTTAATATAAGATAGTCAGGAAAGTGCCATTCACAGGGTGAAATCCTAGGAAGCTAGCTAGGGCAATATTCCAGGTTAAGGAAGGGTATTAGTCATTGGGTGCTCACAGCTATGGAACCAGCCAGTATTTAGAGCAGAGTGACATAGGTGGGCTGGGGCAGGAGGAAGGGGAGCTGTGAACAGTGAGAGCTGAGAAGGAGGGAAGAGAAGTCAGGAAAATGAGAGATGGTAATAGCTCTGATCACAGAGACAAGTCAGAGAGGTGAGAAAGTTGCTCGGATTCTCAGTGTGCTCTCCAGGCAGCTCGGATTGCATTTGCATGTTAAAGAAGTGAGAAACCAGTCTTAGTGACGTCTGGCCTTAGTGATGGATGGTGAGGAAAGAAACTCTGAAAGGTGTGGTCCCTGATAATTCACAGAAGAAAGAATTTCAAGGAGAAGAAAGAAGTCAAATGACTAGAAATGGAGATGACTAAGAATTTAGCAGCATAGAAGAAATTAAGTCTTGACCGTTTTGTTTACATGCGATGGCAAGAAGTCTGTTGAAGGTGTATCCTTGAAAGTAGAGGGAATGGAATTAGAAAAGCCTAGGTAAAAAGAGGTGAGCTGTAAGGAAGATGTGAGAAAAGACGTGGTCCTGGGAAGCAGACAGGATCGGAACAGCCTGACCGTTCAGGAGCTGGGACTCGTACCTGTGATGAGAAGGAGGAGGAAACTAGCAAGGCCAGGGTGGACGTGACCCGTCATGACAATGATGGCCATTACACGTAACCTGTCCATACTTTCAGGTGTCAGATACATCATGTGGAAGACCCCGCATCCGTGTATGATGAAGCTATGGAGCTGATAGTCAGACTGGGAAATCACGGGCTGATTCACGGAGATTTCAATGAATTCAATCTCATGTTGGACAAAGATGACCATATCACCATGATTGATTTTCCACAGATGGTTTCCACTTCCCACCCAAATGCTGAATGGTAGATGCTAAGACTGATTCTAGTTGTGGATGTGTTTGTTTATCCTAGAATCACTTTTTATTTGTAATTTTCCAGTTTTCTATTTGGATCAGTAAATGATTTCAATCATGGAGATTTGTTTTTCAACTAAAGGATATGTAACTACTAGAATTTTCCCTGTAAGGAAATCTTTAGGCCGGGCTGTGGTGGCGCACGCCTTTAATCCCAGTACTTGGGAGGCAGAGGCAGGCAGATTTCTGAGTTCAAGGCCAGCCTGGTCTACAGAGTGAATTCCAGGACAGCCAGGGCTACACAGAGAAACCCTGTCTCGAAAAACCAAAAAAAAAAAGAAAGAAAGAAAGAAAAGAAAATCTTTAAAGAAGAATTTGTAAAAGCAAATATATACTTAGATCCAATTTTAAACATAATCATTATGCTAGTCCTATGTAGTGGAAATCCAAATGGGACTGACTGTCCACCTATCTTATACATGAACTGCAGTGTAGCTATCACTGAGAGAATTTGGACTTACCACTCAAATCAAGCTTTCTAGCCAGGGAGCCATTTATTCAAACAGTGCTTGAAAAAGAACTCTGGACTTTAAAACCAAAGCTTGTTCATACATGGAAAGAATGTGTCCTGTATAGAAGTAGATAAACGAACATTGAATAGAAAAGAATTTAAAATGAATATTTACTTTTACAGGTATTTTGACAGAGATGTTAAATGCATTCGAGAATTCTTCATGAAACGTTTTAGCTATGAAAGTGAGCTCTACCCAACCTTCAGTGATATCAGGTCTGTAGTACTGCTTATAATGATGGAGGCCCTCCAATAGATTATTTGCTTAATTCTAAAGTAAATGTTCAATGTATGCTTTAGTATTCTGTGTGTATATATGGTGCACGCCAGAAGAGGGCATCAGATCCCATTATATATAGATGGTTGTGAGCCACTGTGTAGTTGCTGGGAATTGAACTGAGGACTTCTGGAAGAGTATCCAGGGCTCTTAACCATTGAGCCATCTCTCCAGACCCTACAGTTGTACTTTTGGGTGTTGAATTTATTTTCTTACTTTGAATGTTGTATCAAATGTTCATAACTCATTTTTAAGAAATCGAGTGTCAAATCTGAGTGAAATTGGTGGTTTTCTTTTCATTTTCTTTTAAGTTTTTATGTTTTATTATGTGAATTTCTGTGTCTTAATTAGGGTACCAATTGTTGTAATAAAACACTGTGACCAAAAGCAGCTTAGGGGGAAAGGGTTTATTTGACTCACAGGTTACCGACCATCATCATCCAGGAAAGCTAGGGCAGGAACTCAGGACGGGTTACCTGGGAGGCAAGAACTAAAGGGAAATCCATGGAGTTCTGCTTCATGGCTGGCTCTCTCATGGCTGGCTCTCTCATGGCTGGCTCTCTCATGGCTTGCGCAGTTTAGTTTCTTAAACCTTCCAGGAGGTGCCACTACCCACAGTGAGTTGGGCTCTCCCACATCGATCATGAATCAAGAAAATGCCAGCAGGCTTGCTCATCTGCCAGTGTGGTGGGGGCATTTTCTCAGTTGAGGTTCCCTCTTCCCATGTGATTCTAGCCTGTGTTAAGTTGACAAAGCACTAACCAGCACACTGCATAACTGCCCAGAAGTGTGAGCGCTAGCAGAGGCTGGAAGAGAGTCCGTCCCCAGGAGCTGGTGGTTGCGAACCAACCAAAGTAGTCCTAGGAACAGAACTCCACTCCACTAGAAAAGTAGCAAATGCTAAGCCATGGCTCGAGCCTTTTATTATTTATTACATCATATATATTCTTTTTTTTTTTCTTTTTTTTTTTTTAGTTTTTTTTTGAGACAGGGTTCCTCTGTGTAGCCCTGGCTGTCCTGGAACTCACTCTATAGACCAGGCTGGTCTCGAACTCAGAGATCCGCCTGCCTCTGCCTCCCGAGTGCTGGGATTAAAGGTGTGCACCACCACCACCCGGCTATCATATATTCTTGAGTTAATCTTTCACTATTGGTTTTATATGCTTTTAAAGTCTTCTCCAAACAGAAAAACCTATTTTCTGTTTTGAGTTTTATTGCTGCATATTTTAAATAGCAATCTTTAGCCTTTTTTTGAAAGTTAATTTACTAATTTAATAGGAATCATTATTGTGTTGCTTTTATTTTATTTTTCAAATCTCATCTTTTATATTTGCATAGTTGAGTAATTAAAATAACACGTTTAAGATTATAATATGGAAGGCCACCTGAACTCACTTCACATTTATTAGAGTGGTGCTTTCATCTCGGAAATCATTTTTCTGTGTTATTTAAAGCTGACTGACACCTTCGTTCCCTAGGAGGGAGGATTCTCTTGATGTTGAGGTGTCTGCCAGTGGGTACACAAAGGAGATGCAAGCGGATGATGAACTGCTACATCCAGTAGGTCCACATGATAAAATTACTGAAGCAGAAGAGGAATCTGACTTCCCGTTCTCAGATGAAGAAATGTTAGAAAAAGCCAAAGTTTGGAGGTCAGAATTGGAAAATGAGCCAAACCCAGCAAAGGAATCGGGTGGTTTACCAGAGAAGAGTGCTGATGTGTCCAGTTTTGAAGTGACTGAATTAAGTGAAGCTATAGACGAAATGGAAAGGCAGGCTCTTACCCACAGGGCTGTTACTGAGTTCTCTGAGGAGAGCAATAGAACTGAAAATGATACCAGACATGATGACCAGCCAGGTCAGAGAAGCCCTGCCGGCTCTGAGGAGTGTGATGAACTCCCCCATCTGATCGCCCTGTCATCATTGAACAAGGAGTTCAGGCCTTTCAGGTATAGAGTTTCGTTTGCTTTTCACCATTAATCTTGAGATCTTTGATTCTGTCAAGGGAGCATATTTGAAAAAAAAAAAAAAAAAAAAATACTGTGACATGATTGTGTCATGCCATCATCATGTGTAAAAATGAAAGTTAGCTTTATCAAATCGAAACAAATTTGTTTTTTCAATTAATCTGATTTCCAGCACACTAGTGATGAAATTTCACAGAATTCTACCTTAATCTAAGACTCATTTAATTAATGTAGGTCTCTTAATAAATGGGTCTGTTTTTAGACAGGGTAGATGTTCTGTTTCATTGATACACTTAATGGAGAGGGTGTAAGGATGTAAGACATGCAGTGAATGTTATTTCTATGTTCATTATCTACTGAGCGTGTTTCCTACAGCTTTGAGGCTTCCATCATTTTGTTTGATTTCTCATGTGCACTTAAAGCCACATAGTTTTACGTTTTAAGATGTTTTGGTTTGGTTTGGTTTTGTCTTGAAAGTGTTAAGCTCAAATTAGCAAACATCCTAAAACCTAATTTTTAGATTTGGGATAGTTTATCCAGAAGCACACAACAGTTTATTGCAATAATGATTTTATTTATTTCAAAACATTAATATAACAAAACTAGGTCAGCAGAGTATTGATAAGCATTTTCCAGTGCGTGTTCAGGGGTGCATCCTTTATTCCTTTAGAATTACTTTATTACATTTTAAGTGTATAATGACTTAACTAATTTTTAAGAAAAGAAAAACTTTTTGTCTCCTTGTATCATCATCCCAACTGATACATTTCAAAATCTTAAGAAACATTTTTAAAGTTTCACATCACCTGACATCTGTAACATTAAGAAAGAATGCTTCTGTCTGCACTCTTACAAAAGCCACTAAAAAGGTAATTAAGAAGCTAAGAACCTGGCTCTCTGTGCCTGCCCTGCTGTCTTCTGCCATATCACGGCAGATTTATGTGTGACTGAGATAGCATTTCCTTACCATTGTTCTTTCAATAACTAGGAGCGGTTTTGTTCCTGTGGGCTCTTAGCCTGTTCTGAGTCCACAGTGGAGCCCATGACAAGTGGAAGCTCTGAATTAGCCTGTCTCTCCATAGCTGCCGTTTTCTCCACCATCTGATCGCCTCGTGTTCCTGCCACCACTAAATTTTCCAGTGTTCCCTGGACCGGCTTTAGGGTGTCACTGATGAGAATGTCCAGATCCTACAGCGTCCTCCTCCATAGTTGTCATAACCAGTTCACAGTCCCTGCTCTGGTTGCCGTAACCAGGGCCAGCTCCAGAATTGCCACCTCTAGATCCTCTTCCAAACCAGTTACATCTATGCATCTTAAGGACACCTTTATCTTTGCAGTCACTCGCTACCCAGCCTGACCCAAGTTAGATTCCCAGGACCCACATGGTGGAAGGAAAGAACTGACTCTTGCAAATTGTTCTCTGATCTCCACATGCACGCTGTGGCTTGTGCCATCTACACAGAAAGATAAATATAATTTTTTTAAAAATAGATGTTTCAGAAAAATACTGGCTATAAAAAGTTAACGTTTTCTGGGTTCATGTACATATTTATGTTAAAATATTGAGCACTTAAAAATGTAGACATATCCATGATGATAGCATTTATTCTGACTCCCAGTCCAGTTTCAGAGAACTGTCTCTGGCTGGGCATGTGGTATATACTGGAAATCCTTGCACTAACACTGGGAGGTAGAGGCCTGAGGTAGGATCAGTCTTAGATACAAATGAGACCTTGTCTCAGAAAGAGAATGACAATATTGTATCTATACTATGTCTGCTTTTGTTCAGAATGTGGCAAGAATGATAATGAAGAGTATGAGAAATAGATGCTTGTGATTTAGTGACAGACCCAAATGAATCGGGATATGGATACATTTCAGTTACCAAACGTTCTATTTGGAGAGTTTGATGGTGGCACTGTGTCAGAACATTCTGTGAATGTTAAAATAGAGTGGACTGAGTTGCAGGTAGTTTCACCTTTGTTCTCATAAATATAATTCTGAGGCATTTCATCTTATGCTTCACTGCAAAAAAATACACATTAATTTTACATTATAAAAATTAACCAGGCCGGGCAGTAGTGGCACACGCCTTTAATCCCAGCACTTAGGAGGCAGAGACAGGCGGATTTCTGAGTTCGAGGCCAGCCTGGTCTACAGAGTGAGTTCCAGGACAGCCAGGGCTACACAGAGAAACCCTGTCTCGAAAAATTAAAAAAAAAAAAATTTAAAAAAAAATTAACCAGATAACCTGTTTCTTAACTTATTTATTCTAGAGATGAAGACGGTATGAGTAGTGTTACTCAGCAGAGAACAAGAACATTGAGTGTTACGTCTGCGGGCAGCGCCCTGAGCTGTTCTACAATCCCTCCAGTGAGTACTACACATGTGCCAGCTGTTGGGGCCAGAGCTGTGGACAGACTGGTGACCTTGGGAGCTGTGAGGACTCCAGGTCATTTAGATAGTTGGATCTCACATGTTAATGTTATAAAATGATCAATGGGTAGAAGTTTAGTAAGAGACAAGAGGGTTCCCTGGAATCAGCAAAGCTTCCAGGGATAAGGCAGCGTATAAATTAGTTTGAATTTTAGGGATAAAATGTTGATCTATTTTGCATCCAGATGGGATTTTGTAGTTTCCCCATGTAATGTAGTCTTTGACTTTTAACAAGGACGGCTGGTTATGTGACTTTGCACAAAGGTAGCAATACGGCCAAAATGTAGAGGTATACCACCCTCACTGCTTGCATTTAGGTGATTTTAAATGACTTTACTATCAACTTTTTGTTGGTTCCTTGGGCATTTAGCATTTGTATCCTGTTTACAAAGGGATATTTTTTAGACAGTACAGTGAGCAAAATATTGTAGCCACAGCTGAGGTTCTGGCATGTAAGCCAGCCTTTGTTCTGGCCTACCCAGAAGGGAGAATCAGTGTGGAGATGATCACACAAAGCAAGCACCTCTCTGTGGCCCATGGAGGAACGTTTCTCTTAACTCCACGCACACTGGATGATGGAGATAGGTCTCATTCATATCTGACATGTGGAAAGAGCAGGGATTTACACGTCATTATTTCTCTCAGGAATCAAGCAAAACTATTAGATTTGCTTACTTTCCTGATTCTTTGGCAGTGAACAGAAGGCACTGTGTAAATTTACAACCCACCCATCTGCCTCATTTCAGGATTATGCAGTGTTTTGAAGACTACTGTTTAATTGTGCTTCCTAAAAATTATTTTCTGTCTAACATTAAGAAAGGAAAATTGGCAATAGCAATGCAGCAAAATAGTAATGTATCAAATTTTCCATACATTAAAGCCAATTCTGTTGTGTTGGTTTCATTTCTTCTGTTTAAGTAAAATTGTGTGGTTTTAAAGCAAGTCTTCAGAGATAATTTCCTCATAGTGAACAAAGAAAGAAACAGTTTAGAAGGGAAGAAATAAAGTGAAATGGCTGTATACAAAGTAAACTCAAAAACCAGGAACTGGAAGATGGAGGTTGTCTGACTGCATGCCAGTTTGAGGCCAGCGAATGAATGATCGATCGATCGATCAATCAATCATAAAAGCAAAGAAATAACGATTACAAAATCATGTCCTTTACCAAGAAAGAAGAAACCGTTTCCATCTTGGTTTTTCCCCTCAGTATTCATGATGGTCACTAGGTGGCACTCTGGTTTGTAATTTCCAACTGACCACTTTTGCTGCATAATCTGTATTTCTGCAAAGAATATAAATTTTTAAGTTTTACAACAGCTTCTCCTGGTTTATCTACTAGTTCATAAAGTGTCATTAGGATTTTTAAAATTCATCTTCAACAAGTAAATTTGAAAGATACTAGCAGTGTAAATCTTTGTTTTAATGATTTTTCTGCTCCTTATAAAGACGGTTATTAGTGATACTAATTTCCAAATCTTTCCAGGAACTGGTGAAGCAGAAGGTAAAGCGTCAGCTGACGAGGCAGCAGAAGGCGGCTGCCAGACGCCGGCTGCAGAAAGGAGAAGCCAGTGTGTTTACCAAGCAGCGGAGGGAGAACATGCAGAACATTAAGTCGAGTTTGGAAGCAGCCAGCTTTTGGGGAGACTAATAAATGTCTGATATGTATAGTTTTTTAAGATACTATAATTCTATTTTTAGCCATATATTGGTCTTTTTTGGACCAAAGCCAGTATTTATGGAAATTATGGAAATAAACCCTCTTTAGACTCATGGTTTCCAAAGACTAATTAATAGTAATTCTGCTAAGCACTCTGTTTTTTTAAGTTTTTCAGATAGATAACTGATTTAAATCTAAAATAACTTGTGTGAAAAAAAACTTCATTAGCAGTAATTGCAGTTGACATCATTTTTATTTCATTGTGGTCTTCAGGCTCTGCCATAACAGGTAAATAGATGACTTGCCTCAGACCCTGGCTTTGCATGTACTACATAAAAGGACAACTTAATGCAATCTGTAGTTCTCCTTCCTTTCTCCTTCAGCCGCTCACTGTTGGGATTTACTACACTGGTGAGTTGGTTTTAGGATTTACGTGGGACAGTACACAATTATTTGGCCATTGGAGTGAAACTGATTGCCTTCTGTTTCTTTAGACTTCGTAGTAGAGGTAAATCAGTAATGAGTAGTTAAGTAGCCTTAGGTCTCTTTGATGCTGTTCTCACTGCTGTGTGCTCCTGGGGAAAGAAATTTTAGAGTCCGACCAGGATTTTTATAGTTGTTGAGGGTCAGCACAAGTGTGGCTAATGGAGGTGGGGGAGGATGAAGAGTGTGTGCAGGGTCCCAGAACGTGTTCCCACCTCAGTACTAGCAAGTATCTAGTACAGGAAAGATAACAGGACGCTGTTATGGTTCATTCCTCAAGCACATTCTAATTCAGCTGAGGTCACTTTTCTTCAGCTTCCCTAAGCAGACCTGTAAAAGAGCCCCTTCATCAAGAAATGGCCACCAGATGGCACTGTTTGCCAGCCGTGACATGGTAAAAACACCAGATTCCCTTTTACCTAGGTGAAATTAACTCTTCTGGCTATTTGTAACTGATCATTATCTAAATTCATTTAAACGTTTGGATGTATGAATATATCAGCTACAGTCTCTTTGAAAATTAAACTGATTTTGGAAGTGTTGGTATAGCCCTACTTTAAAATTTAGTTGTTCCTTTAAGCTCACATAGTCATTTTTTATACTCTGCTAAAAGTGTTCTTATAAACTAATGTTGAAGACCGTTTAATAAGACCACAGAAACCCTGTCTGGAAAAACCAAAAATAAATAAAATAAGATCACAGAATGTTTATTTTGTGATACATTTTCTTATATCCAAAGTATTGAAAGCAAATAGGGAATAAAAGTGTATGACTTCATTTTCCTTGGCTTTACTTCACAAGGACTACACAAGAAGCTCGTTTCTATTTGATAAAATTAGAAGACAGATTTACATGGTTCTTACCCTTAATGGCCTAAGATTCCAAGTGACCTGCCGAACAAATTCAGATCAGAAACAGGATTCAACCTAATTGGACAAAGATTCTTAGTAGCTACTAAAGCTTTAGTACTAAGCGATAAGGAACTTGAATTTTGGGGGTTTATTTTAATTTGGAAACTAGGATCTGATTGCTACAGTGACTTTATTTTGTAATAAAGGTTTTTAGGGTGGTATCAGTTGGGTGAAAAATTAAAAGTTTATCTTTCCAGGCAAGTTCTAACCTACACTCAAAATATACCTAGTCAACAATGAAAAAGCAAAACTAAACCTGTTCCTAGTGCATTAAATCTGTATGTTTCGAGTGAATATCCCTGGGGGACCAGGATGTATAAGGCCTTCCTTGGGTCACAGCACGGGTGGGGGGGTCTAGGGTTTCCAGTTTTAGATCTTCGCATCAAGTACCATCGATTTGTAAAAGACAGACACGTGGTAGTGTCTGTCAGAGTTGTGAAGCCTATAGATGAGAGAATATTCGTAAAAAGGACTAGACGTGACTCGGTGGTATTCTTTCACTTAACTTTTGTGATACTCTGTGTGAACACACACAACCCCTTACAAAGAGCCAGGATGGTGGTACCTTCCTTGGTGGTACCAAGCACTCAGGAGGCATCCTGGTCTACATAGTTCCAGGAGAGCCACAGCTGTGTAGAAAGACCCTATCTCAAAAAATAAGTAAATAGCCAGGCATGGTGGTACTCAGCAGGTAGATATTGGAGTTTGAGATCAGCCTGGTCTGGAGAGTGAGCTCCAGGAGAACCAGGATTACACAAACCCTATCTTGAAAAAACAAAAACAAAAAACAAAGAACTTAATGTGGTACCTCAAACATGGTGTGGATTTAGTAAGCTAAAGTTACTCCTTAAAGTTACTAAAGGAAGTTAACTAGGCTAAGCATTTTTGTATTTCATTTAAACATAAGCTGTTTCTAGTATTATGACTTAACACTGGGCTAGCATCGTTGAAGCCCGAGGTCAGTATCCACCCAAACCCACACCCACCGAAACGTCTGAGACACTTTGCTTTCCAGTTTAACAGTTGACCTTTGTCCCCATTAACCAAGCTTTGTGCCACGCAACATGTGGCTTATATTTGTACTAACCTGGTATTGGTAGCCACTGATCTCTTCAGCATGCAGCTGGCTTTGAACTCGGTTCGGAACCGTAGAATGTTTAGAGGATACTAATCATAGGGTTAGTACAACTCAGAATAGCTATTCTCTTTGCCAGGTACTTGGTAAAGTTTCTGGCAAATAGCTACCCAATTAATCTTTCTGCTATCTACAGGTTTAGCAGGCTCATTATTCATGTCCTCTGTCCCCCAGAACATCTCTCAATAGAGCATTAGGCTGTATCTTAATTTGTCATTGGTTTGCTATATATAACATCTTAACTGAATTAATAGAAATGCCATTAAAACATGAAATTGTTTTTTAAAAAGATAAAATTATCTAGAGGAAGGGGGTGGTTCACTGAGTAAAGTGCTTCCTGTGCATGTGTGAGGAGCTAAATTTCCATCCTTCGCACCCTTGTATAGAAAAAAGGCACACACTTGCACGTCTGTAATTCCAGTGCTGGGGTGGTAAGTCTCTGGAACAGGCTGGCCAGCCAGTTTACCCAAATCAGCAAGCTTCCATCTCAGTGAGAGGAGCTCTAGGGAAGGTGAAGAGCAATAAAGGAAGACAATGATGAACTTTAGCTTACACACACATACACACGAGTGAGTGCACTCACACTCGTGCACACACACACACACACACACACCAAATACATGATAGTATCAATGCAATGTCTTAAGTATACTTCGTAATATAAATCTGTTGCTTGGTATGATTATCACAATATATGCCATATATATAAGAAAGTGACCACTTAAACACTACTGTAATTCTGTTTGTCCTAGATTAAGAGGTAAAAAAATATATGCTATTCCTACATCCATTTTTCAAAACCTTGGTAATGCAAAGCTACCAGGGGGAAGTACATAGGTTTTTAAGATACAAGTTGTAATTGGCGCATCACCTCCGATGAATTACGACTAAGCAGAGCAACCTTATGACGGGAGGAAAAACCTTAAAGGCCTAGTACCAAAAGTCTGTGGAGCAGTGTTCCTGGGGGAAGTAATCTGTGGAAGAAGGATTTGATTGAATAGACAGACTGAGAAAGACAGAATGCAAAGGAGGAAGTCATGCAGAAAATGCAGTAGTGTAGTGTGATTTGCTGTAGTCAAAAGGGACTGAGTCACATGACTTCAGTGGAATGGAAAATAGTGCGTTAGTGAAAACTAGGTTTTGAGCAGCACAGTGACTAGATTTTAAACAGGCATAGGTGGGACTCAGGGATACTCATTAATGTTAAGAATGATTTGAAAGAAATTTGGGCTGAAATTTAAAAGGCAGAAACATTGTGGAACGGGTCTATTCTGTCATACTAGAGTTACTGAGATTCTCTATAACTTCATTTTAATTGTAGCTGTAAGCAAACACCTTCAAATGTCAACTCTCTTCCCTCAAGTCACAGAAAGAGTAAGGTTAGGAGAGGGTTGATGGCAAAATGGAGCTGATGAATGAATGATAGCAAGGTGAGTCGCAGGAGAGCCGCATTTGGGGTGGTATGGAGCGTGAACCTGATTAGGGTCTCTGTAGAGTCGCTGGGCACCACACCCGCCTTACAGGCACTAAGAATTGCTAAGGAGACAGTTCACAACCAGATTTGGGGGTCTATCCTGCCATACCTAACTTTAGGAAACACAGTCTTGATTTCCTTACACGTTCAAGACAATCCATCTCAATAGGTAAGTACTTTATGAGCACATTCTTGGAGTTTGGGTGGGAGGGGCCCAGGAGGGAGCACTTTCTCCTTGAGCGCAAGGCTACCGGCTTTCTCTAGTTTACAACCTGTGGGGAAATAGCCCCCTTTGTGTGCTCTTTCCTATTCCTCAAACAAATTTTGAAAAGATGTAGTTCTTTGTCAGCAGAATGCTTGCTAAGTGCAGTCCTCTGGTCATGATAGCTTAGGAAGTGCATGGAAATTAGAGTTTACAGTGTGAGATGGAAGGGCATGAGGCTTTTATCTTAATGTAACCATATCCATAAGCAGCTGGAACTGAATTAAGTGTCTACCGATGAGCAACCTTTACAGGAAACTTCATCTAAAATAAATGAGGCTGTGAAATTTCTGGATGCTGGAACCTTGCATCACCAGCTAATCTCATACTTAAGTCATTTGTTTGTAACCAATAAACATTCCCTATGTTTGTTTTAAGCTGATACTTTTTCTTCTGGTCTCTCTCTGTGCCTCTGTCTCTCTCTCCCCCCTCCAGATAGATAGATAGATAGATAGATAGATAGATAGATAGATAGATAGATAGATAGATAGATAGATAGATAGATAGATAGATAGAGATTCACTTTGACTTATTCATTATTTTTGCAAAATTTAGGCATTCTGTACAACCATACCTCCAGAAACATGACTTTTAAAAAATGGTGCCTCAGCCCCCAGGACACTCTGTAGAAGACCTCATCCTCCTCATTTGAGGAGTGGCTCAAACACTGCTGGAGTTCAGTCCTCTCCACAGACAAATCGTAGTCTATACTCACATCTTGTGTCAATTTTCTTAAACAACCATCTGTCTAAATGCCAGTCCTGAAAGGGGAAGTTTGAGAGAGGGGAAAGACAGGAACTAATAATTGGTTAAACATTGAAGGTAAATACCGTTTTTAAAAAAAGCCATCAACAAAATCACTCCATGAACCAAAATTTTTAAGCAATCCCTTTCAAAACATGAATTGTTTGTAAGTAAGCCAGCCATCATTAAAGTATCAGTTCAGTGTTCATGGATCCATATTTAATGACCAAATGGCTTGACATCATTATCTCCAATCTTAAAAAGTGGAGCAGCCAAGTTCTTCCAGCTTTAAACAATTCCAAGTTTATTCCAAAAATGTTAACCTGTGGGCAAAACCTTTCCTAATGATATGATTGACCTGTAACATACATCTTAAAGAATAAACCGTGCTTCTCTTGGAGACCAAATTTTAAAACAGGGCTGGACAATTGGTCATATCAGAGTACAGGTAACATATTTACATGCAGGAACCCCAAATGTATTCACCAATCAAGGAGCTCTGGTAGGTGAATCCTTATTTTTTATTGTGTTTTCTGGCTAGGAGGGTAAATTCAGACATCCCTAGCAAGGATAAAAGACAGTTTGTAACTGCTTTTTTAAAATATTTTTTATAAAAACTAAGAAACATACATTCCCTTACTCTGCAGATGAGATATTCATTGTTTTTGACATGTGGTTCAACTGATAACTTGTTATTGGCAATTTCCTAGTGTAGTCAAATAACAATGGATCGAAAGTCTGGAGTAAACTTCCACCATGTTACTTGTGGTTTGAAACTTGGAGAGTGTTGGCCATTCCCTTTTCAGCTGTCTCTCATAAAAGCCTTTATCCAAACACCACATTGACCTCCTCCCAACAGACAATAAAACTCTCAGCTGTCCACTCACTTCTTTTAATTATTAAAGTGGATGCTTACAAGCCACTTACTCTCCAGCTTCTGATGGGACACTAAACCTCAACAACATCAACTTCTGAGTCTCCTTTCTCCTTCCTCCTTTCCTGGGAAATACTACTGATGGTGGTTTTGACCTCTTTTGGCCCTTCCAGTACACCGTACCCATCTTCATTGGAATCTGTCAGTGTCCATAAACTCTCTGTCTTAACACTTTAGCTCCATGCCTTAGATTACTCTTGATTTCATCTATCTTGTCATAAATTCTAGCATCAAGGGAATTGAGACATTATTTCAATGTTCCCAACTCTCCCTCAAGGTCCCCCTACCCCCGTTCCCTGTCATCTGATTCACTAGAAATAAAAATATGTCAGTGGCCATTGAGATGACTCTCTGAATAAAGCTGTTTAGCGTACAAGCCTGGCTGCCTGTGTCGGATCAGCAGAATCCCCTGTAAGGGAAAGACCCAGCTCCCCAAAGCTCCTTTGATCTCCATATATGCTCCAAGGTGTGTGCACCTCACATTCGACATGCTCTCTCATGCACAGTAGGAATAATTATTTAAAAGAGTGTATGTTAGTTTAGGCTACAGCCCTATCCTTTGGAGCTGCCTTGACTATGTTGGTTACCTTCTCCAGAATTCAGCACACTGTTGGCATGAGGAGAAGTTTTCTTTTTCATTTCTAACTAATGGTGACCCTTTGGTACCCTCAGTGTTTTCTAAATTCCAATTGGTAGCCCTCACCCCCATACCATTCTTATAAATGTATAGTGAGTTCTTATTCAACAATAAGCATGCTACTGGGAAACGAGCAAAGTTCTTTCCTTGCGTTCTGTGCGTTGCTCTGGAAGCTTGGAATGTGCATTGTTTCACAGACAGCACCCTCTTTTACCATTGGGTGCTGCGTTTCCAACACTGAGCATGTCAGTTGGGTGACATTTCTCATCCTTTAAATTAGTACTCTCTAGTAAGTAAGTAAGTAAGTAAGTAAGTAAATAAATAAATAAATAAATTAGTACTCTCACGGTGTTTGTTAGAACATCATTTTCTTTACTGTAACCTCTTATCTTATTTCCATATTTTAATTGTGCCTTTGGCATAACCTTCAGGTAGTTAATGCTCACAGTGAAAGCTGTGAGCTTTAAAATAGACCCATTGCCCAATGTTACTTTGGCTCTTCCATCTCTGTTAGTTGGTTTTTACATCAGAGAAAGTAAAGAAACATAGTAGTGTTTCTGACTGCTAATAACAGAAGTTTGACCTAAGAATTTTTTGTTTGTGTTTTGAGACAGGGTTTCTCTGTATAGTCCTGGCTGTCCTAGAACTAGCTATGTAGACCAAGCTGGTCTCAAACACACAGAGATCCACCTGCCTCTACCTCCTGAGTCCTGGGATTAAAGGTGTGTGCTACTACTGCCCAGTAGACCTGAGAAATTTTTATGAGCATTTAAAGAAGAATGTGCAAGCAGAGGCTTAGGGAAACTTTTATTGAAAGACTGGACTTAATGAGGAAACAATGCTAACTGTGATGTTGGTATAATCTGCCTTTATTGAAATTACTGTTTTCACTTATGAAAAGACAATCATAAAAAGGCTATAATGTTTCTTTGAACTGTCTTGGTAAATTTGCTCTGAAGGTCTTGTGAAGATGGTCATAGTTTTCTTACAAATTCCTATGTGGCTCTGGCAGTGAACATCTTTGAATCTATTGTATTGATACTGGTTGCATTTACTATAGATGAATGGTTAGGTTGAATGGGACTAGACGTGACTTTCTGAATATCAGTCTAGCATTTGTGAGATGAATATATGACTTCCTACATGTCTAGAAAATCTGTGCTAATATTTGTGTTTATTTATAACCAGTGAATCATGGGTTTTAGAACTTAAAGGGAACATTCAGATTAACTCTCTGATTTTATGGATGAGAAATGTAAACTCAGAGATGAACCACTTTTCACAGTTTAAATAACAAAAATATAATCCTAAATCTATTGAACCCACATTTGTTGTTCCTTCTACCACGCTATTTTTAAGATTAGAATTTGAGTCTCAAGAGATGGCTGCATTTCCAGAGTATCCAGGTTTAAGTCCCAGCATCCACAGACACCAGGTACACATGTGGTGCAGATATATATGCAGGCAAAACACCAATACACATAAAATAAACAAAACGTTTTAAAGAATTATTACATTCCATCTAAATCTACAGAAAAAGCCTATTCACTGATCGAACCCGAGGCGCCAATCATTTCCAGCTTTTCTGTTTCCTATTATCAGTATCACTCTTTTGGGAAACCTATATAATTTGTCCTGAATCTATAATGAGAACATTAATTGTCTTGGTTTCCGATACAATGTTACTCTCAGAGTACTTACATTCATTGAGATACTATGTGTCTAATCACTGTGAAACAGATTTTTTTCCATCTACCAGTCATCTAGATTATTTTTGAAATTAAGAACTTCTTTCCCCAAAATAAAAAATAAATGTTAAATTCTTGGACTACAGACAGTAACATTCATATTTTTCTGGCCTGAAGTTATTGCTCAATGATAGATTGATTGTCTAGCCTGTGCAAGTCTCTGGGTTTTGGTCTTCATCAAAACACACACACACACACACACACACACACACACACACACACACGTACGCATTCACATCCACACATGCTCACAATTTGATGCAGGCCATATATAATATACTTTGTGACCCAAAGTAAATCTCTTCACATGAGGTACAATCATATGTATGAACTATACATAGATCTATGTATCATTTCATTTAATGTTTTTGTCTATGGGACAATCCTGAATTTCTTCTCTGGGTGGCCTGTATTTCTTGTGGGTATTTGCCAGGGAATAGTCATTATAATAACATTTACTATCACTGCTACTTTTTCCTTTTCTGTTTTTTATTAAGCCCACCCTTCTACAACTAGCTGAAGAAATTCATCACATGAAAGACATTCTATTGACACAGTCTTTAAATAATTAGTTTCATAATAATGGAATGTGAAAATTGGAAGGAACATGAGAAGACAGTCTGTAGTGAGTTCTGTGAAAAAACGACTTTAAACAGAGCAAAGAAATCCTTCACAACTCCTCAACAATAGCATACAGCCAGTAAAGTTGGTTCTTTTATTTCTGATATTACATATTATTGAGGTGTGATGCGTGATCACATGACGTTTGTCTCTTGTCAGAGTATTATTTTACCCATAATCATGGATGCTGTAGAGAGCATAGATAGGAAAGAATCTGGTTCACTGAGTTCTTTTAATAACTTTCTTTTAAACATTTCTTTTAAAGGTATTGCTTTTTGCTCTTACTCACTAGAAATTATTATCACTGTTCTTGCTGCTGCTGTTTCTGGTGGTGGTGGTGGCGGCGGCAGCGGTGGCGGTGGCAGTGCCGGTGGTGTCATGGTGATAGTGGTAGTGTCTGTGGTATATGCAGGTGTGTATGCAGGGGCATTCCAGAGGATGATGGTAGATGGCTTCTATAACTAGTTTCTGAAGCAGCATCTTTTAGAGAATATGAAGCTACTCATTCCTGCTAAAGCGACTGGTAGAGAGGTCCTGGGATCCACCTGTCCTCAGCTTCCCTACCTGAGTGTTATCTCATACATGCAGCCACGTACATGCAACCTTACGCATACATGCTGGGGATTTTAACCAAGTTCTCTTGCTTTTACAAGAGTCCCTACACACTGAGCCATTTCTCCAGATTTTCACCCTGGAATTTTTAACAGAACAAATTTTGAATAAGTGATATCAGGATTAATTAAAGTCAATCTTGGGAATGATTTGTCTTGGAGGGTAATAGAAAAAGAAATATGGTCAGGCAAATTATAAAATAGTCCACTAGGTATTGCTTGCTACTTACTGCTCACCAGAAGTATCTATCATTGATTTCAGACATAATGCATAATCTAACTCCAATCATAATCTTTATAGAACGTCTTTTCCAAAGGGGAATTTAGATTATGTTGATTGTAGTGGTTAGTCAATGATGGTAGTCCCAAGTCTTCCCTTTGTAATTTAGGAAACTGCAGAAAGTTGCTTCTTTAGTCCACATTCCAAGAGCAGCACATTTAAAGATGGAAGGCTAAAAGAAATGCCCAAATGGGAAGGCAGTACAGCATCCGGGCAAAATCTGGTTGGAGAAGAGATCTGGTCTCATGATTAGTGAGCTTCCCCAGCCTGCCTGTAGGTGGGTGTGTTTAACAGAACGAAGCCATGGGAACCAGCCTGTCAGCCAGCCTTTCAGGCTAATTAGCTCAGCATACAACAAAGATAAGTGAGCCTGAGAGGAGGGCCCTGAGGGTCTTTAGATTCTGGGAAATGTCTGATTGGCAGATGTTAAAAGGGATTCTTTGGTAATCCAGTGCATCAATGAGCTGCACAAATTCAGTCCAGAGCTGCAAGAATTCAGGCATGAGGAGACTGTGCAGGAGACTTGCACAGCCAGACCCGAGATGGACAGAACCTTGGAATCTCTGAAGCACATCATTGCCCAAGCCTTGCCTCACAGAGACCCGGCTTTGGTCTTCAAAGACTGTAAGTACTGAAGGAAAAAAAACCTTTTTTTTTTTCCTGACTTTTTAGAAAATAGTCCTAAGTGTCTAGTCACATTGTAAATATTTAACAATGATTTCTGCTAGATCTTTGTAGTCGTGTGCTGTGGGCTAGGCGAAATTTAAATTGTTCCCAACTTCAGTCAGGAGACTGATTTCCTTTTACCTACATCCACAAGATTCTGGGCTATTTTGCCAAGACAGTACTGTGTAGATGACCCTTTTTCTAAAGTCTAAAACCTGCCAAGTCTTAATGAACTTTTCCAGATGCTTTTTAAATAAAACAGCTGACTAGAACTCAATGAAAACTAAAAATAACTTGGAAATGATAATAAAAAATTCACTGCTCATTGTTAATCTAGTTAATCTTCCACAACATAACTAGTCATATTAAATCAGGTATTGTTTTTTATCTCAAATTATTTGGATCAAACAAAATTTAATTTTAACCACTGAGCTCCTAAATTTTAATAACAAATTATAATGCCAATAAAATGAGAGGCTTTCTAACTTCAGTCTCATTTTCCCACATCCCCACCCCCACCCCACATGGCATGGCAAAGTTATTTTTAAATCTTTTTCTAAAACGATTATGAAAAATAATTCAGTCAAGCTTTACAATTCCAGCATACTATTAAACCATTTGTCATATAAGTTCGCTTCTGGAACCAATTTGATTTCTTGATGCTGCAAAACAGACTATCTTCATAGAGTATCTTATCTACAGTGGGTGTCAGATTACAAAGGGCTTCTGAAACAGAATTGTGCTTTGGATCTGCCCAAAAGGGGGAAATGCATATGGAATGTTTTTAGCCTGCAATACGTTACAGCTTCCCTCCTTGTGACTCTAGTGATGTGTGTCTCCATCAAAGTATCAGTGGTTTGGATTTTGCTTTCTGATTAGTGAATAATGGGTCCTTTCCAGATGTCCCTGAAGCTTATATTTCTCATATGTGTGATGAAAAAAAAAAGACAGAGAGAAAAGTCTGGCCTCTTTATTCTATAAAATTTCCCTCTTAGAAATTAAATTGTAACCAATCTGTCCTCTAAGGCATAAAATGAAAGCTACTTTCTTTCTTAATTTAAAAAAATATTGCCTTCAAGCATTTGTCAATGGCTGTGTTAGAAATAATAAAAATCACTCCATCCTCAAGCTTAGCCCGGCGTCTACTCTGGCTTGGTATGTTTCTCTCAGGGAAAGAGAGGGAAAGGATGTCTTTCTCCTTCAATGCATTCAGTTCTTAGTGAAGGGTAAAAGGCTTTGGCATGTCCAAAGCTCTGGATAAATTGTAAGAACTTACATCTAGAATTTGGAGAGCAGAAGCAATAAAAGGAAATGGAGGGAAAAGTTCAAATCCGAGGCTGTATGGTCCAGCTCTTAAGCTGAACTAATTCCTTCCAATTGCATATAGTTTAGAAGAGAGACAGAGTTTTTAAAGGGACAATATCTGTCACCAAAATTTTTGCAAGAACGCTATATTTTGTTGTTGTTTTCTCCTGAGACCCTTCTAATCCACACAGAATTCTTTTTCATATGGAAAAACTGTGTCACACTTCATATATTTCATTCATTAACAACAGCAGAAAACCCAACATTGCAGACTTACTCTGGAATGAACTGCTTGCTCTGCAGCTGCTCAGCTCAGTGTGTGTGAATATGAGAATGTTAGGTACTCTCCTTTCTGGCTTCTCTAACCTGGAAATAAAATGACTAAATGACATAAGCTGAATGACAAATGTCTCTACCAATCTTTGTGGAAGAGTAGAAATGGGTTTACTGAGTCAGGACATCAGACGTCTGGGGATCAAGCCACACATTGGCAACTGTGGGTGCTACACATGTCCGTCTGGCTCATGAACTTTATTACTTTGGCACAACTTTAAATTGCTGCCACCACACTCCTGCTGGCAACCTAAAAAGCTGCCACTAGCCTTAATGGCAATTCTTAAAAGTCTTCTTCCTGTCCTCCTGGCTGGCTCCAGGCTCCTCCCCTGCCACCACCCATCTAGTCTCTGCCAGGAGGAACACATAAAAAGAATTGCTTCCTTGCTTTCCTGGAAGATGAAAAGGGACTTAGAGAAATTATAAGATGCAACTCAAGTGAACAAAGAACTATTAGAATAAAACCGCCATGTCGTTTCTAAACTTCTGTTCTGTGGATTCAAAGTGGTGATTCCTTTATTCTTTGAACACACAGTACAGAGAGCAAAAAGCAGCCTCCTGAGTCATTCGTTGCCCTAGGTTGGCTTTTGATTTGCTTACAAACAAGCAACAGTGGGTAAATTTTCTCTTCAAGTTGATTAGGAAAAGCACTCTGAGTTTTCTGGTCTGAGGCAGAAGCATGTGGGAACAGTTACATTCGCTTAAGGAACTAATATTGAATGCATGGCTCAGCCTTCAGATGGCATTTTACAATATGTTCAGTCTGTTGTAGTTTAGATAAGCTGCTCATCTATGATAACTGTGTATTTTTAAAGGTATCATTTTCTCTTTTAAAAGGAAAGGAATCCCACAGCGTTTTCCTTTACTTCCTAGTGAACATGCAAATGGAAGAAGTTTGGGATAAGGTGGGCTCCCAATATGAAGGTTACTTCTGAAGGCTAGCATGAAGCTGATCTCCATAACAGAAGCGTCTCAGCCACAGGCAGCACTGGATAGCTCCACTCGGCCAGACAGAATCTGTTTGCAAAGAGATTATGGCATATGTCCATGCTTCCTTCCTCTCTGAGCTCTCTGCCATCCAGTTTCATTCCATGGGCTGTGAGTCACAAGCAAGGATGAGCTGTTTTAAGAGCAGCCCCTGTCCTCTCTTATGGAGCATGTACTTGCTTTATTTGCTACAGTTTGACCATTCCTTGGCTTTCTCAAAAGGAACTACTGCATGATTTCAAGATGGCTTTATAGCAGACCCTAACCCAGGCACTAATTTTTCACATTACCAAAGGACACAATAGTTACCTACCTAATCTGTAGAGTGTTACTTCATTCATTATATAGAAACTAGGATGATTAAGTCCATGCTATGCCAGAAACATTTCTTCTTCATAGCAAGCCAGTAACTGTAGATAGTGTTGTAGGTTCTGTTATAATAGGGCTGGAGGCTAGATACAAATACTGTCTTCCAACTCCTTACCTTTAGTCACTCACTACATGGCACTGCCTCTTAGACCTGCCAGTTTCCATCTTATCAGAGCCGTAAGAGAAAGCAGAGAGGGGAGGGAACTGAGCTTTTCTGTGAGGTGGGGGAGTCTAATGAGTAGCTGTACCTAACAGAGTATGGCAGCATTGCAGAAGTGGGAGCATTTTTAGAGGAGGAGAAGCCACTTGGTCAAAGGCCATATACGAGGAACATGGATTGAATGGGAGCTGAATAGAAGAAGCAGGTTGAATCTTTCTGACACACAGGTACTGGATTAGGTATGTTCTTAAACTATGAAGAAGTTTATGGCTTTATGTGTCCTAGGACAAAGCCTAGATGGCATCTGCTGGTGTGTGTACTGATACCTACACTAGGAAGAACTGTAGCTTTTATCAATAGGAAACCATTGGCCAACCCAGGCAAGGAGTAAGGTTAGTGAATGGTAAATATGTCTCTGGAAAGAAGTTACTTGCACTAATTGAAAACCAAATCAAAACAACTTTATCCAGGAGATAGTTTAAAAGCTATCTTGACTGTCATTTCGGTTACACGAGTTAGTGGGTGAAGAGTTAGCTTTATAAAGTTATATGTTAGATTTCACTGGTATTTTTTTCCACAGGCTATGATGAAAAGGTAAGATGGAGTCTTTGCTGAATGTTGCTCAGTTAGATGCAAATTTCTCACATATTTGAGGTGCATTAACTTCCTTTATTTGAAAAACATTTCAGTGCATGGAAGGTTTTATATATTTCAGATAGGTGAATAGTTAACTTCAAAGAGCACATTTCCACCCGTTGGAAAACTCAGACCAGACTACAAGGCTATTAAAAACATCTTAGTAATCATGAATCTGGCAGTGTATTGCCTGGGAGAACAAAAATTCTCTCCAGTCAAGTATTTTTTCCGCCCCATTCTCTTTTGTGTAGTTACTTGAAATCTATAAATTTGATGATACATTTATAGTTTTCACAATTTCCCAGAGAGGGGTGGATGTAAAAATGTAAACTTCCTGCACATGGTGCCGTGTATCCCACCATCTAAACTGCCCTTGAAGGAAAACCATTTCAGTTCAGAACAAGGATTCCATCTTAATTGCCATAGAGTAAATGTTGATACTTTTAGTATTAAACTAGAAATGCATGTTTTATAGAAGCCTGTTCAAATGCCAATTTTATTTTATTTGTAACAGGATACAAGGACATTTATTTGAATTCATACTGATAAAATGCAAACTTCAGCTCGCTATCATCGGAGTAATAGTTGGTCTCTTTATCTTTTATCAGCAAATGCACATTTGACAGTTTAAATATTGAAAGACAGCCCAAGGAGAAAATATTTCAAAGTCTTTTAAAGAGGGCAGTAACTTCTCAGTCACTTAAAGGCAATATCTGTCCCAATACCTTTTTACTCATATATAAATACATTTAACAGGTCAAAATAAAATATGATAGAGACTTATCCAGTGGGATCTCTTCATAGGCTGCTGCTCCATCTCACCAGAGGTTTTTATTTTATTTTATTTTGCTTAACAGTTGAGATTTGTTAGCTTGAACTCGGTTTTAACAACTTCTGAAACTCACGTGCTAAGTTACAGCCCATAATAGAATACAGCTGCCCAAGGGTGAGGTTCTAAGTTACAATCTTTCTGTTTAAATGATATGGTTTTACTGATTATGTGCTACAGATTGATTTAAGAAATGTTAGACAACTTTAGAAGCCTTTCATAAAGGAATTTTTATTTAATATATTTCATATTCAAGTTTTAAGCCTACGGGCTTTTCTTTGCCTCCATGTTCAAATGCCCATGTAAGTTTAGTCTGAAGAGGTATTTAAAACAATTCCATTTTAAAAGAAAAAGAATCCTATTGAAAGTTTAAAGCTAACAGAAGAGACAATGACTCCGCCCAGCAGTTCTCTCCATTGTCTCTCTGGAGTCAGTGGAATGTTACGGTTTTAATTTTTTGTTGGCTTTATTTTTATCCGCTCTTGCGGTGATAATCAGTTGATCCCCACTTCGCTCTCATCCTGTTGAGCAGCTGTGAGAGCTCACCACTAACCCGCCACTCTGTTGGTACTTCCTGGCCTATGTCTTTCTATCTGCTTTTCTTGACTACGCTTCTGGTCTATCTGTTATAATTTCTCCAAAGTGGTTTTGTCCATAAGTTAGTTGTAAGTCCCAGGCAGAGACAGACCTTGTATTTTTGTCACATGCCAGAAACCTTCTACAGGTACCTAGCAGGTACATGGCAGACATATTTAAACTACTGATTGGCTAATTTTTCTCCGCCATGAAAGGGGAAGAGTTTCCCCACTGTCAAGTATTCACCTTAATCATGAAATAAACTTCCTGACATTATTCTACGCCTTTCTCAATCGACACAATTGTCAGAGAATAGCTACGTTTAGGAATAAGTTGACATAAAAAGAGGCAGGCGGGACCACGAAAGAAGAGACCCGAAAGACAAGCCACAGAAGCTGCCTCAAGCTAGCCTCACGAATCACTCCACAGATTCAGAGCTCACCATCCCTGCAGTCATCCTCAGCACGTGACCCCAGCTATGGGTCACCAGAACATTCTTATGGCCCAATTCTATGTGTGTTTTATGTGCTGGCCCTGTGGCAGATACTAAAAAGCGTTCTTGAAATCATTATTTCCAGGGAAATACATTATATACCTAAAACCGTATTTTTACAGATTTGATCATTTTCAGAGTACTAAATTGTGTCTGATCTTCAGCTAGTATCCCACAGTAGTGCTTTTGTCAAGTGTCTTATATACAGTACAATGTCAGTGCCCAGTAGCACATGGGAGAAGATAGATACCCATGGTGGTAAATAGATCACATCTATGCAGTTTTTAAAATTGGATGACATCATCTGGCCCATGCTACACATGTAAAACACACATGTGAACTCTACCATGCAGCTGCTGCTACTGTTTACATGTGATACACACAATTTAATTGTGGTTTCCTCTTGTTCCTTCTTTCCACTTTCTCTTCTCCCTGTGTCTGTGCAAATATATATAAATCACAAATGCTAGTTAACTTTTCTCATAGAAGAATTTACACTTTTAAATTCTTAAGGTGAAAAGTAATGCCCTCCACCAGAAAAAAAAAAAAAAAGACTATTACTTTTAAATTTTTTGTAGACCCTCCTGAAAGGTTAACTATGTAACACAACTGAAAGGATTTCCATTCCTTCAGAGAAATGTTTGGAGTAGGGGATGGGGGTGAAGAAAAAAGGAAAGAAAACCCAAACAAAAGCCCGCCAACCTTCCAGCCACTGAAGGAGCTGGGGCACAAGCCTTGAAGAGTGCCCCTGCTGGGAACAGAGCGGACACCAGCTGCCCGTCCCCCTGGGCCAGAGCAGCTGCCTTAAAAGAACTTTTACATAAAAGGAAACGGGCCAAGGCCCGCCTTTTGCTGCGGGACCCAGGGGCAGTGTCCACAAGAGTTTAGTGGCCTGGCCAAAACCAAAGGGAGGCTCATTGTAAATGCCTGGGCAGCTGGCATGGCTCATCAGTTTCTGGAACACAACCAGGCCCAGCACACGCTCCAGAGGCACCCCATTTTTCAACCTATTGTGCATGCATTATAAACTAATATATCATGAGTTTGCCTTTTGCATTAATTGTGAGTCCTTTTCCTGTTTTTCCTTAATAAAATTAGAAAATCCCACTAATGAGAACAAGTTGCTGGAATAGTAAATACTATTTAACATTATGTATAATGTCATCCATTAACAGGTTTTTTAATTAAAGGTGATATTAAAATATCATAATAATAAATCCATATGCTTAAAAGCAGAGAATCAATTTGAAAATACATTATCTTGAAAGCTTCTTAATGATTTGTAGATGGTAGCCTTTCCAACTTCTCTTCATTGCTTTTGGCAAGGGATATTTTATTCAGCTAGTAATTTTTCTGATATAAGATGAAAGAAGTTGGTTCTTTTTTGTAGTGGATTTATAACAGACTGCTACGATCCTTTGTGTCTATGTGTGTGAACAAATGGCCTCTTCTAGGACTTGCATCTTAAGTAATTGAACTGGGTCATGAAACATATTGTTTCTACTTTCTTGGGGCACATGAAGTCACTAAGTATTAATTTAAAATAAAAGTTTCTTATTTTTTTATAAAAAATAATTTAAGAAATCCTCTGAAGTTTTTGCTAAGAGCAGATCCATTGCCTTTAGTATCAGAAAGTGAAAATGTGGGATACTAATATCTCAAGATATTGAGACATGAAACTCTTCATCCACTTACTTCTTGGCTGTTCTAAATTTTTAACTTAACCAATGAGTATTTGTAAAAGAGCTTGCTCTCTTCAATCTCTGAACCTCTCATGGATTTGGGCAATCAATAGCACAGTGTATTTAATGAGAGAAGTCTCAGACAGGCAGACTATTTTTAGAGTGTTTAATGATAAGGTTTCCAAAACTCTAGGAGCAATTAGCGTCAAAGATGCAACATGCAAACATATAATTATGCCTTCCTTTCACGTCTCTGATCACAACAGCTAAGGCACTAGTACCTAGCATCTGTGGAGCCCTACTCTGAGCATTTTCTTCTCTCTCTCTCCCTCCCTCCCTCCCTCCCTTCTCCCTCCCTCTCTGTGCCTGTCTTTTTCTTTCTGTCTTTCATTGTTTTTGTTGTTGTTGTTGCTGCTGCTGCTGCTGTTTTATTTTCCCTGGCAGGGTTTCTCTGTGTAACTTTGGCTGTCCTGGAATGTGCTCTGTAGATCAGGCTGGCCTTGAATTCACACATCTGCCTCTGCCTCCCACGTGCTAGGATTAAGGGCATGTGCTACCACCACTCTGCTGCATTTTTGTTTTAAAGATACATTCCTTTCCTCAGATGAGGGACTTCAGTTTGGATCAGTCAGGTATCTAACTATGATACAAACAAGATTCAAACCAAGGCTTGTCTGATCCTGGAGCTCAGACTTCTAAGTATTCAGTACCTGTCCATCTCTTAATGATAAATGGAGAGAGAAAATGTAGTAAACATTTTAATGTATATCAATTAGTGCTTATCTTACAATGCACATATAAAGCACACTTTATCATCCACAGAGCACATAAACTCTTACATGTTCTTTCTAATTTTTTCCTCTTTCTCTGTACAAATGCATGCATATGTCTGTGTGTCTGCATGCATCTGTAGCCTTGTTTTATCACCATGGTGATCTGGCTTTGTAGCATGAGTTTGACAGTATCCCCCCCTTTCCTACTTTATGGAATATTCTGATGATCATTGATGTAATAAGAGGCATATTATTTCTTTTTCTCCTTCTCTTCCTCTTTTTTCTTCTTCTTCCTCCTCCTGTTCATTCTCCTCCTCCTCCTATTATACTTTCTATTTTGTGGTACTATATGTATCAGACAAGGGCTGTGTACATATTATAAAATATATAATCACCAAAACATTCCCAGACCATCTGTTAGCATTCTGTCTAAGCTCTGCTCCACAGTTACCTGGCAACAGCCAGGTAGGCCGACCCACTATATAAGGGGCTGCTTGCCCCCCCCCCTTGGTCTCTTGCTCCTCTCTTGCTCTTTCCCTGCATCCCTTCCTCTCTCTCCACGTGCTCATGGCCGGCCTCTACTCCTCTACCTCTCTCTCTCTTTCTGTGTCTTAGTCAAGGTTTCTATTCCTTCACAAACACCATGACCAAGAAGCAAGCTGGGGAGGAAAGGGTTTATTGAGCTTACACTTCCATGCTGCTGTTCATCACCCAAGGAAGTCAGGACTGGAACTCAAGCAGGTCAGGAAGCAGGAGCTGATGCAGAGGCCATGGAGGGAAGTTTCTTACTGGCTTGCTTGCTTCCCCTGGCTTGCTCAGCTGGCTTTCTTATAGAGCCCACAGATGGTACCACTCACAAGGGGCCCTCCCCCCTTGATCACTAATTGAGAAAATGCCTTACACCTGGATCTCATGGAGGTATTTTCTCAACTGAAACTCCTTTCTCTGTGGTAACTCCAGCTTGTGTCAAGTTGACACACAAAACTAGCCAGTTCTCTCTCTCTCTCTCTCTCTCTCTCTCTCTCTCTCTCTCTCTCTCTCTCTCTGCCTTCCTCTGCCTCTACTACTCTCTTAACTCCCCTCCCCATGTCCTGAATAAACTATTCTATACTATACCGTCATCATGTGGCTGGTCCCTCAGGGGGAAGGGATGCCTCGGCATGGGCCCACTGAGGCACCTCTTCCCTCACACCTCACCACACCCCCATAGAACATATCACCCCCCCCTTTCTTTATCTTTTTATAAACACATCACAATCCATGGTATTTGAGACAGGATGTGGTTTGAACTTGCCATGTAGTCTATTCTAGTCTACAACTCATAATCTTCCTGCTTTTGCCTCTATGATTACAGGAGTCTGACACTGTTTTAGTCACTGTTCTATTGCTAAAGAGACACCATGATCACAGCAAGTCTTATAAAAGAAAGCATTTAGTAAAAGAAAGCTTGCTTACAATTTCAGAGGTTCAGTTCATTATCATAACGGCAGGGAACATGGTAACATGAAGGCAGACATATTGAAGTAACTGAGAGTTCTGCATCTGGATCCACAGGCAGCAGGGAGAAAAGTTATTGGGCCCTCTTCAGCTTTTGAAACCCCTAAAGCCACCCCCAGTGACACACTTCCTCTAACAGTGTGTAGCAATGGGGAATGGGGAACTGGGGGTGGCTACCAGAAAGTCCCAGATGCCAGGAAAGCAAGAGGCTCCCAGAACCCAACTGGGATGACATTAGCTGAACTACCCAACAAAGAGGAGAGAGAACTTGTAGAGATGGTATCCAGAGGTTAGACACGGTTCCCAATTGAGGGATGGGGCCACCCACCCATCTCAAAAATATTAACCCAGAACTGCTCCTGTCTAAAGCAAATACAGGGACAAAGAGTGGAGCAGAGACTGAAGGAAAGGCCATCCAGAGACTGCCCCACCTGGGCATCCATCCCATCTGCAACCACCAAATCCAGACACTATTGCTGATGCCAAGAAGTGCTTGCTGACAGGAGCCTGATATAGATATCTCTTGAGAGGCTCTGCCAGAGCCTTACCAATACAGATGTGGATGCTTGCAGCCAACCATTGGACTGAGCACAGGGACCCCAATCGAGGAGTTAGGAGAAGGACTGAGGGAACTGAAGGGATTTGCAACCCTATAAGAAGAACAACAATATCAACCAACCAGACCCCCTCAGAGTTCCTAGGGACTAAGCCACTAACCAAAGAATACACATGGAGGGACCCATGGCTCCAGACTCATATGTAGCAGAGGACTGCCTTATCTAGCATCAGTAGGAGGGGAGGCTCTTGGTCTTATGAAGGCTGGATGCCCCAGCGTAGGGGAATGCTAGGGCAATGAGCAGGGAGTGGGGGTGGGTAGGTGGGGGAGCACCCTCCTAGAAGCAGGGGGGAGGGGGGAGAGGATAGGGGGTTTGCGGAGGGGAAAGCAGGAAGGGGGATAACATTTGAAATGTAAATAAATAAAATAACCAATAAAAATTTTTAAAAATGTAAAAAAAAAAAAAAGAAATATGAAACATAAAATATTCTAGGATTCTGCAACTGTTAAAAAAAGGCCATACCTATTCCAATAAGCACACATCTCTTAATCCTTTCAAATAGTGCCATTTCTCTGGTAACTAAGCATTGAAATCTATGAGTCATTGGGGGGCTATTCTCATTCAAACCACCATAGACAGTGTGATGGTTTGCTTATGCTCAGCCCAGGGAGTGGCACTATTAGGTGTGACCCTGTTGGAGTAGGTGTGTCACTGTGGGCTATAAGATTGTCATACTAGCTGCCTGGAAGTCAGTCTTACACTAGCACCCTTCAGATGAAGATGTAGAACTCCCAGCTCTGCCTAAACCATGCCTGCTTTGGACACAGCCATGCTCCTGCCTTGATGATAATGGACTGAACCTCTGAACGTGTAAGACAGCCCCAATTAAATGTTGTCCTTTATACGTCTTGCATTGGTCATGGTGTCTGTTCACAGCAGTAAAACCCTAACTAAGATAGACACCCCATCCTTCTTAGTGTTAGTTTTTCCCTAAAGGTCTGGTAGAATTTAACAAAGAAAATATTCAATCTAGTCCTAAGATGTTCTTTATTATTGCTCCAATAGTATTGGCTGTTATAGATATTCTTGAGCTTTTTTGATATTCTCTTGGTTCAATTTTGGTATGTCAAATGTATCTGAAAATGTATCCATTTATATGAAGGTTTTCAAATCTATTAAATAAGAATTTTTCAAAATATTCCCTATCTATTGTTTGGGACAAATGATATCTGCAGTAATTTCTGTTCTAATTTGTCATGCCTAATTTTATTTGTTTTTCATTTTCTCTTTCTTTAAGTTAGTTTGCCAAGGGATTTTCCATTTGTTTATTTATTTATTTTTAAAGAACCAGCTCTTTCATTGGTCCTCTGTATTATTCTTTTTATTCCTGTTCCATTAGAGTCAGCTCTGATCTTTATTATTATTATTGTTTTTATTTTTGGATATTTACTTCATATACATTTCAAATGTTTTCCCCTTTGGAAACTCCCTATTTCGTGCCTCTATGAGGGTGCTCCCCCACCCACCCACCAACTCCCATCTTCCCTCCCTGGCATTCCCCTACACTGGAGCATCTAACACCCTCAGGCCCAAGGGCCTCTCCTCCCACTGATGGCCAACAACATCCTCCTCTGCCACATATGTGGCCAGCACCATGAGTCCCTCTGTGTTGGTTGGTGGTCCAGTCTCTGGGAGCTCCGGGGGGTCAGGCCAGTTGACACTGTTGCTCCTTCCATGGGGCTGCAAACCCCCTCAGCTCCTTCAGTCCCTTCTCCAACTCCTCTATCTGGGACCCCACGCTCAGTCCAGTGGTTAACTGCGAGCATCCACCTCTGTATTTGTTAGGCTCTGCCTGAGCCTCTCTGGAGACAGTTTATCATGCTTCCATCAATAAGCACTTCCCAGCATCCACAAGAACGTCCAAGTTTGGTGGCTATATATGGGATGTATGCCCAGGTGGATCAGTCTCTGGATGGCCTTTCCTTCAGTCTCTGTTCCACACTTTGTCTCGATATTTTCCCCTGTGAGTATTTTGTTCACCCTTCTAAGAAACACTGAAGCATCTACATTTTGGTCTTCCTTCTTCTTAGGCTTCATATGGTCTGTGATTTGAATCTTGTGTATTCTGAACTTTTGGGCTAATATCCACTTATCAGTGAGTACATGCCATGTTTGTTCTCTTGTGACTGAGTTACCTCACTCAGGATGATATTTTCAAGTTCCATCCATTTGCCTGTGAATTCCATGAAGTCACTGTTTTTAATAGCTGAGTAGTATTCCATTGTGTAATTTTCCTTTGTATTTTCATTGAACTATATTTTTATAAGATCTAGAAGTACATTATGGAATTATTTAATTGAAATAGGCTTAAACTTTCATAAGTTTAGGCATTCATGGCTACAAACTTCCCTCTTTAAACTGCCTTCATTTTGTCTCACAGGTTCTACCTGTTGTGTTTTATAAAATGATAAGAGAGAAGGAACATGTTTGGTGGACATACAGTCAGGTGTGGGAGAAGGGGCGCCCCTGTGGGCCCATGCTGAGGTATTCCTTCCCCCTCTTGAGGTACCGGCCACATGACATATAGTATAGAATAGAGTTTATTCAGGGCATGGGGAGGGGAGTTGAGAGAGAGAGAGAGTAGAGGAGTAGAATCTGGCCATGAGCATGTGGAGAGATGGGGGGAGGGGAATGGAGCGAGAGGGAGTAAGAGCAAACAAAGCAAGAGGAGCAAGAGAGAGAGGAGGGGAGAGCAGCCCCTTTTATAGTGAGTTGGGTACACCTGGCTGTTGCCGGGTAACTGTGGGGCGGAGCCTAGACTAAATGCCATTTTCATTTGATTCTAGGAAACTTCAGATCCCCCTCTAATTTCTTCAGTTATCTACTGATTTCTCAAAAATATATTAGTTGATCTAGGAGTATTTGTATATTTTGTGTTTTCCCTTGCTATTGATTTTTAGTCTTACCCCATTCTCATCTGATAATACACAACAGGTTATTTCAACTTTTTTTTCTGTTAAGATAGCCTCCGATGTGATGTATTTTGGAGAAAGTTAAATGATATGCTTTAAGCACCTACACTTTACAGCTATTGAGTAGAATATTCTGCAGTTGTCTGTTAAGTCCATTTTTATCTGTGGTACAGTTTATTCTGAAGTTGTTTTAAATTAACTTTTTTTCTGGATGTTCTATCTATTGATGACAGTGATATATTAAAACTGTCCTTTTATGCGCAAGTATTGTGGCATTGGGTACATGGATATTTGTTTAGTATATTGATAATCAGTATATTTCCTAATGATTTTTCTTTTATTAGTATTGTCTTCATTACAGTTTCTGTTGCTGTGATGATACACCATGACCAAAGCCACTTGGGAAGGGAAGGGTTTATTCTTCTTACACTTCTTTCTATAGCACAGTTCATCACCAAAGAAAGTCAGGACAGGAACTAACACAGGGTAGGAACCTCGAGACAAGAGTTGATGCAAAGGCCATGGAGGGGTGCTGTTTATAGGCTTGCCCCTCATGGCTTGCTCAGTCTTCTTTTTTAATAGAGCTCAGGATCAGGAGCCTAGAAACTGCACCAGTGACAATGGGCTGGGCCCTCCTGGATTGGTCACTAATTAAGAAAATGCCATACATCCATGTCTTATGGAGGCTGCCTCTGTGTGATGACTCTAGCTTGTGTCAAGTTGACATAAAATTAGCCATTATAAATATGTAGTGACTCTCCTCATTAATTTTGTCTTAATGTTTTGTCAGGTTTGCATACAGATACTCCATCTTGCTTTCATTTGTTTGAAAAAATTATTTTCTGCCTTTTCATTTTTCTTTCATGTGTTTTTGTCAATGGTGTGTGTTTCTTAGACACAACAGATGGTTCAATCTTGTTACTTTATACAAAGGCAAACTTTCTTTTTAATTAGAGAGTAAACTTTACATTCCGGATTATTTAGGAGATATGTGCTAATTCTATATAGGTTTTTTTTTTTTTAAATTGGAATATTCTTTGTTCTTTTCTTTCCTTCTTTATCATAGTAGAGGTTTCCTGTTTATTGGACTAAAAATGCTTGAATCTTTGACAATTATCTTTGATCATTTATTCTCCTAATTAAATTCATTCTTTCTCATGTTCTTACAATTGTGATCATCTTTCTTCTTGATCTGCATTTAGGCTATGTTAAATGTTTCGGTGATGATGGCTTAGTGGTCATGAATTGGTGTATTCTCTGTTTATGCCTCTCAGTTTTAAGTGATAGCTTTCCTGGATACAGTAGTCTTGATCAGCAGCTATTACTCTCAGGACTTAAATATATCAGTTTATGCTTTTCTGTTTGGTTGTAGAGGTTCTGCTAGGGTTCTGAGGTAAATCGGAAGAGTTCCTGTTTAAAGGTGAGTTGGTATTTTCTTATTTTACTGTTCTTCCTTTTTTTTTGTTATTGGCATTCCGTCTCCAGTGTAACCTGGAGAAGTTTTTCCTTCTAAACATATCTGTTTAAGGGTTCTATGTATCTCTTTTCCTTGATATCCATACCTTTACTTTGAGAATTTTTTAACCATAATTTTATCAAATCCTTCTTTTATACTAGAGTGTCTTAGGATTGGTCCCTCGATAATCTCCCAGAATTTTTTTTTAATATACATTAGGAATTTTTTTTTATGTTACTGAAGGTTTGTTTTCTTTCTTTTTTTATTTTTATTTTATTTTATTTTATTTATTTTTTATTTTTTTGGTTTTTCTAGACAGGGTTTCTCTGTATAGCACTGGCTGTCCTGGAACTCACTCTGTAGACCAGGCTGGCCTCGAACTCAGAAATCCACCTGCCTCTGCCTCGCAAGTGCTGAGATTAAAGGCATGTGCCACCATGCCCATCCTTAGTTTTATTTTTTTGATACTTTATTTACATTTCCAATGTTTCCCCCTTTCTAGGTCCTCTTTGGAAACCCCATATCCCTTCCCCCTACCCCACCTCTATGAGGTTATTCCACCTCCCACCCACCCACCCACTCCCGTATTCCCACCATGACATTCCCCTTTACTGGGGCCTCTAACACCCTCAGGCCCAAGGGCCTCTCCTCTCCCTGATGGCTAACAAGACCCTCCTCTGCCACATATGTGGCCAACACCATGGGTCCCTCCATGTGTATTCTTTGGTTGGTGATCTAGTCTTCGGGAACATCGGGAGGTCAGGCCAGTTGACACTGTTGCTCCCTCCATGGGGCTGCAGACTCCCTCAGATGCTTCAGTCCCTTCTCCAACTCCTCCATCTGGGACCTCACTCTCAGTCCAGCGGTTACTGTAAAGTGAAACTTGGGTATTCCGAACTTTTGGGCTAATATCCACTTATCAGTGACTGCATACCATGTTCGTTCTTTTGTGACTGAGTTACCTCGCTCAGGATGATATTTTCAAGTTCCATCCATTTGCCTGCAAATTTCATTAAGTCATTGTTTTTTATAGCTGAGTAGTACTCCATTGTGTAAATGTACCACATTTTCTGTATCCATTCCTCTGATGAGGGAAATCTGGGTTGTTT
>CM052717.1:11717712-11772083 GCA_028551405.1 Uromys caudimaculatus | reverse complement strand
ATTTATTGTTTCTATTTCTATTTTTAGCTCCTGGATAGTTTTGTGCATTTCCTTTGTCTGTTTGATTGTGTTTTCTTGAAATTCTGCCTGTTTGATTGTGTTTTCCTGTAATTCTTTAATGGATTTTTGTGTTTCCTCTTTAAAGGCTTCTAGTTGTTTATCTCTGTTCTCTTGTATTCTTTAAGGGTGTTATTCATTTCTTTCTTAAAGTCTTCTATCATCAACATGAGAAATGATTTTAAATCTGAGTCTTGCTTTTCTGGTGTGTTGGGGTATCCAGGGCTTGCTGTGATGGGAGAGCTGGGTTCTGATGATGCCAAGTAGCCTTTGTTTCTGTTCCTTATGTTCTTATCCTTGCCTTTTGCCATCTTGTTAACTCTGATGTTAGCTGGTCTTACTCTGTCTGGCTGTGGCTTGCCCCTCCTGCAGGCCTCTGTGTCAGTACTCCTTGAAGACTAGCTCTCTCTAAGAGGTATTTGGGTTTGGAGAGCTGTGGCACAGAGTCAGCTCTGGGGTGCAGACAGAAGTCAGAAGGATCTTGTCCCTAGCTGTCCCTTGGTTCCTATGTCCTGATGGCTCTGCAAGGGTCCCTCTTGATCCAGTGAGTTTGAACAGAAGTGGTGGTTTTGCCTGTGCTCAAAGGTGTCAGCACTTCTAGGATACCAGCTCTCTCCTGGAGCCCTGTGGTCCAGGCTGAGGTCCCCAGGCACAGACCTCTGGTGGCCCATGCAGAGGTCTCCACCCACAGATGGAAACCGGAAGGTTCAGAGGTTTCCTGTCCCCGAGTTCTCCTCAGGCCCTGTATCCCGCTGGTTTCGGGCGGGTCCCGGTGAGCAGTGTTGCTCCCCTTAACCCCACTCACGGCTTTTCCATGCTCCTTGGAGGGTAGCTTTCTCCTGGTGCTCGTTGGCTATGGACTTCTGGTGGCCCAGGCAAAGGTCTCCACCCACAGATCCAGAATTCTTAAAAATTATGGTCATGATTGCTTCTATTTCTTTATTGTTATCTAAATCACTCAATTTCATCTTATTCAACTTGAAGAATTTTTTTGCCCAAGTTGTTTCTTTTGTTTGCTAGTTGTTGGGTTTCTT
Source organism: Uromys caudimaculatus (assembly GCA_028551405.1). Taxonomy (NCBI): domain Eukaryota; kingdom Metazoa; phylum Chordata; class Mammalia; order Rodentia; family Muridae; genus Uromys; species Uromys caudimaculatus. The sequence continues at coordinate 11,770,992 of CM052717.1, read as the reverse complement.
TGTTCATTTATCTATTTCCTTTATATTATTATTATATTTTTAATGTAAAGTCTCTGGTAGCCCAGGCTGGCCTCAAACTCATTCTCCTCTGAGAATGATGCTTGAACTTCTAATTCCCAGTCCTTATGCTTTCATCTCCTAGTTCTGGGATTATAAGCATCATCTGCCAAGCCCCACTTTCATCCAAGTCTTAAACTCACTTCTTTACTTCACCCTCCATCTGTTTTTCTGAATATTCTTTGAGGTTAAAGATTATATCTAAAACTATACTTTTGAATTTTTTTATCCAAAATTTTAGTATCAAAATATTTAGTTACTAAAGAATTATGAATACTTGACAAAGCTGTATTGCCTCATTTTTTCATACTTTTATGTTTCAAAATTGCAATTTCCAAATATTTTAGGATGTATACATATTTTTGTCTCTTTATATATTTATAATTTTATTTGTGAGACCTCTTAATGAACAGCCATTTTTTGAAGTCTAAACCTTCATTACTACCCAATGAGTAAACATAGACTACAGTAACAGTAATTTAAAGAGAATTGGTCTAACTAGGAACTTAAAAGTTAATGAGTGAAAATAGTATTGATAATTGATAATGAAATTAATAAGTGGTGGAGGAAGGAAGGAAGAATCAAATAGGATAGTGCATTCATTACTTTTCTCATTTCTGTGAGAAAGTACCTGAGAGAAGCAATTGACAAAAGAAAGAGTTTATTTGGGATCATATTTTTAGGGTGCAGTCCACATCAAAGAGAAGGCATGATGGCTGGAAGGTGAGGGGGCTGGTCACATTGCATCTACAATTGGGAAGCAGAGACAGACAAATGCTGGTGCTCAGCTCACTTTCTCCTTCTATTCAGTCCAGGCCTCCACCCTGTGGATGGTGCCACCCCCATTCAGGTATCTTTTCTTTAATTAAGCCTTGCTGGAAACAGCTTCACAGATATACACAGAAGGATAGATCCATAATGGTTATAATCTAGAGGAGATGACAATGAAAATTAAAATCACACAGAGAGAATAAAAGCATATGGGATGAAGGTATGAAAAATAATGCTAAGGGAAAACACAATAAAACCAACAGAGAGCCAAATGATTAAAAGAAAACACTGAGAAGAAAATGCTGATGTTCCTCTTTGGCTGGGGAATTAGAAGATGGGATGTTTTGCCTTATTTAAAATGTTTTGCCAAACAGTTCCGCAGTTTACCTGGAATGGAGAAAAGAATGATATTAAGTCATTTTTGTTCTAAAGTCCTAACAGGTTAGACTAGAAAGGTCGTTTTGCTAGATAAGCCTTCTGGAAATATTTGCAGTAGCAGGGCAGTAAAACCAAAGGCCTCTGTGCTGGGGTGGTAAGGCCTGGATACTGTGCCCTCCTGTGTGCCTGGACGTGCAGTCTCTTTCTGAGAGTACATTCACATGCACCTGATCTTGCTCCTCTTTCCAGATGTGCCACTATAGTCTCCAAATGTAACCTTCCTCTGTGTATCTTGGCCATGTAAACCTACATGTGTGCCTATATCCAGGTCACGGCCAGTTTTCTGGGCTCAAACTAATTACCTGGTAGTCTTCTATTTATCCAGTGATGGGCAGAGGCCTTTGGATCTTGGGGATATAGAAGTGCAGGAGCAGGGCCTTCTCCTGGCAGAAGGATTTTCTTGTAAGCTCACTCTGTTTGTTTGTTAGTTTGGTTGTTTTGTTTTGTTTTTCAAGACAGGGTCTTTCTGTGTCATGGATGTCCTGAACTAACTCTGTAGACCAGGCTGGCCTCAAACTCAGAGATTTACCTGTTTTTCTCTCTGGAATGCTGAGACTAAAGCCATGTGCCACCTTGTCCTGGTCTGTAAGCACATTCTCAGGGTGGCTCCCTACTTGGCTCTGGAGATTAAGCTAGGACATACAGGGACCTTTAGTATCTGCTCACCGTGTAGAATGCATATGTCCCATCTTAAACTATTTTTTTTTTTTGTCAAGTATCAGATTGTGTGTTCAAGGTTTTGTTCTTGCGTAAAACCTTGCAGAGCAGTGTCCTCCTCTTTCAACCATTTTATCTACTGCTCCGTGTTAAGTTTCACTGTTTATTTTTACAAATCTGAGCTGAAATCTTCCTGTATTTCACCTGGTCTTTGCCTACTGTGCACAGGTCCACTCCTGTGCTTTGCTTCACTACCTACATTCTCCTGTGGTCAAGCACTTGATGATAATTTCAGACTTGTAAAGACCTCAGAAACTGCTAGACCTCTCTAATCTGCTGACCAATCGCCTTCTTATGAAATTCTTCAAAAACATGAATAACTGTTTCTCTTCATTGTTTTTTATTTAATGTCATTGTTACTGCTCTGACAGTACAATTTCTCTTCTTCCCCCAGTGCCTGTCTATCTCCTTTCCCTAGGGGAAACTCAGCTAAGGCTCCCCCTACACAGACATTTCTTAGAAGCCTCAGCTCACATCCATCTTCTTTTCACCTTGAAATTATTTAATTACTGTGCCATGATTTTTGTTAAGCTTTAAATATTAACAATCATTCTATTCTACACTTTGGTGCTCTAATATTTTATTCACTAATCATATAATGAATATATTATTTCTCCAGACAGACTGTAAATCTCTGTGAGCTGAGAAGCCTGTTTTGAATTTTCTTATACTTCAAGGTTAGGGGTCACACATAGACTGTGACAGTGCACAGTTGCTGGTTAATTGGGATGTTCTGTCCCACTGATCTTAGAAGATATTTTCAGTAGAGTATTCCAGGCGTAGGACATAAATCAGTTAAAGTTGGCACTCAAGACAAATGGACCTACCATCCCCATTCACAATTTCCTAGAGCCATAGTTAATAAAGACATAGTCCTAGTGAGGCCTCAACTATCAGTCATGTGCTAACTCTGCTTAGGCTTTCTCTCTCTTCACTTCTTCTACCGCATCTAACTAGGCAGGTCACAACCATCACAGCCATGATGGTTTAGAACCACTAAGGTTCATACATGAAACCTGTTACAGAACTTTCCCATTCCTTCTATTCTTTCTATTCCTATTCCTGAACTCTCCCAGAATCAGAGAAATTCACTTACTTCCTATACATTCAGTCATTTGCACCAATGTTCAAACTATGCAAGGTGTTATTTAGATTTCAAATGAATGTGATGACGATTTCTAAGACAATAGCTCTGCCTTCTTAGTTGCTACCCAATCAGAGCAGAGTAGAATGAACCAGAGTTCATCCCTTCCTGGATCCCATTATCTGCTGTGAATTAAGTCACAGAAAACTATAGTTTATTAGATGAATTGTTACCACAAGACATTCCATGCTTCTAGCCAGAAGAAAGTCTAGCCAAGTCTGACTTGATAAATTTAGCCAGGAGCACCATACCCATTTTATGAGCATGGTTTATAGGAGATTAAGTGCTAAGACACAGGGCCACTAATGGAATGAGAGCTCAGGAAAGGAGAGGCAAGTCGGCTACACTCAGTGAAGAAGACATGATGGAGGAGGTGGTATTTCTTTGGAAGTGCAGGGGCAGAAGCATTCCAGGTAGGAGGGGAACTTGAATTAAGCCCTGGCTAAAAAGTAAGTCTCATGAGTTCAAAGACAAAAAGAGAATGTTCTTGCTGAAGTCAGTGAAAGATTTCTGCTGGTGAACGTTTAAGGTTAGATAGCCAAGGTGTTTCATGGTTTTGTTGTTGTTGTTGTTGTTGTTGTCGTTGTTATGTTCTTTAACTTTGTTTTTGATTAGTTGTGAAAGCCTCATCACTGGACTTTATAATAAAAATGGAAACCTACGGAAGGAGAAAATGAAAACCTGCCACAAGGAAGAGCCTTTGGGCAATCTAATTGCTACCCCCAAAACACAGTTATGCTCAAATTTAGAAAACATTAAAAGGGGCTGATAGTAGCCATGGGGAGGTCTGTAAACTGTGTAGCAAATTGTCTTATTGATATACAAAACATTCAGACTGCTGAAGAGACTTATCACTGCATCCGAGGAAGCAGTTCAAGGCAGGGGGATAGATTAAACTGTTTGACAGACAATATTAAATAGAGGTAATTTACTTTCTTTATACTCAGATACTCTAAGATGGTAGAAGTTGTGAAACAGAATTGGGTTTCACATAGTATCTAGGATCACCTGATAGTTTTTCTCTCTATTTTGTCTCACAATGCCACCTCAGCCATTGGATGTCATACTTCTCTATGGCAGCTATATCACTTAGCATCAGTTACCTTGACAAAAGCAAAGGTGCTTATCTTCTTGCTCTGACTCCAGCACCAGCAAAACTGTCCCTGTGTGCTTTCTCCAGGTATCCAGCCAAGGGTCACTATCACACCCCTTGTGATTGTTGATAAAAAACCGTTTTGCTTTAGTATCCATTGAGAGAAAGTACAGATTAGAAAAGGAACCTTGCAAAATGTTGAGAGAAATAACGCCTAGCTCCAAACAATGTCTCATAGAGAGCAGCTTCTCAAACTGCTGTGATGACCCCATGTGTAGTCAACTGAATGTAGAGATGACAAAAACCACTGGCAACAGCCAAGTGTTTCTGAATACACAATGCCCAAAAGTTAATTCAAAATGAAATGCATACTGTATCCAAGGTGCTCAGGGCACTGCTAATTTATGTTGTATCCCATGATTGCACTGTAATCTTGGCTCTGAACATACAGCATGCATAGTTCACACTGTGTGAACCATGTACACCATCAGCTACAAGAGGAGATACAGATAGAAATATGTACCATCAGCTAAGAAGTCAAACGAATGAGACCTGAAAAATCATGAATTGGTGATACTTGTCAAAGAATTTCACTGGACTAGTGCAGAAGAAAGGCAGACTATGGCATGTATAGAACATTAAGGAGACAGTTAACATAGACTATTCTTAGTAGCAGCTTGACTATAACATGAAAATTTCAATAACCAGTAACCACAAATAGTTCCAAGGAAAAGTGATATATTTGATTGATGAATGATCTTATTATTCAGTCATTGTCTCAAACACATTTATGGCTGCTGAGAAGCAACAAGCAGAGAGTTTAAAGCATTTAAAAAAAATATGTCAAGAGTGTGACTAAGGAAACAATACCCAGGAGAAAGAGCATGAAGTTTTAGAGATGAGAGCTATCCAAGTTTATTTTGTAACACAGAGGAGACAAGATTTGGGCTGAGGCATCTAGACAATAAACTATGCAATGAATCATCATCCTCACAGTTTCTTTGAAATAGTCTATAAACCTTACTGAGGCTCTGTAAACAAGAAAAGGAGCATGGGTTTGATAAATAGAACACCCTTGGATATAACTGACCTTTAGAGTTGCAGAAGCAAGGTTTGCCTTCTTTCTCTTGCACTCTATACATCTTAGTTTCCAGTCACAAGAGGATATACAGATAGAAATATGCATTGTCTGCGTGCATGCACATATGTTGTACTTTTAAGGGTGATGACATCTGTAGTACCATCAAAGGAATCTTTTGTGGTTACATAATGAAAAAGTCAAAAGCTGGGTTTTTTTTTTTAATTCATGCAGAAATCTAAATTTATACTTTCAAACTCCTTAGCTCAAATCATTTGTTTATGTGTGCCAAAATTCTTGTGTGTATCTTACCTAGATAATCATGAGCCTTCAGTTTTCTACTCTAGTCAGAAGAACAATCTCATTCCATGACGAACTTAGAACGGGAAGGTACTAATCTTTGTTGACTAGTAGAACAAATGGCCACTGGTTTCCATCTTATGCTTCAGTCTTCAGAACATCTTTTGATGAAATCAGAGGGTCAACTGCATGTAGAGACATAAACTGGATTCTTCATAAACCTTCGTCTTCTCAGAACTAGAAAGGAAAAAAGACAAAGGCCAGAAACAGCTTAACCATATAAAAATATCTAATTTATACTTTGAGTTTTATCACCTAGTATAAAACACTATTTTAAATCTGTAAATAAATTAAAAGTTCTATATTCACCAATTTTTAACTTAATCCCTTCCCTATATATTAATCCACTTTTCCTCTGTTAAGCCTACCTTTGCTCAATATTTCCCAAGACACTTAAATACCAAACTATTTTTTTAAGATACAAAAGTATCTAATTCCTTATTAATCTTCTGAACTTTCCTGACCTAAGTAGAAGGTGTAAGAGCCTTGTAGTATTAGAAACAGCTTAGACCTGTGGATGCACAGTGCCTTTACTGTCAGATCAATGTTGAGATGCTCTTGACTTCAGGAAGAAGTCAATGTTTAGCATTTTGAAACATTGTTGTGCTGGAGAAAAACCCAGGGCCTCACCTTGCTAGGCAAGCACTCTGCAACTGAGCTAAGCCACTTTCCTTGCATCGATACACTTTCAAATGCAAGTAAGAGAGAGCAGTTCAACAGGGCTTAAAGGAAAAACAGATGGATTGTTTCAGATAATTCACTGTAAAGCAAGGAGCCTAGGTTGGGCAAAGGTGGCCCCAGGTGCTCAGCCTAGTCGGAATTTCTTTTCCATCTCCTCTGCCACCCTTCTCTGTGTTCACTTTCTTCTCAAACCACCTACCTCCTACTCCTCCAACACACGCATGAAAAAGAATTTCCAACAAAAGTCTTGGACTGTTGCCTCTAAATGCGTAAGCTTTGGCCAAATCCCCAGTCCCAACCATAAAGACTATATGATACTTCAAGGGAACCCTTTGTCCTAGTCACACATAAAAGTGAACAAGTTACCCCACGAGCAAAACATACAAACATCCAGTGTTGCCTTCAAATATGCCCTGAGTTTACTAGAAATGCAGGTAGACCGCTTCCAAAAACCTTAAAGGAAAGTAGACTTCAGCTCACCTTTCGACAGAAATGTCAGCAATTGATACTGTCTATGTACAGGCCAGACTGACAGCTGTCCTGGAAGCACTGCTGGCAAGGGATTCCTGCATCAGGCAAAGCTTAGCCTACATGACTCATAAGGTCACGTTTGACTCCACAATTCCATTATCCTTGTTAATTTCCCCAATTCAATTTGCAGTACAGGATAAACAAACCAGCCTAATTTGATCTGGAACCTCTGCAGGCTATCACAGGTCATTTAATCTAAAACACATGGCCCTACCCATTCCCGTGTTTTCCAAAGTCGTCTAACAGACCTTGTCTTCACAAAGACTCCGAGTTATTAGTTTACTCATGGCCTTTCCAGCTGCTTGCTTATTTGACAATTGCCTTTGATTTTCCTTTAGATTGGGGTAGAGGGAACATAAAAGAGTTTTCTCCTTTCTAAATTTCTCTTCTTAAGTCATATAAATAGCAAGTCCAGATTAATATTACCTTGCTTATATTTTACTTCACAGTGTGCCTTCTCTTTTCAGGGTTGAGTCTGAGAAACTGGATATGGGCTATAGATAATCACAGGTCTGGAAAAAATCTACCAAGGCAGATTTTCAGAGATGAATGGTCAGATTTTTTTAAGTTTAGATATTAATATAATTGATAAAATTGATATACTGCAACCTTGTTAGAATTGGGGTGCTAAAACAACTTAAGTCTTACTCATTAAGAAACGTATGCATAGGCCAGTTAGATGGCTCAGCCACCAAGCCTCACAATCTAAATTTGATTTCTGAGAACCACATGACAGAAGGAGAGAGCCAATTCCCCAATACTGTCCTCTGACCTTCTAATAGGTGTTAACACATGTACATTTCCTTACACACACCCACATTCTCTCTCTCTTATATATATAATAAATAAAATATAATTTAAAAAGGGAATATACATGTGTGTTAAAGTTATATATTTTAACATCCTTTTCATATGCTTACCTAAAGTGTCTTCACAGTTGAAAGCAGCCCCCATGCTGAGCATGTTCCGTTTAAATGGCACTGACACAGTGCAGAATCCAGCCTTAAACACTTGCTGTGTGTCCACTCTTATAACTGGTGCTCTTTCTTGTCTTTTGCAGTGAATGTTGTGTCAATGTTGCAGGAATTTTGGGAAAGCAAGCAGCAGCAGAGAGCCACCTTCTCCAGTGAGGGGCTGGTGGTCTATGAGTCTATGCCTTCCTCTGGGCCTCCCTTTGTGAGCTACGTGACTCTCCCTGGAGGGAGCTGCTTTGGCAACTTTCAGGTAAGAGCAGAGCCTAGAAGGAATGCCAACATTTATAACAATACTGGTACATTTGGTTACACTTTTTTTTTTCTCGTTGTGTGTAACTGTAGACATATTTCTAAACACTTCTATGCAAAGCATTTGCCAACATTACACTCAACATCTGGTTACCCAGTGAGTCAATAGGAAGTATCATGCGGGCTGAGGATATGTTCTATACCCTTAGGAAATCAATGTAAAAAAAAAAAGGTATGGTAATTATGGAGTTATATTTAAGGGTCACTGCAAGCACAAGCAAGGGAGCTTCTAAAATTACCAGTCCTCTTTATAAGTACTCCTTTAATGCAATAAGCCATCCCTCATTCAGGGACTAACAGTGGTGCTTCATTTTAACATATGGAGAAGCATACACAGCCAAAATTCTTCTGAGCCTTGGCAGCTAAGAAGCCCCAATGAAAGTTTTCAGTGTATATATTTATCATGTATGTGTACAGAATTCAACATTTTTAAAACTATCATCATACCTGGTGTTATTTTTATTTCTAACTAAATTCTCCCTTTGAATTAATTATTCGATTTTATCTCATTGCCTGGTATATCTGCTTTATATTGCCTCAAACCCTTTGAATAATAAGAGAATGGTATAATGTTTTTAAGCTTTTAAAACTTTTTACATATTACGTGTGTGTGTGTGTGTGTGTGTGTGTGTGTGTGTGTGTGTGTTCTCACTGTGATGCCATGGTATTTGAGTGAAGGTCAGAGAACAGCTTGTGGGAGTCGTTTCTCTCCTGCCATCCTGTGGGTCCTGAGGCTCAAACTCAGGTCGTCAGTTTTGGTGGCAAGCACCTTTACCAGGTGAGCCATCTCACTGGGCCAAGAAAGGTGTAAGTTAATAAACAGACTAGCAGTGTTGTTGTTATGGGTTATTGGGGACTGTAAATTGAAGCTGAGATATATACGACTGAAAGTAACTTAGCCAGCTGGGAAAGATAAAGTGCTCTCACTGTAAGGAACAGTGTGCGCTAAGACACACCAAAAGAGGACATCACAAGCACTTCCGTGATTTTCAAAGTGTAAGTGTGGAAAGGACTCATAGAAGGTGACATTCAGACACTTGGCCATCACATCTTGCAAAGGAGTACAGGCTGTACACTAAGAAACATCAGAACTCTGAATGTGAACAATATATTCAGATATGTTTCTGAAAGACTGCTCTTACGGCAGCATGAAATGCTTCAGAACTAAATGAAGCTAAGACCAAGAGCTCCAGCGTCTGAGTGGTGAACAGCTATGGTGTGGCTGGAGGCACAGCGTGGTCAGCAGAGAATATGAAAGGACTGAAAAGTGGCTGGGAGTTGGGAAGTTAGACTGGAAGCTCGATTTTAGCCTTAGCCACTGGCTAAGAAAGATGAGGCAGGAGGGCACTCTAGACACTATGGGCAGGGTCAGTGAGGAGGGCATTCTGCTTAAAAGGTGTGTTGAGATTTTTTTGATTCTTCATTTATCCATTAATCTGTTTCTTTTAATTAGATTGAATATATTGAGTGTAGAGGTAGCTTTTGGGAAAACTTTAAGGTCCCTGACATTGAAATGGATCAAAACACAGTAAACTTTAACAAAATGGCATGGTTCACTGGAAAGATAAATAAGAAAGACGTGGAATTTCTGATTAATAAAAAACAAAATAAAAATTCAAAAAGATATGTCTCAATTCTTATGAGACAAGCCTTACAGTCATAGAAGTGTAATATAAGTGTACTACAAAATATGTTAAAAACAAAAAAACAAAAAACCCACAAGGAGTCTGTAGAAATGACTAGGTGGTTAAGAGTAAGTACTGTTATTGTAAAGCACCCTGGTCAAGTGGGTCACAATCACCTATAACTCCATCTCTAGGGGGATCTGATGTCTTTGGCCTCTGAGGGCCCCCCACACACACATTTAAAGCATTTAACAACCCACAGAAATATATACCACTTTCTGGCTAGTAAAAACTGTTATCTTTATAACTCTTGTCTAAAATTATTTCCAAAGAAAAAGCTTGAGTAGAGAGGGAAAACTAGTGGCTGCCATTTTCTTATTGAAGTATAAGTCCTCCTGTAGCAAGAGACGATTCAGCTACCCCAGTTTTCCTCCAGGTTTTGTCCCTGGAATCCCTTTTCCGATTGATGCTTTTTGGCCTAACCTCCACCTCAGCCACATGTCTTGATCTCTTCCAGTCACCCTCATTCTCACACTGTGACCCACTAGCCAGTGCTCCTGCCCTGCCTTCTAGGGCTCCACACAAGACACTCCATGTACATTCTCTGTATTTTCTGTTGAAAACAATCTACCTCTTCAGATTTCCCAAAGCAGTTGTTTGTTTTCTCTACTAGCACCTTGTGCTAAGGTAACCTATGTGTATGTTCTGTCTCTAATAAACTATAAACACCTCAGGGCTGGGGCCCTTACAGCCTTCATAAGCTTAAGCACTGCAGCTTCACATGGTAACAGCCTAATAAATTTTGCTGAATCAATACCCACATGACTAAAAAAACTACAAGAATAACTTAATGTCATTATTCTTGTATGTAATCAATAATCTGCAAAATATCCCACTTAACTTTTCAAGGTAGTGCTATAAAGACTCAGTGACCTGAGCCTTTATATTGTTTATATCTATGGCTTGTTTATATGTTGCTTATCATGATCTTGTTTATATCTATGGTTAAATTACTAAAGTTTGATGAATGTGAAATAATTGATCCAAGATCCCTTCATTCTTTCTGAATTTTATGACCATGAACAACCCATGATGGCTATACTTGTACCCAGGCATGCTATGTTTACGGCCAATAAATGCACTCAATTTAATATATCTAAAAAGGAATGCATTTGTCACATAAAATATATATAAAGGACATGCATTTAAGAATTCTAGTGCTCTTGCTTTGTTTTATCTACCCTGAGAATTATAACTTTCCCTATTGTCTCATAAATTTTGACTCAAATGATAGGACTTCCCTTAGGTTGTAGATCCAACATCCTCCTTGTGCTCCTTGTGGTCTTACAAAAGTAAAATGAAAACTCGTCAGCAGAGAGGCATCTGGGTGACTTCTCCGATCATCCCCAGGTCTTCTTTTTCTTTTAATGTTTAAATCATCATAATTTAAGGTTCTCAGGAGAATTGTTAACATTCTTACTTTAAAAGATCCAGAACTTCCTGAAGCAAATGCATTTTGAAATGTCTTTGGGTGGTTGGCAACCAAATCAGGCTCCTTAACCCATTTGTCCCTCCAAAATATGATTGGGGGAGAAAAGCCAAGAAAGAAAATAAGAATAAAAATTTCTCTAGAAATGATATCATGCATCTTTTCTTTGTCAGTTCAAACCATCTTAAATGCTTTTTTGCCAAATAATATTTGACCATGTTTTGCCAGCCGCTGACCTACTATGCTTCGTCATGCTATGCCTTTTCACACAACCACACGTCACCTCTGTGCATTGCAAATCATCTCGTGATGTATTATTAATGCCGCAGCCATTACAGAAGCATGGAGTAACCATTATGCCACAGTAGGCTTCTTGCTGGGCATGGACATCACCTCAAGTGTGCCAAGTAATGGAAAATGCTCAGGAGAACATGGACTGAGTTAAAGAACTAATCCCTCTGCTTTCAGTAGTTTCATGAAAGCTGTGAGCAATACAATCACTCATTCTTTAAAGCAGTGGTATTCAGAATGATCCGTAGGTTTCTGACTCGTAAAAGGAAAGCTGTCCAAAGCTTTGATAGACAAAAGCTAACACTGATTTTTATGCAAAGCCTCTCTTATTGGACTAAATGGGAAGCTTGTGTCCATGAAGGCTAATTAAGAAGCTTTCAGCTAATCTTGACACCAAAATCCTCCCTCAGCAAAATCCACATAGATGGAAGAGGGATGGAGAGAGAGCAAGAGAGCACTGTAGTCCCCCCTTTAGATCAGACCTTCCTACATTACTGTAGTGTGGAAAGAGAGAAGTGAAAATACAGCATTCTTTTAAAATACCTAAACAGGAAACAAAATAACCTACTGATACAAATGTTTTCCAAGAAGTCATATTGGAACACATCGCTACAGTCCCTTATCAAAGAAAGCATTGAATATTGTAAGCATCAAGTCGAGATTTGTGCATTCTGAGTGTGTTTTCATTGTGCCATTTTTTTTCGAGGGAGGTCTGGGCAGTTAATCCTTCCCTAGGCACACATAATAACATCCATGAAAGTCAGTGGCATTTACACATTCTGTCATAAGAACAAACAAGGCCCCAGTTCATTGTCCAGACTTCCTTACAAATTCAGAAGGAAACTCACTCATTGTTCCGGCAACTGTTTCTGTTCTAAACTCAAAAGAAAACTTGAGTATCGTATTTTATTTTTACGTTAAAAGTTTGTGATCCATTTTTTTTTTTTAAAGATCATAATGTGGTCTCTGTATAGAACTGGCTAGGATAATTTGGAATTGAGGATTTCATTCTTCTTGTCAGTAAAAGCAAAATTTCCTTTAGGTAGAAGACTGTATTATGCAATTATTTACACATGTGAATTATGATTAAAGAAAAATGTGAAACACTGGTGTATTGTTTGATATGTTTAGAATGTAGGGTGTTTAACTTATTATGGTATCATATCTTTCTTAACTCTTTGGGTGCTGTTGTTAAAAGTGTTTCACAGAAAGTAAGCAGAGATGATATGTGCTATCGTGGGATTCCTAGACTAGCAGTTGTACATGAGGTTGCAACATTCAGCATCTCTACCAGAAGGTTCTTGATTACCCCCCTCAACCCATTTTAACCTCTGTCTGGTGTTGCTCAATGGGCTGTACAGTAGGAAACCAAGAGAGAACACTCGGAGCAGAGGGGTCCTTGTAAAGCTCTTTCCCTTCATTTAATGGACTTTAATGATTTTTGCCAACTCTGTTTTCAAAACCATTTCTGATGAAAGTACGTCTGAAAACTATTTTTACAAGGACTGTTCTGACTATGAGGAGAAGAAGGGCATGAAATGTTTCTTTTACTTACTTAAAGTGATAAGCACATGCTACCTGTGTAACCAGACGCAAAACACGTTTTATACTTTCATAAATTGTGTGAGTCTTCTCAAAACCCAAGAAAGGAAATGTGTATCTAAATCACAAGAAAATCAGTTTCTAAAACTGAGGTTTCGCCCATGACTGAGAGAACATTTGATCAGTTCACATACTTGACTAAACAGAACTGCCGTGCTTTGTTTTTTTTGTTTTTTTACCAGTAATCAAATAAGCCATTGCCTTAAAATTCCATTCTCCAGATATGAGTAAAGTTCCTGCCATAAAACCAAGACCCTTGTCCAGCACCAATTCTGCCTTAATCCTAAACATTTCTGTTGGAAACAACTCTTGGCTTTTTTCCTGCCTTTGGTACTAGGCTCAGATGTACCACACACTATGCAGTCTAACACCTCCTAAAGGAAGAATGTCCTGGTGGGAATCTGCACAGAGAAACATCCTGTCATAAGTAATGAGACCCAAAGACAGTAAAGCTAGTTAGGACCCCATGCAGTTTGAAAGGCAAGTCAGCTAACCACCAGACTTGAACAACTTGCATGAAACTTGGAAGTATGTATTATTTTAGTAAGGCCCTTTACTCCTCAGCCTTCTTCCTTAATTCTAACCCACTTCCTTTCTTGTTAAACAAAGTGAATAGAGATGCTTGACCTCCAGGGAGAACAGTAGACTATAGAGAAAGGAAAGCTTAGAGAAGGCCCCATGGGAGAACTAGGATGTCAGGATATGGCACAGGAGGCTTACAGCCCTTGTACTACATTCTCTGGGAAGATGCTCACTGCCTCCCCTCGCTGAGCAGGGAAGATTGTCTTTCTCTCCATGATCTTCCCCCATCCCTCTCACGTAATCTATTTACACCAAAACTACTAGAATAAATACGCCAATTTTTAGAAGAATTCTTTTTATGTAAATTGTATGTGTGTATGTCTGTGTGTGTAAGTGTATGCTATGTGTGTACAGGTGCCCTCTAAAGTCTGAAGAGGGTGTTGGATCTCCTGGAACTGGAGTTACAGGTAGTTGTGAGCTATCTGATGTCAGTGACAGGAACCAAACCTTGATCCTCTGGAAGAGCAGTGAGTGCTCTTAGTCGCCGGGCTATCCATCTCTCTAGCCACCAAAATAAGCCAAAAAACAAAAAACAAAAAACAAAAAACAAAAAACAAAAAACAAAAAAAAAACCACTGAGCTTTGATTTATTCATCTTGTCTTCAACTTATCTTGAAAAAAGATGAAGAGAGAGAGAAAAAAGAAAGAATAACCTGGGAGGGAGGGAAAGAGGGTGGGAGAGAAAGAAGGAGAGAAGGAAGGAGAAAGGAAGGAAAGGAGGGAGAGAGGAAGAGAAGAAGGGAGGGAGGGAGAAAATCCTGAAGGAGCATAACACAGTTTAGAAGTCTAATGATTACCAGGGACTTTGGGCTAGGTACATGTGTAGAATATCATTTCAAGCAGAGGTAAATGAAGGGGGCAGGTGGTTTATATTATGAAAATAACATTCTGACCCACCATATGCCTGAAATATTCCTCTAAGCTAACAGGAACTTGTGAATTTTTCCTGAACACTGGACTCTCAAAGCAGCCCCCTCCCCCATGCCTAGCAACCCCTGTTCTCTGTGCACACAGAGCTCAGAATTGTCCCCCACATACTTGCCTCCAGCCTGACCTGCAGAGAGGCTATTAACCTGAGTGATGGAGGCTCAAAGGTTGCCCTTTTCACATCAACATTTGGAAGGGGCGGATGCTAATACACCCACAACCAAATATATTGGAACACATGCAAATGTTCATGCTTTGACCAGAGAGGTCAAAGTGTTAAAGAACTGAGAGCAGTAGGGTCTGGCTTGTGAAATTCTTTTTGTTGAAGGCTTGCGTGCTGTCAGGATGAAATTGAGGTGTTGGTGACACTGACCAGAGCCCACAGACCATACACACAAACTCTGCAAGTCACTTGCAGAAACTTGGACTACAGGTTGCAAAGGCAAAATGTTCTCAACCACATGAAAGACAGGCGTTACATCTAAGATTAGGACAAGAATTCTCACCTCTTGCAGTTGGTTTATTTGTTTTGTCACTTGCAAAATCTTAGCCTGGGAGAGACCCTTGGGTACAGTGCGCTGTTGAGCAAGCTCTACTAAATTATCACTGCTCTGTCTTTAACCCCAGTAAAGATGCCTCTTTAACTTGGGTTTTCATATCCTTACGGTCTTTAACTCTTGCAGACACAAGTATTTTTACAGTCATTCAAAACCTTACTCACCATGCCTTTGCAGCTCCTTAGCTGCTGTTCAAAGGCACAAAGTAGAGTGTACTTAATTTAGCTCTATAGATTTCAGATAAGAAGGGCCCTTTTCTTAATCTTTAAAGCACATGGTTAAATAATTCTGGGAAGTCTGTGAGGATGGAGTCGATGTCGTGCCACATGCTTTCTGACCGAATCTACCATAGGTAGATATATGTTCAATAAAATTCTGGGTATAAAAATGATGACTTCCCACATGGATCCCGTTGATTTTCTAAAACAAGTTATGGATGAAAATTAATCCACTGACAGATTCTATGAAAGTTATTCTTCATTCTAAATTGTGTCAGAATGACAAGACGATATCCTATAAGGAGCACATCTATAAAGAGTTTGGAAGTGTTTCATAAATTACTAAAAAACTATACTAATTTCTTGTTAGGCATTTCTACTAAAAATTTGCCTGGGATTACCAAATTTTATTTAAGTTATTCTAAGAATTTCTTTGTACTCAAAAAAGAAAAAAAGAAAGAAAGAACATGATTAGCTACTATTTGATTTGAGGACAGCCTACAGATTAATTAATGTATCTTGACGTTGTGTTGTTCACAGAAGAAATAAAAAACTCCTGAGAATAACAATAATTATATTGCAGAACTTCAATATAATTTAGAAAAGCCATCAACTTTTAGAAGGGCTATCTAAGAACTTTGTAACCTGAATGCTGTTGCCTTCCTTGATTCTTACGTATGTAGTTCCTCTATTGAGAAACTAACATTGTTCTACGTTCACAAAGGGGAATTTACCATGAAACAGGAAAGCTTCTACCTTCTACACAGGCTGACTAAAAGCAGAATGTCAACAGATTTTACTGGAAATTTTTCATTGTTTTTCTTAAATAAGGTTCATGCAATATTGTAAGTCTTAAGACCTACAAGACTGGATTCTGTCACTGCCATTAGAAATGAGATAGGTAGAAGCAGCTGAAGTAGCATTCTTCTAAGAATGGGTCTAGGGACTTCAGACTCATCTAGAAGGCTTATTAAAATGCATATTTGGGAGCTGGGGAGTTGGGTCAGTTGATAAAGTGTTTGCTACACAAGCATGAGGTTATGAGTTTGATTCCCAGTACCCACATTAAAAATAATAATAATAAGCAAGGCATAGAGACATGTGCCTATGATCTCAACACTGGGTCTTCAAGCTTGCTACCCAGCCAATGGAATTAATCGGTCACCTTCAAGTTCAGTGAAAGATCCTGTCCCCCAAAATAAGGTGGAAGGCTGGCCAGCAAGATGGCTCAGCAGGTAAAAATGTTCGCCTGATGCTGAATCTCTGGGACCCATGATAGAAGAAGAGAACCAACTCTCCAAATTTTCTGCTTACCTCTAGACATATTTGCCCAAAGACTGTCTTCCAGGCATGTTCCATGGTGCATATATGTCTGAAATCAGTACCCTCCACACTAGATACATGCAAACCGTTCACTATAATTCACCCATATGAAGTTATTCTGACTCATCCAGCTTGATGCCTGGAATTAGACATATTTAACAATTCTCTGAGTAACAGCAACATGAACTTAAAGGTTTTGAACTTGAGTTTTTGGGTAGATTCAGTGGAGATCTTCATTGGGTCATCTGTGGGCTCCTGATGACTAGCAGATGACCTAAACTTCGAAATAAAATACAAAGCCAAAGGATTTGGGCTTGGGGAAACTTTCTTATCCAGTAGAATTTGGAAAGCATAATGGAAATGATTTTTACTCTTGAAGAGTTACCAAACACTTCTTACAATTGTTGGTCAATACTTAGATTATACAATAGCACTTAGCCCCCATGATATCTATGAGGACACATCCAGCCAGAGACAAAATTGTATGTGTTCTCTGATTAAGCCATAGCTGACCCTTCTGTCTCTGCCTTGCCCTAGAGCCCAGAAAAGCAGAGAATAGGAAAGGAGACATTAAGTGGCCATTAGCACATTGTTCTCCTCAATAAGCTGGATTTTTGTTACAATGTGCTATACTGTCCTCGGTTTTTCTCTTACATAAAGTCAAGTTTGGAATCTTCTGTCAAAGTGACCCATAGAATATCAAGTGAGAAATATGTCTGGAGTGCTATATGGGTTTAAGGAATGGTATATGATCTTGGCTACATTGGATTAACCTTCCTATGAAGTACAAAATAACCTACTGGTCAGATATAATTGAGGGAGAATTTTTCTTTACTTTTTAAGTCAACAATGCCTTGGGATACATAACCTTTGCAAAATAAGGGTAATAATAAAACCAACCTCATAGGATTGTTGTAATAACTAGGCATGATATTAACCACAAAATGCTTAGCAAAGTGCCCACATACTCAGGGTCAACTATAATATCTCTGATATTGAGCTCTCCCCACAATTCTAAACTACCTAAAGCAAGCAAAGCCTCTGCAATAGTTATCTTTTGCTGCATAATAAATTGCCTCAAAACTTACAAACATGTTCAGAACCCTGAAATCAATTTATCTGGGAATCTCTGGCTCACCATCTGCTGGAGGTGCCAGTCAGGCTGTCAGATGAGATGCTGTTATCTGAAGGTTGAATTGGATCTCCTCGCAGACTCACCAAGGTGGTTATTGACAAAAGACTTTTTTCATGACCATGTGTGCCTTCCCATAGGGCTGCTCACAGATATCATCTAACTTTTCCTCATACGTGTAATCAGAGAAAATGCAAACAGGACCAAGTTGAAAGCCACGGGGTTTTTTTATGAACCAATATCAGAGAAATATACTGTCACTTCTGCCGTGTTCCACTGACTAACACTGAGGGGAAAATGTGAATTCTGAGAAAAGGGATGGGTCACTGAGGGTATTTTTTTGGTCCATCATTGCCTTTAAATGTCTTTCCCAACCAAAGCCACATTCTGTGGTTTTGGGGGTGGGGTGAATTGTAGCTTAACAGGTAGGAGAGGTTTTGTTTGTTTTTGCTTTAGTTTTACAAGACATTAATGATTATAATGGTTTACAATCTGCCCACAAATAAAAGGCAGCTGAGTACCTAGAAAAACATCTGAGTGGGGTCTGTTGGCTACTCACAAAGCATCTAGTTTCACATGCCTAAGAAGTCCACAGCTGACTTTGCTAAAGATCATGACTGTTGAATATTCAAGCTCAGAACTTTCACAGAGTGCAGAGGATGGAAGCTGTCTCTGGGTATGAGCAAGTAAGAATGGAGAGCACATAAGGCATAGTTTACAGATCTGTATTTATGATGAGGTCTGGTGGAAAAACAGCAAGACTAAACCATGCGGCGAAGTCTGATTCCAGCAGGGAGCTGCTTTGAACTAACATCATACTTCACTTACCCCCATTGATACCCTTGATAACCAGTTTGGAAAACAATAAAACACCCTGTAACTTGCATATTTTATTTTCTTACAGTGGTCCCCACTGTTTGGTGGTGACTCTGAAAGTGCTTGTTCTTACAGGAGCATCTGGACTTTGGTTTTGACACCCCAAACAGACTGCAAATGAGCTAAACTGCTTGCCCGAGTACAAGTTCTTCTGGGGGAAAAGTCCTCCTTAAAGCTCTCAAAACCAAAACAGGCGGCAGTTACTGGCTTGGATTTGTAGTTTCAGAAGAAAGCCAGCTGGCTAACATTATAGACATTCTGAGGAGCTTGTCTTTCAGACATACAAAGAACAATAGGGAGGGAAGTTCTTTGATGGCTCTGAACTGATTTTATTTTATGTGCTCATTAACAGGCACACTTTCTCCCCATTGGGAGGGAAAAGCAAGCAAGCAAGCAAGCAAACAAACAAAAAACCAACAGTACACTGAAATAATCAAACAAGTAAAGACAGGTGTCTGGTTTCAAATCTTGATATTAGCTGAGTCTCCCGCCTTCTTTTTTTATGCTTCCCTGGTAAAGGCTCTGTCTATGGCCTGCCTGCCTGCCTGCCTCTACTTTGATATGTGAGGCAGTGCCATACTGCTGTAAATGTGCATGCTTCTTTTGATCTAGTGCTTAGCTGCTCTTACTTAAATAGATAGCCTCTTTTAACTATGTAGTGTTCACACACACATACACACACACACACACACACACACACACACACACACACAAGTTGGCTTAAGCTGTTATTACTTAGATAGAAAAGTATCTCTTAAGAGTGGACCACCAATCAAAGAATACACATTGAGGGACCCATGGCTCAGACCACATATGTGGCAGAGGAGGGCCTTGTTGGCCATCAGAGGGAGGAGAGGCCCTTTGGGCCTGAGGGTGTTAGAGGCCCCAGTAAAGGGGAATGTCAAGGTGGGAATATGGGAGTGGGTGGGCGGGTGGGTGGGAGGTGGAATTCCCTCATAGAGGCGGGGAGGGGGAAGGGATAGGGGGTTTCCATAGAGGAGACCTAGAAAGGGGGAAACATTGGAAATGTAAATGAAGTATCAAAAAATAAAAATAAAATTTAAAAAAAATAAAAAGAGTGCTCTGACCTGACTTTTATTTCCCAAGTTCTAAAACCCTAAAGCTCTGCTGTAGATTTTGGAAAGCCAAATGAGCTGCTGTAACAGATGTTGTGTAATATTGGCAAAACCTTTGCTTCTTTAATGGGAAGCTAGCTTTTCAAAGAATAATAAACATAACCTTGTTTTGCCTGTACATTGGCAAAAATGCTCATATCAGCGTCTAAATATAATAGCCAATTATCCTTATGAAATTTAGTCCTTGCCTAATCTATTTTCATATTGCTGGATTACAATTCCATAAAAGTATATAGGAGTGGTACTTTTTAAGAATAAGAAGTATATATAGTTATTCTTGAAAGAACTTCTTACACATTTTATCAGGTGTTTTATTGATTTGTTACTGACTATACTTCAGCCTGTTATCCATTCAGTAAATGATAATAGGGCAGGGATGCAAAGAAATTACATCGCCATTATGTAACAGGGGAGGAACATAAAGAAAAATCAAGGCACGGAGGTAGGAGACAACAGGCCGAGACCAGCAAACAATTATGTCCAAATTGGTCAGTGCCTTCAGCCTGGCTTGAGAGTGGTAGGCAAAAATTCCCAAAGAGGCAGCATTTAAGCACCACTGAAGGACACACTGACTCAAACCTTATGGTTCTTTATACTTCTGGCCAAGTCTACCGCACAAAATAAAACTATGTATGCAGAAACTCTCTGATCTAATGTAAATGTTCTAACCCATGGAAGATGTCTAAAGTTTGAAAGATTTGCTGCCCCAAGCTATACCAAAAGCCATCTTGCTTGTCATCCAACACAAAAGAGACCCAACTCACCCACATAGATATATGTTCCTGCATACAGTTTAGAACTTCAGCTCTATTCATTTAAAGGTATGTTGGTCATTTCCCTTCACTATACCAAATATCTGAGAGAATCTACTTTAAGAGAATAAAAATTCATTTTGCTTCTGGTCTCAAAGATTTATATGGTCTCAAAAAGTCCATAGTCCATTGGCTCTTCTGCCTTGGGGCCTATAATGATTCAGAACATCAAGGCAGAGAGCAAAAAGAGAGAGAAGAGGTTTGGGCTCCCAATATTTCCTTCTGGGGCATGTCTCTAATGGCTGAACTTTCTCTTCCATTAGACTCCATGTCCTAAAGTTTCCACCATCTTCCAATAGCACATAAGCTGGAGTCCAAGCTCTAAACCTCTACCTCCTCCTTCTCCTCCTCCTCCTCCTCCTCCTCCTCCTCCTCCTCCTCCTCCTCCTCCTCCTCCTCCTCCTCCTCTTCCCCCCCCATACAAACACACACACACACCACACACCACACACACACACCACACACCACACACACACACCACACACCACACACACACACAATATTGCCCCATTGGTTTTTCGGAGTTGAACTCAGGACCTCTGGAAGAGCAGTTGGTGCCTTAACCGCTGAGCCATCTCTCCAGCCTGCTCCATTATTTTAAAAGTCCATATAATTTACTACCTGACTGTGCCCTGACTGTGCACAAGCATCTTAAAGCCCTGATCCTGGCTTGGACACTGAAGACTGTTGAAGCATACAGAACCCATAAGCACACAAGTTCGGAGCGGGGTCAAAAGAAGTGATCAATTGTTAACTGCATGATCGTCACACTAGAACACCCGTATTGTTTGGAAGGTTTGGAGACCAGGAATCTGATTACAGGGATTCTAATTGGGTCTGTAGTAGTGGGAAGGAAAGACTGAGCTCTAAATGACCCAAGTGTGTAAGTGTCTGGGGACAAGGCAGAAAGGTCAGTACAGGGTGAAGCGTGCTGAATGCACACAGAAGGATTTGGGTCTTTCATGTTGGGGGAATAAAAACTTTGAGGCTGTGAAACTGAAAAAATGAAGTGTGACCCCTGGTACTTTGCCTCTCCTCTCACACCATGTATCGTTATGGTTCTGAAAACCTCACATTTCAGGTAGTTTAGAAACTGTGCACGAGAAGGAACAGCCACCAAAACTCAGATAGACTACATCTTACAAGCCTGAGCTCCCTGACTACCCCATTGACTTGTCTTGGGCCTGAACTTCTCTTCATGAGACTAGTTTCCAACTGGGAACCTTAGTGTCTATAGCTCAGTGTTCACAGGAACCTCTTGGAGAGCGGTAATCACACCTTTAAATGCTATAAAGGTATCATCTCATTCTACTCTTATAGGACTCCCACCTCTCTCTCTGGACACTCAAACTACACAACAAGGTGGAACTTGATGAATAGGAACTTTTAAGTATTAGCAAAAGAGGACAGAATGGAAGCGAGATGTACAGGCGAGCTTGTGTGAACAATTGGGGGGGGATAGAATGGAAGCGAGATGTACAGGCGAGCCCATGTGAACAGTAAGAGAGGATGGAACAGAAGTGAGATGTACACGTGAGCCTGTGTGAACAATGGGGAAGCTCGCTAGGAGGATGGAGACTATTATTTGGGAGCACGGGCAAAAAATATTTTACAGTCTTGGGATTCAAACCCAGGGCCTTGTGTATACTAGGCAAGTACTCTACAACTCAGCTAAAGCCTCACACTCCATCTCTAGCCCAGGTTAGTCTCAAAATCATTCCTCCCTCTTTCAGCCTTAAAAGTACTAGGATTGCATGGGGCTTGTCACTTTGCCAAACTGAAAGAAAAAATTACTTAATGAGTTATTCAGTACAGGCTGTCTGTGACCCCTAACTTTGGGAAAAGCAAATGGCTTTGGTTAAGTCCGGCTTAATTTTAAGTTTAATTTTCCTCAAACTTAACCAACTAGTTTCCTACCCAAATTAAGTAAGCAAAGTGAGAAGGGCAATTCTCAAGAAAATCAGGGAAATATTGCTAGAAAAAGATGGGGAACAGATGGTGGAAAATTAAAAGCAGGAGGTATTGACAGTAGTACCGTTTGCACTACCATGTTCTTATCAATACCACGATGGTAAAATATATACCTGACATGCTTTCATGGAGCCTGGTAATGTATCCAGTACCTTGATCATGCTTGGCTTTCTCCATATCAACTAATCAATTTCAAATCCAACCCTACTATTATTTTACTAAGAAGGACATTATGCACGGAAAATAATGAGCTAGTTTAAAGTCTTACACAGCTAAGAGTTGAACACCAACCGTCTGAGTCCAGAACCCATGTAAATGTATATGTGGACATGCACAGGGGTCTACGGCTGCAGTGTAGGAATGGGGAGATGCTGACTTCATTAATAATTCCCTCTCCTTCCTTCTCAAGTGCTGCTTAAGTAGAGCTGAGGCCAGACGGGACGCTGCTAAAGTGGCACTCATCAACTCTCTCTTCAACGAGCTGCCCTCCCGAAGGATCACCAAGGAGTTCATCATGGAGAGTGTTCAGGAAGCAGTAGCCTCCACCAGGGTGAGTACCAAAGGGAGGGAGGAGAGAGGTGGCCTCTGTGAGAACATTGGGCAGTTGAATCTTGGGAAATACTAAAGTAAGCAAATTTCTCATTTCAACAATGTGCAGGTTAGATTTTGTCCAGTGACGTACTAACTCTCAGCAAAATGGAACCTTAGGTTGGAAATCATGAAGGTGAAGCCAGGTGCCCTTTGTGCATCTTGCTAATACTCTTGACAGCCCAGGATCAAAACCCATCAAGTTTCAGACTGAGGAAGATCGCATGGTCACGCTGATTCCAGTGTTTGCTTTTTTAGGTATATAGGTATTTTTTAGGGTCCGAGAATGTATGCAATGGAAGGATGACTTATAATCTAATGACAAACTAGTTCTAATTTTCCCCAAACTTAGCTAATTATGCTAATTATTTGCAGTCCTTTCTGTAAACGCTCATTCCCCAGTTAGTGTGCAGTCTTGCAATTTACAGTGTTGAAAAACTACGGGCTACTGAGACAGCTCTATGTGTTAGCATAATCATGGTTCCTAGCCATTTACATCTTCCAGTAAGCTTCAAAACTTTCCTCACAATTGAATGCTTTGAGAGAAAAATCAAACAACAAAACGTGTGTTAGAAATTTAAATAGGGACATTTCTCAGTCATCCATGGCTGGATATTTACTTGTCCAATAAATGGTGGAGAGCTCCTTCCTGATATCTCTACCTGTAAGCCACAGAGGAACCCTGGGCCCCACCTACAGCAGATGTTTTTCTCTGTGTGCTCAAGGACAGGGGTTTGAATTATAGAAGAGCAAACTTTGTCACTTTTCTTCTGTTCTTCTCCCTCCCCCCCTTCTCCTTTCCCCTCCCCATTCCCCCAAAACTCCACCCTCCTACCTTCTTCTCTCCCAGACAGGGTCTTACAATGTAGTCCTGGCTGTCCTAGAACTCACTATGTAGATATGGCTGGCCTAGATCTCACAGGAATCCACCTGCCTCTGCCTCCTGAGGGCTGGAATTAAAGACCAAAGTGCAACCCCATCCCCCACCCCCTCTTTTCCCTCCTGAGCTGAATTGACAGACTCTATCTTTACAGCGCTGAAGCAGAGGACCAGACTGTTAGGGACTCTTCCCTTATGAAGTGCTCTTATCAGTTAGAGGAGGGGGGGGCGACAGGACAGTAGGACTGACTAGGCGAAAGTGGAGAGTTCTGCACTCCATCCGGTCTGAAGATAAAAGGAAGCCTTTTTTTTTTCTGACCCTGTAAATTTCAAGTGCCTTTGAGGAAGAGAACTTAGGAAAATGGTGCCTGATTTATATACATGTGGAGTTTACTTAGGAACAGGAAAGGGTTCTCAATGTAAATGTAATTTGTCATTTTTTTCATGGAAATTTCTAAAGAGAGAGAATATATGGCTTGCAGGCTTCTGGATGGATTTCCCCTAGGATATCTAAAAGGCCAACATAAATATTTCAGAAGCAGTGTGTTAATGTTATTGCATTCAAAGCTATACATTTGCTGCTGTCTGATGCTGACAGTTGTTTGTTCAGTCTCAGAACCTTGCTATTGCCCACCGTCCTGGGAATCCAAGGCCATGGGGCACTGAAGGAGGTCTGAATACCATTCCAGAGCTTGTGTTTGCTGCTTAGTGCTGTTCCTTACAACCAAGTTTAAAAAGAATTTCATTTCTACCTGTCGCCTACCTTGCTTCTTAAAGATTAAGTGGCCTGAGTATAAAAAATATAAACCAACAGACACCTACGTTGTCAATGGCAGCTTGTTATGAAAACTTACCTTTAAGAGACATTCAGGAAGAAAGGAATGGGTCATTCAACTGCACAGTTGTTTTAAATTCTATTATACAATCTTGCCTGATTATCGCTGAAATCAGGGTAAGGTCAATTTTGCAAGATTTCCTTAATCCACATTGACAGCCATGAAGAGCAGACACACAAGCATTAATATAGGAATTTATATAGCAAATTAATATAGCAAATATATAGGAATTCCTACTTTGGGATCATCATCCCATCAGCAGTTACACAATGTGCTTGCTACCATTTTAAGCTAAAGCCACATTCAAGCTGAGTATGAAACACTCTTTACACGAGTCATGAGACTAAGCACCTCATCCAAGAACAACTGGATATCAACACCTTTAGGCCAATAATAGGATTAGGTCTTGATCACTTAACAAAGGGAAAAAATTATCAGTGATAGTTTCTTTGTTTTCTTTCCTTCCCCAGGGCACTTTAGACGACGCGGATGACCCCAGCACAAGTGTCGGAGCCTACCACTACATGTTGGAGTCCAACATAGGGAAGACTATGCTGGAGTTTCAGGTGCCTAACTCCCTGCTGCTTATTTGTTTAATGATCCAATCTGGAAGCTTGGGAGACGTGCAACTCTTTTCATCTTATGTATTTATTTGTAATAATGTGTGTGTGTGTGTGTGTGTGTGTGTGTGTGTGTGTGTGTGTGTGTACATGTTAGTTCAGGTGCTTATGGAGGGCAGAGCATCATACCTCTCTGGAGCTGGATTTATAGGACACACACATAGCTACTGAGCTACTTCTCCAGCCCCAGACATGCAAGCCTTATCACTAGCACTAATATCTTCTGGTCCAACAGTCTGTTTTTAAATAATTTGGCCTTTTACAATCCAGCATGGTAACATCATTTTAGCCACATGCAATAACCCAAATCAAATATCAATCACGGTACACTGCTCTTATAAAGCTCCCTGCCCCCAAATGTCAAGGCTTCTGTCTTAAAACAAACAAGGAGAACAATAAAGAGTCTTTTTTTTTTTTCCAAACAAAACTAACTCAAAACAGAGAATAACAAGAGAAAGGAGAATGGCACAGGAGAAAAGACACACCCATTTAAAACCATGCAGAACTACATGTGGCACCCGTCACTTTATATCTCTTAGAAACAGGTGAGTCATGACTGCTTTGAAATCCAGTAGCACTTCACCAGATTTGCAGGACCAAGACAAAATCAAATAGTTAAAAATATTGCTTATGGCCATTTCTTCGTTACTTTCCAGAAGACACAGATAAGGTTTCCCATGAGGTGCCTTCTAAAGCACTGCTTCAGCTCTGATGTTTCTACTGAAAAACATGCGCCTCTCCCTCCACTGAGGGAAACCAACATTAGCACCATCACCCACATCTGACAAGCAGTGACAGCTGAGGGCCTCTGTTACTTATCACACACAACCCTCAATTTATGATTTCCCACTTTTACATTGGCATGAAAACAATGCCGCTTCTTGTCTCTTCAGTATATTGCTCAATAAATCACAGAAGATATTTAATACTCTATTATAAACCTTTGCCTAACTGCAAGCCAATGCAAATGTTTTGAGCGTGTTGAAGTTATACTCTGCAAGGCTGTGAGGTTCACTGGGTTAGCTTTACTATATACGTTTTGGACTTACAGATGTCTAATTACGATTGACTTATTGTATCTGTATTTGTAATATGAAAATTATATTAATAACAATGGCATCAATATCTGATTTTTACTTATATTTTGGGGGGGCATAATATTGAGTATTGACAATTATTACTATAATTTAACCCTTACAACAGCTATATGAAATTGTTGTTATTATCCACATGTTGTTATCCAAGGGAGATTATCTTTACTTAAGAGATGGCTGAGCTCTCGACTTCAGACCCATGCAAGACAATCTCTCTCCTTTTCTTACATATCTGATTCTCATATTCTGGCAATAGGCAGATGAAAATTCAGCAGTGATTTGGCAGGAAATGTGCACCCCTCTAAACAGCTAAGCTTGGATGAACTAAAATATCCGACCACGGAGAACAAAAGTTAAATTAATACATAACAGTATAGCCGTACCCACACTGCTTCTATTTTCTTAGGTTTGATTTCAAGACCTACAAAATTTTATGGACAAATAATGTTTATCACAGTAAAACTTAATCATTGTGTTGCAGCTGAGGCTCAAAGCCATCAACTTTTCTCTGCAGTGGTTGAGGACATGTGTCTTACTCTGTTTTTATCTGTGAATCTGTTTCTTCATTTGTGGATAAATCTGAGGAAATACTCGTATTGCTTCACAGTGCTAGGATGAAGGTGAAATAGGACACGCACACGTGCACACACACACACACACAAACACACACACACCCCTTCATGTGATCACAAGCTTCACAAGAGGTTATGCTTTATGGCCCTCTCCCTTACAATGAAAGGGGGAAACTATAAAGGGTCTCTAATGCTCCCCTACAATAACCTCAAATAAAGGAGAAAATAATAGGTAAAAAGAATGGCAGAAGAGAAAATACATGCATTTAAAAACATACAGAACTGTGTGGGTACCTATCACTTTACATCTGTGAGCTTGCCCATTTTGAAATTCATTTTTCTTGTCTATTAAATAAAAAGAATAGTGTCACTTTATAGACCTGGACATTTGTAAGGCATACAGAATAGCTCTTCTCATAAGAGGACAAGTCATTTAGTCATACATTCCTTTATACACACGCACACACACACATACGCGTGCGCGCTTGCACACACACACACACACACACACACACATATTAACAAAGAAGTTGTATGTGATTTAGCAGAAATTTAAAAAATTATGATGGGTGACTTAGTCTGCCAAAGCTGGTGAGGCAATTTTTTTAAAATTCTTTTTCTGAAAACTCCTAAGTACTATGAAAGACTCTACTCAATCTCTGGTCTGTATCCCTTTAACCATTGCCTTGCTGGTCCGCTTTCTGTGTGGTCCGTAGTAAGGTATTTAAATGATATATAATCACTTAAACCACATTCTGGAAATGCTTCATAAAGAAGAGTGGGAGCAGGACGAGGACAAAGGTAAAGATAAAAGGCAGGAAAACCCAAATCCTCGGGTCAGGAGGGAGGACCCAGGGAGCTCTGCTTTGCCTTCCGCTTGCCTGCTGTGGTCTAGCACATTCCATAGGGTCTGAGCAGATGTTATCAGCTTGTGTCTACCCATAAAGGGAAGTGAACACAGACTCGTGCTATTCTTGCAAAGGCACAAATCAGTGCCCCCTCCCGGAGCTGGGGATGTTACAGAAGAGTGTTTGGATCTAGGAATGGTTGACTCTAGCGTAGAAAAACAAGGCTGGTGTCTCCCGACTGCCCTAGGGTTTTCGGTGGGCCAGTCCTGCTGCGCTGAGGAATCGCAATAGGCTTCGGTTTACCTTCACTCCTTGGGAGGGAAGGAGCAGCCTATTGTGAGGTAAGCTTGCCAGAGAGAAAACTGCCTGCTGTTAGGGGGGCGGGACAGGAGCCGCAACCCGCGGGCGCTGGGTCTTGTCAAGGTCAGATTCTAGGCAGAATTTGACTGAAGCTGGTTAATATATTTATTCTGAAGACTAATGCAATCCAAGGAAGAGTTGTTTATTTACATCTGTGCTAAATTCTCCAGGTCGCCTTTTAAAGCCTCCTCCCATAAACAAATTTCCTCTTAAACTCATTTTCTTGGGTGGGGAGATGGTGCCCACCTGTTTTCCAAGTTCTCCATTTACAGTGTTTGTTTTTCTTTATTTCTGATGAATCACAGAACCAAGTCAGCCTCCCAAACTTCCAGGAGAGGCAACGCCAAGCGGCTCAGAGCGGCTGAAAGGCCATTGTGAAACCAGGCAGGCAGTTTCTAGGACAGAGCCCAGTTGTTGCGGGATTAAACGAAATGAATGACAAAGTAAAACGGGCAGCTGTGGGCTGTGGACAGAGAGCAGCCACTGCAGTGTTCCCCGCCCAGCAAAGAAAACACAGGCTTTTATTCACCATTCAGTTTACAAGTCACTTTACTGATCAAGACCAGTTATATAATTCGTGGGGCTCAGTGCAAAATAAAAATGCCAGGACCGGCGCTCAAAAACTATTAAGGTGAGGCTCAAACGCAGGACAGTTTGCTGAGACAAACCCAGAAAGGACCAGACAAGGAAGGGCAAGTGGTACATCAATCTTGGCATAAAATAGAAAGAACCTTTAAAAAGCTCAGTGATTAAGACACAGACAATATTATACAACAATATATTTTAGGTTCAAAATCCTAATAAGCTAAATACAAACAAAGAAGAAAAACAACTTTTTTTTCTAAGACAAGGTTTCAGTAGGTAGTTCAGGCTTGCCTTGAACCCACGCCGTCTGTCTGCTGCTGCCTCCCCAGGACTGGAGGTGAACATGTGTGCTACAGTGAATGGCACAAAATACTGATTTTTAAAAGATCCAGAACATTCATGCATAACCCCACCCAGTTTAAATCTTACCTCACATACCTCCCCCCAATGAGCTAGCTTCTCCAGGACCTTTCAGTCCAGCCAGGCTCCCAAGCCTACAAGAGCCTATTGAACAAACTCCACAACAGAAGAACAGAACAAACTCTCACAGAGCAGGTGACTCCAAGTTCCTGTGCAGGTCAGGGCTTGATCAGATTCAAAGCCAGGGTAAAAACCAGGCAGCAGGAATCACAGTGAATCTAGAAAACATATCTTTACAGAAGTCCTCTGAAGTTGTGCATAGATTTCCTTTTAAGTCAGATAGAGCATAGAAGTACTGAGATAAACCGGGCAGTGGTGGCACATGCCTTTAATCCCAGCACTTGGGAGGCAGAGGCAGGCGGATTTCTGAGTTCAAGGCCAGCCTGGTCTACAGAGTGAGTTCCAGGACAGCCAGGACTACACAGAGAAACCCTGTCTCAAAAAAAAAAAAAAAAAAAAAAAAAGTTTTAAAAGAAGTACTGAGATAAGCTCAGGAAGTTGTGAAGACACCCGTAATCCCAGAACTCAGGAGGAAGAGGCAGATGAATCTCTGAGTTCGATATCAGCCTTGTCAACATAAGTGACCTTCAGGACAGCTAGAGCTACGTAGTGAGACACTGTCTTGGAAAAGGAGAAAAGAAATCAAAACAAATCCCAGCAAACAAAACAACAACAAAAAAGAATTTGTTCTCCTGAAAGGAAATCAGGAAACGGAACAGAAGTGTGTGTAAGCAACTATACCTTGTTCCGTGATGGTGAGTCTACACAGCAGGGCAAAAGCTAGACCAGGATAGGAAGAAGGTGGATGAGAAGATGGTCACCTTCCATAAAGAAATGTAAGGCCGGGCAGTGGTGGCGCATGCCTTTAATCCCAGCACTTGGGAGGCAGAGGCAGGTGGATTTCTGAGTTTGAGGCCAGCCTGGTCTACAGAGTGAGTTCCAGGACAGCCAGGGCTACGCAGAGAAACCCTGTCTCGAAAAACCAAAAAAAGAAAAAGAAAAAAAAAAGAAATGTAAGGACCAGAGCGACACTCAGAAGGAAGTAAAACCAGATAAACCAGAGCACAGGGAGGTGAATGATCTTCTTCTTAGAAGTAAGAACAGTTCCAGCCCTTTTATGGTTGCCAAGGGACGTGAGAAAGCTCTCTGGTTCTGTTCACAGTATAACCATGGGCTGTAAAGTTCTCGGAGATTCTCCAGGTGGATGGACAACAGTCCATCTGCAAGAAGCACGCACTGGTGCGGAGATGAGAATGTGGTCTCAGAAGATCCTGAAGAAAGAAGAGTATACACCACCAACAAAAAACATCAGAGAAAAAATCAAGAGCCACATTAGCAATAAGTTATTTCTCAGACAGAGTCATCTCAGGGAAATGCTACAATGGGTACTAGAAGCTGCAACACAAGTTCAGCCTCTCTCTTTTGGCGGCCAAATTTACATAGGGACTGTGAGTATTTATCTATGGTGGGGGGCTTGCCAAGCATGAACAAGGTCCTGCGTTTGATCTCTAGAACTAGAAAAAAAATAAATAAATAAATTTAAAAACAGATTTGGGGTAGGCAAGGGGTCAACTGAAGAAACAGGGTGATTTTTTGTTGTTGTTGTTGTTGTTCATTAAAAAATAAATACAGGGCTGTAGAGATAGCTCAGGCTGAAGCGCTTACACACATACAAGAGGACTTTAATTCTGCCCTCCACATCGACATAAGAAGCCCGTAGTCTTGAGCAGTAGGAAGATGAAGACAGGAAGATACTTAAAGTTCGCTGGGCAATCTAGCCAAATCAGTGAGCTCCAAGTTCAGTGAAACCTTGTCTCAAAAATAAAAATAAAAGTGGCTGAGCAGGACATCCACTGTTGACCTCTGACCTCTACACTCACTCATAGTCATGTACACATCCACCCACGTGTACATGTACACATGTATGACACACAAAATACATAATGAGTACAAATTCAAGTCGATTTTTCATGTGAAATCAAACTTCGAATATCAGCCTTTTATTACAACACAGAGCACAGAGAATTCATATTCACTTGGTGGCTACAAAGTCACAATGACATGAGCAGCAACAGTATGTATGGGTTTGAAGAGAGTGGGTGGGTGGGAGGAGGAATTCCCTCATAGAGGCGGGGAGGGGGAGGGGATAGGGGGTTTCCAAAGAGGAGACCCAGAAAAGGGGAAACATTGGAAATGTAAATAAAGTATCAAAAAAAAAAAAAAAGATGTATTAAAGGAAAAAAAAAAAAAAGAAGAGAGCATTGGTGAAGGCAGCAGAAATTTACTCTCCAGAGCAACAGGGGCTACTCTGACGAATGGATTGACAGGCACAGTGGTGAGAACCCTATTAGGCAAGACTTAGCAGTCTGTTGAATTGCTCTGACTTTTTCATATTAGTGTAGTGGTGTGCTCGAGTGAAACTGCACGGGGCTAGAGAGAAGGGCTGTAACAGGGAGTCTCTGGGCATTTGACTTGGGACACTGGACAGTGGGGTCTTTGTTCAACGTGGAAGGACAAACTTAGTTTGTATTTGTGTTATATTTAATTGATGGAAACAAATTGCTTTTACTTCAAATGCAATTCCCTTGGGGTCTGCCTTGTATGGTGGAGTAAAGACAATGTGCTCAACTGTATCTCAGGGTGAAAAGCAGCAGCACTAGAAATAGCAACTGTAGAGCTGAGACTAGTGCTGCTCGTTCCTCCGATAATCCCACACTTCCGAAACGAACCAGATGATTTTAACGTGCCTGCAACCTAAGACTATACCTTTCAGAAGACAGCCACGTTCTTGAGCAAAGAGAAGTAAAGACTGTCAGTAAAAGGCTGTTGGTATGAATGGTCAACAGGACATCTCTGTCTAGATGCTGAGATGTCATAGCTACTTTCACAAGCAGGAAGTGTCTTAATTATACAGTGATATTTCCCAGTCATTACACGGTTGTGGTTTATGGTGTCGATCCATAATTTATGTCTAGCTAAATAATAAAACACAAACAAAGAACAAAAGCTAAATCCTCGAAGAAGTAAAACACAGCTAATTGCAGTGAAAAACTGTGACCACATTGGAAAATGGAACTATCCAGCCTGCTTACCTTGACATCAGGCAGGGAAGTGGGAACAGAGCTGACAGGTCCCTGTTGTGCTCACTCAAGGCTAAAACCACTGAATGCGGAACCCTTTCTCTTAAGGTGAATACAACCCCACAGTCCATATTTTAAGGCATTCTAGAAGCAGACGGGTTACCTCTCTTTTTATGCTGGTGAAAATTCTCTCTCTCTCCCCTCTCCCACCCCTCTGTTCCTCCCTCTCTTTATCCTGCCCCCTTTCCTGCGTTTTGAAAGTCAGGTGAATGATACATTTCATCTTGTTGTCATGGCACTTTAGCATGAGTGAGTCTACTTTGTTTGGTCCATTTTGGGTCAAATATTGGAAGGAGCTTGGTCCAAAGCAGATGGACTCCTATAAATTTTACTTAGTAATATAGGCATATCTATTTTTCAGTTCCAATTTTTAAAATTTCAGCTGTTTTCTTTAATGCCAGTCACGTGATTTAAAACCTAAAACCTTTTAGGTCTTTTTATCCATTATGTATGCAGCATTCAGGAACATGGACTAATCATTCTTTAATTGTTCTCTAAAAGTAAATGTTTAAAATGTTTTCAGGTCTCTGCCTATTAAAAAATGATATAACATATATATAACTTCGTATGTTAGTTTTCCTATGTTCTGACATACTTAAGTAACTTTTGGTGTGCACAATTATTTTTATGTGTATATTTTAGTGGTGAAAGAGACTTGTCAATCATTTAGTAATTTTGTATCGAAAATAGGATAAAGCAAGGGAATGGAGATTATACTTCTGGGGTCTTGGGACTCTATCCTTTGGAAAGATCCAAGGTATATGACAATATCATATATCTTGTTTCCTTTGCTTTGAGGGGTCAGACTTATGTCTGCTCAGCTCTTACTGATGTGTACTTCTGCTTTAAGATCAATGACAGGTGTTTGGGTTTTGCAGGAACTAATGACCGTTTTCCAACTACTGCACTGGAATGGAAGCTTGAAAACCCTCCGTGAAACCAAGTGCTCTCGACAGGTGAGACGTTCTGGATGGGACAGGTTAGCGTGCTGAGGACAAAGTCGGGAGTTTATCAAACTTTGAAGAGGGTTTCTTTGTTCAGATGCTTCTATTTACATTTTACACACACTGATTGAAACCTCCTTTGTTTACGCACGTCTGTGTTTTAAGTTTATATTTGCCTATTGAGTTAAGAACGGGGACAAGTGAAGAGATATTGAATCAGAGACTGCCACACACTAAGAATGTTGGCTTTGCATAGGGTTGATCTGAATACCTATTATAAAGCAGAATAAAGCAACCATTAAGACAGTGTTGGATTCTCAGTGAGGTACTGGCTTACTTTGTGCCTCCAGTCTCTTGG
The DNA here is from genome assembly GCA_028551405.1 of Uromys caudimaculatus. Lineage (NCBI taxonomy): Eukaryota > Metazoa > Chordata > Mammalia > Rodentia > Muridae > Uromys > Uromys caudimaculatus. The sequence goes on along the minus strand of CM052717.1, from coordinate 11,737,054 downwards.
ATCTGTGCCCTCTTGCACTCTCCAGTACAGAAAGAAAGAGAATGAGCTGCTTTCAAAACCCCCTCACTAAACACAGACAGAATCATTACACCAAAAGGTTATTTCTCAACCACCAAAAGTTCCTTAAAAGTAGCAGAAGGGATCATGAAGTTGGACACTCCTGAATTTAGTCACTTTAATTTTATGGCTTAGGAGTTTCCCCTTTGTTTTCCAGAAGCAATGTCTCAGTATTTCTTCATTACTTAGAATAAGAACCCTTCCTCTGTTTAGAACCAGATGTAAACCCTGCCTTGTATGTTTCATACTTTCTCCATGTTGTCCTCTGAGATGTATCCTTTCTCTACGCACCATTAGAACTTGGAAGACAATAATTGATTGTTGAGAATTTCCTAATAAGAATTTGTATGAAGAACTAAGCCTCTAATAGTGAGGAAGATGAGGGTGGAGGCACTGCAGCCCCAGGAGATTTGAGTTGTTCTTTGCTTAGGAGGTCTAGTTCTCAAATTGTCAAAGATGGAAAAGAAACGAGTAGCTGACAACGACTTGGGCTATTTTTTCCCCTTTCCTTTGATTTTATTAAAGTCCTTTGAAATATGTTGGGTTGGTTATAAACACTTTTCCATGATTGTTTTTAATTTGTTAAGGTCATAAATAAATACCATATGTTCCTGAAAATAAAAAATAAGCAATGCATCCATTCTCCATGATCAAACATGTATATGACAGCATGATGGATTGATATTTTTTCAGAAAAGAATTGAAAGGAGTGGTTAATTTTTAATTGTTTGCAAAAGCAAGAAATAGTATATCACAAAGGTATCTTTGTAATACCAGTCAGTAATGATAATCGCCCACCCTATCATATATTTTTGAGGTATTTTTCTATGCTTATTGCGAGCTACTTGGATATTTATGTCCTTTATGTTAACAAAGTGTTTACCAGTCTAAAGGCAGTGAGACCTGGGAGAATTGAGCCAATTAAACAAGGTGGACTAAAGTCTCTTGCAATAGCCCAGCTTACTCAGAGGATCTGACAATTTATACTTCGAGAGTGAAGAAGAATCACACAAGTAAAGTGTACAATCACAAGGGCACATTGCACATGGCAGGCAAGCTGCACGTGGCTTTCTATAGAGGTAATAGAGAGTTGTAATGAATAATTTGAAATAAACTCACTCCTATCTTCTACACCTAGAAAAAGCATGAAAATACATTCCTAGAACACTTTTATGTTTTTAAGAAAACTGAGGTCACAAGATTCTTCCTGTCTTGTATCTATGGACTGTCTCAGACCTACCAGCTCCCGAATAACAACAGAGACTTATTGACATTTATTAAAGTTTAGGCACTATAACTGGATACCTCCCAACTAGCTTGTCTAATTTGAATTAACCCAACTAATCTATTCTATGTCTACCACGAGGCCTGTTACCTCTCACTCAGACCAAGCACCTGTTCATTCCACCCCTGTTTTCTATCTCGACCCGGAAGTCCCACCTTTCCTCTCCCTCTTAGCTATTGGTCAGTAGATCTTTATTAAACCAATCAGAAGGTGAGGGAGGTGCATGCTTACAAAGGATGAGGCAGGTGATGATCTATAAAAATAACAATACCAAAACCCTGACAGTACTCAGCTCTCTGCCAGTATAGAAATCAACATTTGAATAATACAAAGACAACCTTTACCCCAACAGTCTTGTTTTCTTGGCATTTTCTTATAAGCACTCAAAATTCTCCTCATAAGACCCGACTCTTGGACTGTGTTCCAACAACCAAGCACAGAAGCTAAGAAGTAGAGTCTTGGGTTTCAAAGTCTTGTAATGTCCTCTTGACTGAATCCTTCCTCATTCCTGTAACAGGCATGTCCAAACCTTATTCTACCTCAACTTGTCTGTGTAGCTCCTTTCCGGTTTCTGTCTTGTCAAAGGTAATGGTACTGGGCTTAAGGGTCCAATAGAATTAAGTCATATTTATATTGGTTGTTACAGGAATATATTTTCAAGGACAGGCTTGTATTTACTAGAGCATCATTTTGTGAACCTTGCTGTAATTTCTAGTGTTATGTTTTGACTTAGCCCAGAGTGACAGGCTTTGCAAGACTAGATTAGTCCCTCATTTCCTTTTCAGAAGTATGTCAATGGGATTTGGTTTCAGATTTTTAAAGTTAGGGTTAGTTGTTTGAAGGCCATATGCTTGGGAAGATATGGAAGGCCTTGCACACGCGCCCCTTTGTTTCTCTTTGTTAACACTCTGAACTTTGGTTTCTTGGTTCTAGGACGTCATCTCCTATTATTCTCAGTATTCTTTAGATGAAAAGATGCGTAGCCACATGGCCCTGGACTGGATTATGAAGGAACGCGAATCACCAGGAATTCTCTCTCAAGAGCTGCGTACAGCCCTGGGGCAGCTGGAGGAAGCCAGGAAGGCAGGACAAGAACTACGATTTTACAAAGAAAAAAAAGAAATCCTGAGCTTGGCTCTGACTCAGATCTATAGTGACCCTGACCCTTCCTCACCTAGTGATGACCAGCTGAGCCTCACTGCTCTGTGTGGCTATCATTAGCAAGGCCAGGTCTCAGGTTTCCTGAGGACTTTCACATCAGGAATCTACTTGACAGAAGTAGTTAAGAGATTTTAGCTACAGTCATTACCTGGAGGCTATACTGCTCCTACACAGTCTGTTCACAGAATGGAAGGCTAGGGGTGACTGGTCCAGACCACAACTTTTACTCCATGTATGTTTTCAACCATTCCCTTAGTAGATCTACTTCAGAATGAAAGAATGACAACAAATTGCTTTAGAAAGTATTCTTCAGGGTTTTATCTAATCTAAAAAGCCTAGTTGATGTGTGCCTTGCTAAATTTTATGCATTGCTTCACACAATAGTCCAGTATAGCAACCTTGAAGAAAACTGCAGCCAGGACTAGGGAAAGTATCATGATAACTTTGGTTTTTGGTTTTTGGTTGTTTGTTTTTTAATGACACAGTCTCTCTGTGTAGTTCTGGCTGTCCTAGAACTTGCTCTATAGGCCAGGTTGTCCTTGAACTCAGAGATCTGCCTGCTTCTGCCTTCTGAGTGCTGGGATTAAAGACATGTGCACAAAAAAAAAAAAAAAAAAGGCTGGGCAGTGGTGGTGCACACCTTTAATCCCAGCACTTGGGAGGCAGAGGCAGGTGGATTTCTGAGTTTGAGGCCAGCCTGGTCTACAGAGTGAGTTCCAGGACAGCCAGGGCTACACAGAGAAACCCTGTCTCGAAAAACAAAAACAAACAAACAAAAAAAGTACAACAGTCAGCATGTTTTTGAACCCTCCTGAAAATTACTGTATTCTTATCATATATTTTGAAATTATCTTTAATAACAAAAATTATCACATATTTCTCAGACAAGACAAAATTAAGTACATAACTGCCCTATTCCAATGTCCTAAAAAGGTAATGATGTGTAACATTAGATGGATTTCATTTTAAAATGATATTTTAACAAAAATCACATCACTTCCCATAATGAGGCTAAATGTCATCAGGAAGAAAAACTTTAGATTTTTGTAATCTTGAGAAGGAATTAGAATATTTTTGGTTTGTTGAGTAAATTTTTAAGTGAAAGAAATTTCTATTTCTTTTTTTTTTTTCACAAAATCTCTATTATTTCAAATTTAGCACCTTTCCACACGTTGGCTGTGATCTTTAGATTTGGGTACATCTTTATTGTATTTGGCAATGTCCACCTCAGAAGAATGATATCTGATTAGATACAAGAATAGGACTTAGAAGGGTGAATATCAAGCTTATCTTCTGTTTTATAATCATGGCACGGTACAAATTCTCTGAACTGAAAATTATGTAGGCTGCTTTTTCCTTGACTATTCCCCAGAAGCTTCAGCAAAAGTAACAAAGGTTATAGCCATGGCTGGCCCTATCTAATAGCAAATCAACTTCAGCCAGGACATTGTGCCGACAGAGTATCACACCGTCTGTAACACTGGCACAGAGGAACATAAGAGAGAGACAAGACAAACACTACCTCATGTCTTGTTCTTAAAACTGCACTGTGGAAAGGGATGAGAGCAAAGGAGTCTCTAAGAAGATGGAGCCCTGAAGGTGGTGTTTGTTGTTGCTATGAACTCCCTGAAAATTGGATAAAAAGCCACAGACTAGCTCATAGCCAAATATAACAATTTCATAAAATATATGGCCCTGCCCCCAAATTTATGGATTAGCCCAGAACATCATTGACTCTTAGTTTGAAGCTCACAATTTTAAAAGCATACATAGTCTTACACTTTACCACAGAGATCTAATAATCCATAGACCATATTTTTAAGATTACTACCATCATTCTGAAATAAATAATTGTATTGTTTGGGCAATGATAGTTTAATTTTTATAAAAATCAAAATATTCCTTGTTGTTATGAAAAAACAAACTAAGACAAACTAGACATTAAACTTTGGCAATTGTATCAGAATATTACAAATTTAATAAAATCATTATTCCTTCAATATTCGGAATTTGACTATTCAATTTATTTTTAAGCTACAATTCACGTGTGCTTTTGCTCTTAACATCAACTATTTCTAGAAAAGGAAAAGAATCAAGTCCTAGATGTGTTCCACTGGGAATCTGGTCACCTCGGTCGGGACATAAACAAATGGCGGAAAAAACCCAAAAGCTTTTAACTCTCCTATTTCTTTGGGGAAAATGTTTCAGCCCAAATAATTGTTGTAGTTAACTATAGTCTGTATGTTTTAGAGTTCTTATTTTTATTTTGCAGGGTCTTTCTTTGTAGCCAAAACCAGACTATCAAAGTTTTCCTCACCTTTTACTATGTTCATAGGTAAACAGTAGTCCAAACATTGTCACCTTCTGTTTTTGTGGTATTCATAAAAATTCCAATCACAGCCGTCTATGCTGAAACTTAGAGCAAACACTCTAGAGTGTTGATACCGTTTTCATCAAGGGTTCCAGTGTAATAGAACTCATTTTCTCTACCTCAGTGTTTTCAGTTGTGCATGTAAAATACCCAAAGAGCTTTAAATTTTTATATGGTCAGTTTCAAGATGAAATCAGAAGTTTTGGGTGTATATATGGTCCAGGCATCAGTCTTGTATATCTCTCACCAGACAGTTCTAATGTATAGCAAAGTTGCCAGCTACTGCCTGCTTTCTCTAGTCATCGCTGACTCAAGTCCATTACCTACCCTGTAGAGCCACTGCCCCACTTTAATCTTGGATTCAAATCCAAATTTAGAACTCTTCTGGGCTACAGGAGTAGGTACTTTTCCTTGAACATATTGTCTCTGTAACCCAGAACTAAAAGAGAAAAAGTGTACACACACACACACATACACACTCACACAAATGTGGTTTGTTTACATTATGACAGCTAAAAAACAGAAAAGATGAATACAGGAAGAAGCCATGGCAAAATACAACCCTGACAGACACACTTTCAGTGACGGACTCTAACCAGTGTCCATGCCCAATGAACTCCCAACAATACCATCCTATTACAAATCCATGAAGGCATTAATCCATTAGTTAGGTCAGAGCTCTTATGGCCTAAATACCCCCCGAAATGCTCTCACAGGCTAATCTAATCTCCTAGGTGTTTTTCAATATAACGAACAACTCATCTGATCCAGACTCTACCCCAGGGTATGTGTGGACTCCTTTTTTCTTTTTTTTCCTTTTCTTTTTTCTTTTCTTTTCTTTTTTTTTCTTTTTTTTTTTTTTTTCCGAGACAGGGTTTCTCTGTTTTAGCCCTGGCTGTCCTGGAACTCACTCTGTAGACCAGGCTGGCCTCGAACTCAGAAATCCGCCTGCCTCTGCCTCCCAAGTGCTGGGATTAAAGGCATGTGCTACCACTGCCCGGTGACTCCTTTTTTCATATATTGTATGTGAACCATGTCCACAGAATCACCAGAGATCCTTGTTTTTTTAAAAAAGCTGAGCAAATTCTAGACCATTTTAGGTTTTTTAATACTTCTGACTACACTCCAGTCTTTGATATCCCAGCCTGAAACTACCTAATACATCCTTCACTGAGCAGTGTGGCCCTGGCCTCTCAGGTAAGAACATTCAGAGGAGTATCCTGGAAGCTAGAAATTAACAGAAGGGGCCAAGAGCTATGTTTTTCCTCTCAAAAGAGCTCCTTCACACCAACGGCTGATATTACTTTTAAACACCCTACTAGGAGCCAAACATTACAACCTCCATTTATTAGCTTATAGAAAACTCACTTCTTTCAATCTAAGTAAACCTTGGTCATATTTTTGTCTGAGAGCAAAACTGGTGTAGGAAAGTGAGCAGAACTTTAATAGCATTTGATTTCTAATGGGTGCTGGTTTCCAGTGGGAAATACCAGCATCCCTTACCAGATTGTAATTTACAGGCAGGCAGTTCCTAATTTCAGCATGAATAGTATTCCATAAATTCATTTGTAAACAAAATAATATAGCTCTGAGGGTGGTGTGTGTGTGTGTGTGTGTGTGTGTGTGTGTGTGTGTGTGTGTGTGTTTAAGAGCAAGACCAGAATTAGTTACAATTTTCCCAGACAAGCCTACTTAGCTGTAGAGTACCCAAAAATTTTGATCCACAAAACCTAACATGAGTTTGATAAACCAAGCAATTGGGGTTTAGCTCAATTTTCAAGCATTTGCCTAGCATGTGCAAGGCCCTTATTTGGTCTCCAGATCCAAAAGGTAGAACAAGGAACAGCTGTGGGTATAGGGCCTTATACTAAAACACCTCCCTGGGGTAATTTCTCATTTTCAGATTGGTTGTCTTTTTTTCCTTCCCCCACTCCCTATCCCCATTTAATCATGGTTTCTTCTATCAGATTTCTGAAAACAAACCAAACAAAAAGGACGGCTTTTCCTACTGGAAAAACAAACCAGGATTTAACATCTTTACATAGTCTTTCATGACTATGCACACACATATACATGATTACACATGTCTCAGGGTCTGCTTTCTTAAATTCTGGGTCCATTTTTACTGTGGTTCTTTCCTGATGCAACAAGATGATAGCCATCTGAGTAAGTTGCCCTACCTGTTCCAATCCAAGAACCAAGTACCATCATGATGCTTATTCCCCAAGTCTGTTTCTGAGTTGATGGTTGTGATCAGACCAGTGTTACCTGTCTGTCTCCCTAGAACCAGTGGTCAATTAAAGCCCATCTAGACTACTTAGACATAGTGGGAAAGGAAGAGGGCAAAAAATGGGTTCAGTTACCAGAGGGAAAAATGGCAATTTCCCAAAATATTTAAAAACTATTTCCTTCTCAAAGACCTTCAAAGACAGCATAAACAATAGAAGAAATGCAGTCTCTTCAACCATAAATTGGGAAAAAGACTTCTGGGTAGACAAAAGCAACAGATGTGTACCATGAATACATTTTACCATTTCCAAAAAATCAAATTCTTCCTTCAAGGACAAACTGCCACTATTAAAGATACTCAAAAGAATGTTCTCCCTAGAGGGAAAATCGAAAAATGCTTCCAGACCAATCACACAGGAACACACAGACAGACACCCTGAGGACGCCTGAAGGGGATGTTGCTTATTTCTATGTAAGAGCTCTGTTGCCCACAAAAATCTAATCACTCATGTAACTCTGCAGTCACACTTCATATATCTTCAGAACTGATGAATTGGTGCTATGCAAGTGAGTCAGAATTTTCCTGTTTCTGCTGAGCACTGGCTTTCATTATCAGTGGTTGCAAATGCTCCCAAATGAAAGGGGAAATTGTTAACCCAACAAATGCAAACAGTTGGAGCAAAAATCCACAGTTCAATAGCCCAGATCCTTTATTCATCCCTATCTGAGACTGAGTTATTTAAAAACCTTAAGCATGCCTTACTGACCTGTGAGCTGTGGTTTAGACAGTCATAACATAATGTGGGAAACATGTTATTCTGAAGTGACCTACTGTGTCTACCCAGACATTGTACTAGTCCCATAAGTGATTTGTTGATGATACCTGGAAGCAAATAAGTAGCATTTGGTGAAAGATGGTTTTCAAAGAGAAAACTTGAAAATGCAGATGATCTATTGAGATTCCAGATTGCTAGGAAAACTGAAAAGTCAATTTGAGACTACACCTACCTAAAATTAAAAAGAATGAGATGTTTTACCCTTTCAACTAATAAGTAAAATGATCTGGGCTATCTATCATCTATCTATCAGTATATCAAATCACCTACCTATCATCTATTTACATCTATCTATTTATCTATCTATCTATTATCATTTACCATCGCTACCTATTTGTCTATTGGGTAAAAACCTTTGATCCCAAAACCACTAGTGCAAATAAATTTAAAAACAGAAAGCTTTGGTTGTAAGTCTGCAACCTTATTTTCCCATAAGCCTACGAAGACAATTCTTTGCTGGGCTCAATTTTCAGGGTTTTTTTGGTTTTTTGTTTTTGGTTTTTTTTCATGCTGTCTAGTCACACATTACATTTATTTGATTCAAATTACTTTGTAGTTGTACCAAGAATTAAAGTTATGTAGGACTAGTCAAAGTAAATTGACTTTGTAGTAATAAAGACCTTCTCATTAACATTTATTCCCAATAAAGCTAATCTCTGTTTCATTTTCTCCCTCCCTTTCTCTCTTTCTCTTGCCTTACTTTCTCTTGTATTGGCTTATTATCCATCGTTTGCAAGCAATATTATGTATGCATATCATTTTACAACCAAACGATTTGCTAGGAAAGTACGCTAAGCTTTTCTTTGCTCAGTTGGTTTTTGTAACAATGAAACTGAAATTCCTTTATGTTCAACTATATCCAATATATTAGTCCTTTATGTAGACCTTGCCAGCTTCTCTGTCTTGATAGCAAAAATACTTCTTATATTCATCAGTAAGAAAAGATGGCTTCCTTGCATTTTTCTGTCTAACTTTTACAAAACTGGGGAGATTAGAATGATTGTAGATGTGCCCAATACTGTCACTTTCTACAACTGAACCAAAATCTTAAGACCTGCCCCCATTCCTGCACCAGGTTGAAAAGTAGGGACTTTCTCAGTGGCCAGTTCTCAGATGTAAACCGTGAGGTGCTCTAGTGGGTACAAAGAAGTCCCGAAATTAGACACAAATGAGAATCTCCTTTTATTAGCCCCCAAAGAAGGCAAGTACTCCATTGTGGGAAACATTCAAGCTTAACAGGAGTTACAAAAGAAGAGACCTTAGCACTCATAGAAGTTTTCTGGAAGATAAACATCAAAGTGAATATTTTGGAGTCAAAGAACAAAAACAGTGATTTTAATAGAGTTCACACTTTCTCCAACAGCAGACAGATTTTAATTATTCATTGCCAATCTGATTCAGGAAGTAATGATTCTCCAACCTGGAGTTTCTTCATTTGTAACTCCTGTTGAACTTGAATGTTTCCATTAATGGAGTACTTGCCTTCTTTCTGGGCACATTTTAAGTCGATTGTTTATAATGGAGATTATTGCAATGTTCCTCAGCAGGGGGTCAAGCAGTGCATAGTCCCCTGCGCTGTCCAGCATAGTAGTGACCAAGCATCATACCCACTAATCATTACTGTATCGCTTGCTTTTGTGAGTACATAATAGAGTTTTAAAACATGAAGTAAATGGTTTCAGCAATAATTTGGTATGAATTTGTTTGTGATAGGCGTGCTTGCATGTGCGTGGTACATGAGGTCAACACTGGAGATGCGTGTGGAAGGCTGAGGTTGTGAGTCTTCCCTGGTTACTCTACCACAAGGTCACCCAGATGAACTCAGAGCTCACAACAGGACTAGTCTAGCTGGCCAGCTTGCGCTGAGGATTGTTGTCTCTACTTTCAGAGAGTTAGAGTGAGAGACTGGCTGCTGCAACGGCCGTATATTATCCCACCCAGATCTGAAAATCCAAACTCTTCCTCATGCCTGTGCAGCAAGTATGCTATCCATTTTAGCCATCTCCTTAGCCCTATTAATAAATTTTTTGTGGCTACACGCATAAATTATATCAGATATATTGGATAACTATATTTTAAAAACTTATTTTGTCTATTTCTTTTCATCTTTTAAGAAATGTATATTATTGTTTGTGTTTGCATATGTGTATGTGTACGTGATGTGTGAGTGTGCACACATGTGCCATAGATCATGGGCTGAAGTCAGAGGACAACTTTCTATAATCAGTTCTCTCTACCTACCCATACAGGGGCTGATGGGCTCTAATTTATGTCATCAAACTTTCACGGCAAGAACTTTTAGACTAGTCCTGTTGTGAGCTCTGAGTTCATCTGGGTGACCTTGTGGTAGAGTAACCAGGGAAGACTCACAGTCTCAGCTTTCCACACACATTCTCAGTGTTGACCTCATGTACCATACACATGCGAACATGCCTATGCACACAAAAACAGCTATCTTTTTTTATCTTTTTATATGTAGAAAAACAGATATGTAATTGCACATGTGACTCACCTTTGACTCTCCAATTATATTTATCTCAGGAAGTATTTGTCTGTTAACATGCAGTTTTTAAAATAAGTAAGTTAGATTTTTCTTTATAGATATGTAAAAAGTCCTATATGGATTAATGGATAAAACGAATTTTAAAGCAGTACATAAAATCCAAATCCCTTAAACAAATTAAACATGACTGGAGATAGCAAGTTTGGTAGAACACGAGGCTAGCATTTCAGGAAAGGCGTAGACTTGAGCAAAGAAGGGCAGAAAGTTGCAATTTCATACAATGGGAAAACATTTTAAATTAAAGCTGAAGGCTGAAAACAAACCCAAAAGAAAAAATAATATGGCAGTTTCAGGATTTAATGTTGGTTAATATCCAAATATGGTTTTGCCATGCATTAGTCACAGAAATTTCTTTTTATGTAAAATTGTGCATTTCTTTTTAATAGTATGGGAAATTTTTCTTATTACTACTATCAATGTATTTTTACCTCAAAAAAAGTTAATAAGAAAACAAAATTTCTTGTTCCTGTGGTAGAAAACAAACAGGAATCCTGCTGCTCTGTAAATTGGTCCTTGCGATGCGTCCCTCAGCAGTTGGCAACAGCGGGCAAGGATTGAAATTCCATTCTGCTTTAGCTATCTGATGCTCCTGTTGGAAAAGCGAAACCATAGTTGAACATTCTTTAGGAAAGAGAGTCTCATGTTTTATGAACGTACATTTAGAAGGAGAAAAGGGTCTAATAAATGTTAAACTGCTTTATCTCATTTTGTATAGCATGTTGAGCTCTGGTTTGTGTTCATATTATTTGATATTCTATCTTAGTCATTTAATGTAATTTCATGTAGGTCTTTCCTTTGTTACTGTGTTTACCAAACTTGTCCTGAATAGTACGTCATCAGCATGTTTATTTGCTCTTCAGAGGAATTTTGTTTCCAGTCTCTGGTACCTTCAGTGGCACCATCCTGCAAGCATACAATACAAACACTGTCTCCTTCTGATTTATTTTTTCAAGTAGTATCCAAATTCTCATATTAAATATTTTCAGTGATCATTTTATGACATTTTTCATCTAAATGAACTTGATCACTTTTTGAAATCATGATATTATTTAAAGTGAAACTAAATAACAAATGGTTTGAAAATTTTAAAATCCTTAACATGTAAAAACTTCTTGGCATATATTGCCAGATCAGATTACTCTCCAAAAATGGAGCTAATTATAGATGTAACATATGTGGTATAAGTTCCCATCGTGTCACCATTTTAAGTCTCAGAATTAGTATGACTGCTGTTTTAATAGGCAGGTAGATTTCTTTCAAACAATCTATATATACATTTCGTTATGAAAACCAAACATGTTAAATTTCAAAATCAATCCTTATGATCGGACAAAGAATCTACTCAGGGACCCATATTACTTATTCCTTCTAGGTTTCCATTTGCACTAGTGAGCTTTCATTCAACCGAAGGAGAAAAAAAAAAGGTATCTATTATCATAGATCATATAATATCTCTTATCATAGAGATAAGATGTCATTATCAACTTTATGGAAAGACAAAGACTTACTACTTATAGAAAGTGTCTATATAAAACATACTATGACACATCCTCATTACCACCATTTCTGCCAAATGGCAAGTTCATACACATTTATTGTTGTTCTCTGTCTGTTCGAAGCTTGCCTTAAATACGAAAAGCAACCATTGTGTCTCCTTCACCTCCCTTATCGATAAACCAGATTTTGCTGCAACCAAAGGACAAGGAAGATATATGTATTCTGTAGCTCTGCTCTTTAGAGGAAGACTTAGCCTCTACTGAAGGACTGTTGAGCAGAAAGAAAACTCAAAGCACAAACATTAAAGACTCCTTTCAAATAATACCAGCAGTTTCTCCTTTCTGTGCCTTCTTTCCTAGCACCAGTTAACTGGGCTTTGCCATTGTATATTTTTGCTTCTAGTCTTTGGTTCCCACCAAGCCATTATGCTGTGTTTTGGAATAATATCACACAGATGTTCCATAGTCTATAACAGCCTTTGTGTGTTCTTCTTCCCTCCCCACCAAGGGAAAGGGGTGGACTCTGAAGAGCCAAATAGCAACATGGAAAGAGAAGGCCTCACATGGGGCCCATGTGCTGCTTACATACTTAGTTTCCTCAGTGAGGTTGGCAAATGATGTCTTGAGCCAGTGTATTATTAAACAAATGAGGTCCTTCACCCTCACAGTAGATTCCTTGACAAATTCACTTGGAATGCACCAAGGAACAACAACAGCTGTGAGATTCCTGCCCCCTTCTCTCATTTCCTCCGTTACAAATGAGTTCTGATAGTCTTAAGCTTTAACTAAACTTTGAGTACATAAAACAAAGTTACTTTTTGTACATAGAAGAGGTTGTGCATGTAATTAAAAATAATTTTAAAAACTTCAGCATTATGATGCACTAGCAGAGCGAACTGAGCAAAAGCTGGTACAAGAAAACCTCTCCAGTGAGGTTTCCCCGGAGTCTTTCCTCCTCCTGGCAGATGAAGTTAGGCTTTTTGATTATATTTTGATAATTTCATACATAGGGTTGTGTTTTAGGTAGATGATTAGATTTTGATAATTTCATACATAGGGGTTGTGTTGTAGATAGATGATTAGATTTGATAATTTCATACATAAGGGTTGTGCTATAAAGATCATTAGGGTGGGACCAAGTCTCCCATAGTCAACTTATTCTCTCTATTTTGGTTTTTGTAATAGTCTCCATCCATTGCAAAAAAAGAATCTTCTTAGGCTTAGTTACCGATCGCTGTAGAGACCATATACCCTAGAGGAGGACCTACTACCATAATCGCCCTCAATCAACATAATTTCTAATTATATTCTAAGTACTTATACTTACACTAGCAGAAGAATTTTATTTCTCAGAAACATATTGCATTACTTTAGACAAATATTACTCAGCCCAGAAGGCAAATAGTCGTGTGGTCTCCTTAATCTTTCCTAATTATATTAAGATTCTATTTTGCATATCTTTTTATGTTTTCTATAACTTGTAAAATGTATTTTACATGGGCTGGAAGTATATTTTAGTGCTAGATTGTACACTTATCATGCGTAAGACGGAGTTCAATTCTCAGAAGATATATCACACATATACACAACGTACAGTTTTAAAATGCCTTTCTCTGGAGTCTTAATTTCTACTGTATATGCATACTACTGTTAAACTAGTTCACTTGGTTAGGGTCAAATCAGAGATGTAATCAGAGATTTTTATCAACAGGTTAGGGAGTAAAATCAAATTCCTATTGTAAACACGGATGATATTCTTGTAAATGTCATTATAGCAAGCATTTTAATCTCAGAGTTAGGCACCAGTCATGAAAATAATTAAAAACAGACATCTCAGTTTCAGTGGGGAGCGCTCTGCTTTTCCTAGCAAACAGATTTGAAGAGAAAGAAGGTTTATGATTATGAAAGATGGAAGAAAGAATTTAAGTGCATCTGGCATGCAATTTGTATGTAGGAAATTTGCTGACCTTTTTTGAGCGATCTGATAAGACTTCATAACTGATCCACTCAAACCCAGCATTTCTCTTCATAGTTCTTCACCTGCAGGAACCAGAGTTAGAGGCTTCTGCGTTAATGGCTGGAGGCTCATAATTTTCTGTTTCTACTCCTGTGTTATGTGAGTTTGTAAAACACAAACACTCTTGCTGTGCTGTGCCAACGCTTTGTCATTGTCAGAGGATTTGTCTTTCAATAGCTCTGTGCTGTAGGCACTATTACATCTCCAATTTATAGAGTGGGAATTCAGTCAAAGAGATTACGTGGCTTGTCCAAAAAAACAAAGGAGAAGTTAGATGGATCTGAGAGTAAATTCTTCTTCATTATTGACCACTTCAGTATTTTTCAGACTTGCGTGAGCATAAGAGTCAGCTGCGGATCTTTTGAAGTCTAGTCTTTGAGTCAGTAGATCTTGATGAAACACATGAATCTGCAAGTTTCCAAGTGACAGTGACATTATCAGTCTGAAGATCATTCTTAAAGACTATTCTCAACCACATCTGTCAGTTTCATGGCTCTGGCCTGCAGAGAGGCCCACGGGCCATGCTATAAGCTTTCTGGGACATACGTTTAATGTGGAGGGAATCCCATTCATAAGCTGAGACTTGCTCTGACAATTCTTTGGAATCATAGGACTTACCTAAGTTGCTGGTCTCCTGTCAAATCCATTCCCTATCACCAGTAGAGTAAACAGGGTGACGTAGCATTTTCGGTCTTTTTTCAATCTATTTCATACAATTGCACTTAAGAACTTTAAGGACATAGAAACTGGTGTAAAATTCTGTTGCATTTGTCCTGGAGAGTTTTCCAGCATGAAAGCTACTGACAAAACCTCAAATCCTCAAGACAGCAGCTGCTCTTGGCTAGGAATTATGCTTTTTTTTTTTTTTTAAAATCTACTTATTTAGTTTATGCATGTGAGTACACTGTCACTCTCCTCAGACACACCAGCAGAGGGCACTGGATCCTATTACAGGTGGTTATGAGCTACTATGTGGTTGCTGGGACTTGAACTCAGGACCTCCAGAAGAGCAATCAGTGCTCTCAACCACTGAGCCACCTTTCTAGCCCAGTATGCTTACAAGGGAAAGTAAGCAGTGAAAAATGGTCACACCATGGAGACCATAATATCTTCATAATATTGATGAAGCTGTGAACTTTATTGATGACTCAATTATAATTTGCATTTTAATGATCACAACTGCCACATGGTGTAACTTTTTCATTCCTTTTCTACAGATAATAAAATTAAAGCTAATGGCCTTATGTGATTTACCCAAGATCACAGTGTTTGTTGAAACACAGTCCAAGAATGGAGTCCCATGAGGAGAATTCTAAGTGCTTACTTGTGAGAAAACTCCAAGAAAAAGAAACGAGAGTCTTTTGACCTCAGTTTCTTCAAAAACACAAAATTGTTCTTGGAAAGTGTTTTCATACCCCTCCAGATGTAGTGGATAAGAGTGAGTTTATTTAAGATTATTCATCACAACTGGCTATTGTTATTTGTTTATATGTGTCTATGAAAAAAGTGTTTTTGTCAAGTGCGGTTTGTCTGCCACACGTGGGGTGGTTTGCACTTGTGATTGTATACTTAAGTCACTTAACTCCTCTTAACCTGCAGAGTATAAATTGACTGATGCTCTGAATAAAGTGAGCTGTTACATGAGACTTTACTCCACCTCATTTATCGGTTCCATTCTCCCAGGTCCTACCTCCAGGTAGAGTGGTAAAGAATGGATAACAGAAAGTAGATCTGGGATTTACTTCTTAGCCCAGCGTGCACTCCCATGCTATGTAACTCGGACATTATGTCCATCTATACAAGAGCCAGGAATAAAACAAGACTGCCCTGGCTGTGCATGCCTGCTCTTGAACCCAGCAGAAGTGTCTTCAATCATTTGTTGAATATTCAAACTAAAGATACTATTATTGTTTCAGATTTCTTTTTCATGTGAAATGTTGCAATTTTAAGACAATGAGAATAATGTATGATGTATAACAGGTAACAGGTAAATAAATCCATGATCAACCCCCAACCCCATTCATTGGAAGAGTGGGGCTAGAGGATTAGCACAAGTTTGAGATTAGCCTGGGCTATCTAGTGAGTCTCAGGCCAGTGTGGCCTAAAAGATTAGATCTTACCTCAAAATATTTTACTTTTTGTAAGTTTAGCAAGATTATCAGGGCCAAAACTACCTAATAAAACCCCAGACTAAAAGTGCATACTCTCTTTCTTTCACTCATATTGGCACTCCCCAAGGTTCTCTCTCAAGGCTGACATTACACTAAAGTTATCTGCCTATGCATTTTAATCCTTTCTAGAGTATAAACTTTACCTTATTCATATTTGAATTCTCCGCCCTACCATGATTCATACAACCTAGTAGGCATCTAACACATGCAATCAAGGCTTGAGCAGTCCTGCCCAGGAATGTTGATAAAGCAGAGACTCAAGAAAGCTGCCATGTTCTACTGTAGTCTAGCCTGAGAAGGTAAGACCAATGCTACATTCATTTACTCCCTTAATTTAATAAATAGTCACAGAGTAAAAAAACAGTGGTAGGCACAATGATAAACCTTATGTGCAAGGAGCTCAAAATACAGTGGGCAGCCACACCCAGCCAGGTTACTGTATTGTGTCATGACAGTGGCATAGGGGTTCTATAGGAAGCTAGAAGAGACAAATCTGGAAACCATTAAGGAAGAAAGTCATACCTGAGCTGAGGGTTTTTATTTTTGGTCGTTCTCTGTAACCTGAGCTGATCTGAAAGTTACTATATAGCTAATGGGGTCTTAATCTCATGACAATCCTCCTCCTCACTGTTACCCCACCCCACCCTACCCCAGGATGGCAGGTGTGAGCTCTGAGTTGACGTAAATGAGTAAAGAGGACTCTTCAAGGATGAACGAAATACAAGTTTTCAAAAAGTCCATCTGCACTGGAAACTTAAGGGTTCTTTGGAGAGTCAGTTGTGTTGGATGGTGTTTTGCTGGGGTAAACACGTGAAGGAGTGTTTTCCTGAAGTGGACACAGGAGAAAGGATGCTCTGCTAAAGCAAGCACATGAAAGGACACACGGTGAAGGATTCTTTGCTAACAAGACACATGTATTGGTCCGCCTTACACAGTGTACATGAGCTCCTTTTGTCAGGGTTTCATGGAGAGAAACGTAGCAAAAATCTTCTGGTGAAGTATTGCAGTTTCTTGCAGCTTCCATGGACTCAGGCTGACAGCTGAGACAGATGTACATGCTGAGGCAAGACCCGTGAAGGACATGTGATGTTTGGAGGGACGATAAAAAGGACTCTAGGGACAATGACTGATGGAAGCTGAGCTTGGCTTGCTTATAGAGCTAGCTGTGCAATGTTTATTGGTCTCGAATCTTCGATGATCTTAGCTTCTCTGAGAGGCAAACAGCTGGGAACTTTTCCTGGCATCCCTCAAGGTCTCCCCTGCTGACTTGTGCTGAGGCTGAGACCTGGCTTTCTCTGTTAGGTAGTGCCACCGCTGCTGATTCTTGTTTGCTCTCCAGACTCTACCATACTGGAAGTGCTGGTGTATCCATGAAGTGTTTGTGAGTGGATTGAGCTGCTGCTGATAACCTGTGAACTGAACTGCCAATTTCCAGACAAACAGACCAGAGTTGCTCTAAAGAACCCTTAAAATTTCCACTTCATCCATCAGTGAAAAGTTTAAGAAATAACAAAGCATTCAGAGTTGCTGGCTTGTGTTCTCTTTCATTACCAAATGTGATTCCCTTATCAGTGCAAAGTTTCCTGACTTAAGATATAATCTCCAGTAACATCTTAATGACAATGATACACATTTTATAAAACTAGCTATAATGCCACAGTGGTGGCCAAAGGCACTGCTGTTTCTGCCACTACCAGGGAACTAAGACTAGCAAAGAATGACACTTCTGAGTCAGGGTATCAGGATGAGTTTTGGTCCTTCAGCTCTGTAGGACCACTAGGCTCCTCTTCTTCTACAGTCACCCGAGAGCTACTCACAGTCACTCAGCCTATAAAGCAGGCCTTCCTTAAATTCTGGCTGCCTTAATCAATGTGTAGAAAAAGCTCTCTGCAGTCTTTTCCCCAAGGGCAGAGCCATGAGCCCACAGTGCCTGGTCTTAAACACCTGCCTCCTACTTATTGGCAGTGTAACCTCAGCTCATAACTCCAACATTAACCTGACTTTTCTTTTACACAAAACTTCTTTACCCTCATGAAGCCCATGGAACTGAGCCTTAGCAAAGCTTAACCATCGGTTTGTGTTGGGATACCTGCTCACAGACAAAGCTCTCCTCATAGTTTATACTGCCTTTGTATCTTTTCTCTACTCTGTGTCCTAGACACATGAATAATGCTTAGTTCTTTTAAGATGGAGAGCTATTAGAATAAATGTACACAGTGTTTAAGAACTGCAGTGTGTATGAACTCTCAAAAACTACTCAGTGTTTTAGGCTGGGATGTAGCTCAGTACCTGTTTAGTACAGAGTCTGTTCCCAGCATCTAATTAATTAATTTAAAATACCATAAAGAATATTTAACATTTCATTTCTACTGCAGGGAGCCTGGTTCTGCAAGCTTAGCCAGTGTCTAGTGTCAGAGCGATCAGTCCTCTTTGTATTTATAACAAGTGAGCCACTAGCAAAAATGCCTTATTTGAAATAAAACAAATAGTTTCTTACCCATGGAAGGTGCTGGCCTCAGGACATGACAGTAGGCCATTATCTAAAGAGAATGACTGTTAAGACTTTCCACACAGAGAAAATTAAATCTTAAAGACAATGGTGCTTTCTTTCCAATTAGGATCCTTAAGATAATTAGGATCCTTAAAATAGTAACAGGCATGGACAAAGTAGTAATAAGAAAAACACAGAAGTCCTGGGTGACTACAGTAAGTTGAAACAGCTTCCTTAACTTTGCTGCTTGATTCTTTTTTTTTTTTTTTTTTTTTTTAGTTTTTTGATACTTTATTTACATTTCCAATGTTTCCCCCTTTCCAGGTCTCCTCTTTAGAACCCCCCCATCCCTTCCCCCTCCCCCCCCACCTCTATGACGGTATTTCCCCTCCCACCCACCCGTCCACACACTCCCATATTCCCACCTTGACATTCCCCTTTACTGGGGCCTCTAACACCCTCAGGCCCAAGGGCCTCTCCTCCCCCTGATGGCCAACAAGGCCCTCCTCTGCCACATATGTGGTCCAAGCCATGGGTCCCTCGATGTGTATTCTTTGGTTGGTGGTCCAGCCTCCAGGAGCACCGGAGGGTTGGGGGCGTTAGGCCAGTTGACACTGTTGCTCCCTCCATGGGGCTGCAGACTCCCTCAGCTCCTTCAGTCTCTT
>CM052717.1:11691599-11717212 GCA_028551405.1 Uromys caudimaculatus | reverse complement strand
CTGTCACCTGAGTTTTTGATCTTAGCCATACTGACCTGTGTGAGGTGGAATCTCCACCCACCCACCCACTCCCGTCCTCCCTCCCTAGCATTCCCCTGGGGCATCTAACACCCTCAGGCCCGAGGGCCTCTCCTCCCACTGATGGCCAACAAGGCCCTCCTCTGCCACATATGCAGCCAGCACCATGGGTCCCTCCATGTGTATTCTTTGGTTAGTGGGAGCTCTGGGGGGTCTGGCCAGTTGATATTGTTGTTCCCTCCATGGGGCTGCAAACCCCCTCAGCTCCTTCAGTCCCTTCTCTACTCATCCATCCGAAACCACGCTCTCTATGTAGCTCTGGCTATCCTGGAACTCACTATGTAAACCTCAAACTCACAAAGATCTGCCTGTCTCTGCCTCCCCAGTGCTGGGATTAACACTGTCAGTCAGCCCTCATTGAAAAAAACTTTAGAGACATGTCATATGCTTCATGGTACTGTCTGCTTAGAGGTTTGGATTATTATACCCTCTCTGGTTTTCAATAATGAATACACTGCTTAGGGAGAGGAGTGCAGTACCCATATGAATGATGTTCAGTTCCTGGGGTTGCTGGGTAAGTCCCCTGAGGCTTCATTTACATGTAGGGACCCGAAAATGAGTGACACAGAACAGTTTCTCTTGCTTGTAGGCTAAGCCATGGACTTGTTCCAAGAAATAAGAAGGGCTTTTCTTACACCCAACTTTCAAAATAAAGCAACTGAACCACTCTAAAAAATAACAGCAACAAACAATATATCACCAAAAACCAGGTATCAACTGAAACAATAAACTTCTCCCTCTTAGTGGGTGGGAGTCAAAACCAACTGTCAGACTCGAATGTCTGCTTCTTTTCCACTTAATTCAGTGTCCCTTCAAGTGAATCTTGTAATAGTCTTGGCTGCTCTGGGTGGCAGGGAAAAAAGCCAGGAAAAGTAACTGATTGCTATGTACAGATTATTGCACATGGACCGACCTACCCTTGGAAAATTAGCCTCTTTCTCTGTCTTCCCCATCCTGTCCCCTTTGTCTTGAAAATCCATTCCTCTCTCCACATGTTCTCTTGCCATAAGAATCATTTCACAAAACAAAATATAGGATAAAATATATTTCAGGCTAATGTAAACCATTATCCTCTTGAAAAGTCATACAAAGGATCCAGCATTTAGTAGGCACAAGGAAAGGATGGTGGTTACCTGGGGATTCTGTTCAACTTTAAAAGCTTTCAAATTAGATTATTTAACGAGCTGAGAGGGAAAAGGAACATCAGTTAGAAAATGAGTTTGTCTGTTTTCAGTCAGGGACCATTAGAGTAAATGGGCCAGGTTTTTCAAGGCTATTATGTTTCACGGATTCTACTTCAAAATTCATTAAAGAACTCTAAGGAAATCGAAACTTCAAGTATCATTTTGTCTAAGACAAAGGTGCCCGAGATACAAAGAAGGGGGAAACGTTAGAGAGCCTCCCTAAGAGTCTTAGAGGATTCATGGGCAGACTGTAGGTTAAGGACATACAACAAAGGATAGCAGCGAGCATTCGGGTTCCAAATTACACCCTAACTTCTTCATTAAAGCATTCTGAAAGGATGTTAGCTGCCTAGTTCAATAAACAGTAATATCAAAGGTGTAACGGATCTCATAGTTTGCACAGCTGATGTGTGGTGTGTGTGTGTGTGTGTGTGTGTGTGTGTGTGTGTGTGTGTGTGTGAGAGAGAGAGAGAGAGAGAGAGAGAGAGACAGACAGACAGACACACACACACAGACACACAGACAGACAGAGACACACAGAGAGATAAAGACAGATGACAGACTGAGAGAGAGAGTGTGTGTTTGTGTGTGAGAGAGAGACAGACAGAGACACAGACACAGATAGACTAAGAGTGTGTGTGTGTGTGTGTGTGTGTGTGTGTGTGTGAGAGAGAGAGAGACAGAGACAGACAGACAGACAGACAGAGACACACAGAGAGAAATAGACGACAGACTGAGAGAGTGTGTTTGTGTGTGTGTGTGAGAGAGAGAGAGACAGACTGGGTGTATATATGAGAGAGAGAGAGACAGATAGACAGACTGACTGACTCAGACAGAGACAGAGACAGACAGATAGACAAACTGAGACAGAGAGACTTGGATGAAACAATGGGCAAAATAACAAACACACTCCTCCACTCCTCCACTTTTTTCTTCTTTCCCTGTCCAAGGTGTGACTTTAAGTGAAACTCCATCATTTCCTTTTCTGCCTCAACAGCTCCAAAATACTTCATTATGGTCACCATAATGAAGTCATCTGTCGCCTCTTGCTAATTAGCAAAATTTAGTAGGTGTTTGCACTCCTGATGGTGGTGTTTTTTATTAAAAGGCACATTCACACAGAATTGAAACCAGAATGTGGTAATAGGCCCATTATTTACATTAATAAACAGTTTGGGGACACTTTTAAAATATTGACCTTATTTTGAAATCTTAGTGGCACACTGCCTAGCTTAGCGTTTGTCAAGGGAAAAAAAATTGTTATTCACTTTACAACTTATTTATCTGTATTTTTCTGCATCCTCAAGTGAAAAATAAATGACATGTTTAGGGTATTTTTTACTTTTTTCCCTTTTCTTATTTTTGGTTTTATTTTGTTTCACTTTGAAAACACACCATAAAATAGGACTGATTACGTAAATATCTGGGGCAAAGCATGCATGTCCATTTCAGGAAAGGTCCGGCATCAAGAGACCTGAGGACATTGCTGAGGGGAATGTTTGTCAGGCAATTTTGTCTCAAAGGGGCTTCAGAGGTACCTTTCCTACTCCTTTCTGTTTGCATTCCTCAGAGTCAGATTTCAGCTAAGGGGATGGAAATTAAATAAAGGTGCATTAGAGAACACACACTTAGTCTTCAAGTCACATGGCCTCAAATTCATGAACGTCATCAAAGATTTAGCCAAAACTCTTTAAGCAAATAACTCTGGGTCAATCTCTCCAAGTTTTCACCTCAAATGTAATGTGAGCATGATACACAAATGACTATCACTCAGTGATGTACCTGTGTACTGTGCTAAGTGTCTTTATAACAGCCTTTTCCATTCGAGGAATAAAATAATTCACAGAAACACATTTGCTCAGACATGTTTCTGTATAAAGACTGCTTCAATTTCTTTCTTCCAGCTTTCCAATGTTTCTGTTGTTTCTTACAGTTGTTGCTATTGGCTAACATACCACTTAGTAGCACTTCAGCCATCATATTCGGTGACGAAACCTAAGCTTAACTAAGGGGAAGTACAGCTTTCAATTAATAGCGTTTTAAAGGTAAAGTAACAACACGGAGATGTACTTTGAATTTGTGCTAGTTTTACAATCTTCAACCCTCTGAATCTATAAACCCAAACCAAAACACAAAAACAAGACAGGAGGAGAAACGTCATTGAATGTTTGAAGTGAGGTCCCCATGAGTATGCCTTGATAGGGAATAGATATTAAGACTCCAGCCTTTCATTCTTTCTTGGCTTTCTTGGCTGCCACGAGATAAGCAGCTTCCTCCCTCACTTGTCCTCTCCCTAATGACCATAGGCTATAGCTATATACAAATGTATATACAATAATATATACACTATATGCAATAGGGTCAACTGGCTTTAGCTGTAACCCTAGAAATGTCATCCAAAACAAACTCTTCATAGTTTAACTTGATTGATCTTCAGTATTTGTTACACTAAGTTGTCTAATATACCATTATACCTCAGAATCCAGCCCAGGACACACCACACAGTGTGTTCTTTTGTACCTATATTGTGTACATGAAAGTAGGAACTGTATGTAATGATTCTACTGGATGTTATTTTCTTATGTTCCAAGTTTTATCACAAGTTATGTAATGAAGTACTCAATAATTATAATTAGTGGGTTTTATCAGCACTTATTAAATACAATCGGATAAAAGTCAAAAGTTATACATTTTGTACATGTTTGTCTTCTTTAATACTCAAGGAAAGATCTAGGTTGCTTGTAGTGGTACAAGGGTATGGCCTCTGATTTGGAACCACTGTATCCATAAAGCAGAAGCCCTCTGTCAAGGGTCCATGGACTCATAAAGTGACAATCTAATTTCCCTTGATTCTAGAAAACATTCAGAAACTCTAAAGTCCTTTTTAATTTTCTGAAAGTTAATTTTTAAGTACTCCCATCATGTACAGCAGTCAGTGGTTATGTTGAATACTGATGCAAACACGAATGGACCATTTTAAAATCTTAGAATCTTGCTCAGCCTATCCAGGGAGTGGAGTTCTCCACAAGAAATGGCAGCCTCAACCATATTGGTATAAGACAAAGATGAGAGGTCGTGAGTTATGAGAAGGGTTTACTGTTTGTAAAAGTAGGAAAACAAAATACCAGCTACAAATGACAACTGTGAAGTTGACAGGGAAAGGTCTGTACATATCTCCCAGTGCAAACGATCATGGACCAGAACCTTATAGGCTCACCAAAGTGAGACCACAGTGAACTAGGCAGGGATCAGGTGCAGGTAGGAGACAGCATTCTGGTCTTTAAATGTAGAAAGGAATCTAATCCAGGAAATCATGGGAATAGCTAGAAAAACAGGCTCTAGGCTGGATTTTAGAGAATGCTTTTCAGAAAAACTCTGGTAAACCAGTGCACTAAGGAACTGTTGCCCCAGTTAGCCCCAGAGAACCGAGGATCTGCCTACTGCAGGGGCATCTGCTGGATCAGGATCAGACGACTGAAGTCTACTGAAGTTGAAATCTACCACTGAAGAAACTGCCTCTGTACTGGGGGTTTTAGGTACACCATGAGTTGCTGTTAACTGAGGGAATGAATTCCCCTCCCCCCAAACTCTAGACTCCAGAGCCATTCTGGGTCTGCTACTTGGACCTGCCACATGAATGCCCGCTGCTCAGTCCCCTCTGCTGACTTAACTCAGTCTGTGTGCAAGTCTTGCAATTAAGCTAAAAAGAACTAAATTCTTCAAAAAGGTATAGGAGCTAAATAAAACGGGGAAAATGTTTTTTTAAGTTTAACTGGGAGCTCCTAGTCTTCTCCTTTGTACCATTAGCCACTAAGGGCAGGGTTTAGGCAGTTCCTCACCCTAATTCATCAACAATTGGCCATTTTTTTAAACATTAAATTTTATTTATTTATTTAGGATGTATGGTGTGCCACAGTGTGTTGAAAGTCATGAGATAGTCACCCACTGGCCTGGACTTCTCTAAATAGGTTATACTTGCTGACCAGGGTGCCAGGGATCTACCTGTCCCTGCCTCCTAGGCACTGGAATTATAAACATGGGGCACCATGCCCACATTTTTCACCTGGATTTTGGGGTTCCAACTCTAGTCCTATAGTTGAAAGGCAAATACTTTATTGAGTAGAAATTTCCTCAGCCCAAATAGTAAATCTTCTAAACAAAAATTGGGTGGGGTGTACTGATATATTAACATTAAACATTGTTACTAGTATTAACAGTAAAAGCAGTAATAATACTGGCTTAGGAGTATAACTCAGGAGTACGGCTCATAGTTGGCATGCATGAGGCCCTGGATTCAAACTCTAATCAATAAGAACAGGAAGGATGCCACATTGTCATCATTGCTTGAATTCCATCCCTGTGTACGGGCCATTTTCCCTCAAGGAAATTCTCACAGAATGGCCCGCACCGTGGACCTTTCCTGTACATTGTGATGCTGACAAGAGAGCCTATCAGCACAGCACCTAATTGCTTCCACAGGCAGGTTGCTCCAGCTGCAGAGCCCTAAGGGAAAGGCTCGGGCTTTTTTGCCTTAAATTCCCTTCAGCATCCCTTTACAAATATGGTCAAGTGTAAGCCAAATCCGTGGCCCTGCCTATGTAAACGCACTTTCTTCCCTTGAGCCAAAATTGCCAACCTTAATGGGTTCCAGCTGTTGCATGGTTGGCTGCCTGCTCAGTCAGCCTGCAGCTTGTCCTGGCATATCAAAGGGCTCCTACCAGGCCTGTGCCCCCGCCCCCCATGGAAACAGCGAAGCTACCTTTGAACATGTGGTCCTACCCAGTGGCTGAGCAGTGCCTCCAAGGGAAAGGAAATGGCTTCCTTCCGCTGCATGGGATTGTCTGAGAGCCGGGGAGCTCAGGTTACTGGATCACTCCGGAGGCCGACACCGGAAAGCAAGGCTGGATCAGCTCAATTAAGGCGCCGGTTTGAGCTGGACAAGCTGTACTCAGTGGAGACTGCGCGGATTTTTCGTCTGTAAGTCTCTGTAGCTCTTGGGAACTTTTACACGCCAACGTATTATGAGGTGAAAATCCTGTGGACATTTGGGCTGCACTGAGAAATGATCAGCATTAGATATTCGTGGCATAAAAAACAAATGTGTGCGTGGAGGGAGGAGACAGGGCAAGCATCGAATTCTGTGCACAAATCACGTCTAGTTTCTCAGCACTATTGCCATGTAGTGGTAACTGAAAGGTTTATATATACCTCGCTCCCACCCCTCCCCCCCTGTTGTGGAGCACGACTTGAATCAGTGGACTTCGGTCTTTCCAGGCTTAACTGACATTTTAACTCTTAGACATCACCTAACTTCTTAGAAAACTGAGATATTCAAACGTGTCTATGCCAGGAAACCTCTCTCTGTCTCCGTCTCCGTCTCTCTGTCTCTCTCTCTCTCCTCCCTCTGTCTCTCTCTCTGTCTCTTTTTCTCTCTGTCTCTGTCTCTCTGTGTATCTCTCTCACTCACACCCACATCCACACCCACACACTCTTCTTCAGTTTACTCAATTTTAAGTTTCAAAATGAAAATAGTATGTATGCTAACAATTGTCAAGGGTAAAGATTTCCAAGCTAAGCCATTTAGCCTGAACACCCAAAACTGTGAGCCCTTCCCTAATGGCAGAATACTAGGTTTGGCCTGCACAGGGGTTTCAAGAAGTAACCGGGCCGAGAAGTGGTGGCTCACGCCTTTAATCCCAGCACTTGGGAGGCAGAGGCAGGCGGATTTCTGAGTTCGAGGCCAGCCTGGTCTACAGAGTGAGTTCCAGGACAGCCAGGGCTACACAGAGAAACCCTGTCTGGAAGAACGAAAAAAAAAAAAAAGAAGTAATCGGGTTAATAAACTGAAAATGAAAAGAGAGGCCACTGTTTTGGAAACTGGCCAGCAGAGGTAGTCGCTTTAAACCAGGAGCTACCACTTGCACTTGAGAGACTACAGCTCTTCAGGTCCCACGGCAGCCTTGATGATACCCCACAGATGAGCAGCCCCTGGCCTTCAGTATGACATGTAGTTTTGTGTTATAGATGCTCTGCTCCAGCTAAGATTTATTAATTTCTCCCGAACCAAATTAACATGGACGTGCCAAAGCAAAGGACTTGATCATCCAGGATGGTGGAGGAAGGATGTGATTAAAAATAGTAGAATTCTTATTATGTGAATAAATTACACAACACTATTTTATAGCTAATTTATGTTGCAAGGGGTGGGAAGTGTGTATAAATAAAAGATTTCTATAAGGCATCCTTGGAACCATCATTCTGGGCACTTCTTTTTTTGTGCCTAATTAAAAATAAAAGTTTCCCCAGAGGTCTGCTTTAAAACTTGTACTGAACTAATGTACCAAAGTAGTTAGTAGTAACTCACAAATGCTTTCTCTCCAGTTGAGTGTGTTTATATGTGTTTGTAAGTCATTTCCTTAAAAGGACAATGCGATCATCATTTTGAAGAATTATTTGTAGGGGCAGGAGTCTCAGGCACTTAACAGAAAGATTGGAGGAGTTCTGAACCAAGGGTTGCCTGCACAGTCCCTCTTAGGTATCCCTTTCCAGTCTAGCATTAGCCTCTCCTTAGTCTACACAACTGACTTCCAGCTGAAGCCATTTACGCCAGCATTTAAAAAACCGATTTAACTACTCATATGCAAAACAATCTGCAGGATCTCCCGGCAGCTCAACAAATAATAACCACTTATTTTGGATACATATAGTGCTTCAGGATCCTTTATAAATGTTGGTCTCAGCACTTGGTTTTAAACTTAATCTATTTGCTTGTTTGTTCTCTGTCTTCTCACTCTCAGATGTAGACTCCTGTTTCCTCTCAGCAGCTTGTGGTTTGGATCTTAAATTACCCCCAAAGGCCATGTGACTGGAAGGGAGAAGATCGTTTAAGCAGGTGGGGTCTCTTGAAAGGAAGTTAGGTCATTGGCGACAGGTTCTTAAAGAGTATACTGAGGACTCAGGTCTCTGCCTTTCTCTCCTTTACTTCCAGGCTGGCATGAAATCAGCAGCCATCTCTGTTTTGAATTCCCACAATGATGATCTACCTCAACCATAGTCCCAAAACTACATAGTCTTGAAATCATGAGTGAAATCTCTGGAAACTTGAGCTAAAACAAAATCTTTCCTTCTTTAGTTGTTTATCTTAGGTATTCTGTCAGAGGGATGGAAAGCCGTTTAAAAGTTTTAGCAGCTACCTTGGGCCATCACAAATCCTGAGACAACCAGCCTCAAGCATCTACTAACAGTCAGAATTTTCTTGGAAACTCAGCTGGCCTTGCATGATTTGAGGGTCTCCTGAAAACCCCAATTCAGCACACCACACATCCTCTCTTTAGCCTAACACATGAAGGTATACCTCTTACTCCTCACTCTTCAGGGCCACACATGAGTAGGTGATGGTACCTCATGTTTCTCACCTAAGCTAGAACATAGTTTAATACCTGCAATACCAAGTAGATGTCAGCACAAGACCAGTCCTTCAGTTATATTTAAGTC
The DNA here is from genome assembly GCA_028551405.1 of Uromys caudimaculatus. Taxonomy (NCBI): domain Eukaryota; kingdom Metazoa; phylum Chordata; class Mammalia; order Rodentia; family Muridae; genus Uromys; species Uromys caudimaculatus. The sequence continues at coordinate 11,708,456 of CM052717.1, read as the reverse complement.
CTCTGCAGGGTCAAGCGTAACCTGCTATTCTGTCTTAGTCCGTTAGCTTAGAAGTACATTTCTGTCTTCTCTGATATCTGAAGCTATGAGGTGAATAACCAAGTCTCCTGAATAAGAGTAGCCCACACTCCTGACTTACCTTCTGCAGGAATAGCCACACTGCTGACTTCCTGGTGCATCCTGTCTCTTCTCTGACTAGCCCTCCTAGACTTAGGCTTTTGGCTATATTGTTTCTTTTAGCAAGGCCAGCTTCTTCTTCCTTATACATAGCTCTTTAGTTAGGATTACCCCCACTCTATACTCTAGCGCTTCCTTCTCCCCCTCTGCTTCTTAATTTTAGAAACAGCCAGCGGTGTCTTGCACTGAAGGAAAACCAGTGCTGCATGAACAACCACAGAAGGGAATCAGAGGGCATTTGTTTTACCTATTTTGTTGGCTGTGAAGCGATGCTCTCTTTTTCAATGATTTATTTATTTTATATATATGAGTACACAGTAGCTGTCTTCAGACATACCAGAAGAGGGCATTGGAACCCATTATAGATGATTGTGAGCCACCCTGTGGTTGCTGGGAATTGAACTCAGGAGCTCTGGAAGAGCAGTCAGTGCTCTTAAGCACTAAGCCATCTCTCCAGCCCACAGTGATGCTCTTTTATTTCATGCTTCTTCCTTGTAAGGACGAAGTGCTTTGAGCACATCCTACTTGTGTTCAATATCTTTGTAACCATCTGCTTTATATTCCTTTCTTCCAAGGTTTTCCAGTTGAGCTAGTATGACTCTATGACTAGCCTGCCATGCATAGACTAAGATCTAACAAGAAAAGGCCTGCTGGTCTTATTTGGTTTCCACAAAATGGTTCCATCCGTGGGCATAGTAAAGATTAATCCTGTCCTCTAACGTTCTTGAACACAGCATTGTTTTTCCGGTACCGAGAGAGAACGGCTGCGGATTTGTTAAGAAGTGATGCTGAAAGGAATTGTTTTTAATCTTTTCTTTTAGATTTTTTTCGAGATTATAATTATATTTCCCCTTTCCTTTTCTCCCTCTAAACTGTCCCATATATGCCTCCCATGCTCTCTTTCAAATTCATGGCCCCTTTTAAAAAAATTAATTGCTAGTACATGGATATATGCATATGCATATATACATATATTCCTAAATATAACCTTCTCCATCTGCATAACGCTGTTCATATGTATGTTTTCGGGGCTGACTGTTTGGTAGTGGCTCACAATTGATGCGCTTTTCTCTGCAGGAGCCTATTTCTCTTTCTCTCGGCATTCCTTGGTCGCCTATAGTTCTTTGTGTAGGGTTAAAGTCTCAAGCGCTTTCCCCCATCCACTTTGGCATGTCTACTGGGGTCATCCTTGTTCAGCTCATGTTTAGGTAGTCATGTTGACAGGACTTTATGGGTGTAGCTTCTGATATTGCTAGGAGACACATCTCACAGCAATTTCTCTGGTCTTCTCCTTTTTACAATCATTCTGTCCCCTCTCCTGCAGTGCCACCTAAGCCTTAGGTCTAGGAGTGTTTTGCAAATGACTGCATTGGACTGATGAAAGGTATCTTTTCTTAAGCAAGTACAATAGGATTGTACTCTTATCCTGAGCATTACTTTTGGCCTTGAACAAACAGATAACCTAATCTGGTCTTTGTTCATGCTGTAAATTAGGGAAGAGCATAGCGAGTTAAGCTTCCCCCAAAGCCAAATCAAACATAAAAATTTAACTTTTGAATTTAGGCAACAGGCTAAGAAGTGATTAGAATAAACAATCTACCACCTGTGTGGGCCATCAGGGGGAGGAGAGGCCCCAGTAAAGGGGAATGTCAAGGTGGGAATATGGGAGTGGGTGGGCAGGTGGGTGGGAGTTGGAATTCCCTCATAGAGGCGGGGGAGGGGGAGGTGGTTTCCAAAGAGAAGACCTAGAAAGAGGGAAACATTGGAAATGTAAATAAAGTATCAAATAATAATAATAATAATAATAGTAAAAGAATAAACAATCTAGGAGTCTGGGAATCATATCATGACAGTTGCAAACATATCAGCTGCTGTATGTAGTATAGCAAGGTCTGCTAAGTATTCTGTATGAAAGCCCTATGAGGTGGTGCCTCAGAGCTGAGAAGACTGCAGCTTTACCACAGTGCCCCACCACTTACCACAGTGTTTATTGTAATTTTTAAGTTTCTCTGATAATAAAATTTAAAAACTCAAGTAAGTATTGTATAGACAAATTGGAAAAAAAAATCCCCACAATGGTCTTTTCCTTAGTTCCTTAGTGTTCCTGGGGCTTGTCCCTCAGGAATTCGTGGCCACTTTTTTCACATCCAATTTTTCTAAGATGCTTCCATTGAAAGTGATAGGTCAGGGGTGTCTGGCTCATAGAGTCTCTCCTACAGCACACACAATTACTGGGTTTCAGAGTTCACATCTTTTCCCAGGGAAGTAGTGAAGTTAGATCTTATTGGTAACAAATAACATCAGCCCTTCAAAGAAAATCTAATTCCTCATGGTTAATTAAAAATAGTTCTTCTTTTTGTCCTCATTGGCTCTCCCTACCCTCCACAGTTAACTTGACAGAAGCTGGAGTTATCTGGGAAGAGGAACCTCAATTGAGATGTTTCCATTAGATTACGTGGTGGTACTATCAATGATGCCATCTCTGGGCAGTGGTTCTGGGTTGTATAAGAAAGCAGGCTGAGCAAGCATTGGAGAGCAAGCCAGTAAGCAGCACTCCTTCATTGTTTTTGCTTCCATTCCTGCTTCCAGGTTCCTGTTTTGAGTTCCTGCCCTGACTTCCCTCACTGAAGGAGTGTGACCTGAGAGTTGCCAGGTAAAATAACCCTTTCCACTCCAACTTGCTTGGTCATGGTCTTTATTACAGCAGTAGAAACCTAAAGCCTTTTCTTTTCTTTTTTTTTTTTTGGTTTTTCGAGACAGGATTTCCTCTGTATAGCCCTGGCTGTCCTGGAACTCACTCTATAGACCAGGCTGGCCTCAAACTCAGAAATCCGCCTGCCTCTGCCTCCCAAGTGCTGGGATTAAAGGTGTGCGCCACCACTTCCCGGCTAAGACCTTTTCTAATGTTTATTCCACATGAATCTTATGAATTTTATTCCTCACTAAAATATAGTACAACATTTTAAAAAATATCAATGTAAATGATTACAGTATGGGCCTATAAGCGTAGATCCTGGAAAACCCTTAAAGTGCAACAAAATGCTTGCAGGTCTATATCTGTATTTCTCCAGAAAGTCTCAAATGGACCTATGGACCAAAAGATACCAACACCTGTTGATCTAGATAATGATTGTTACTGAAGGAATTCTCTGAAGCCATTATTTCTCTATTTCTTGCCATCTATAAATTCTCACATTTGAGAATTTGCCATGAGTGGTGATATTTACATATCATTTGAATTATCTCTGGATTTAGTTAAAGATGAAAAACATTAGGAATTTGTATCAAGAGACGGGTCTAGAAAAGGTTGACTGGAGTCTCCAGCTGACTACATCTGAAACTGGTTAGTGCTTTTTTTTTTCTTTGTTGCCAAGCAATGCTACTTGGCATTAGTAACAACTTCCTGATGCTTAGAGCTCCTTTCTCAGTGTTAGGACTTCTAGTAACCAGCTCCGTAGCACGTGATTATATTCAATCCATAGCTCGTGATTATATTCAACTTTTCTAATTATACTCACAGATACATTGTGCATATTACTTTTGCATTTTGGTACTGTAGCAAAGAACCATGGTTTTAGTGCTACATTCATAAAATCCTTACATTTCTCTCTGCTTCTTAGGGTCTTGTGATTCCAGTGGGACCAACCAGAAAATCCAAGGTAATCTCCTTGTTTTCAGGTCAGCAGATTAACAGCCTTAATTCCATCTGCAAATTCAAGTCTGTTTTGCAATGTTAGGTAAGAAAGTAACAGTTTCTGGGAGAAGCATTTGGATATCTTTAGGGAACTGTTTGCTTATCACGCAGTAGTGCCAGATCTCAATCGGAAATAGAAATGAGAAGGCTGAGTATGCTGCTCAGGGGGGCAGCATGTACTTAGGATGTTTGAAGCCCTGGGTCCAATCTCCAGCACCAGGAAAGGAAAGAGTTGAGCCCAAAATGTACCTACATAAAATAGCAAAGTGACAAGAGTTTTGCTCTTCTCTGTAAACATTTATGTGCTTAATTGATTTTGGAGTACTTGACAAACTGATTTAGCAGGAAGAGCTAGTGGTTGTGCCAGGCAACAAAAGACCACCAAGGAGCCAATTCCGATGCATAGCGATTGCATTAGGGTCTTTTTTTTCCAAGCTTGAGAGAGTTTGGGCTCCCTGCCAACCCTGACACAGCAGGAAGGTCGATCCCTGAGCCTAGTTTTAGGCAAGCATTTATAGAGGCAAGAAGGGGGAATCTAGACTGACACACATCTGATTGGGACGCCATTTTATAGCCTTTAACATAATTGGTTGGTACTGGAAGCCAAATCATAAGCTCATCTTCTGTTTTCCTCCTGATTGGTGGTTGTTAGGAAGTGAAGTGTCAGGAGGAGGCTTGTAACTTGGAGGTGCAGACTTGTTGGGGAAAAACCTGGAAACTGATGCTAGATACAGGTCTTGTTGGGGATAACCTGGAAACTGGTGCTAGGTACCAGCCTGTTAGTTAACTCAAGTTCAACCTTACCTCAAGTTCTCTAAGATGGAAGCTGAACTCAAAAGGTTTGTTCTCTCACTAGTACCTAGGAATGCACTTTTCTTTGAAAAGAGGTATAGAAATTTCCGTTTATATGTATCCTGTGACACTATGAAAATAACACATTCATTCACTGGGTTGTAAGTACTAAATCAAAGAATAAGGGGCCACCAAGATTGCTCAGCAATTAAAGGCATTTGTGGCTAAATCTGAGGACCTGAGAGCAATCCTTGGTAACCATAGCATAGAAGGAAAAAACTGACTCCTGCAAACTGTCCTCTGACTTCTACACATAATTAGCAAAATAAAACAGAAATAAAAGGAAAGAATAAGACTAGAAAACACTGCACATAGTGAAGGCAAATAATTATGAAATGGTCGTTAGAGCTAAGTATGTTTATTTGTATTTTGAGTTGGGGGTAAAACAAATTTTAAAAAATCAAAATTCTGTTAGTTAATCTGTTTTATAGTTTCATGTCAGTCAGCACAACTTCCTTTTCTTTTGTTTCTTTCCCCCAGTTCTCTGCCTCTGTTCACTTCCTTTCCCCCCAGGCAATAATTTCAATGTGTTTAACGTGTTATCTGTTTTACTATGTGTGTGTTGTGACTTCTTTCAAACTGTGGGTTTTTTGTTTTGGTTTGGTTTTGTTTTGGTTTGGTTTTTGAGACAGGGCTTCTCTGTGTAGTCCTGGCTGTCCTGGAACTTACTTTGTAGACCAGGTTGGCCTTGAACTCAGAGACCCACTTGCTCTGCTTACTGAGTGCTGGGATTAAAGATGTAAGCCACCACCACCTGGCACAAAAATATATTTTTTTTTTGTAATTTACAAAAATTATGCAAATTAAAAACAATATGTGTATATCTGCTTAATACCTCTTCATTGCTGAAGGGCAATCCTTGATGGTATCTGACATATTTCTAGTCTGCCTTTCTCTAGGTCAGACTAACAAAGGTTTAGATATAAGTGACTCAGTAAACACACCTAGAATTCCTTAGGGAACTCTTTCTCATCCATACTGACTACCTAATTAGTCTGCTCTCAACCATTAAGATACACAGTGTCACAGTGCCTAATTATGCTGTTCTCAACCATTAAGAGACACAGTGTTACTGTTCCAAAGCAGGTCCCACCCAGGAGGGCACTAGTTGACGTGTGCTACAGCGTATAAGCCATAGGTAAGAGTTCTTTAAGCACTGATTCAAAAGGTTTGAAACTTTCATGTCATATTCCCTGAGCATTCTATTATCTTGTTGGATACAACCAGCATGGTGGAGAGAAGTCCTGGCCGTTCCCAGAGATGCGTTGCAACCAGCTCGTGGGGTTCCCAGGCTCTGGGCATCTCAGACGCTGCTGCTGGATGCTGAGGAAGAGCTGGACTGCAGACCTGCGTGTGGGGTTGAGAAGGAAAGGAGCACGGCTGAGGTCCCCGCTGCAGGACCAGGTTGGCGGCTTGGGCGCCAGCTAGCTGCTTTGGCTTGGGTGGACAACTGCTGTGGCTGGGAACGCTGAGATGGCTTCGGTGGGAGGCTATACTCCCGGCTCATGAGGTGAAGGCCGGTTCCATTGTTTCCCACACCAGATGAAGAGAGACAGTCCAGAGTTTCAGAGTGTTTATTATCATTGTGGAGAGTGGCGTGGGTGAGACTGTACCCCAGCACTCTCAGGGAGGGGCAAGGTTGAAATAGTAACTGGGAAGGGGCGTGCCTAAGCTTCTAGGTGTCTCATTAGCATGGGGATGTTTCAGGCTATGTGGCCACGCCTCTACCTGAGGAGGGGTTTGAGGGGCTTTCCCTTTTTTACGTGTCCAAATGTCACAAACCTATGGAGACATATAGGCGCATGTCAGGAGCTGTTTTCAAGGAGCCTGGCAAACGCCTGCTGTCCCTTATAGGCTGGAGACAATCAATTGGGCCTACGGAGTTCAAACCTTAGCTCTACCAGAAACCAGACTGCCTTTCACAGTCCCACATTATCTTAATAGAGAATTTTTTTTTCTCTTAAGATATGGCTTGATTATAAGGAATAAAGACCCATTCAATTAAAAATGAGACTTTGTGGAAGGGCAATAAGTATTGGGAAAAGTGAGAAGTACCCTCAGGCATTAAAGGTCTTCCTATCCTACAAGGTTTCTGGGCATTAAGACAATGTCCAATAAGCTTTTGTACCAGTGGGCAAATGAGTAGGTAGATGAAGGGACAGAGAAGCATCAGAAATCAAGGTATATGATCCCGCTGGCTCTAACTTTGCCCATGCAATATTACAATTCTGCTTGCATGCATCAGCTCTACGTGTCTATTTCTGATAGCTATAGACGGCTGTTATATTGTGGTTCTTCTGTGCAATGATTGACTTGTCCATTGGCCTGTGATGGAGTTCCTGGAATGTGGGACTTTTAAAGCTGACATAAGGAAAGTCTCAGGTAAAACAGCATTCTTTTCATGCATTGCCTCAGGGTACTGTACAAATTAACTTCATAAATTTATACTCTATAGTCCCCTTGAATTACTTAGATGTCATGACATTAATATCATGACACAATGTCATCATATTTAGGGAACCTCATTGGGTCAGCACAAATTGGTTTGTTTCTCCCACATCTGGATTTTAGGCCTGATGTAATCTGTCTTGACTGAGATAGGTAAAAGTTATAGGCAGAACCAAATGCCACCCACAATTCAGTGTATCACGTTCTCTGAAGGGGCTATTGAAGCACTGTGGACACTAATAATCCACAGACATAACCTAGCATATTATCCAGAGGTTCCCAACAAAAACAGTTGTCCACAATCAGGGGAAAGAGATAAGGAAAATAGTGAGATGCCAGGCATCCTGAGATGGCTCTCTCTGCTTCCTTCTTCTTTCTTCGTTTGTCTCCCGTTATGGAACTACCTTTATTTTGATGTATTTGATGACAATAAGCACCAGATATTTATATTTTTTTCCTAATGGAGAAGTGGTATGTGGATCTTTGTGAATACTTAACAATGATTAATCTTGATTGTCAACTATAAGAGATCTAGAATCTGAAGATAATCCTCCAGACACACCTCTGAAGGATTATTAGGTTAGATTAGCTTCTAGGCATGCAAGTAGTGATATTATCTAGTTTAAGTTCATTGTAGCAGGAAAACTCATTCAGTGTGGGTGGACCATTCCTTTAGATGGGATTCTGAACTGCGTAGAGTGAGCTAAGAACAAATGTTCATTGCTCTGTGCATATTGATTATGGATGTATTATGATCCATTGCTTCAAGTTACTGCTTCCTTTACTTCCCTCACCACACTGGACTGCACCTGTGAACTGTGAAGTAAAACAATTCTTTCTCCCTTGCATTGTGTTGCCAGGAGATTTTATTGTAGCAACAAGAAAAGAAACTAAGACAACATGAAAGGTTCTTTCAGGGAAGTCCAGACTCAGAACTATTTTCCTAGCATTGTTAATTTTTACTATGTTGCTGTTTTTGCTGATCGTGTAAAATCACTGGTGGGTAAAGCTACTGGTGCTTTAGAATTAGTCAGATAGCAACACCAAACCGCTCTAGAAGTCATTTCATTTTTCAAACGTAATAGTAAAAGAAAAGAAAGAAAACAGACAGCTATGGATATAAAATTCTCTAAACTATGTTGATATTTTTCTGTAAACCTAAAATGTTTTAAAGTAAAATTTATTTAAAAACAAAAATAAATATTGATTTCTTAGCACAGTAACAGGTATTCTTCTTACCAAATCTAAACCTCTAAGTTTGCATATTTTAAATGTTTTGCATACTGAACTACTTAATGTATTTACAATGTAGTTATTTCTATTCATTTCTGAAGCTGATGGTTATATAAGGGCAAATTACTTGCACAATTAAGATGTGAGCCGAACTATGAAGGAACACCATTGCTAATGAAAGAACACAAATCATGGCTTCTCAATCAACAGTATTGAATAGATAATTTCTCATAAATTAATGAAATAATAATGTATAAAAGATGTTGCTTGTAAAAGATGCTCTGCACTAAGGAAATGCAAAATAGAGCAATGATATCAAATAATCAAATGTGTAAACAAATGGAAACCCCAAAGGGGAAGGGTTAAACAAACTGCTGTGCATTTATACCATGAAATGCTGTCTGCCAAAAGAAAGGAATGAACGGCTAAAGCATGCAGCCACTTGGATGGGTCTCAAGGAAACTATGATGAGTGAAAAGAGCAAAGGGAAAGAGTCACATAAATGTAGCCATTTATTAGTATCCTGGAAATCAAACTATAGATGGAATTCAGATTTTTTTTTTTGCTAGAAGTTAGGTTATAAAGGGAAAGGGGTCTCTACCCCTCTTAGAAGGTTCTATAGATTAGTTGTCATTGTAGTTACATAAGCCTGTACATGTAATAAAAATGGCACCCTGTACCACTGCCAGTTTCCTTGCTTGGATATTGTACTGTAATTATATAAGTAGCCATTAGAGGGCATGGGTTAAGAGTATATAGGATATTTTCTGTTCCATCTTTGCAATTTCTTGTGAAACTATGACTATTTTTAACTAAAAATTTTAAATCCTAAAAATTCTGAGTACTGAGTATCTAGCTTAGTTGATAGTATCGACTTACATAACATGTATTAATCCCTGGTGTCAATCCAGAGCGTTGTACAAACTGGTCATGGTGGTGCACACCTACATCTCCAGCACTGGTGGAATGGATGAAGCATTCGTATGAAAAGTTCAAAGGTCTTCTTTGGCTACACAGCTAGTTCAGAAACATCCTGGACTTGTGACATGAAAGAAAGGGGAAAGGAGATAAGAGAAGGAAGGAAAAGAATAAGAAAAAAAATTAAGCTTGTTCCTTTGACAACATTACCTATGATAACATTTGTACTTCTGTTATTATACATAGACAGTGATTCAATAATTATATCTCTTAACATTGTATAACAAGGATAGTGACAATAGTAAATGCATTTTTTTTGATGTTATAATGAAACTAATAGCCCTCTTGAGGATATTCATAATTCTGAACAAAGCTTTTCTAAATTACCACTACATGATGTTTCAAAGTGTTCATGAGTACTAGGCTAAGCAAAAATTTTAGATTCACCAATGGTCTTTAAACAGACAGAAGAAAAAAAATTATTTATTGAAATGTGTAGTGAGAATTTTTGTTTCTTTAAAAAACAGAAATATTATGGGAATAAATTTTTGTTTTTAATCCCAGATGTGGCATATGGAGCTGCTTCAGACTGTCCACAGCAGCTGACTATAATTTGCCTCATGCTCTAGCAGAGGCGTGGTTTTGCCAGCTGCAGATAGTTTCTGCGATTATGTGATGTTTGGAATTCTGGGAACTTTTCTGAGGGTATATAAAAGATAGGGCCCCCGAGAGGCATCATTGGTCATTATTGGTAGGTTGTTGTTGGCTGCAGTTTGTTAAATAGTCATGCACAAAGTAGAAGTTGAAGGATAAGGAGGAGGAGGAGGAGGAGGAGGAAGAGGAGAAGGAGGAGGAGGAAGGAGGAGGAGGAAGGAGGAAGAAGGAAAAAGGAGAAGGAGGAAGGAGGAAGAAGGAGGAAAGAGGAGGAAGAAGGAGGAGGAGGAGGAAGAAGAGGAGGAGGAAGGAGGAGGAACAAGGAGGAGGAAGAAGGAGGAGGAGGAAGAAGGAGGAAGAGGAAGGAGGGGAGGAAGGAGAAGGAGGAGGAGGAAGAAGAGGAGGAAGAAGAAGAGGAGGAGGAAGGAGGAGGAGGAGGAAGAAGGAGGAGGAGGAAGGAGAAGGAGAAGGAAGAGGAAGAAAGGAGGAGGAGGTGGATGAAGAAGAGGAGGAAGAAGAAGAGGAGGAGGAAGAGGAGGAGGAGGAAGAGGAGGAGGAAGAGGAAGAAGATCAAACTTGCTCTCCAAGGCTCTTGACACCTTTAATAAGCAGAAAGCAGTCTAACAATAGCATCACCCCCTTTCTCCTCAATCCTTTCCCCCTTCTATCTAGTATTAGGGGGTTGAAGGGGCAGAGAAGGGTAGAAGAAAAAAACCCACAAAGTAGCAAACACCAGCTACAGGAATGGCTTCTTATTCTATTAATACTGTAATTAGTCTTTCATAAATTACAACTTGTATGTCTTTGGTGATCCCCAAGAAATAGTAAAAGTTATCAGAATCCCCCTATAATTGCTTACTTATGTGAGGCTAAATCTTGTTTTACACTTCAACAACAACAACAACAAACATATAACAACAGACCCACGAAGAAGCAGATTAGAGAATCCAGCTGCCTTCCATTAGGTCAGACATTAAAAGGAATTTACAAAAATGTAAAACAATAGCTTTTTGTTTTGGAAAATGTAGTTATTTGTCATAAAAATATAACTTATGTTAATATGTAATCAGATTCTTCTGTTACAAAATAAGTTTCTAATACAATATTTTTTCAAATTCTTAATTTTAATTTCAGATAGGGATATTATTAGTTCCAATGCATATAAATAAAATCTTACTGCGGTCATCAATAACTTGAAAAGTGTAAAGCAGTCCAGAGAACAAAAAGTCTGAGAATCACTGTTCTGCTATACATAATTTTAGTTTTTGTTGAGATATAATTCACACACTACAAAATGTGGATAAAATATAAAATTCAATAATTTTGAGTTCACAAGATTGTAACATCATCACCTGTGTTCAATTCCAGACACATTTCATCACCCCATAAAGAAACCCCGTGCTCATTAAAAACCATTCTACATACACCTTCTCCCTCCATCTGGCAGACACAAATCTGCTTTCAAATAAATAGTTTCAAACAACATGTGGGCTTTTGTATCTATCTTTTTTTGCACTTATCAGAATTTTTAAAGGTTTATTCACATTGTATCATTCCTTCTGGTACTGAATAATACTCTGTTATATTAATGTAGTATATTGTCTAAATCCAGGTAGTTGGCATGGTAAGTTTTGATTTGTATTTTCTAGTGACTAATGATGTTGAGTACTATATGTTTAGTGTCTATTTGCATATTCTCTGTGGAAAATGTCAGATTCTTTGCCTATTTTATTCTTTGCCTTTGGAGGCCAGAGGAGGATGGTGCATCCTATGAGATTAGAGATGCTGATGGTGGTAGCCAATTATCACGGGGATGCTGAGATCAAACCCAATGTGCTCTTAACCACGGAGTCATAGCTCCAGCCCCTCTTTGCCTGTTTAATCTGGGTTATCTTTTCATTGTTGAGGTCATTGTGTAATATTTAGAAATACTTTGTGTCATTCTTTGTTGTTTCTTCATTTTCTTGAAAGTATCCTTTCAGAAAGTTCTTAATTTGGGTGAACTTTCTTTTTTTTTAACCTATGTTATCTTGTTGTCTATGCTGTCATTGTCATGTATTAATAACTGTCCCCTAATACCAGGTCATAAAGTTTATTTACACATTCTTCTAAGAGTTTGATCATTTTAGCATTAGAATTCTGTTTCCGATCTATTTTGAATTATTATTATTTTTTTATGGAACTAGAGAAAGTGGTCCCAGTTTATTCTTTCACGTGTGAATATCCAGTCAATGCAGTACTGTTGCCGAGAACTTTTCCCCAATGATTTGCCATGGTAGCCCTGTAACTACGTCAAAAATCACTATCCTTAAATAGAAGGATTTATTTAGGATTTTTGTTGTGTGCTGGTGATCGGCCTGCCTGTTCTACATCACTCCAAGTACTGTAGCTTTAGAGTGAGGTTGAAATTGTGTTAGTGTAAGTCCTCTGGCTTTTTCTTGATTAGTTTCTCCAAAGGGGCTAGGTAGGATTCTGATAAAAATTGTATTGACGTGGTAAATCAATGTAGAGATATTTTCATATATTTTTTTAAAGATTTATTTATTTCATTTATACGAGTATACTGCAACTGTCTTCAGACACACCAGAAGAGGGTATCGGATCCCATTACAGATGGCTGTGAGCCACCGTGTGGTTGCTGGGAATTGAACTCAGGACCTCTGGATAAGCAAGCAGCCAGTGCTCTTAATTGCTGAGCCATCTCTCCTGCCTGAGATATTTTCATCTTAACACTATCTAATCTCCTATTCATGAACATACAGAGTATTTAATAAATACATTAAGTTCTTTATCTGAGCATTATTTAATAGATTTCAGTGGACAAATACTGAATGGCCTTCTTCTTTTCCCTTACCCTTCTTCATTTGTTACGGTACTAGGGATGGAAAACTGTACTTCATGAACAATAAATATGTTTCTACCACTGAAGTACGTATTTAGTCTGTGGAATTAGTTTCTTTAATTCATACTGATTTCATTCATTGTTACTGTTTAAAAAGAAACTGCCTCTATATACTGATGTTCTCCTCTGCAAACTTGTTGCCTAGAATAGGTTTATATTCAGATTGGTGGGTCTGCACTTTAAGGTTTTTTACACATGTGATTATGTCATTTGTAATGAATATAATTTGATATGTTGTTTTCTAATATTGACACGTTTTCTTTATTTTTCTTGACATAGTTTCTTGGATAGAATTTTCAAATGATGCTGGATAGAAGTAGCTAGAAAGGACATCTTTACTTCTTCTGTTAAAGAAATACATTTCATTTTTTTCAGCACTAAAGATAATTTTAACTGTGTGGTTTTCACAGGTTCCTTTTAAAAGCTGAGGAAGCTCTCTTCTATAACTAACTTGTGCTTTTAATCATGAAATGCTTTGTTAGCATCTAGTCAAATGCATGGGTTTTATATTTAATTCTTTAGTGTGGTATGTTAGATTAACTGGATTTCAGATGCAATCCACCCTTTCACTTCTGGGCTGTCTTATTTTGTAGTGATGTGTCATTTTTCATGTATGTTCTGGAATTCAATTAGCCATCACTTCATTCAGAATTTTTACACCTATATCTATAAAGGCTATTTACCTTTATAGATACTTATCTGTAGGGTTTTGTTTTGTTGTTGTTGTTGTTGTTGTTGGTGGTGGTGGTGTGTGTGTGTGTGTGTGTGTTTGTGTGTGTGTGTGTGTTATATTTGTTTTGACTAGGTGTCAGAGTAATGGTAGCACCACAAAATTGATTAGGGAGTTTAACTTTCTTTATTGTTTTTCTTCAGAATTTGTCAAGAATTGATGTTAAGTATTTGATATATTTCATAGCAAATTTCATGCTTGGTTATAGATTTACTTGTATAAGCAGATTTTTTTTTTTTTTTGAGCAATACCTCAATCTTTACTTATTGTAAGTTTATCAAATGTTCTATTTATTCTAAAGTTTGGTTTCAGTAGCTTTTGTATTTCTAGGTACTTGATCATATCATGTAGTTATCTGACTTGCTGGACACAACTGTTCATACTATTTCCTGGCACTCTCTTTTAGTCTATTAAGTCCTTGGTAACGTCCCTTCTTTCATTCCTGACTCTAGTAGTCAGTCTTTGCTCTTTGTTCTTGTTTAGCCCAAAGAACCTATTGGCTACTTATGAGTATACTATTTAAGTTTATGCATATTTGTAACTCCTTCACATTTTCTCATTAACAGTTCATCCCAACGTGGTCAACAGATATAGTTCGTACCTTGTTCTCTTCATTAGGTTTGTTTTATGCTCTTCTATATTGTCTGTGCTAGATGAGATTCTGTGTGTCTTTGCAGAGACTGTATGTTCTGCTGTTGGTGCATGGAATGCTCTGTGGCAGTCTTCTAAGTCAAGGTAGTTTGTGCTATTTTCAAGCTCTCTGTAGCTTTGCTTTCTGTGTGATTCTTCTAGCCGTCACTGGAAGTGCAGTTTAAAGTTTCAAGCTATCCATTTGAAGTGGATCGGATTTCTTATTTCAAGTCAATTAGTTGGTTTTTTTTGTTTTTAAACTTGTAATTTGTGCCTGTGCTTTAAAGTGAAAGTTTGTGAGGGCCATGCAGGAGGAGTGACAAACGGCTTGAGGACTCATGGAATGCGGCCCACTGGTTAGTGCAGTTACGATGGCTGAGCCTCAGACAGGCATGGCCCTGAGGACTACATGGATTTCATGCTCTACTTGTAGTCTTCACATCCTTCTCAATCTAAGGGTTGTGTAAAAGCTTTAAAGGGGCTTCCCGTTCCCCACTGGGCAGTATCTCTGGCACTGACAATAATAATGCTACATCCTTTTCAGCCATTGCTGGTAGATAAGATTATGACTCTATCACCACCCTGGGAAAGAATTTAGAGATGTAGATTATCAGCAGTGACCACCACCCTTACAAAGCATTAGGAAAAATAAAATTGTTAGTGGAGCCAGGTTAAGATGCTTTTAATAATTGGCTCTGATGTAGAAAACCTTAGGGGACAGTTTGAAGTTCGGTAAGGCACACTCCTAACAGTTATGCTAGGAATTTTTGTAAGGTTAAGGAACAAGGTCAATGCGACTCTCGCTGCGGCTGGACTGGTAATGATTGATTTCTTATGCCCATTTTTGCCTCCAGCTTCCTGAAATGATTTAATAAAAATTGTTGATGAGTAGATATGCATCCTGAGGATTTAAAATAGATATCTCTGATTGTTTTTATATGAAAGTATAGATTTGTGATTCCTTTAAGATTCTTATAAGATTACTTTAAAGATAAATAATAAAATAATTAACCCTTTCTTTGTAATCACAAATCACTGCCTGCCAGTAAGAGAAGCTGGTTGAGAAGTACCTTGCTTACTTTCTTAATCTATAACAAATCGCTTAGTTACAAATATATGTGGGTTCTTGGGAATAGTTTGTTTTGTTTACATAATGTTTTTCATGTAAAGGTATTGGGAACATACTGTTTTTCCATAGTCATTCACTAGAAAAAAAATGAGAATGTAATCATATTGTAATTTTATACTGCTTGAAAGATTTTGCTGGGATATATAAGCTATTCAAGAAAAAAATGAAGTGTGTTGGAGTTTGTTCCATCCACCAAGTGTGTGTATATGTGCATGTGTGTGTAGCAGGTGGTGCTGATGCTAAGCTCCTGTTCCTCAATTGGTTCTTGATCAATCAATAAAAATGCCAGGAGCCAATGGCTGGGCGGAAGGTAAGAGGTGGGACTTCAGAGTCCCTGCAGGAGGCTAAGGGAAGCAGGAAGAGAAAGTGAAATTTTGCCTTGCTTTGGAGGAAGAAAGGTGACCAGCCTTGTGAGATCTGTGGGGGGAGAGGGGGAGCAGCAATAAGGCGCTTCTCCAGGTGGAAGGTTAAAACATAACTAAGCTGAGGGCAGATTTAGGGTTCTGAACTAAGAGTATTGGGAAGGGCATGCTAGCTACGGAAGATTAGAACCACCCAGCAATTGAGCCAATAAGGCAGGTTGAAAATAAGTAAGTGTGTGTGTGTGTGTGTGTGTGTGTGTGTGTGTGTGTGTGTATGTGTTTCATCCGAAGAACAGAGGGAACCTGGCGGGGCTGGTAGCACCATTCTCCTGGAGCTTAAAGTGGCGTAGCAAAAACTACACACTACATGATGTGTTTATAAAAAGATAAATATAAGAATATGTTTTATGGATATGGGGGAAGGGGGTGTCTCAGTGGGCCCATGCCCAGGTATTTCTTCCCCATGAGGGACCAGCCACATGATGATGGTATAGTATAGAATAGAGTTTATTCAGGGCATGGGGAGGGGAGTTAAGAGGCAGAGAAAGGCAGAAAGAGGGAGAGAGTAGAGAAGTAGGGGCCGGCCATGAGCACGTGGAGAGAGGGGGGAACGGAATGGGGAGAGAGGGGGCGAGAGGAAGAGGCAAGAGAGAGAGAGGCAAGAGAAGAAGGAAGGAGCAAGCAGCCCCTTTTATAGTGGGTCAGGCCTACCTGGCTATTGCCAGGCAACTGTGGGGCAGAACTGTGGGTGGAGTTTAGACAGAATGCTAACACTACATATACGCATAAATGTAGATATGTAAACAAGTATATATGTGTATGTGTGAAATGCTTGGAGCCTACTTGTTGGAGCTTTGCTCCATCCATTCAATATGTGAACGTGTTATGGCTGTCTGCCTCTGTATGAAGTTGTTGGAGCATGCTTTGCTGTATCCACTCAGTGTGTGTGCGCGCGCGCGCACACACGTGGTGCATGCGCATGTTTCTCTCAGGCTCCTAAAGAGAAGAGTTCAGAGTTTTTCACTGGCCACAGAGGGTAGCAACCTCAACGGATCCAGCTTTGTTCCCTCAGAGAAAAGTCTGCTAGGTAATTTTTCTAATCACTGGCTGTCGGCAGCAGCAGCGCCG
>CM052717.1:11619991-11691499 GCA_028551405.1 Uromys caudimaculatus | reverse complement strand
AAAATCCTTTGTCTTTAGTAACAATTTGGTATTCAATTTATTTTGCTTGTTATTAGTTTAACTACCTCAGCTTTATTTGGTGATTATTATATCTTCTCTTTCTTGGATTATCAGCTTATTTGTATCATCGAATCTAAGTGTGTTTCTTATATACAAGACACAGTTGGGTCATCTAATATCGTCTATCAATTTTTGACTTTCAATGGGAGGATTTAATATTCATATTTCATATGTCCTATGGTGACTAAGTTATATTTCTACCATTTATTTTCTATGAATTTTGCCTCATAGTTGTCTACTTTGTGTTAATCTGTCTATTTCAAATATTGGTGGTTGTGGACCGGCGAACGGCTCAGCAGTTAAAGCACCAGCCGCTTTTCCAGAAAGACCTGGAATTGATTCCCAGCACTCACATAGTGAATCACATAGTGATTCTAACTTCAGTTCCAGGGGATCTGATGTCTTCTGAACTCTACGGGCACCAGGCACATACACCATGCCCAGAAATGCATGCAGGCAAAACACCCATACACATAAACAAATCTACAAAATTAAATATTGTTGTTCCTTTAAACTGATTACATATTAATACACAACAATATAATCATTTGAAAATAATACCTGTTTAATTTAAATAGTATGTCTCCTTTCATAATTCTAGTCCCCTTCCCATGATGCTGTCTTTATGTTTTGCCAGCTAATTTTGATTTATAATTCTAGTATAATGTGGTTGTCTTTTTAAAATGATATATTTTTATTATTTTTATCTATATTATATAATACAATTTTTCATTTATGTATACAATGTATTTTGGTCATGTTTATCCCATCCCCCCACCCTCATTCTTGTGAGGTCCACCTGTGGTTGCCTTTTCTTTCTGTTTTTTTTTTTTTTTTATTGGTTATTTTATCTGTTTACATTTCAAATGTTATCCCTCTTTTTGGTTTCTCCTCTGAAAATCCCCATCTCTTCCCCCCCTTCCCTCTGCTTCTATGAAGGTGCTCCCTCACCCACCTACCCACTCCTGCCTCACTGCCCTAGCATTCCCCTACACTGGGGCATCAGGCCTTCCCAGGACCAAGGGCCTCCCCTCCCATTGATGCCAGATAAGCCCATCCTCTGCTACATATGCATCTGGAGCCATGGATCCCTCTATGTGTACTCTTTGGTCGGTGGTTTAGTCCCTGGGAGCTCTGGGGGGTCTGGTTGATTGATACTGTTGTTCTTCCTGTGGGGTTGCAAACCCCTTCAGCTCTTTCAGTCCTTCCCCTAACTCCTCCATTAGGGTCCCCATGCTCAGTCCAATAGTTGGCTGTGAGCATCCCCATTTGTATTGGTCAGGCTCTGGCAGAGCCTCTTAGGGGACAGCCATATCAGGCTCCTGTCAGCAAGTGCTTCTTTGCATAAGCAATAGTGTCTGGCTTTGATGTCTGAGGTGGGATGGATCCCTAGGTGGAGCAGTCTCTGGATGGCCTTTCCTTTAGTCTCTGCCCTACTCTTTGTTCCTGCATTTCCTTTAGACAGAAGCAATTCTCGCTAATATTTTTGAGATGGGTGGGTGGCCCCATCCCTCAACAGGGGGTCATGCCTAAATATCATCCTGAGTGAGGTAACCCAGTCACAAAATAACACACATGGTATGTACTCACTGGTAAGTGGATATTAGCCCAAAAGCTCAGAATACACAAGATACAACTCACAGACCATATGAAGCTCAAGAAGGAAGACTAAAGTGTGGATGTTTCAGTCCTACTTAGAAGGGGGAACAAAATAATAATGGGAGGTAGAGAGAAGGAGGGACCAGAGAGGGAGAGAGAAGGGGGAGGGGAAAGGGGAGGAGGATCAGGTGTGGGAGGAGTCGGGGGAAGTACAGAGAGTTAGGAATTTAAATGGAGGTGTGTTGTAGTGGGGAATGGGGAACTGGGGCAGTCACTAGAAAGTCCCAGATGCCAAGGAAGCAAGAGGTTCCCAGGACCCAACAGGGATGACATTAGCTGAAATACCCAACAAAGGGGAGAAAGCACCTGTAGAGACCATATCCTGTGGTTGCCTTTTCAGTAAGATAAAAGAAAAAATATTTGCAAATAAAAATGTCCTTGTACTGTTTTCTACATTTATCTATACAGTTTATTGCCCCGTGTCATTCTTTCCTTTGGCTTTATTATCTACTGTCTTTATTTCAACTCAAAAGGTCCTTCTCGTGATTCACGTGCAACAGCTGTGCTAACAACAAACTCCCAATTTTTAATCATCTGGGAATTTATTTCCCTTGGTTTTGAAGAGAAGTTTTGTGGAGCATACAGTTCCTTTTCAAAATTTGTTTTCTTCTGTCACACTGGCTGTATGCCATTACACTCCTTTTGGTCTCCATGGTTTCTGGTGAGAAACAGCCACCATCCAAGGGATTTTACTATGTGGAGGTTTGTAATTTTAATCATGTTAACATCCATTTTTAATGATTCTTGAATGCTTTAGCCTCTCTTCTAGCCCACCACCCACCAGAGGTAGTGGGAAAGAAAGGATACGGAGGAAGTGGACCTGTTTAGAAATGGTTCTTTGGAGTAAATCCTATCTGCATTGTCAGGAAATCAGCAGTTCAGTTCACAGGTCAATAGCGGTAGCTCGCTCTACTTGCAAACACCTCACAGATACACCAGCAGTCCAGTTTGGTAGAGTCAAGATAGCAAACACAAATCAGCAGTGGTGACACCACCTAGCAGAGACAGCCAGGCCTCAGCCTCCGAAGGAGTCAGTAGGAGAGACCAGGGCCCACAGGAATGCCAGGAAAAGTTTTTGGTTGTGTCTCTCTCAGTGAAGTGAAGATCAGTGAAGATGTGAGACCAAGAAGCATTCAGCTACTATGTAAGCAAACCAAGCAAGCTCCTGTCACTGTCCTCCAAGCATCACGTGTCCTCCATGGGTCTTGCCTCACCAAGTGTCTTGTCTTAGCATGTGTGTCTGTCTCAGTTATCATCACTCTGGCAATCAGCTCAAGGCCACAGAAATGGCAAGAAGCCGCAACATATCACCAGAAGTTTTTTGGTATATTTCTCTATGGAGTCCTGACAAGTGGAACTCAACTACACAATGTAAGGTGGGCCAGTGCATGTGTGTTGTTAGTGAAGAATCCTTCACGTGTCCTTTTATGTGATTGTTTTTTTAAAAAGACTTATTTATTTATTTTTTTATGTAAGAACACTGTAGGTGTCTTCAGACACACCAGAAGAGGGCATCAGATCTCATTACAGATGGTTATGAGCCACAATGTGGTTACTGAGATTTGAACTCAGGACCTCTGGAAGAGCAGTCAGTGCTCTTAACTGCTGAGCCATCTCTCCAGCCCCTATGTGATTGCTTTAACAGAACATCCTTTCACCTATGTCTGCTTCAGCGAAATGTTCCTTCATGAGTTTGTCTTAGTCTTTCATCTGTGTCTGCTTCAATGAAATGTTCTTCATATTTTGCCCCAGCAAAGCATCATCTAACACAACTGATTTTCCAAAGAACCCGTAAGTTCTCACTTTGGAGGCTGTTATTTCCCTCTTGTTGCAAGGCCTTGTTCTGGGATGTAGTGATTCCAAATTGGCCCTATCTCCTCAGAGACCCCTCTGGCTCCCCTGAGGTGTCACCTTGCATAGTTCCTGCTGAACAGAACTTTATCCAAGGTGCTTTGCTTCTATCACTGGTCATCTTCTGGCTGGGGACAATTTCTAAGCTACATAAATACATACTATACATCAGTTCAGCTATATCTGAGGAAGGGATAGGCTACCCTTTAGATCCCTTTAAATATAAAAGGGACAGTTTTTATTTTAGACCTGGAAATCCTTCTTTGGCATCTTTTCAATCAAGAGCACTGCTTTTATTTAAACATTTTTTTTTAAGTTTCATTAAAAATACATACATGAATGGAAATAAGCAGCCTTGGGGAGTGGGAGGTGGGGGGACCCTCTAGAAAGTACCAGAGACCAGGGAGGTGAGACACACTCAGGACTCATTTGGCATGACCTTAGCAAAAATGGACAACATTGGGGAAAGGGAACTTGAAGAGTCCACCTCCAGTAGATAAACAAGGCCTTAAGTAGAGGGACAGGGTTACTAACCACAGTCAGAATTCCTACCCCAGAATTCTTCCTGTCTAAAAGAACTGCAGGGACAAAAGTGGAGAAAAGATAGAAGGAAAAGCGGCCCAATAACCAGTCCAACTTAGGATCCATCTCATGGGGGACACCAAGGCCTGACACTACTATGCTATGATGTGCTTACAGATGGGAGCCTGGCATGGCTGTCTTCAGAGATGCCTTACCAGCAGCTTACTGAGACACAAGCAGATACTTATATCCAACCACTGAACTGAAATCAAGGTCTCATAGGTTGAACTAGGTAGGGGAAGGATTGAAGAAGCTGAAAGGGAGAGTGACCCCATAGGAAGATCAACAATTTCAACTAACCCAGATCCCAGGGAGCTAGCTCCCAGAGACTGAGGTGCCAACCAGAAGCATACATGGGCTGGTCCAAGGCCCCAAGCACATATACAGCAGAGGACTGCCTGGTCTGGCCTCAGTGGAAGGTGTGCTTAATCCTCAAGAGACTTGAGGCCCCTGGGAAGGGGGAGGCCTGGTGGGAGCCACCCTCTTGGAGTAAAGGGGGAAGAAGAATGGATAAGAAACTGTGGAAGGAGGGACCGAGGGGGAGCAACTACTGGGATGTAAATAAAAAAATTAAATTAAAAATTAAAAATACATACATGAGCACTTTTTCTTCAGGATTCCTCCAGTTTCTGAGTGTCTCCTCGTCTCAGTTTGAATGTGGTACTGCTTCCATGAGGACTGGGTGGACTCTAAGCTATCTTACGATGTCTACCTATGGTGAGAATTAGGTAGGGACAAACTACCAACTCCCACCACCCTCATCATCCTACCCAGTCTAGCTATATCCCAAACAGAGTGTTGTTAGAACAAGGACCTTGGAAACACAGAATATCACAGTTCCTTCCTTGATCACTGAGGCTAGAAGTCAATGAAGTAAGGCAAACAGTTGTGTCTGTCATCTAGAAGCCAAGCTGATGGAAAGGTGCATTTCCTGTCTGAGTCCTTTAACTAACTATATGTACTCTAGGCTTCAAGTGCTTGTAGAGTCCTCTTCCCCTCAACTCACATTTACGGCAGGACTCCCTGCTTTGTGATTCTGTTTTGAAAAGCTGCCCTCACTCTCACTTGGCCACATAGAAGCAAGCAGAGGAGAAAGGTTATTTTTGAAGGGAATTGAAGGGAACCCTGGGGTGAAACAGCAACACGCAAATAACTCCTTGCCTCTTGTCACTCACTTGGAACACCCTTAGGAACCAAGGCATGACTGTATGGTGTACTCAATGGGGAACAAAGTGTCTCTGGGTATCTACTTACTACATAGCCTGCATTTAGAAAACCCAGGAGATATACAGAAAGATACCAATACTAGTTACTGTGCAAGGCTGAATGTGGCAGCAACATTCATGAAGAGACACTGGAAACAAAAAAGGCTTCCCACTTCCCAGATTCACCTTGTAAATCAAGAGCTTGTCACCTTAATAAGCAATATATTGACACCCTAGGCTTCTCCTGCTTGTTTAGCCTCTTTTAAAAACTCAGATTTCTCTTTCAAACTACTGCCACCTGGTGCTTGTCAATTTAATTTTGATACCCATTTTAATTGTATAATGTTCTTTTTATAAAAGTGAGTGGGAAAGATGGAAAATTACTGTAAGTGAAGGTCTTGATAATCCCAAACCAAAAATATGTGGTCTCAAAGTTGCATTTAACCTCAACTGGACTTTGACTGGTTAACTGGATGTCATACACAAAGGAAAATAAAAGGCACTGGAAACTTACCAATTATGGGGATCAAAGTGAGTGAAGTTGGTAATTCAAAGGGATGTTTTTGCTCTGATAATAAAACACCACTCTATAGCACATGTCAACCTTTCAACCCACATACAAATCTAAGTAAACTCTGGAGGCTGCGTGTGTCAAAATAGGAAAGACGTTTGGGAAAGAAAGAAAAGCAGAAGGCTAACATCAAATCAAATTCTTCTGCGTCGTGATTTTGAAAAATAGGGAGAGGTTTATCAATTCAATACCCACCCGCCCCCAATCTAGTGGCATTAAGTGTTCCTTACTTCCTAAGTGTTCAGATATTTAACAGTTGATATCTATGATTATAAAACATGTAGCCAGTTTTTAAAAATAAAACTCCCTGCAATTTCTGAGCATTGTAAATATTGGCAATGATCATCATACTTTTCTTCTTAAAAAGGCACAGCATAAGGGCTTTTAAATCCCCAAACTGGGCTCTGGGGAAATTAAGAGAGTAACTAGACTTGTCTTCAAATGCCCAACATTAAACTCTGGTAATTACAGTAAAAGAACACTAGTTTTCATTCCTGTATCTAGAAATCTCAAACTTTCCCACTTCAAAATCAAGGCTATTCACAGAGATGGAATAGGCTAGTTTTGTGGACCTAACTAGGAACATAACAGTAGCAATGTCCTTCCAGTAGGGCTGGTACCTGTATTCCGACCCATGACCAAAGCAGGGGGAACTGTTAGCTTTCAGTGGTTTTATACTAACCTAGGTAGGAAATTATTGTGGAGCCAATTGCTACTTACAAGATCTGAGTGTTCCTAAGGATCACCTGTGCAAGTAGTAACTGTCCTAAAACCAACTCCCCTGTTACTGAGCCCTGTTGTCCCACACAGTTTTAATTGCCAGTCCAGGGAACATTTTTCTATCTATGAAGTAAACATTTTTGTTTCTCATGAGGACCAGGGGAATGAGGGGTTGCTATGGAGAACTGGTTATCTGTAGAAGCAACTGGCATCAGTAGTCAGGGTGGATGTCGAAAATTCTACGGTGTGCACAAGAATTTCTCAAAGCAAATAACTGCCCAACCCAAAATGTTCCCAGTGTGAGTTTGGGTTCCTTTGTGTTTTATATGTTAAGGACACTGGAGTGAGGCAGGAAGCAAACTAGATAATGTGTATGGGAACAGTTCTGATGAAACTCAGCATCTGAAATGAAACACTTCTAATATGTAATCTGTCTAATTAGATGAATCCATACGATCTTTGTATTTAAATACTTTTATTTTCATTTCACAAAGAAAGCAACAGTGTTTACAGTTAAACATGCCTTTCAGTCAGTGCTGGTCATATGCCAAACAAGTAAAACAACACAATTTGCATATACAATATTACACATACATACTATTTTCAAAATTTTCCACAAAAGACAGATTAGAATACAAATTTAGAATTCTACCCTTCAACTCATACTGAAGGAACTGAAGGTCTTTACTGGTGTTAAAAAAAAAAAAAAAAAAAAAAAAAGGCAATAGCTTTGTAAGTTTCCAAGTAATCACTTTCCAAAGTATTTGCAAGAAAACCTCTTCCTCACAGCTACAGGGAACACTTGGCTTTAATCAAGACAGCCAACTACAGCGTGTCTCAACGTGATCTGCTGATGAATGCAAATGCTCCAATTATGTGGCAATTCTCATTTCACACACACACACGCGCACACACACGGGCACACACTCGGGCACACACACACACAGAGTATATTATTGTACTAGTGATTTATACATCTCAACTGGAGCATTTCTTTGAGCTAAGCCATGACCTTTACTTCCTTTGAAGTATTTCAAATTAAAAACGGTTCAAAAATATCACTAATGACTACCATGACTAACTCCAAAAAGGTGGCCCTTTCTCTTTTATTTATGATCAAAGGTAAATGTGTCATGAATAAACTTTTTCCTCCAGCAGCAGGTATAAGTAACAGCAGTGTCACTAGGATAATTTTCCAACACATTCCTGAGCGTTTGATATGGTAAGTAACATGCCTTTGAGAATTCTAGGAGCCCCATCTATCCCTCAGTGTTTCTTAAGTGGATATGGCAAATCTTCCTCACGGAGTATCAGTAAACACGTGAGAACCAAACAAAGCTAAGATGCAAGGAGGACAGGAGGTTTTCACATGCATTTTCCTTGATGCAGACAAATGTGTAGTCACAACATTTACCATGTGAGGGAAGAAGAGACAATATGAAAAACAAGAATGCCGAGAGCAAACAGACAGGCTCTGGTGCATGAAATGCACACAGAATCACAAAGCTAACGAGAAGGCAGCATTTGATTAAACTTGGGAGTTGAACTTCAGATGGCATCTAACAGCAATGAAGGCACTGAAGGCAAAAGGACAAAGAACAGGAATGGTCCAGTTAAGAGAGAACTGGAGAAAGAGATGCAGCCGCACCAAAGAGTTCTGGGTAAGAAAGGGCCAATGTGCCCTGCCACAAGTGCATGTTCTAAGACAGAAAGGGCTTGCCCCTGACATTCTTCTGGGACCATGTTGTCTGTCAGCCACCAGAGAAACAGCAGTCACTCAAATGGTCCATTCTAAGAATCACAGTGACTTCTCCTGGGTACTTAAGAACATTCAACAGAACTCTGGAGATAAATCTGAATTTCAGGTCTCACAGGGACACTACTCTTGAGGGCTCTTCAAGATAGTTATAGGAAACACTGATATTGACTCCCTAGCATCAAAGCTTGCCTCAACCACTGAGGCCATTAAGCTTACTTTTATTCAGCAGTGCCCTCTGTTTTTCTGGTATTTATAAACCAAAGCTTGTTTTTCACCATTTCAGTTTCAGTCAACAGCAGAAATGCTGGATCTGATTAATTTCCACAGTGCAGCCATCTCTGAGTGTCTTCTCCCGTCTTATTGGCTACAAGCCCGTTGCCACTGTTACACATGGAGTCCCAGGGGACACTTTCAGTCGGATACTCAACATGTAATGAGCCTTTGTTTTTTCTCTTTCCTAGGTGCATGTAAACCTTCAAGGGAATAAGGATTAAAATGAGACAACGAGAGCAAGGGAGAAAACTACGTATGTATGCGTATTATTTGTATCCTTAAAGATATATGCCCTACAGAATAACCAGGAGAAGCACAAGTCAACTGGACTAGCTGCTGCTAAGGAAATGTGCAAGAAACGATGTGCCCTGTCATCTTATAAAACTAATGTTTATTATGTTCTTTATAGTTAGGCAAAGGGCTGAACACAGAATGAAATAAAGAAATGAGAACTTTATATTAAGAATAGTCTACTATCAAAAATACAAATCCAAAACAAGTAGATAACACACAGCTGTTTTACTCACTATTGCCAATACAGGCATACGGGGAAGGGTAGAATGGGAGTACGTCATACACTGATCCTCAGTTTTGATTAGGTACCCAACCACCCACGGAAAGGACTAGGGGCCTAATCAGTACCATGAAAAAATACATTTTAAAACCATGCACTCATCCCTTTGCCCTAACCACTACCCACCTAAGCAATCCCATTCCCACCCCCTAAAAAAGTTATAAAATGATTGCCTCTGTAGGCAATGAGGAAAAGGGAGCAGGGGAGAGTTATCATACCTCTGGACCTCAATGTTGCATTATGTATCTACAAATTCCAGCAGAGAACTGGTGCTATGTGGAATAATATATAGAATATAGCAATACTTTATATACATTAAAAATATATAAACACCCAGACCCCCACAAAGCAAACAAAAGATAAGCAAATAAAACATCTAGTCTACCACTGCCCACCAGGCAATGAGGGATAGGGAGTGTGGAGAATTTTCATAGAATCAATCTCAGTGTTCATTAAGTACATAGTAAAAAATAGTTGCACCTAGGACCACGTTCAAAATGAAGTTAACATCAGAAGGCATTTACAATCATATATACATATATATTATATGGTTACCTTTTTCTCTAACAAGCTATAAGCAACAAACAAAACAAGAACTCAAGCCTTACAGTACGTACACACTACTGCAATATGGCACAGGTGACAGAGTGAGGGGCAGATGTTCCATACTTCTGGGTATAGATATAGACTCTTGGTTTGTTTGATAACACAAATGCAGACTGAGAGTGAAAAACTGAAATACCGGACAAACTTTTAAATACAGCTATAAAAGTTAAAACCCAGAACGCTTTTCACCCTACACCCCCATGCCAGAGCTACACAACTACTCTACGAGCCATTGCCCGGACAGGCAATGAGGGAAGGGAAAGGGGAGATTTTTCATAGAATGAACCTCAATATTCTTTATGTACCTAAGAGCCCACAAATAGAGTTAGGTACAAATGAAGTAGCAACAAAAGGATTAAAAAATTTTATATTTACATTTTAAAGTATATACATACCCCACCCCTCTGGGTGGAAGAGAATTAGAAAATCTATGCTACTCTACAACTATTGCCCACAGAGGCAATGAGGAAAAGGGAAAAGAGGAAGTTTTCATACATCCGGACCTCCACGTCTCATTAGGTACTTTTATGCCATGTAAAGGATTCAGTACCAAATGAAATAACATAGTATAGTAATAAAATTATTTATATTTGTAAAGAATATATTTCTCGCCCTTAGTCCCCACTAAAGCTAAGAGAAAAAACTGAAGAGAAAAACTTAGTCACAGAGATGGAATAGGAACAGGAGGACACTAAATTCAGAGCTCCACAGTTCATCAGGACAGGCACCCAATGAAATGCAGTGACTCAGAAGCAAGAGCACCTACAGAAACACAGGAAACGCAGCTGCCAGCTCCTCAGCCCCCAGGAGCAGCTCCAAACTACTGTCAATGTTACTACTGGTACTGCATGGCCAGCGTAAGAGAGGGAAGAAACCAATTAGAGAGAGCCCTAACTTTACTCATAAATCCATAGACAGGACAGGGAAGCAAGGGAGTAAAACCACAGCAACATGTCCATACACTGGAAAAGTATAGACTCTGCCCCAAACTACTTTTCAAGCCTAGCAAAAACCAACCAACCAAACAACCACCACCAGAAACCCAAACCCAACTATCAAACACTCAAAATACTTTAAGAAGTATTTTATCCAGGCAAAAAAGGGAAAGAGGGCTCTGTTACACATCTGAACTCCATAATACATTGGGGACCTTCCACTCTGACCACTCAGTGAATTAATACAACACAGTAGTAAGAACATATATACAGACATTAAGTACATTTCCCTCCATCTTCTGCTCAGACAGCCATTCTATTAGCTGTTGCCAACAGGCTGTAAGAGGGGAGAAGACGTGAGGGCTGTTCACATGTAGTCTTCCACATTTCATCAGGTATTTTCGCATGGGTTTGAAGGGCACCGGACCTAATGAAGTAGTAATAAAGGCCACAGCAAGCACTACTCTACTCTCTTCCACACAGCTGTTGCCTTAAGAGGCAACAAGGAAAAGGGAAGAATCTGTCACACTCAATCACAATGGTAATTAACTATCCATGCAAAGAGACAGGTCTAAATGAAATACACCGTGGCACTGCATTTATAACATGTTTGAAAGGATGAAAGCGCCTAAGTTCCTAAGACTAGAACAAAACAACAGGTACTACTAATATTCTGTAATTGCTGAACATCTGTGTGACCTTGCATGGTTTATGCATATGTCCACAAGAAAACTGTATAGAGGGCAGCATTAAAGTGCCAGATAGCAGCAGAACTATTTCTACACACTCTTAAAAGAAGCTACCGTGTTCCCCTCTTGAAACCTACATCGTTTCAAAAATTAAAATCAAATTATTCTATAACTCTTGCCTATATAAGGCAATATGGGAAGAGGAGAAATTATCAGAGAGTGGTGCTTCACTCTTTCATTAACAGGACAAAACTTATAAAATATAAAAACATCTAAAAATACATGTATATGTTTCAAAATATGTATCAACCCCCCCCCCGAAAAAACCTTTTACAAACTTTCTAAAGGTCAATCACTTATTCCACTAGTTACTGACTAACCAGGCAATAAAGGATAGGGAAAGAGATATCCGTCATACTTTGGGACCTCCATTTTTCATTTGGTACTTTTTTGATACTTTAGAGATTTAAGAACAAAATAAAAGAACAAAAACCCAGCAAAAATATATATCTGAGTTTCAAGAAATACAAATGTAAGGAGACAGAACATTTCCAGAAAAGAGAATTAATTCCACATAAACAAAGTAAGGCAAAGGTGAGAAAACCTACATTACACCCATGGTCCCAATTCTTAGAGGCCTATGTAAAGCAATCCGTTCCTAGCTGTAAACTCACTTCACTCCTGGGCAACCAAGCACCCGAGACATACCGTGCCACCCCGGAAACCCACAGATCACATGGTCTTATATAAGTGCTCAGCAGTCTGGCTGAAGATTATCATTTCAGGTGCTTTAGATTAAGTAACCATCTTTAAAATCCAATTTAACAACAGACTAACAATCATGCAACACCACAAGACTTAGTTTTAATTTCTTGCTTCCCAGTAATCAGAAAGGATTGTTGGGTACCCAGTAAACCTCATGAAGCTGGATTTGTTTTTTATACCCAGGACTCTTCTGGCAGCTTTTGCTCTAATGGTGGCTAAAATCTGATAAAATAAAAACACATAAGGCAAAGAAAATCAGCTAAGTAGAACCTGTGATAGCGAGGAAGTCTGTGGGCACTGAAGCAATGGCAGACACAATGAGACAGAAGAAGGCGCAGGCTCCTGGGGTGGGGGCACTGCCACTGCTATATCATACCGTATTATAGCAGGGTAAACATGTCTCCTCCAAGTCCTAGCTGTAATAAACTCTCAGATCTCCAAGTCAACTCTTGTCCTCAAGTCTAGTTTTCCAATTCTGTCTTTCCTGATAATCAAGATGTACCTTTCACATTACCCTCGAGAACACCCTTCCTCTGCAGTGAGCAGAATGCTCTTCAACTGCTACCCAATGTGTGTTTATGCCCCAAGCACAAGCTGAGCCCTGTGCTTCAATCTTCCTTCCTAAAAGCAGAGGGAAGAACTAAGTTTTAGAGGAAGAAAATCTGAATGCTACCAACATACTTCTCAGACTATACACGCTACCTCTCAGCCCTGAGTTAGCTAAGAAGCTGAACATAAATGAGCTAACAAAACACAAACTCATACAGAATTCCGTGGGCCAATTAGGAGGCCTACCAAAATTTTAAAAAAGTCAGGTGAAGGTTATAGGTAAGACTTCAAAGATGGCTCCAGTATCCTGGGAATGAGCAGCCACGGAGAGCACTGGATCAAGACTTACGTCTTCTAAAGCCCATATCCTTTTAAGGCTTTATTTACAACACAGCACACCACAGACATTCACTCATACATGGAAAAAAGGGTTATTCAAGACAAGATTTGCCATATGCAGAATTACAAAGATTTTAAGATCAACACCAAGATGGGCAGGTAAATCTCAAGACTGAACTAGCTTGAGAAGTAGCAAAAGTTAAACTCTGTTATCAAAGTATAATTTAGTAATACGACATGGTAAAAAACGAAAAGGGGGCAACCAAAACCCACAAGAGTATTTTTCCTTCACTCTAAAAATATAAAACCCTACTAACCTTCAGTGTCAACTAAACTGTCACACATTTACCAAAAGCACAGGGGAATAGAGATCTACAATTACCTATTTCACTAAAATATCAAGATGAGTCTATGATTCTCAGAAATAACATTTTCTACTAAAAAAAAAAAAAAAAAAAAAAAAAAAAAAAAAAAAACCAAAAAACCCCCCAAACCAAAAGCTGTTTAGAAAAGACTAAATTGGGAGCAAACTCTAGGATTAAAGCAGGCTATTTTTCAGCTTGTCAGCCATTAAAATTTTATTATATAAAAATATTCTCATAAAATAAACTATAACTTTGTATATAACTCCACATATTCTAACTTTACACCAGCTGAATAAAAACAAAAGCCTTTCTATGGTCTGACTCTGTGGAGTGTTTTCAGTGTTCACAAATGAGTAATTCCCTTTTTATGTACACGGACATTGTTTTCAAACAAAATATAGAATTCTCATGAGTTTTTAAGAAGAAAGCTTCTCTCCTAAGAATCAAAGAAATACAACAATCTAGGAATAAGTCTGCATAGCTCAAAAAATTCAAGTACAATACTTCTCCTTCAGAAGGAGTGAAAGCAAAGCGCCCACATTCTGCTCTGGGTTCCTCCCTCACTTGTCCTCTGCTTGATCCTTGGCTACTCTTTATAATGTAGTTTGGCCATGATAAACAAAACAAACAAACAAACAAACAAAAAACCTATAATTTTTTCATTTAAACAAAAACACTGTTTTTAACAGTGAAAAAAGAATTTATAGCCTACCATATTTTCAACTTCCTCCTGTTCTACATTCTCATTGTTCCTTTAAGGTACTTCAAAGTAAAAAGCTTTAATTTCTTGAAGACGCTATTTAAGAAATGCTTCTAATATACACTGTAACATAAAGTAAAAATCCACACCTGGGTATGATTCACAGAGAAAAGTGTGCGATGTGTCAGGTTCAAAAGGCAATTTAAAACAAATGACGTCCTTGGGTGAACATACTGACAACACACCAGTGCTCACAGAAAGCCTCCCAAGTATAGAGTACTTACAGGAGAAAGCTCCCTCCCAAGCATGAGTGCTCCTCTATAGCAGAAGGCCGACGGAAGGCCTTACCAGGGTAAAAGTGGGGGGTAGGGTATTGGGATTCATGAGTAAAGTAATTAATGTTAACTCAGTTCAGAACACTTCCTACATAGTGCCATAAAGATGAAGCACAAAGTGTTAAAAATTTGGAAAACTGAAACTTTGGGCCTGACTGTTCAGCTGTTCAACTTAACAGAAATATGAAAAAGTCTTTAGAACCTGGCTATTCTGCAGGAAAAAATTATAACTTGGACATAAATCTTTTTAAAGACCCCCAATCAGGTTTAAAGAACACCCGAGGTCATCTGTCTAGAGCTGCACCTTCAGTGTCTTTGCCACTGCACTCTTCAGGGTAACTATCAAAATCCAGGTTTATCTATTTAACAAGAAGCAACAAACACTGACCAATGAGCAACCTACAAATAAGCTCTTCAGCAGACCTTCCTTGGTTTCACTGTAACAGTAACACTCTGGACACCAAGAAACAGAACAAAATTTCAAATCTGACTTTCTTCTCTATTTATGTGTCAAAGAAAAATTATACATTGTTATTGTAGATGGTTGACATACAGGTGAATATAATTTTGTAATAAATAACTACTGCCTACAGACATTTCAGAACAGATACGAAAAGTACAACTGGGCCCTGAGCTGACTAGAACTCCTAACAGTGCAAATAACTCAGCAGCAGCCCGGCCTTCAGTCAACCTTTGCAAAAGCAGCAGAGCCATGGGCACCGCAAGAGCAGCTGCCAGTGCTACAGCCACCACGTCAGAGTTTTCAGATTCCTGGCCATCCACTGGATATTCAGCTGAATCACTTCCAAAGCCTCCTGAACACACCGAAGCTGCAAGGTTGCCTCGGACTGATTTTCAAAGAATGCCTGGACCTGCAAGTTCCACAGAGAAGTATTTTAAACAAAGAAAGGCTTAGGCTCCCTGATTGGCCTTCGGAAATAAGTTTTAACTCTGTGACGGTGGCTCCAAGGTCTGACCCCTAGGAAGTAGGGGAGTGTGGTAACATACAGGAGCAGCGCTGTACTTTAACACCCACGGTATTTGTCTCAACCAAGTGTGGTGATATCTGAAATGATCTTAAAAACAAAAGCAACCTTTTCTTTCCTGCTGGTGCCTCTACTACTATGTCTATACGTTCTCTTTCCTCATTATTTCTTAAAATAGAAAAAGAACTCTGAAGGAAAATGAGTCAATCTAACATTAGGCTTGATAAATAAATTCACATTTTTGAATGGGATTCCTCAAAATACGTTTTATTACTCCTTAAATTATTTCATTGAGGAGACAGCAAGTAGTGCTGAGAATGGAATCAGAACTTCATCTCCTTGCTATACACGCAACCATTTAAAAATAATCTCAATGCAGAATCATTCGAATTGATGAAAGACAGAAGGGACTACACTTAGCCCGAAAAGCCTCCCCTTCACTTCAGCAGAGGAGCCCTGCAATCTCCCTGCTAGCATTTTGTACAACCAACCTCAGATAAATGTGTCTTTGTTGAGAATAAGTGGGTAGATCCAGCAACGATACTTTGTATGGTATAGGAGCCCAGATGGAACCTGAAGAAACACAAATATAAGAGAAAAAAAAAAAATGAAGCAGCTGCTGACACCCAAAGCACTGTTCAAGAGCATGAAGGAAATGCTTTAATGTACAGGCAGAGTAGGGTCTTCCTCCTGGAAATGCAGTCCAGAGGCTGGGGCATCTTTACACACTGCCGCTGGGCAGGAAAGGCCGTAGGGGCTTGGGATATTCTGATAGAATTTTAATTTGGTTCTCAAAAGTTATCTATACCCAGAAAAATCATTATTGCTTTAAGAGAAGAAGAAAACACCTATTTGTGCTGCCTAGCTGATGCCTTGGCAATCAAGAAATATTTTAGGATATAACTAAAGAACTATTCTGAAATCGTCCATGGCCAGGTTAGGATGACTGGCCTCTCCGGTCTCCCTGGCCTTGATCAGCATTTCAGTGGAACAGCACTGTTAAGTGGTGTGATGCTTATGATACAGATATCAAATAGAAACCCGCTGCATAACAAGTGCTTCACCACTTAGGACGAACCATAACCCCAGGAGCCAGCAAGGCACTAAGAACATTTTGCAAATTCACAGCCTGAGAATATGAAAATCAGTCATTCCCCAAGAAACTTACTTATGTACAAGCTTATTCCAGTTTTCTTTGACAAAATCCCATGCCAGCAAATGTCCAGGAAAATGTCTGCCCACCGTTTTAATGATAAGTGACAACTTCTGTGTTCGAATGATATCACCATCAAGGCTACTTTTCATTAACCTGAGGAAGAAAACAGATTTAGTCTTCAAAATGATTGTGTAGGAAGTGATGACCAAACTTAGATTAGTGTTAGGTTCCAAAGGGAAGCTTTTTATCAATTCAAGGTAAAGCAGGTTGGACTAGGCTTAGTATAGAAGTTAAAACTTGTTTGATTATTTTACTAGTCATGATATACACATTCATGTTTTGGCACATAATGATTTATGATATATAAAGGAAAACCTGCAACTTACTACAATTTTGGAAACATTTTCTGTTTTTTTTTTTTTTTTTTTTTTTCAGGTCAGGAATATTCAGCCTACTGGACACATAGACCAGTAGTAATTCTACTAAAAGACAAAATAAAAATAGGACAAAGTGAAGGGTCCTAAAAAGTATTTCTCATTTTACTTTCTATGTTCAGGTGCTGTATATTTATAATGAAAAGTTATAGTATATTGTGCTAAGGTCAAAGGCTAGCCACTGCTTTAAAGATAATGCTTATTAGAGGTGAGCTGCATGCTGTCCACTGACCACTGTTACGCTCTAGCTCTGCCTGGCTTTTTAAGGAGGCCTGCTGAGCCCCAGGTACATCCAGGTTAGACCCCTCTCCACCTATTCCTGCCTGCCAGGTCCACCTGGGGCAGCCAGCAGAGGTGAACTATGAGATGTCCCTGACCTTCATTGCCCAGCCCATAGCTCTGCCTGCCTGCCTGCCTGAGGAGGCCTGCAGAGTCACCAGACCATTCAGGTCCACCTAGGGGAACAGCCAGCAGAGGTCCGCATCATGCTATTCCCTGAACTGCACTGTCCCACAGCTTGGCATGTCTCCTGGAGGAGTCATGCTAGACTCAGGAGTATCCAGACAACACGGGGATAATCAGATTGCTAAAGGTCAGGGTAATAACACAGTCAGTAAGAGCCAGAGCAATATGGCAACACCAGAGCTCAGTCATCCTACGACAGTAAGCCCTGGATATCTTAACATAGTCAAAGCACAAGAAGATGACCTTAAATGAATACATCCCAGCTGGGCAGTGGTGGCGCACGCCTTTAATCCCAGCACTTGGGAGGCAGAGGCAAGCAGATTTCTGAGTTTGAGGCCAGCCTGGTCTACAGAGTGAGTTCCAGGACAGCCAGGGCTATACAGAGAAACCCTGTCTCGAAAAACTGAAAAAAATAAAATAAAATAAAATAAAAAATAAATAAATACATCCCTTAAAAAATGCAGGAAAATAGAATCAAACAGGTTAAGGATAGAAATACAACTGTTTAAGACCTGAAAATGGAAATGGAAGCAATAAAGAAAACACAGACTGAGGGAATCCTGGAAATGGAAAACCTAGGGAAGAGAACAGAAACTACAGATATAAGCATCACTAACAGAATACAAGGGACGGAAAAGAGAATCTCAGGCTTAGACGATACTATAGAAGAAACTGATACATCAGTCAAAGAAAATGTTAAATTCTAAAAAGCTCCTGACACAAAACATCCAGGAAATCTGGGATACCATAAAAAGATCTAACCTAAGAATAACAGGAACAGAAGAAGTTCAAGAGAGAACTCCTTTAGCGGATAAACACCTTCAGCAAAGTGGCTGGATACACAATTAACTCAAACAAATCAGCAGCCCTCCTTTATACAAATAAGAATAGGGATGAGAAAGAAATTAGGGTAACAACACCCTTCACAATAGCCATAAATAATATAAAAGGTTGGTGTAACTCTACCAAGCAAGTGAAAAACCTGTATGACAAAAACTTCAAGTCCCTGAAGAAAGAAATTGAAGAAGATATTATAAGATCAAAAGATCTTCCTTGCTCATGGATTGGTAGGATTAACAGTAAAAATAGCCATCTTACCAAAAGCAATCTACAGGTTCAATGAAATCCCCATCAAAATTCCAAGACATTCTTTACAGACCTGAAAAGAACAATTCTCAACTTTATATGGAAAACCAAAGAACTCAGGATAGCTGAAACAATCCTATACAATAAAAGAACTTCTGGAGGTATCACCATCCCTGATTTCAAGCTGTACTACAGAGCAATAGTTATAAAAACCACATGGTATTGGCATAAAAACAGACAGGTTGATCAATGGAATAGATCAAAGACCCCCAAATATACCCACACACTTATGGACACTTTAGTTTTGACAAAGAAGCCAAAACCATACAATGGAAAAAAGAAAGCATCTTTCAAAACACAAATGGTGCTGGTCTAGCTAGATTTCTGTTACGTAGAAGAATGTGAATAGACCCATATCTATCACCCTGCGCAAAACTCAAGTCCAAGTAGATCAAAGACCTCAACAAAAAACCAGACACACCAAATAGGAGAGAAAGTGGGGAACTGCCTTGAACACATTGGCACAGGAGACAAATTCTCGGACAGAACACTAATAGCTCAGGCACTAAGCTCAACAATAAATAAAAAGGGCCTAATGACACTGAAAAGCTTCTATAAGAAAAAGAACACCATCAATAGGACAAAACAGCAGCCTACACAACAGAAAAAGATTTTCACTAACCCTACCTCTGACAGAGTACTAATATCCAAAATATATAAAGAACTCAAGAAATTAGATACCAACAAACCAAATAACCCGACTAAAAGTGGAGTTCAAAGCTAAACTGAGAAATCTCAACAAAAGAATCTCTAAAGACCGAGAAGCTCTTAAAGAAATGCTCAACATTTTTAGTCATTAGAGAAATGCAAATCAAAATGACTTTGAGATTCCATCTTACACATGTCAGAATGGCTAAGATCAAAAACTCAGTGACAGACATGGTGGCAAGGATGTGGAGCAAGGGGAACACTCCTCCATTGCTGGTGGGAGTGCAAACTTGTACAACCACTCTGGAAATCAATTTGGCATTTTCTCAGAAAATTTGGAATAGTTCTACCTCAGGACCACTCTTGGGCATATACAAAAGATACTCCAAAATATAACAAGAACAATTGCTCAACTATGTTCAGAGTAGCCAGAAGCTGGAAACAACGTAGATGTCCCTCAATGGAAGAATGGATACAGAAAATGTGGTACATTTACACAATGGAATACTACTCAGCTATTAAAATCAAGAACATCATGAAATTTGAAGGCATATGGATGGAACTAGAAATATCATCCTGAGTGAGGTAACCCAGACCCATAAAGACAGGCACGGTATGCACTCACTTATAAGTAGATATTAACCATAAAGTACAGGACAACCATGCTACACTCCACAGACCCAAAAAAGCTAAGTAACCAGTAGGGCCTATGGGAGAATGGTTGAGTCTTAGGATGGGGAAAAAAACAGACACCGGAGTCAGATGGAAGGAGAGGGGTGGGTGAGAAATGGGGTAGGGAGGGAATGGGGGAGGGAAAGAATAATGAGAAAAAAAAGGTAATGCTTATTTACCAACTATCATTTAGAAAGTGGGTCTGGGCAGAGCCCAAGGATGTCTCTGGGAGACTGTTCGGATTTAGCTGAGCGAATTTATGTTACAGAAGTGACAAGCTAAGATGCTCCCTCTACCCTCTGTATAGTTTTCAGTGTCCTAAGTTGCATGCACCTTTAAATTTCTTCTGGCCACTTGAACCTTTACTCTGCCTCTTCCTATTCTCTGTCAGGTCTTACTGCTTTTTTTTCACCCAAGCAGCTCTTGTTTCTAAGCCATGCAGTTGGACATTAAGATGTATAAGCAATAAATTCATAGGAAGATAGAATATACACACTTCTATAGTTGTCTTTTTCTGAAGTGTTTGTATTTTCAAAGTGACAGAACAAACAGATCAATATCTAGCACCAGCAGTTGAGAACATCATGCCAAGGGAGGACACTTCCCAGCAGGGCACCCATGGAGCTTGTGGTTTCTAACATCTTCATATCTCTTAAACCAAGTGTATTCTGTACATCTGTTAAGGTTCAGTCCCCAAGAAGAAGTCCAGCTCATGGAAAATTCCTCACCATAATGTCCAAGTCAGGAGGGAGTCAGAGTGAGAACTCAAGAGAAAATGGCCTCCTGCTCTAAACAGCAAAGTGCTTTTATCTTTTGGTTTCTTTCTATCATGTTCTTTGAGTGGTTCCATACCAGTAAAGTTTATGTACATCCTGTGAGCTGGCAAGAGCTTCGAGTATTTTATTCTTCTCTGCTTCAGAGCCCATGGAGGAGTACATGCTTAAGAGGAACAGCCAGCCTTTCTCAGTTCTTGCTCCCACTTTGAACACAGTGGTCATGACATCAGTAGGCAGGCTATAAGAGAGGGAATGAAGCATGAGAATAACAAGGAAAAATATCTGGCTGCAAAGGCGAGGGGTTGACTGGTTCAGATTAAATAATAACTGTAAACTTCATACACTCTAGAGTTGATTCAGCGACGGTAAGTCTCATGGTAGAAATCAGGAGGCGGGGTGTAAGAGGGGGATGAAACACAGCCAACTGCCTTTCCAAAGGTCTTGGAGCTAGGAAAGGTTTCAGACCATCATTAAAATTCCCCAGCTCAACTTTCCAAATGGTATTTTAATCACTGCTCCAATATTCTCAATAAGGAGCCTGGAAAGAATTAATTACATTCAAGAGCATTCTTCCTAACTGCTCATTTCACCAGACATTTCATATCTAAATTAAAGGAGACCTCTCTCACCCTCTGAGAAATATCTCCTATCAAAAACTCAAAAAATTGGGGTCATGGAGTTAGCTCCATCATTTAAAGTAGTTGCCACACACGCATGTGGACCAGAGCTCAACAACTACCCACCCAGCCCCAATGTGTACAACAGAGCTGGGTATGGGAGCATGTACTTGTGATCCAGCACCGGGGAGATGAAGATAGGTGGACAGAGGCCAGTGGTAGAACCCTTGGCCAGCAAGTATGAGACCCAAGTTAGGTCCTCAGCACCATAGGTGGAAAGAGTTTTAAATACAAACAACCAAAGCAGAAAACTAGGCCAAGTATAAATGTGCTTGTTTTAATGTTAGCACTCAGAAGGCAGAGATAGGCCATTCAAGGCTACACAGTTAGACCCCATCTCCAAACTAAACCCACCAAGCAAAACCAGAAAACATGTGTTGGCAAGGATGAAAACAAAACAAAACAAAACAAAAAACAAAACTGCAATGTTTCTCTGCTGGTGGAAACAAAATCACACAATTACTATGGGAAACATGA
The DNA here is from genome assembly GCA_028551405.1 of Uromys caudimaculatus. NCBI lineage: Eukaryota > Metazoa > Chordata > Mammalia > Rodentia > Muridae > Uromys > Uromys caudimaculatus. The sequence continues at coordinate 11,669,525 of CM052717.1, read as the reverse complement.
TATCATGAAAGTTCTTTAAAAATTAAAAATGGAATGCTAGGGAAAATAGTTAAATCATACAGAGCTTGCCAAGTAAGCATGAGTACTTGAGTCTGATCTCCAGAACCCACAAAATAAGAGTCAAGGAGGCGGCGTGCATATGAAATACCAACACTTAGGAGACAGAAGCAGGCAGATCCCAGGGGCCCTCTGGCCAGCCACTCCTAGTCACTTAGTGAGCATCAGGCCAATGAAAGCCACTGTTTCTGAGGACTGACATTAGAGATTGTTTTCTAGTATTCATACACATGTGTACTTACACAATCACATATATAGGTATATGATAAAACAAATACTAAATTCTCTATAATCCAGCAATATCACTTTCAGATATATACCGAAAGAATTTAAATCAGATCTACAAGACCTAAAAATTATATGCTTAAATTCATAGCAGTAATATTTACATGGACCAGAAAGTAGAAGCAATTCAAAGGTCATGAAAAAATGTATTAAATAGGGCAAGTGCACACAGTGGGATATCATTCCTTCTGTAGGAAGTAACGGGAAGTCCCATTCAAGGAGATGTGCGTTTCACCTCTGAGTTCCATTGGATGCCATCCAATTGTCAAACAGCGTTGTAGCCATAGTGGTACAGTTCTCTAGGCTGTGGGCACAGGCAAATTCCAGCAAGGCTGACCGAAGCTCTCGCATGGACGGTGTCCCTTCATCCGTCCAAGTCTGCTGCTGGATTTGGTTCTGGAGCAATTTATGTACTCTGGTCTATAGACATGAAATATGACTGATTAAAATGGTATTGATAATAATTTAATCAACTAGGAAATCAGGACTACTACATATCTTTTCTCCACATTTACCCAAAAAGGAAAAAAGACATACATATTACTTATTAAATATTAACTGACACATAAAGCCCAAATTTAGCTGAAATTATCCAATAATTAAGTTATAAGTAGGACTTAAAATGATACAGCTCAACTCAGAAGGAGTTTCTCCCATCTCCTGATATAACTATACAGCTCAGGCTGGCCTTGAATATACAATTCTCTTGCTGAGATTATAGGCACAGTCACCATCTTTTGCTAAAATATCCTTCTTTACCAATGATTTAATGTTTAAAAAGTTCCAAATCCATTATTAAAAGTATGTTAAACATACCAACTAATTTTACGTCATTAGCAAATTAACCTAACAAAATTAAAGAGTGCGAAGAGCTTGCTGTCCTGTCTCACCCGGGGGGCCCTCCCTGGAGGGACTATAGACCTGGGTACGAGGTGCCCTGCCTGCAGGACACTCAGGTGCTGAGGAGGAGAGCTGCAGAGGATGGAAAGAAAAACAGGAGACCAGAAATGCCTGGGAGCAAGTCGGAGGGTGGGTCCGATCAGGCTCCAAAGGAATGATTTTATTGTTATGTTTATATAGACATTTCAAGGTGGAAAGGGCAGGAGTAAGAAGGTTACTAGAGGTCACTACAGGGCAGGAAGAGATAGAGGGGGGAGAAGGCTTAACTGCAGTCACATATCACACGTAGTATATCAGCATAACAAACCTCAAGACAGTGGGGATGTCTCAAGGTTTCTCTGGAGCCACAGGCTACTATAAACAAACCATCACCTCGAAGGACATCTGCAGAGGGGAGGAATCAAAGGAATGTCTGCTAAGGCCTGGGACCCTCTGGCTAGCTGGGAAGTGCAAGGCCTTAGATTCAAACAAGGCCATTTGGTCTCCAGCAAAAGAGAAAATGGCATCTGCAGGGAATAGTATAGTTTACTTATTTCATTTTTAATGTAAAAAATTCAAAGCTACAGAAAAATGCAAAAATAGATTTACCTAGATTTATCAGTTTCTAATTCTTCATTTTTATGCATGTAATACATATATATTTTCTTATTTTAGCTAAATTGTTTGTAAATTATAGATAATATGAAATTTCATTTATATATACCTATGATCAAAACACCCTGCTATACTTCTGAAAAATGGACAACTATTCGTACTATCACCTGCTAATCTAATCAATGCATTGTTACAGTTACTTCTGAATGAAAGGACATTGTGAAATATATGTGTATTATAGAATCGGCAACCCCCTTTTCATCTTTTCCTCTGAAGAAACATAAAAGCTATTCACAGTACGTGGAAGTCCTTCCATGTTACAAGTTATTACGTACCAAGGAGGGAGAAGATGCACAAAGTTAACAATATTGTAAGAAACATGCACTCAGGAAATCCCAATGGGATTTTCCCAATGGGAAAAAACTCTGCTATTTTTTATTCTGTAATGAATAACTTCAAACTGTACACAAGAAGAGTCAAATTAAAAAACAACAAAAAACCAAAACCAAAACCCTTCAAGTGCCCCCTCTGCAGGATCTTAGCACCAGCAGGTTTCTCCTCACCAGCTACTTCTTTACTATCATCCATGCTGACGACTTTTATGTCACCTTGACACAGCTATGGTCATCTGAAAGGAGGGAACCTCAGGTAAGAAACTGTCTCTGTAAGACAGTGTAGGCAGGCTGGTAGGGCATTTCTTAATTAGTGATAAGGGAGGGCCCAGCTCATTGTGGGTTGCTGACTGATTTTGTGTGCCCTAAGAAAGCAGGCCGAGCAAGCCACGAGGAGCAAGCCAGTAAGTAGCACTCCATGGCTTCTGCTTCCAGGTTTTTGCACTGTTTGAGTTGTGAGTTTCTGATTTTCCTCAATGGTGGCCTATTACCTGGAAGTGTATGTGAAAAATTCTTTCCTCCCCAAAATGCTTTTGATTGTGGCATTTCATCACAGCAACACGAACTCTAACTAAGACACTGCTTTATCCCAATTATAAAGCATGACAGATGAGTTATGAAAAAATCCTTTAAACCCCAAACTTCAATTTAGGTTCTTTCGAAGTATTAAAAATCACTGTCCATCCCTAAAACCATAAAGAATTACTGTAAGAAGCTCTCAAAGCCTGTGATAACACATCGGCTTGCCTGTTTGTTTAAAGGCAGTAAAATGAATGAACCTTGTTGAATGTGTGAGGTGGTAGAGCTTGAGGGCTACTGGGTAAACATGGGAATCAACACATACTCGCCATGTTAGCTGTCATTTGCAGGACACTCCAACTGGCTCACTTGGCTGTGTTGGTACCTGCTATTTGCAACTGACTGACCCATTTAATACCATCAAGATAGCACTATCCCTGATTGCAGACACAGACCTGATGCTTTTGTCCCAAATGAATGGAGAATATAAAAAAAAAAAATTACAGGTACTTATAATCAAAAACAAAAAAACAATGTATGGGAAAGTTACAGCTTGGAATCCTGTTTTCAAAAGTATCGGTGGATGGCCACAGCAGCACCACTGGGAATGGCACTGTGACACTGCGGCAGAGAGAGCTGACTCCTAGAGATGCTCAGGCTAAGCTCTGAGCACTCACACCCTACAACCAGACAGCTGGTTTTACTAGTCTCCTTACACCAAATGATTAAGAGAGAATCTCAAAATATGTTAAGTATATTTGAACGTATGATAAATATTTTATAAAAATAATTCTATTTTCATAAAAATCTTGCAGTTTTAAATGTGACCATTTAAATAAATGATTCAGGTTATGTCTTCAATATTATTTATATTAATAAGAACATAGCAGGTGCCTCAAGTTGCCTTTTCCTCTTATAAAATAAAATGAAATATACTTTTCATATGGTTTCTAAATTAACCTTTTTTGAAGTTAAGGCAATTAAATAACTAACAGTAATTTCATACAGAATAACAAGAAGAGAAAGGGCAAAAAGAGTTGTGCCATATAAGCTATCAACACTGTATATGAATAAATGCAGCAACAGTAACAAGCTTATTTTAAAAATAAGACAGGAAAGGATCCTGACGCTTTGCTATATATTACATTTTGATTTACTGCTTTAATTTTACACCAATACACTCGGGAAAGTTCTTTCCTAAGTTAACAAAGTTTCTTAAAAGAGAACTGTCAGTTTTATTGCAAAGGTTTATCCCACCAATGCTTCATATGTAAGAGAATGGCAGACTTGTAAGCTATAAAACAGGAATATAGCTAAAGGCAGACACTAACTTCAGATGTGAACAATTTAACACAATTCAAATGTACCTCCAGACCCTACGCACCAAACCATGGCCTATCTCACCAAATGATGTATACATCATGCATGGTTTTCATAACAAAATGAATGTGCTTCGGCTACAATGGTAACAATATTCATTAGGCACCAATACTAAATACCAAATCACTTGAATACTGGATTCAAGGCTTGCAAGTGCCTGCAATCCCGCTTCGTAAGGGCTTCACAGTTTGATAGTTTGATGCTATCAAAATCCCCTAAGATTAAAACAAGAATGTTAATGTTTTTCTTTTTATGAATTAAAGCCAAGTGTGGGTCCGTGTTCCACCCTGCTACCGGGCACAGCTACTGGGGGATGAAATGTGGGGAGCTTTATGGCACTTATCCCAGTGCTGCAGCAGGGCGGGTGCTGGGCTTCAGGGATGTTGAGACACTGATGGGGGTGAGATGCGAGAAAGCTGAAGCTGGTATTCCCTACTTCCGAGCATCTAGTTGCAGCTAGAAAACCACACAGAGAAGTCAGGCACAGAAAGATTGGAAACGAAGTGTGTGTGTGTGTGTGTGTGTGTGTGTGTGTGTGTGTGTGTGTGTGTGTGTGTGTGTGTGTGTGTAGGGGGGGTATCCACAGGCCAGCGACACACCTGGGATGGGCGCTCCCAAACTCCTGGACATTCAGGCACGGCTGAGTTGTGAGGAGTTGTGAGCAGAGGATGGTGACTAGCCTGGGACAGGGGGAAATGGGAGCTCCAGCTTTGCTCATCAGTGAAGGTCTTTAGCTTGGCTGCTTTTGTGGCTGGGAGCACAGAGGCCTTCTACGGGAGAATTAAGCTGTGGCTCTGTAGGCGAAGGCCTGCTTCATGCTCCTCTTGGCAGTTCTGGATGAAAGAGACCGTCCTGGGTTTATTGGTTGTTTATCATGGAAAACGAATGCGTACCGTGCCCACTTCTCAGGGTGGACCCAAGATTTAAATACCTTTTGCAGGGAGTATGTCTGGGAAGGGCAGCTTATTGGCTACACCCTCAGGGCCTTTAGGTACCTCATTAGCATTTATGTGGGAAGTATGGCAGGTGTTCCAGGCCAGAATTTGGCAGGGAGCAGGGAGGTGCCTACCGTCTCAGGTGTGCATCCACCAAGTTTCTGGGGTCTCAACCTGCTCTACCCACCAAGATTCCTGGCACGGTTTACCATCCCACAGCCAAGTTGGTACTTAACAAAACATGTAAGGAGTTATATATAGCACTAATAGGCCCAAGCCTCCCACCCTAGCCCTCACTCACCAGTCCCTCAGATCTTACTCTATGGTATGCTCCAAACAAATACCTGAAACCACCGAGGATGAAGACGCAGCAGATGGGTTACTTGAACACCAATAGGAAAATATTCCAAAGACCCAGTTTGTGATTTCAACAAAGGGATAGCTTGAGATAATTACCAAATGCTTCCTAATAACTAGAACAGAGAAGGCACATGGAAGAAGGGCTCTGCCACCACGAAACTAACTAGCTAGACAACTTTAGGACAGGCTTCCCGTTAGGGTATTTTTAAAGCCCTTCCAATCAGTGTCCTTCAAGAGTGATGAAAATGAGTGATATGTATTAGTCTTGTCTGCTGCTATTGATACTACATTGAATAGTGTACTTCCCCCCAATTCATATAACCTTAACTGGGCACTGTCTCCGTAAATACAATCAAGTGAGAATGAAGTTATACAGGGTTACTATGAGCTCTAACCTAAGGGTTGATATATCTACGACAACTGGCAAATTTGGGCACAGAAACACAGACAGTATAGTGCCTGAATAACAGAGATAGCACAGGAGTGACACGAATCTAAGGAAGGAATGCCAAGGCTTGCTAGCATTTACTTGAAACTAAGGAAAATGCAGGTAGTAGATTATTCTTTGCAAGATACTCTGCCCTGCCAACACCTTGACTTTAGCCTTCTAGCCTCCAGGGGCATAATAAATAAGTTTCTGGTATTTTTGTACAAGTTTGTAGTAATACATTAAGGCAATCCTAAGTATTTAACATATTACCTTAATTGTTGTTGAAGTGTCAAAAGTAATAGCTGTCAAGATTAAGTGACTGGTCTTAAGAGAGGGCAAGTCTAATACTAAAACTCCTTGAGAGCTCATTTAGTCAGTGCTAACTATCAGCATCACTTCCTATGGAGAGTACTTAGCAACAACTACTAAGCACGATATTTTCAGTACAAACATGCTACATTTTATAATGACCATTAGCAAATTAATAGGATGACTCTATTTTAACGTTGTATAAAAAACAAAAGAGGGTCCCTAGGGTCATTTTCTTTTTAGATGGCTCTAATGTCTATTAGATGGCAGTCAAATGTCTATATTTTGATATTAAAAGAATACTATTTTATATAAAAGCTTCATCAACTTTTCATGGTAAATAATAGCATTTTGATCCAGAATAGATATTTTACAACCAACAAAATAAAGAAATTGGAATTTAACTGCTTTTTAAAAGAAAGGACCGTTAAAAGCTGAATATAATTATGAATAACAGTATTAAAAGGTAGGCCATAAGAGAAACTGAAGAAAGGAAGACTTACCACCAATCTTGAGGACAGGTCCATATATCCCAGTTTTTCCAGGAGGTTATAGATGTGGTCTGTCTGGAACAGGGCTTCAGTGATGGGTGCAGTGTGGGTCTCATTTTTAAGGTAGTCAATCAAAGCAAATGCCATCTGAAGATGCACTTTGCCAAGGCTATAGAATAAATGAATACGAAGTATAAATCTACTGAGACACACATAACTTCATGGAGGAAAACTTCATATTGAGTAGTGAGTTCTGCAAACAAGAAACTTAGGTTTACAGTGGCATCAGACAAAGTTAGACTCAAGGAAAGACATGTAAGTGGGTCACAGGTAAAGATGCATTTTAATAGAAAAGATACACAACAGCTAGTTTTTGGATCCAGAACTCATTATTTGGAACTGACTAAGTGAAGGCATTACACTGTCTTGGAAAAGACGACTGCTATTAATTTTATTTACTAATTACTTCTATGTACCACAAGATTGGAGGTAGCATACCCCCTATCTAAAGTAGTATCTGATTCGGAATACCTGAATCAGAAAACAGACAAATCTTATTAGTTGCTGTAAATTCAGTTTGCCAAACTGTAAACTCTAATTATTTGTAAACTCTATTGTGAGTTTACACTGAATACCTTTTATAAACTAAGCAGTTAGGCTGGGTAGGGTGTTACATGCCTTTAATCCCAACACTGAAGACAAAGAGAGGTGGGTCTCTGAATCTGAAGCCAGCCTGATGCAGTTCCAAGCCAGCCAAGGCTACACAATGACACCCTGTCTCACACAAATAAGCTAGCTAGCTAGCTAGGCAGTCTGTAAAAGTCACAGCAGTAATGGCTGAAAGGATATAACAAAGCTACTCCATATTTAAAACACAAGTCAAAATTTGGAAAGTAATAATGATGAGTATTCTTTGTGTTTCTAGGCCTGGAGTCAATCTAAAATTGTAAACTCTTCAGAAAACACTTCTACAGGAGCCCACTGCCATTTCTTGCTTTGGGCTTCTATAATGTATATGGCGGTCAGGGAGGTAAGCCACACATGTATAAGGAGGCTCCAGGCACTAGAGATGCTATTCAACCGATAGGTTAGCACTAAGCTTTAGGCAGAAGCCGACTGCTTCATGAAGAGAATTCGTTCATAAAATATTGTGAAGCTTGAATTCTTACAACATTTTTACTAAACAAAATATGTATCCTACTTGTTGGTACCTACTCTTGAACTAGTAGTAAATCCTGTTTTATGCTATCTATTCAATGTGTTTATAGCTGATGTTTCTAACACATTATAAAATCTCTGAAAGCAATGAACATGCTTAACATTTTCCAAATCTTCTAAAACTCTACCTCACAGTCAATATAAACTTGTTCTTTCAACCTGTTCTCTGACTTGTTCTTTACTGCAATAACGTTTAAAAACACGACAATAACAATGCAAATCAAGAATACTCTACCCTGCAAGTTCAAAGATGTTATTGATCAGGTTGGCTCGGTCTTTGTCACTCAGAACATAAGGGTTTCTTTTTAACTGATTGATTAGAGCTGCCCAGTCATTATCAGCATAGTGAACAATGTAATAGCCAGTCATGTTTGTATTGACTTTGACCCACTGCACTTCTTCTGTAAGATTGATGACATCTAAAAGAGAGGAAAAAATAAAAACCAAGAGAGAAGACAAGAGAGGGCTTTGGTTTTTTTCAAAGTTAACAAGGTATGTTTTCATATCTATGATTCTTTTAAGAAACTCAATGGCTATGTGCTGGTACAGTAAGTTCATAGGAATGAAGGTTGCTACTCATTCATTTAAGCATTATTTATTCATCATACATTATTAGCTCTAGGATTAGGCACTGGAGAACAAATGACAAAGAAGACAGGGAACTGTTTTTATGGTCTAATAAAAGCACCTAGACACAGTACCACATAAGTGTCACTGGTGGAAAAAGAAGACAGCATCCACGGAAGGACACAGAAATCTTTCACTCTGAAGGGCAGTCTGGAGAGGCTTTGTGAAAGAAGAAATGTCTAAGATATCATTCTTTTAAGTGGCTTCAGAATACAAAAGCTTTAAGAAATTATGCATAGGGGGAGAGGGATGGTGTGCAGAGTGGAACAGCAGCCAAAAATAGTGGGTGCACTATGCAAAGTACATACCGTCTCAACCTTTGTCTGTTACTATACTAGTAAAGAAAAAAAATTTTAAAAAATAATTCAAAGCTATCAAAACAAACATTAGAAAAAGCTTAAGGTTTTGTTAGGCATAAGATAAAAAGTTGAGTTAAAATAACAGACTAGTAGCATGTATTTTTTAACAGACACACACATATATGTACGTATGTATATATGTATACAAACATGTATACCTACTTTTGTGCGTGTGCATGTGCGTGTGTGTTAAGAGAATTGTTAAAAATGCCTATGGATTTTGGGAGGGCAGAGAATGTATAAACAAGGAACTGACTACAAAATATACTGATGAATTTTCAACATGCTTAAAATTACTAATAATTATGTTACTAAATACTAAGATTACTAATAAAAATGTTCTTAAAAGTTGACAAGGATGTAGGGGCAGCAGAAGAGCCATGCTTGGAAGGACCTGAGGTGAAGATTTACTAGAACAAACACAAGCCCTATGTGCTGATCCTTCACTATTAACTTCTCAGTTGATAGTGAAGCACCTAGCAGGTTACAAATCCTTATCAAATTAACGAATAAATGATGACTAAGGTCATAACAAATAATTTCAAACCACTTAAAATCTGAATATTATTTTTTAATCTTTAAAGTAAAACTATACATTTTTTAATTATATTAAACCGTCATGTAAGCCCACTGAGACTGTGGTGCATGCTTCCTGCCATGCTCTTGCTACACTTGTTGGAATTCCTGTGCCTCCTGCAGCTGCCCTCCGTGTAGGACGCTCACCCTGCACTTTCGCCTTTATCTTCCCCACTCCTCCCTTCCATTGTCTTCATAGCCAACTTTTCACTTCAGGACTTGCCCACTTTAGTCAATCTCCTGTTTTGAAACACTTAAATTTCCTTATCATAATATTTTTATAGTGAATTATTTTCATACAAATTGCTTTAGAAACATATTCTAAAATGAAAGATATGTTAGTGCTTTAAGTTTTACTTACAGTTTGTCAAGTTTAAAAGCAGAAATTATTAGAATTTATCTGATTCCTTTTATTACTCTAATTTTGCTGATATTGTAGATGTTCTGAAGATGGAAATACTTCTAATTATGTCATAATAGAACTATCAGTCCTTTTTATTAAAATATTCATTATTTGTTTTTTTTTAATTCTTGATATAGTAACAGATGGGAAGGATCAATTAGGTGAAATAAATTCATATTACTCTTTTTTCAGAGTAACATGTAGTTCTGGGGAGTATTTGTGAAGGGAAAAAGTCATGGTTCCAGGTTAGGGCCATTTTAAACAAGCTTCTAACTGATGAGAATAATTATATCATTAGCTAATCCAAAAAGTACCAATATTCTCCATTTGGGTTAAGAAGCACAATCTTGTATGATGCTTTTGAAGAGAAACCCCGGGGAAGAAGTATTACACAGCCCTGTCTCCACTGACCTAAAAAGGAATGGAAGCACAGCCACCATTTCAGTGGATAGGGTCAGGAAATGGTGGAATAAGGAACACTTTCACTGATGACCATGGACTATCCTGCAAACCTGGCCAACTCCAGAGGGTAGAGAGAAGAAATACAGCAGGGAGTATATTTCAAATTATGACTGCTATCAAGTTGCCAGAACATTAGCAACACAGCCAACAGCAGAAGGAAATAGGAGACTTACCATTTAAAGGATAGTATGAACTAGGATGCAGGACGTCAAAACCAAAGGTATCAAAAAACAATCGCTTTATACATAAAGACAAAACTGGTTGCTAGCTCAAATGTATATGAGACTACTTTTATAAGTTTTTAATTTATCATAATCATCAACAGAGTAACAGTTTTGTTTTCATAGTCTATTTTATAGTGAGATAAAGAGTGAGCAATTTAATTTTAAATGGCAAAAACCCAGACAAGGTAATCTAATTATGGTTTTAAAAACCAGTTGTCAATAAGCTATGAAAATCAACTACTGTTTTATGAGGAAATATTGAAGTCCTGAAACAAACAAAAATACATGTTCTTACTATAAAATTAGAAAATATGACATCCAGGGGATTACCATCCCACACAGTTTAGCTACAGCCCTGGCAAAAGCCCTTCCTTCTTTGTATCACTTCCTTTTCTCTTTATCTTATTAAGTAGGAACAAAGATAAGATAACCGCACATTAAAGTATGTCAGTAAACCACTACCCTTCTTTTCTAATTGCTTTTCCTTCCAATGATACATCTTTTAGTTTCATAGAAATATTTCTGGGATCATGACATACTTTTTCAGAAACATACCTTTTCCAGTTAGAATTAAATATCTCCTAGAGTTAATTATTTTGGGTTCAAAAAAATATAAAATATAGATAACAGAAAGGTAAGAAGGACAAAGTAAAAAATTAGCATAACCTAAAATATGATCTCCTTTAGCTTGCTAGTATGTGCAACAATTATTCAAAAACAATGTGTATGAGAAAAGGTGGCAAAGATGCTAACTGGACTTAACTACTACACACGATTGAACTAGTAAATTAAGCTCAGAGACCTGCTGTAGACCTAAGAAAGCAGAGGCTCTTATAGCGCCGTAATTAAAGTCATCTTCTCTGCTACATTTTGAGGACAGAAAAAGAAACTGCAACTAAGTTGAGAGTAATTACTATTGGGGTATCAGGGGCCAAGAAGACTCAAGTGTCCTTAGGATCAAGCATTTCCTTATAAGAGCAGAGTGTTTTCAGTGTGTACTCTTAAAATCTGAACTGGTGGAAATTAAAGCAGCAACAGCCAGAGGGGAACTATGTTATTAGTGACAATTATACCAAATTGGGCCAGTTCCAGCTGCAGATTCAACAATTATATTCTTTTTTGTATATTCCCTTTTACTATGAGTTTTACCAATGAAGAAAAATAAAACATTTCATTTGGCTTTAAATGTTCTTTCCTGAAAAGTTTTTATAGCCAACATTATAATTCAGAGATTTCATTTATTCATAATAATTGTTTATGTACCTACTACATGCTAAGTTCACAAATGTGATTTATAAACCACAATATTTACCCTCAAGGGGAGAACAATATAACACGGGGAGAGACACAAACAGACAGTATTTACAGAAGAGTCTGAGTAAAAAGTCCAAACTGTTATTTCAAGCTATAAACTAGAAATCTAGCTTTTGTTGGGATGCAGAGGTCTTTGAGGAGCAAGCCATGGCTTAGCTAAGGGCTGAGGAATGAATCGGAGGAGGTCAAGGGAGTGGGAAGTCAGGGTGTTCTTCAAGGAGATCACAGCACACAGGAGAATTTAGACACAAACATGGCCTGTTTGAGGGGCTGGGAAATTTTCTGTGCAGCAAAAACAGGTAAGAGAGATACGGAGAGGAGTAGAGGGAGAAAGAGTGGGAGAGGATCACAGAGAAGAAAGGGAGGGGGAGAGAACAGAAGGGAACAGAAGAGAAGCCAGAGAAGAGAGTAGGAGGGGGGAAAAAGGAGAGAAGGGAGAAGTAGACCTAGGTGGAAGGAAGGAAGAGAGGGAGAGGAAGAGCGGGGAAGGGGGCAGAGGGAAGAAGAGAGGGTGAGAAAAAGAGGGAAAGAGAAAGCCCAGCAGGGAGAGGGGGAAGGCAGGCTATGGTCCGCGCATGCACGTCTCTCTACATCCACGTGTTGAAAGCTTAGACTCCAGCTAGGGAATCTACTCACTGAGGAGGAACTGCCTATCTCACTGATAAACTGGCAGAGAATGGGCACTAAGGAGGCAGAGTCTGGAGAAGAAGGTTACTACTTTGGAATGTCTCCATAAAGATATAATCTGCCAGTGTTTTCCTTCTCTTCCCCCAGATGCCAGGAACTGAAACCTGTCAAACTATGAGCTAAAATAAATCTTTCTCCCTGTTAAATTATTTTTGTTACTCTGTTATAGCGACTAAGACTTGACTATGGCTAGGAATAAGAAGGAAATGGAGCTATTTTATAAAGCACGACTCTCAAGAACCGTTTACCACATGCACACATAAACAGAGCTTTTTAAAGAGCCGAGAGAAGCAGGTTCCTTACTGCCTATTTCTGATACCAACAAAAAATTAATACTATTTTGAAGTTTGCAGATTTCCCTATTGGCTCCTTTAAATGCTGCATTGCATTTAGACTACAGCTATATGCCCAGAAGGGAAGGTTACTCCTCTTCTTTGGGTCAGAGCGCCATTTTAGGAACTCACCAGGGAAGGCAACGCTTTTTCACTGGTTAATCAAAGAGGCCGTGGGATCACTTTGTGCTTCCAGCACTACACATAGTGGGAGTATTGTGTGGGTAGTGTGCTCTGCTGTAGTGTGTTAAAGCTGCAATGAAATGGCGCATTCACTGCAGCTAGCAGTTTCCATCTTATTACATAGAAGAGCAACTCAGTGTCAAGTACCCAATCACAAACGTAACAGTCTACAATTATGAGAAGCACACAGATTTAAAAAAAAAAAAATCATGCAATAGGAAAAAAAATCTTATCTAATATTTTTATTAGGGAATAATTTAATGAAGACAATTGATGAATCATGGGTATATAAGAATGAGGGACTATGCCAATTACCATATATTTTTAAAAGGCAAGATATGGAAATCATATGTACATAATGATTTCAAGTAGAAAAAGTGTAAAATGACAGGCAAGCACTAGTGAACTTATGACAGCATTAGGAGACTATCTACACAGATTAATGTGGATACTCTATGCTTAAAGGTGCACTAAAGGTTCTTTAGTAAGGCTGTTAGTAATGATGTCTAACATGACCTTAACACATGCCAGACATTATCTTAGGTGCTTCATAGAAATAAACTCTAAGAATCCTTATTACACCTCTATTTTAGAGTAGGCTCAGGGAGGCCAAACACCTCATCTAAAATCTGGTTAAATGGAAATGCTAAGAGCCACGGTGTGAACCAGAAAACTGGGCTTTACTCACCCATTAACATGTAGATTTGAAAACATCCAAATCTAAGCAAGAACATCCCCTTTTTCATAAACCTAAAGTATTCACTGCTGATTCTCATATAATCCAAGAGCCTTATGTTCTTTTGGGATGTAAATTAAAAGGACATATTTATAGTTATCACAGATGTATTTCACAAATGGTTAGAAATTACATCCCAATAGTTTTTTTTTTTTTTTTATGGACTCGTTATGAGTAAACATATACAGACCAACTACCAATTTTCTGAAAAGCTTGGGGCTAGAAGTGTTTCAAATTTGGAACACTGTAGGTTTTCTACCACTTTTACAGATTTAACTAATAGAACATTCATAACCTGGAAATGTGAAACCTAAAATGATCTAAAAATCTGAACTACTCTGAATGTTCATGGAGCTCATGGAGGCATACTCAGCCTGTATCGTTGCCCTGACTTATTATCTCCTTGTTATCATAGTTCCTTGGTTCGTCTTTCATTACCGAAGAATGTACATGTCTACAAGATATGTTGTAATAAGCATTTACTGTAAATTTAGGTCATGAACCAACCTTTATTATGCATATAAATAACCTATAAAATGCTTGTTAAAATGCACTCCAAGCCAGACCTTGAAAGTAGATAATAACATTTTAAGCAACTGCTCTGGTTCTTTTACTTATTTTAAAACATAAAATATTTATCTAGGACCTAAAAATAAAACATTGCCAAAATATTCTTTAAAATTTCTTTAACCTTTTCTTTATTATTATTATTATTTTTACTCATTCACTTTACTAACCTTATTTCTTACAACTAAACACCAATTCTGTACATATAAAGAGTCAGCCTTATTGTAGTCAAATGTTGGACGATGATTTATGACACTAGATCAGAGAATGTACATACTGGATAATGCAATCTATTATCTGCCCTATGTTCACATTTTAAAAATTACACTATTAGTAATTTTTTTATCAGAAAGGTATTAACTATAGTCACACCTGATTTCTTGTCCAGTAGTGAAACTGATCGATATTCTGAATAGTTTCTTCCATCAGTGACATAGGATATTGGAATATGCCAAAGGTGGCTGCAGAAGGAAAAGATTGAAGGTTAGCTCTCTTCCTGATATTAGACGTGGTTTCGGACAGAAACTGAAAGCTTCCAAACTCCTTCTAGAGAGGGAAGACCTCATCAGGTTTCACAAGAAGGATGGTATAAAACATCTAAAATTCTTATGCTTGAAGGTGGAAACAAGACAAGCTGGGAAGGATAATGGATGATACCTTGTATCTGAAGCCTGAATTTCTGGTTCTATGCCTGGAAAAAATCTTTCTTGTTGTAGAAGAAGCTCAGTCCCCTTCCTCTGGACGGTCACTAATGGGAATCCTTTCTGTAGGGTCCAGGTTTTCATCATTTTCTTCACATCTAGAGTTTTGTCTGTGACCTATTAAATTAAGAAGAATTAATTTTGCTTAAAGATAAAATTAGTATAAAAGTTTTAGTCTGCTTACACTGAGTTGGGTTTGCACTTCTCATCACCCTATGTCAGGAGCTGCTTAAGCAATCTAGCTTGGAATGTAGGGCGGAGTTTCAGCATGGATGGTCCTGTGCTGAAAAGCAGCAGGTGTGCCACCCACCTGCGGAGTTTACCAGCAGAATCCACAGAGGGTGTAAGTGAATGTTTGGGCCACAGCACCTCCACTTCACAAAGATGCAATGAGTGAGACATATTCTACGATGGAAGCACTGTGACTCAGTCCTGAGAAGCAAACAGTCTACACTCTCCTTAATTCCCTACTCTGCGTCTTCGCTGTCTTTTAAGTGCCCAGTCTTACTGGGGAGCTAAAGAGTGACAGACAGTGTTAGCAACAGCCACAAAGAACTCTGTTCCCTTAACTGAGTCTCTTAGGGAACAACTCCTTTTGGTGGTCATAGATCTTATTTCCCAAACATATATAAACTTTTCCTGAAAAATCTAATGTCATAGGTTATTTAGACCCTCTAAAGCTCACTACCTCTAAGACATCTGGTATCAGTGATCAAAAAGTACTTCATGATCAATGGTCTCTTTGAAGCAGAAAGGTAAGCTTTTTTGGATTGACTCATAGATGTAAATGCAAGCCACCACATCATCATGAAACCCGAACTCTTACATCACCAAAGCAGGTTCTACTTCAGCCACTATATGCTGTACAAAATAATGTTTCCCAGTTTCATGGAGGTGTTAATCTTATCTTTCTCATGGCTTCAACCTATTTATTTCAGGTCCAGTGGCTGGGGAAAAAAAGCAAGATACCTTGAGAAGTTTTAAGTAGTAATCTGAAAAGAAGAGCCTAGTGTATGGGTTGATATGGATGCTGGAAAAACAGAATAATGTTACAGGACAGGTTGGGAGGGGATGACAACATTATTTGCAGTGAGTGACGAAGGCAGGCATATGTTCCAAATGTCAGGGTATGTGTAATGGGAACCAAACAAGTGATGGCTCTCAACTGAAGTGTCAACAGATGACTGGAGGGAAGATTATACAGAAACTAGTGTTAGGAAATAAAAATTATTTTCTTCTCTCAAACAGAACTCAGTAGGAAAGTCCTATCTTCTGGGCAAAAAGTTAATACTAGAAAACACTGCCATTTAGAGTGGGCGATGAGACAGATCCAGAGCAAGGGTGCTTGACCCAGTATCCATAAGACTGAGACTCTGTGTGATGTTGTGCACGTGTGTGGTTTTGCTGAAGCAGATGACATGAACTTCTGTCAGACCCTCAGCTGTCTATGATCTCGCAGAGCACAAAGAACCACCAATCTACATCAGAGTAACAAACTTAAGAGCCTACCAGGACTGCGCAGCCAACATATGTACATAGGCAAGCTGGGCTCATATACCGCACTGAAGAAGAACTTCCATCTAATTACACTGCTTGTTAGAAAATGGAAATGTAAGAAAAGCCAAGAGACAGACAACTCAAGGGCAGTATAGAACTCATGCTAATCAGCCTGTGATACAACACTGAAAGGGATCAGGGCCCCCAAATCAAGAGATTCTTAGAGCTCCATATGGAATCATTAATTGAAGATAGAAAAACTAGGAAAGAAAACTACTTCAAAATAAGTTTTTTGCAAAACGTATCAAAAATATATAATATTCATTAATACTGAGGAGAAATTTTTTCCTTACTTAGCAAAATAGGAATGGAGATTAAGGTACAGAAAAATATGACCATCCATGGCCAGATACATTTTTTTTCATAACAATAAACATTATTTTCATTTCTTGACTTTGATAACAAATACTTCCATGGTAATCTCTAGCTTCTCTCTCTTAAGTAACCCTCATCAGCACCACTTCTGCACATGTCAACTGGACTGAATTACCCGCGTCACTCACCTCGTTGAAGCTGTCCCAGAGGTCATCACTTTGAATAGCTGCATAGCTGTGGTTGTGCAGGTAAAGAATGATAGCATGCCGGAAGACATCTTCACTGAGGTAACTTTTCAACATCAGCAAGAGAGAAGCTCCCTGCTCAAAACATTGAGAGAGAGGAAAATACCAGACTATTACAGACTATAGGATCAAGAATCTAAGATTGAAAATATATTATTTCTAAAATATGTGACTTCATATATACAACATAGTTATAGTACATTATTAGTCTTCCATGTACATAGATGTAGGCCATATTTAAATACAATTATTTAAAGATACAAACATTAGCAAAGGGAGTTAGCTTCCTATGTACATTAAATTGACCGTGAGCCATTCTTTGTGGCCTTTCAGTGTACTTTGCTGTTTTCATGTCAGCACTGAAATGGTCAGCATGTGTGTATTTTTAATAGAAAAGTGACAAATTTTCTATGGCATCTCTTTCCTTATCACCAATGCATAAAGTGCTAGCTGCAGCCATGTGCACACAATGAGGAAACACAATCAGTTAGCAGAGCTTTGAAAATCTCTCTGGTGACAGTAATAGCATTCTAATTTTAGTCTCCCATGTTACTGAAACAATCAGGATCTTTCTTCTTCTGAAGAGATGCACTACACTGACGAATGGACAGAGGAGCAAGCAGACAGTAAGACCCCGAACTGGGCTTGCGAGTATTCAGGCAATAGTATGCTCCCTTGCACACACCCCACATTTCCAACCAGGAAACTACTACCCGTTTTGTGCCATTCCTGATTTGTGAGAGAAATCAGGCTGCTCTATTAGCAACTGAAATTATTTTCTATATCTGGCATATGTTATATCTTCTATAATGAAGGCTAGTTAAGTGACCAATTCCAAGATGCAACTACAAAAACAGTGCCTACTACAATGCCCAGCAGTAAGCACTAAACACAATGTTTGAATGAATTTCACTTGTGATAAAAATGTAGCAATATCAAGTCATCAAGATTATCAATATAGATAAATTTAATAGCCGTTCCACTCATTTTTTTTACTCTATAGCTGTATTTATTCTATAAATGTAAGTATTCTTGTTCTCAACAGGCCCTTCTTTTCTCCTACACAACCAACTTTCTCCTCTAGAGCATTCCCATCAGCAAATGCCAGCGAATTGTCAAATGATCTTGTGTGTGTGTGTGTGTGTGTAAATAAAATTGGCTCTCTCTTTCTTTAATTTCACGCCTCCTCTAGTTATCACACTAGTTCTTACCTCTCACTTGTAGTAAAACTCTTTGGAGCCATTGGCACTTGCTCTCTTCCCATGTTCTTTTGACCACAGACTAACCATTATCTACTAGCAGTGTCCTAACCACAGTTTCCTGGTCCCAGATCCATTTCAGTTCTCTTACTCACCTATCAGTAATGCTCCGATAGCAGTAAACATGAGTAATTATCCTCTCCTGTTGGAAAGTCTTCATGCACACGGCCTTGGGACAATGTTCCTGACTTAACTTCCCAATGACTGAAGTTGGGTATGCCCTGCCATTTAAGTCATTGGGCCCTTTTCTCTACCTAAATTTGCTTTCTAGTTGTTCTCTACTGGCTTTAACCCCTGATTTATATCTGCTTAGATTTTTTTCCCCCAAATTCCAGACTCATATTCAGCTGCCCACTTAGCATCTCCACTGGTATATCTAATATATATTTCACACTTAAAAACTCAGTTTTTTCTTTGTCCCTTATCTACTTATTTACTTATCCAGTAGTCCTCTCCATTTAGTAAATGGCAATTCTAATTTCCAGGTGTTGAGAGAAAACTGTTTTTTATCATGTGTGTGTGCACACATGGGCACAGGCGCGTGCCCTGGTGGTGGATGAAGTGTAGGCCAGAGGATAGCTTTCAGGAGATGGCTCTCTCCTTCCATGATGTGGACCCCAGGAATAGAACTCAGGTCTAGCTGGCCCTCAGAAAAAAGCTGCTAATATTATGCTTGACTCTACTCGCACATAATACACATAATCTATCAGCAAATGCCAACTAGATAATTTCTGTATACTTTCCAGGTCCAACCATATTTCATTACCATCACAGACCCATCTATGACAACTACCTAATCAGTCATCCCGACTCATGTGCTGTTAAACACTGGGCATAATTTTTTAAACAGTAAGACATGTCATGATACTTCCCTGACCACATGTTCTTCTTCACCCAGAATAGAACATCCACAGCATGTATTACACTTCATAGTGATTTCACTTCATAATTCCGTTGATGTCGTCTACTTTCCATTACTTAACTCTACTCTGCTGTTTACTTATTCTGCCCCTACTTTATGCTTGAACATGAAAAGCGCTCTGTCATCTTAATGTGTGGGACTTGCTAACAAAAACTCAGCTGACAGGCATACTCACAATATAATCTACGACAGCGAAAGATTCAAGGTAAAATCGGCCGAGGAGCAGTTACAAAGTCTAAAAGAAGCCAGCCCTCAACTTCGCTGAGCCCCTTCCTAGTAGACAGGATGTGTTTCTTTCCTTTAGCAGGCCGTGATAACGTGTGGAGTACTGTTAGCCGGGGTAACTATTAAAAGACATTTGGCAATCAAACTTCTTTTGTTTTGTTTTGCCTAGGGGTAAAGGGTGAGCATAGAAGTATCTTATTTGTACATACCCAAATTCCACAGCTCCCAATGAATAGAAGACACTCAGCATGACTACATTTTTGGTATAGTTTTGACAGAGTAAATCAATTTCATTATAAACAGTACAAATGCTGCTAAGCTTGGCCTGCCAAATGCCAGCCAAGGATAGCCTTGCAGGTCGACTGCCAGAGAGCAGTTGTTCTGACACCGTGACCCTGACTCTTTCCTGCACACGAGGTCTATACACGAGGTCTATACTTTAATTAGCCCTGCCTACAATACTGTCTCCAGGAGCCCACAGGCTTCATTCTCGAATGCATCGCATGCACTGCGTCCTCACAGTGGCCCCCTAACCATGCTGTATCAAATGGCAATTTCCTTGTTACTCTCATTTCTCTTCATTTCATCTAATACAGCACCTATTAGTTTTCTTGTCTATCTAATATCTGCCTCTACATTTGAACAAAGAAATGGATACTCCACAGAAACACTGCCAAGTCTGTTTCCTGAAGAACCAGCAGAGTTTACAACAGTGATTGGCACGTGGTACTTCCAACACCGGCTAATGGTGAACCTTGCAAGGCGCCCTGCACCAGTGGCTTGGTGACTGTGAAGAACAAATGGGATATATCTGTCGAATACATTTCCCCAGCCATTTGTCTCTTTTTGCACAAAATACTGGAATGATTCTGCGTGATGTGGGATATTCGTCAACTTTCCAACTGTAAGATAAGTAGTTACCATACTGTCAGGGGTGAAGTGTGCTACTGAAATCTCATAATCAGAAAGCATGGATTCTGGCTTTGCATGGATGATCGGTGTCAGAATTCTGTCACTAACACAACTTGAAATAGCAAATTTGTCTACTCTCTGAATAGCAACAGAAACATGTTTTAAATTTTTTCTTACTGACCATTCAAGTATGGGATTTTAAAAAATGACTATAGTATCTAATCTACTAAAATACAGTAGCTTCCTTACCCAGACGGGATAATTTCCAAGACACCTAGTAGATTACACAGCACAGACTTTACATATGCAATGCTTTTCCCTATAATACAGTTTAATAAATGAATTAAGTATATATAATATTAATAATTCCTAAAAATAAGATAATTGTAAACAATATACTATAATAAGTCATGTAAATGTGGTCTCTGTCAAAATAGTTTACTATAGTGCAGATCTTAGCAAGACAAGCCTATGATTTTTCTTTTCTTATAAAGTTAAGAACTTTGACTTAGTCACTTAAAGGAACCACTTCATACCTTTGCTTTGGCAGATACAAACTCCTGTACATTAAGGATCATTAATAAATAAAAGATAATTGAACACAGCCCTAATTGAGCCAATTAATCTGGTAACTGAGATGGTATTTAGTGATGAACAGATAGGTTGCATATACAACATGGTTACACTGGAGAAATGGTTGGCTCATGCCTGGACAGGAGAGTATGAGCTTTTCCTATTATTCAGAATAACATGTAGTTTAAAATTTACGGATTGCTTGTTTCTGGACTTTTCCTTTTAGTATTTTTCCTGAGATGGCTAATAATAGTTTACTGAAGCCAAAAAGAGAAATTGCAGATAAGGAATAATGTGTGTGTGTGTGTGTGTGTGTGTGTGTGTGTGTGTGTGTGTGTGTGTGTGATTAAATTAAACTCCTGATTTCTTTAAAGAACTACTATTTACTTCATCAGGCTTTAATCTGGAAAACATGTCTGCCTTCTCCTTTATCTGTCTTACCTGTTACTACGTTCTTCAAGTACAAAACTCACTTTAGCTTTAGATCTGTTTTCTTCCCATTGCCATGACCATTCATTGCAAACGTTCCCTACTGCATGTCTGATTTTCAGTGCCATATCCCATTTGTGGTCTCAGAATCGACTTTATAAACCAAATCCACTTTAAATTGTCTAAATATGAAGTTTAATCAACTCATCCTTATATTAAAAAAAGCCATCGACTTCTTATGGCACTCAGGACCTCCTGTAGCAGGCGGGGACTCATGCTCCCTTACCTTGCTAACCCTGGTTCCATCTCTGAATAAGCCCCAGCATCAGCACTGCTGGTTCTTCTCTTCAAAGTGCACTGTTCCATCTCTGCCCTTCCCTGTTCCCTGTGCTCTTTGGATTCTCTTCAACATGCATACATTTTTTGTACTATTTCAACACACATAGCCTCTCTTGCTCATCCACATGTATTTACCTCCTCATTTTGAGCTTTTTGATAGTATGGGTTCTTTCTTCACACTTAATGTATTTTCTTCGCTATCTAGCACAGGGATTTACTATCCAAGGACTCTGACAAGCCAACATGAGAGACTAATCAGCTTCAACACCACCCTTCTGACATCGTCCATTCAGCTAACACCAGTACCGCACTTCCTCTGGTCTCCAACCCACTCAGATCGCAGCAGCAGAGCTTCCACTTTCCATCCACTGCCCTGCCGTCTAGGCTTCACAGCCTGAAGGGGAATTGCCAACTACTAAAATAACCTTTTTTTGCTTAATTTCTTTGGTGATCTTGATTCTAGAAAATACCTCAGTTCTGAGGACCACAATAAAGGGCTTTGCTCAGGATGCTCTTCTGAGCACACATTCTATGTATTGATCCATTGAGAAAGCTAACTTTGAAAGATGAATTCTTTTAGGATCTGCTTCACTGCCTGAATACCAGTCACACTGACTAAGAGGGAGACAAAAACACAAAAGTTAAGACCAAACGTTAAACAGATTTACATGTTTAAAATTTAAACAGTTTAACTTCAACAGGACACCCAAAGGCAACACCTATTCAGTCTTTAAGGTGAATCACACTTTTTGCTGACCTAAAAATGAGTTTGAGTTCTATTAGAAGTACATTTCTTTGTGCACAGTGATACCTTAAAATAGGAAAGAGAATCAAACATTTCTTCTATTTGTTCCGAAGACTGAACAGATGATGATATTGGATGAGACGAATTCAAGGAATCTTTCCTCATGGTTTTAAATCGAGCATCTAAGAAGTCTTCATACTAGTAAATAATAAAGCAGTAGGAAGTCATGACCAATATAAAGGCACTTATAGCATTTATTCTAATTAAACAAATTGCTACAGAATGAAAAAAACCTGGGCTCACTAAATTGCAGCACATAAACAAATGAAAATAAATTGTATGCATATTCCTTACACTTGAAACTGCACTTAGAACTGAGGGATCTGAGAATCAGCATTCTGAAAAATTAAGAATCTGCGACTAACAGAAGCAAATTCCAAATCTGAATATCCAAGATAAATATATAACAAAGGTTAAAGTATATTTTTAAGATAGATATTGAAACTTAGGGCAGAAACTTGGTCCTTTCCTTGATTTTCTATTAAAACGATATACAATTTTTAGTTAAGGTTAAATAAAATACAACTCTTATTCTGAAAGCATTGAGAGCTCAGCCAAGAGTGTTCCTAGAAGGTGTATTAGAATTTAAAGTGTTCTGAGCACCCCCAAGTGGTGAAATTCTGTATTTCATTGCTTAATTAAGTAGCACACATGATTTAAACTACCTATTTAGTATCTCAACTAAAAATTACTTACAGTTATAATCAAGCCCTATATACAGAAATGTCAAACTGGAAACTCTTGAGAGTACTTCTTGGAAGTACACAAAAAAATGTATGTAGGAAGTCTAACAGCTTTGGGGTTGAAGACATTGCTATGTGGGAGACTGTCCTATAAGTTTGAGGGGCTCATGTTTCGTGCTTCCCTTCAGCTGCCCAATAATACTTAATTATTTCAGCAATACCTGTCAAATTGTGGCTTACTGTGTGCGAGAATCCTTGAGTTCAGGAAATATCTGCAAACTCTAATGACACGCTCACAGCACCATGCCTATCTGTAACAGGATGATATTCAAGTCTTTGAAACAAATATGTGGCTTGTACCAGCAATAGTGACTTATTTATTTATTTTGTTTGCTTTTTAAAAAGATTTCTTTTATGAGTACACTGTAGCTGAGCTGTCTTTAGAGACACCAGAAGAAGGCATCAGATCCCATTATAATGGTTGTGAGCCATGAGCTGGGGATTGAACTCAGGACCTCTGGAAGAGCAGCTAGTGCTCTTAACTGCTGAGCCATCTCTGCACCGCTTGTTTTTTATTTAAGCAACTTATATGTTACTTAAGAACTGTTGAAAGAATGTGTACTCAGTGACAATATAAAAAGCAGTATTGAAGTCAGTCTTCATTTCTTTTCATACAAGTTATTTTTGAACTTTATCTAAATTCCTTCAAACAGAAGGACCATATCTAATAAAATAAAACATAATAGTTAAAATATTCATCCTAAAGTAAAAGATAATCATTCTCATGTTTAATGAAATATATCAATATGCAAGAGTGGGTTTCACTGTCAAGTTTCCAGAATTACTGATTTTACCACAGCTTTTAAACACTTGTTTTCATGATCTCAAATGTGTAGAAAACATATGGTAAACACTAACTTGTGAAGTGGCTGGCTATTCCCTCCTCATAGGACACGGAAACACAGTACTTACACTGCTGAGCTCTTTGAATATTTTTTCCACAGAGAAATACTCCATGAAAGTGGCAAAGCCTTCATTCAGCCACAGGTCATTCCACCACTGCATTGTAACCAGATTACCACACCACTGTAAGAGAGACAAACTAGTAACAGCAGGACATGGATATTCGCAGGCATTTCTTAACTGAATGCACTATCAGGCTAATTGGAAACAATCAAATTAAAATATCTTAAAACAAACTATACGCAGAGTAATTAAAGTCTTATAAAAGTTATAAAAACTATCCCCCAAAGTAAAGGATTTATAAAGTTTTATAAACTGATTTTAGAAGTAAACTAAAATCTTCAACATTTTACCTTAACTGAATGGGAAAAAAAGCAGGAAAGTCTATATTTACTTATTAAAATAAGTATGAATTTTTAACATATGCTATATACATCATGCTATATACATAATGAAATTTTTAAGCTGATTCATTAAAGTGAAACTCCTTAGATAATGAAATTATCTGATTTAATATCAAGTTAGTAAGATTATTTTCATACACACACACACACACACACACACAATCTATGACAAGTAAAGATTTTCCTGTTCTCAGAGGGTCTGAATTTCATGTTTTTCTTCCACTATCTGAGTTCAAAACACATGATTCTGACCAATATTTGAGTAACATTTCTATAGAAACCTGGCATGCGTGTGTGCTTGTGCACAGGCAAACACACACACGCACACACACACAACACACACACATACACCACACAAAGGAAGCCAGAGAAATCTTTCAATGGTTTCTTATATATGGTAGTAAAAAGAAAGAAAAAGGTAAGAGACCTTTCTAAATAACATAGGTTCAAAATACTTTCAGGTATGGAGAAATGGCTCAGCTGTTAGCACTTGCTCTACAATCCTGAGGACCTGAGTTTGGATCTCAGCACCCATGTAACAAGCCACCATGTATTCTCTACAAACTGTCTGCAATCCCAGTTTTACAGACTTACAGACAGGCAAATCCCTGGGGTCTGCTGGCTCCCAACCTCTCTAAGATATGAGTTCCAGGTTTAGAAAGAGACCCTGCCTCAGGACAGGTGGAGAGTACTGGAACAGGACACCTGATGCACTCTTCTGTCTGTACTAGGACCCACATGCTCATGCACTCACATAGTCAGACACAGACACACACACACACATGCATGCACCCACATACTCATGAACTCAGTCAGACACACGCGCGCACGCACACACACGCATGCACTCACATAGTCAGACACAGACACACACACACACACACACACACACACGCACGCATCCACATGTTCATGCATTCACAGACACAGACACACACACAGACACACACACACACACGCACGCATCCACATGCTCATGCATTCAGACAGACACACACACACAAACACACGCATGCACCCACATACTCATGAACTCACAGACACACACACGTGCGTGCGCGCACACGCACATGTATGCACTCACATAGTCAGACACAGACACACACACACACGCATGCACCCACATGCTCATGCACTCACATAGTCAGACACACACACAAACACACACATGTATGCACCACATGCTCATGCACTCACATAGTCAGACATAGACACACGCACATACATGCTCATATACTCACATAGTCAGACACATACACACACACACACACATACATGCACACACATGCTCATGGACTCACACAGTCAAACACAGAATCACACACGCATGCATGCACCCACATACACACAAAAATAAACTTCTTTAAAAATACTTGCAATAAAAAGTGGTCATGGGGTATGCAAATTTGTCAATGTGGTGTGGTGTGGGGCTTACTTCCCATCAGTAGCAAAAAATAAGGTTGTTAATAAAACAAAAAAATTACATTTGAGAGTTGCAATCATTTATTTTTCAAAGGTAGTAGCTTAAAAATCTGTTTAACAGGAAGATAAGTTATAAGCCCTAAACAGAAGATAAAATAAAAGACGTATTCTACAGGGTTAGGAGAAATCTCACAAAAGAGCACTTTTCTTTCAGCTCATTTATAGCAGTAAGTATATGCTTGATATATCAGCTTGCCAAGAAGTTCTTACAAGGGTTACAGAGTCATCTATAGATGATGTCTGAGTCAAAGTTGAGTGGCCACAGCACGTTCTAGTCTTTCTTCACATGCTGCTCGTTCACAGCTTCCGGAACCACTGAAGAGCATCTCATCCCAAGGGCTCAGCAGAGGTGATGTGGCAGAAACGGGGACGTCCATGGACAGGTTTTTCTTTTTTCTATCTTATACCAAGAATTCCTTAACTCTACACTAGGGAAAACTCCTCCTTCCACATTAATAGAAAACCCAGTTGTAGCAGGAAAGACAAAATTGGCCCTGACAACTGTGATTCAAGCATTGTTAGCAGAAAGCTGGATATGATAGCCCACACCTGTGAAATGGTACTCAAGAGCTGAGATAGGAGAAATTGAGCCACACAGTAAGAAGGTTCTGTCTTAATAAGGGAGAGAGTCTAACTGAGGGGAAATGTTCTATCCTACAAGGTTTCACCGAGAAGCCAGTAGTTGTTAGATACCACACATATATGTACTATTAAGAAAAAGAATGATTTTCCATGGTTGGAGAATTTAGCTCCGTGATATAGCACTGTCTAGCAAACACAAAGTCCTGGGCTTGGTCCCAGCACTGGGCTAATAAAGAAGATAATCTAAATATACAGTTATTCTTCAAGACTTAATGGTATCACAGCTGTGTGAGTTTCAACAAATCATTTCGTAGAGCTAAGTCAAAATTTGTCTACCTGTAAAATGGAATTATTGTCCACCTTAGAACATTTATGAGATGAGACAATGGACGTGAATGACTTAAAGGTGAAATTCTTACCTTTGTCATTTTATAAATATCAATACTAAAACCTCAGAATAGTAACATGCTTACTAACATACAGGTATTTACTAAAATTCTAGGTAGTGAGATATAATGGTACTGGTTGGTGATACCTGATGTGCCAGTTCGTGAGAAATGATTTTAGTGACCAGTTTTCTATCTGCTACTGAAGAAGTGGCATTGTCATACAGAAGAGTCTCTTCTCGGAACGTAAGCAGGCCCCAATTTTCCATTGCTCCTGCTTCAAAGTCAGGAATGGCCACCAAATCTGGACATGACAAGACAGAAGAGATCAATTTCTCATCAGGAGAACTCCCTAAGTCAAGACACTGCCCAGTAAAAGGTCATCCGTGATCGTTAACACGCTGGATCTTCCTTTTTCTAGGTCTGAATACTCTGTGCCTGGCTAGCAGCTGAGAAAGACCTAATCAGCAACTCCACTGTCCCTAAGAAGAACAAAACCAGCCCATTCCCTCCTTCCCGATGAATCAGATTAGAGTGAGTCAGAGCCCCATTATGTTCTTCAGAACCAGTGTCACACCAAACAAAACTTAGATCTTCTCACTGGCATGGGCTCCCAGGATGTACTTTTAGCATCTGAATCAGAAATGTCTTGGAAGTTTTAGAATTTATCAAACTCCAGATGGAGCCTTAAGCAAATTTCTACAATCGCATAAACTTTTAAGTTATCTAAATAATTTTAAGTCTAAGTTCAGACATATAAATTGTAAATAATCTTAACAATTAAAATTTTTACAGCATTAAAAATTTCTTGGTTTTCTTTTTTATAAAAAGGCAAAGTCTTTTTCTAAAAAATCATTCGTAAAGCAAATCTTTGTTATAAATTGCAATAAAAACGCTGGGCAGTGGTGGCACACACCTTTAATCCCAGCACTTGAGAGGCAGAGGCAGGCAGATTTCTGAGTTCGAGGCCAGCCTGGTCTACAGAGTGAGTTCCAGTACAGCCAGGGCTACACAGAGAAACCCTGTCTTGAAAAACCAAAAAGAAAAAAAAAAAAAATTGCAATAAAAATCAAAGGAACTTTTTAATTCTTACCCAGTTTCTTAAGTGGGTATTGAATTTCAAAGTAATGTTGATAAAACTCAAGGAGCTTTACAGTTGTGTCCAAGGCATGGTGAACTTGACCAATTTTTTCTGGTACAGCATACACAGAAACCTAAGGAGAAACATAATCCATGATGCAAAGGCAGGTAAAATTAAAGTGACATGCCACTCAGCTGAGCACTGGTAGGACCAGCAAATCCTAATAATTATCCCAGCCACAGAGAATGAGTCATTCATATCCATACTTACACAAAAGAATTACTTAGTGCTTTAGTTTTTTTAACGCTTTCCCCAATATCTCCAACAAACAACTGTGGCACACCTCAGAGCAAATCACAAGCACCATCCCTAGTGTAATGGTACATCTTGCACTCCTGTAACCGACACAAACAACTGTGGCACACCTCGGAGCAAATCACAAGCACCATCCCTAGTGTAATGGTACATCTTGCACTCCTGTAACCGACACGTGCTCGAACTTTCCAACTGTGAAGATGAGCTATGTGTAGCATAAAACTAAGGTGTTAGTCTGTTTGGTACCTGATATTGTGCCTGTCATCCAGGAGGCATGAAGTATGTACTCACAAATAAATACTAACTTCAGTTGTTGGCTTGCTTTTATGGATCATATAATATAAAAAAAATCCTATCATGAGACACCCTCACTATGGCCTAGGTCTCACCTTGTCCACTCACTTCAGGCTACACACTCAGAAGGAACTCATCAGAATTACACACATTACTTAAATACCTATGCTTTCTATATTTGGAAGATAAGTGCATAGTTTAAGTAATATGATATGATTATAAAAGGAGCTGAAATCTGACCAAGGGATGCAATTATTCACAATTCTGGCATATACTTAGTAAAAAGGATTTGGAAGTTTTTCTTGCTCTCTATTTTTTTTCTTCTCCTTAAAAGAATAAGTGCTTTTAACTTCTTAATACGCATTTATCATCTGCTCATAATATTTATACCAACCTTACTCTAAAACAATAATAAAACAGTGGAAAATAAGCAAAGAGAACAACGTGTCTCAGTACAAATGTTTTTTGCCATTTTGTGGTCTCTGAGATTTACACTATGGCCCCACACACATGAGGCCAGCACTACACCATTGAGCTAATTCCCAAGGCCTTTTCACTTTTTATTTGGACACAGGGTCTCATTAAGTTCTCCAGGCTCAGTCTTGAACTCATTTTGTAGACCATGCATGTCTTGAACCTGTGATCCTCCTGCCTCGTCACCCTGAATAGGTGGGATTACAGGTCTTCACTACCATGCATACCAGGGGAGAAATGCCTTAAACAATATTTTGGGTTGGGTAAGAGAACTGCAATTACTACTGTATGGGGTTTTGGGATGCAGCTCTGTGGTACAGATAGCAGGTTTAAGGCTCTGGCTTGAAACTTAATTAAAAAAATAAAGAAAAAAAAAGAAAACAAACAAAAAATATCTTAGTAACAGTCAAATGAAAGCCCACTGGCAACTAGGCCTTGACAGTTATAGCCTAAATGCTTTCTTTTTTTTTTTTTTTTTCTGCAAACACACGAGGTTTATTCGGGGAACCAGTGCACTGGGGTCGAGCTCATAACCCACGCAGGGGCAGAGGAGTTCGACCCCGAGCAGCTGAAGTCAGGGGTATTTAAAGGAAAAAACCACAAAGCAAGGGGTGGGGAACAGAAAGAATTTGCGTTATGGGGAAGTACAGTATGTTCTAAGTTAGTCACAAGGCAGTTGCACAAACATTTTTGTGGTTAGCTAGTTCCTGGAACATTGTGCCTCTGGCCCTGGGGCCAGGCCAAGGTCAGTCCTATTTCTGTTTCTGGCTCCAAGTGTGCTAGGGGTCTAACTTTCCTCATAAGGGGGGTCAGGTCTTTCATTCCCCACTTCTTCTAGTGCCTAGTTCTAATCTTAGAACTATATTTCTGTATCGTTGTAGCCTGTTTGTCGTGTTCTCCCAAAGCCTGGTATTGCTGTCTTAACATTAGAA
This sequence comes from Uromys caudimaculatus, assembly GCA_028551405.1. Taxonomy (NCBI): domain Eukaryota; kingdom Metazoa; phylum Chordata; class Mammalia; order Rodentia; family Muridae; genus Uromys; species Uromys caudimaculatus. Next base: position 11,639,307 of record CM052717.1, on the reverse strand, counting down.
TCTGTATAGCACTTACTTGTTCCCTGACAAAAGGTATTAATCTATTAACTAAACAGGGTCCAATAGTGAGCAAAAGGAATAAAATCAGCAGGAGTTCTGCTAAGGCAGAAAACAGAGTCGTCATCCAAGGCGACTTGCTGAACCATCCTTTGAACCACCCCTGTCCAGCCTCCCGTTCTAAATGCTTTCTTGCCATCTATTGCAAGAACCCTTTAAGAGATTTTGTAACTACAGCTATGAAGGTCCCTGGTTATTTGCGGCAAAGGGTTCTTTATGACTGAAGAATAGAGCATTTGGTAGGTTTAACCTGTTTGTGCCTTAAAGTAATGAAAACAAAAACTAGCCAACAAAAGCAGGCCCAGACCTTATTACCTTCATGAAAAGCAGTAATAGAGCCTGTAGGATCTAAAGGACACAGTGGCCTTCCAAAACAAGTTACCCGGACACATTACAGAAGGCGTAAGTTCCTAACATAAGAGTTTCTTCCTGGCCACTGATTCGATGCACTAGCAGGAATGAAATCAAATGTGCAGAATGCACCAGGACGCTTGAGAGATAGTTGGGCTTTGTCCTGACGCGTTTTAGGTCAACTTGACACAATCTAGAGTTATCAGAGAGGAGGAACCATTGAGAAAATGCTGCAGGAAGATCCAGCTGTAAGGCATTTTCTTAGCTAGTGATTAATGGGGGCGGGCCCAGCCCATGGTGAGTGCTGCTATCCCTGGGCTGGTGGTTTTAGGCTCTATAAGAAAGCAGGTTGAGCAAAGTCACAAAAGCAAACCAGTAAGCAGCATCCCACCATGGCTTCTGTATCAGCTCCTAGTTCCAGGACCCTGCCCTGTTTGAGTTCCTGTCCTGGCTTCCTTCAGTGATGGACACTGCTGGAGAAGTGTAAGGCAGATAAACCCTTTCCTACCCAAGCGCCTTTGGTGTTTCATCACAGCAGTAGTAACCCTGACTAAGGCAGGATAGAAATTACTTTAGAAATTTTGAACAAAAACATGTTTGTAACTAAATTAAAATTATAGCTATATTGATAGTACTGTTGAGGGCTCAGGTTAAGTTCTACGTGTCAGATGTAGTTCTCGTACCTAATTAAACCGATTCTACCAACTAGTCCATCTATAACAAAACAAAGATAGGAAACAAGGAAACAAACAGAAACCTCAAGAGAAGCATGAAGCAGCATTTTTCAAAACTGGCCTATGATTTTCCAAGTAATTCTGACATCCCTAAGAAGGGAGAAAAAAATCTTTTTTTCCCTTTTCAGACCAAATGGATCTTTTACCTTCTACTAAAGAAAAAAAGAAAAGCTTACAGAATAAAAACAAAAAAAAATGAAGGGGAGTGTTATTGGTATTGAACCCAGGGCCTGGCTAGTGTCCAGTGATGTGGACTATATTCCTAAGTTTTGTTTTTATTTTGAGGCTTTGATATGAAAGCAGACTTTGTTAATAAACAAGACATATACAGTAATCTTCAGTCATCGATAAAAATCTGTTTATTAGTCAATTCTACCTCTTTATTCCTGAATCTTGTTAAATAGACCTACTATCTATTATAAAATAAAAGGTGGATTTCAACATCTTAATAACAAAAATCCTTCACTACCTTCCAAGTTTTAGACTTGTGCTTGCAATACCTACTCAAGTTACTGATGTCAGCAATATATAGAGGTAGAGAGTAAAACTGTCTCCTACTGGCTCTGTGACCCTAGGTTAGTCACTTAACCTCTCAGAGACATCAGTGACATGGAACTAATGCTGTTACCATCTTCATTTTACAAAATAAAAAGGTGTTTATAAATGAGTGCCTTGCCTAGCACTAACACAAAGCATATTCTTACCCATGTCCTAATCTAAAAAGGAGAAAAATAGTAAAACTATTGTTTATTTATGTTATTTTAAAAAAACATCTACTACTAGGTAGCACTAAAAATGAGATTATATCTCTTGGTGTGCAAAAGACTAAACAATATAGTTACATATGGAAAAAAGAAATGTACTCTTTTTATGCATATATGTATATATAATACATATATACATATAGATGTTTTTCTTTCCTGTGTCTGTATATAATATCATAGTACTGGAAAATGATGTATATAGGGTATTAAAATGCACTCTCTTCAAGAGATTAGAGCTAGTAATTGTGAGGAGGGGATTCAATACCAAGGTCTCATCCTCGTTAGGCTATACTACTGCCTAATACAGATGAATAAAAACCTCTGCCCATTCCCTCAAAAAAGTTATATGAAACTCATTTCTTACACATCAAGTATACATGAGGATGGAATATATATGTGATAATAAATTATGCCACTAGGAAAGATGAAAGAGCTCACACTAGAACAACTGAAAAACAGCTGAGCCTATAGAGAAAGGTCTCAGATATCGAAATTATGAATTTGAATGTAATCCTGCAGACAATATCGAGCTAACATAGCAGATGAGGGACAGGTTTGGAAAGGTAAGTAAAAAGGAAGTAGGTACTTAAAAAGAAACCATGTGTATTGTTAGTGTTTAGTATAAATAAAAATTCAAATCAAATAACTATTTACACATAAATACAAAGAAAAACAAAAAAAGCATCATTGAATCATTAATTATGAAGAAATGGAACTAAATTAGTCCATTAAACAATTGTACAATTCTCTTTGAATAAACTCAACCAGGACTTGCTTTTATCTTGTTTTGGGGACTGAAACTAGAACCTTGCACGTGCTCAAAAGCACTGCTGATCTGCAGCCTAGCGCCTAAATTTTTTAAAAAGAGTATTCGTCTCATTTTCATAGCCAGCCCAGTATTATAACCACAGTTACACAAATTACTATAACTCTTCAAGTATGGCAGGCACAGAATCTTACATTTTATTTTATTGTAAACTTAAAGAGCTATATAAGGCTACTGGCCATCATATTCTACAGTACAGTTCTAGAAATATTAGTATAATATGTTGAAAACTCTTGACTTTCAGATACTAAATGAGTAATAGTAGATACAAATTAAGTGAGAGTGGTATTTCTGGTATAAAATGTTAGAATCTGATCTAAAAGCTTGTATTCATAAGGCGACCACCAAGAACCAGCACCACCTTACTAGACACAGGCTTTAGACCATTAGAACACCAACATACCAGAGTTCCATTTACATCTTGACTCAGGTTCCTCATCTCCCCTATAATGAAAGCAATCAGGTATGTGCTCATTTTCACACTTTCAGCAAATTCATCCTGAATAAGTCCTTCTTCTGCTGGGACTGATGACTTCTACAGCCAAAAAAAAACGGGGGTGGGGGTGGGGGGATGACAGTTCTGTAATTAAAGGAATCAATGACAAATATACTGAAAAACTAAAAATTCATGTAAGTAATAATATATTTTATTCTTTCAACACAAATTTCTAGAGAGTGTAGACATTTGTTTCAGTTTCTTTTACTACCCTTGATCAAGAGGGCACAGAGTATAACAGAACCTCAACATGACTCTCAATATATTTAAGTTACCTGTAGCAGTTATTCTGTCTCTGCAATTGTAGCAAAGCTTAAATCCTCCCCCATTCCCTACCTCCATAACCTGAGGATCATTAACTTCAAGAAGGAACTGTGGCTAAGACATCCCCTGACATGATCTAGTGCTCCATGGAGGACCCCCAGGAAAACTTAGTGAAATCAAAAGCATTAAGTCACTAGAGAACTCTGCAACAGACTAAAGGAGGAGAAATGCCAGGAGCTCTCAATTTTCCCAACCAGGAATCAGGTTTTGCTTTGGGTTACTGTCGAAGTACGTGCCCACCTCTTTAAGAGACAGATTAAGGAGGAGTTGCCTATGACAATGAAAGCTCATGCTGTTTGATGTCTATGGGGGTAGATTGTATTGCCTGCTGCCTGTGGCTACTCCTCACCTCCAGACATACAGGTTCTAGAAAGTACCACATAGGCTGCACAGAGCCATTCAGGCAGACACAAAAAGAACCCACGTTCTGCTTAGCATAAAACTCCTCTGCTTGGTATTACCTCTACTACCTCCCATGCAACTAACACTCAAAATACAGCCTCCTGTTCTTGTCCATTTCCACACAACAATAACCTAAAGTTTCATTTGCCAAAGCACTAAGAATGATCACAATTCCAGTCTCAAAAATGCTTAAAAGAGCAAATTCAAGTAATTTACTGGGCTTGTACTAGTTCATAGTATTAATATTTGTGCTTCTGTAGAGCAAGAAGACACTTCACACTTCCTACCCATGCATTTTAATTCCTGCAGGGTCTTTTCCTTCTTCAAGTGTTCCTCAGACTGACAAAGTACCTTTCTTTCAATTTTTAACTATTTCAGAAATATATACACGTTTCTAAATATTCCTACCAATAGTACAGTAAAGAGGAATCCAACTGTTCTCAGAGATTAAGCGATCTATCCAAATCTTTCACCTTCATGTCCCAGTACCTTAGGCATATTTGATAAAGCAGTATGGTGCTCATTCCTTGTGATCTTGATGATAAATGTGGCCTTAAATGCTGGTTCATCAAAACAAGGAAAAGCAGATCTTGCTGCCAGAGGTTCAAACTGAGTTGCTGCAAAGTACCTAAAAATAAATGCAAATTCAGTCCAATAGTTAAGAGTGTCTACTAGACAGGGCATCCTACTAAGTACTAGGGGTATAAAGAAAAATACATTACAATTCCAGCCTTTAAAAGATCCCCTACTAACTAAGGAGGGGAGCCGAGGCCTAGAGGGGACAGAATCTTCTAGCAGGCTTCAAAGTATATCCTAAGAGTGGAAGCATATTAGTGGGATCAAATGGCATGAAACAAATTCTTCTGGAGTTGAAGACATTGTAGAGAAACTCGTACACAGCCTGAATGGGTCCTTGAACAACAAGCACACTTGATAAAGCACAGAATTGAAGAGTACATTTGAGAAAGACAGCAGCATAAGGAAAGAAGGCAGAATGTGTCTGTAACTGGAGCAGCTGCTGAGTGTGGTGGAATTCACAAAGGTAGGCCCTTGAGTTTCTGACAGAAGTCTATAGGCAGGATTGTCATTAGTTGCTACTAAACATCTGGGTTCGCAACATTGTATCTCAAATCTACAACATGCACTTTCATGAAAATAGAAAAACCAGTTGTTCTTTAATAGTATTCTGCTTTCCTTTGTTCTCTTTTCAGAGATGAACAGAAATGTTTTTCTCTTCCACACCACAACAGCAGTAATTAAGTCTATAATAAGTACAAAGGTCCTGTATGTGAAAGGCACAAAAAGAAGCAAGGTTTAATGGTAGATTTTCAGTCAGGAGTCAGAAAACCGACGTCTGTGTGGAAGACTACACAAGCAGAGTAGCAATGCAAGGCCCTCTCTGGAACCAGCTTCCATACCATCCCGCAGGCACGTTGGTCACAACACCCTCTGCTTCTCAGTCCTTAGACTCCACTTTCCAAAGATAAGCAGAAAAGAGAGAATTGAATTTGGGGTCTACCTTTATTAACCACATGACTCTGTCAAGTCTGTAACCTAGATCTCAGTTTTCTATGTTATGGCTGAGACAGGTTTCCCTGCACCAAGTCCAGGGTTTTGTCAGAATCCAGGAAAACTTTAAAATAAAACCAAACAAAACGTTGGTATACTATGTAGGTGGTTCTACATTGATGCTATTACTAGTACAAGGTATCTACAACTCTCTCCCACATTTAAATCACTGTCTTTTCTCATAAGCATAGGCCCAGAAAAGAGAGTGAACTTCACCTGATAGCCATGCTATTTCTAATAGTCATTCCTTTTATTCAACCACTGCCAACATTTTTACCTAGTAAACAGAATAGGATAAAGCCTAACTGTATCCCTATTACTCACATTAGAGAGGCCTATTTACAGACAAAAAATTACATCATAATGTTCTTCTCTTTGTTTGAGACTGAATCTTAAATAGCCCAAATTGGCCTCATACTCACCATGTACACACACACACACACACACACACACACACACACACTCTCTCTCTCTCTCTCTCTCTCACACACACACACACACTTACACACTCTCACACACACACTCACACACACACACACAAACACACACACACCTTGACCTCCTTGATCTTCCTGCTTCTACCTCCCAAGTACTGGGACTACAAGTGCATTCCATCATGCCTGACTATAGGTCCTAATATTCTAAGTCAAAACAAACAAGAAAACTTTAAACAACTATCTCACACAAGTCTATGAGAAGGCTACATTTTGAAGACAATTACAGTATCTTCTCTATTCTGAAACTTAATACCTATTCTTTCCTTGTGACTATGCTTGCTTTCAGAAACACTTGCTAAGCATGTATGTCGTCAAGTCAGGACAGGAATTAGCTGGGAGGTGAGGAAGAGAATCCTAAGCACTGGCAAAAACAATGTGCAAAAGAAAAGAAGTATGAACCGGGGAAGTGGTTCAGTACAATGGAAAGGTTTGGGTTCCCCCTCTACTCCCTGCCAGACTATTATTACTTTATGCACTTTTGTCCTTGGCTACTATGAATATATTAGCATTTCTTAGTAAGTTTGACAGGGTAGAAGATTAAAAAAACATATGATGTTCTGAGCAGTTTCTACTACTTCAGTTCCCAACAAATACTGGCTACTGTTATGCTTAGTTGTAGGAAACAGAGAGTTCAACATGATAGGAGAAGAAGGGCTGTGAGAGAAAACAAAGGCCACATAATGAAGATCGTCCAAATGTTAGACATGAGAACTGTGAAATGTCTGTACACCATAGGCGACCATGAGCACCTCTACTAGCAGAAACAAGTGCAAAGATAAAAATAGGCATAGGTTATGTTGGCAGCAATGTGGAAAGTAGGTAAAGTTTCCTGACCACAAGCAGTATCTCTTCAAAGCACATGACATTTACAGACATTGTGATTTTCCAGGCAACAAGAGCATTGGTGGTACAGTGGTAAGAAAGCTGCCTTTCAAGCAAGAAGAAATGCACCCCCCTAATTACTCTATCAGTTTAAATATTTATTCTAATTATAGCGGGGCCAATATAAAAGTTCCCAGCAAAATAAAGCAAAATTGAAAAAATATACAACAATGCTTAGGACTAATAGTTTTCAGACATTCTGAAGGTAAGAATGATTGAAACTTGTATCTACTCTCTAGACAGACAATCATGTGGGGACTTCACTTTAAGAGGCAAGTAAATGAACTTATGTTCTATTCATTCTAAACTTTCAGCTTAAGATATTATTTTCATTCCTTTATTTCTTAGTTTCAAGGACCCACATTTTCCTAACATAACTCAACCCAGACCATGCCAAGAATTTATACATCTATACTAAAAATCACTGAATTCTACTACACAGTATTCATTTTTCCCATGATGTAGTTAGTACTAGGTCTAAAGATTTCAGAGAAATAATCAGATTAGACAAGATAACTCTAGGGCTTCTCTTAGAGTTCTGCTTGCAATATTAAGTCACTGTTTCTGTGTTGTCTATTTGTTTGTTTGTCTATTTATTTGCTTTTGATGACAGGGTTTCTCTGTGTAGCCCTTGGGGATCCTGGAACTCTAAGTCATTGTTTCATAATATGAGCAGTGTGCGTGCATGTGTGCGTGTGTGTGCGTGTGTGTGCATGTGTGTGTGTGTATGTTTATCATTTCTCTGTCTGTTTGTATGTATGTTTATCTATCATTTCTCTATCTATATATGTGGATCATACTACATACAAAATGTGTAATGCAAATAGGGTGTTAAATACTATATTTCCTAGGGATAACAGAGATTACAACCCAAAAACTAAAGCTAAAAACTCCAAGGCTGCCATTTCAATCACAGATTTGTGTTCAATTTTAGATAATCATTCAACAACTAAAACATACAGACTGCATGCTATTTGTTTAAAAAGTATATATAAAGAAAAAAAAGTCATTTATCTGGCATTTGTAGTAAGCAGAGGTTAATAAAACATAACCACGTGTTACGAATTCAAACTACCAGTGTAAAACTTGATGTAAAAAAAGGAAATTGTAGCAGCTTTTGATGATTTTTAATTCCCAGCAGAGGGCTGCAACTTCATACTTAACAATTCATTAGTACTGGAGTGGCTTTTGATGACTGAGAAATAAAAAGAATAATTTTTTTCTATTGTTGGACAAAAGGAAAACTGATCCCCTCCCCCTTCACCTTTTTGGTTTTTCAAGACCGGGTTTCTCTGTGTAACAGTCTTGGCTGTCCCAGAACTCACTTTGTAGACTAGGTTGGCCTTGAACTCATAGAGATAGGCCTGCTTCTGCCTCCGGAGTGCTGGGATTAAAGGCGTGCGTTTCCAGGCCTGCCTGAAAAACGCCCATTCTATAGCTAATTAATTATGTCTCTTGGGTGGAGAGAAAAGAATATATTGTTTTTATGTTCAGTTAGTGAAATTACTCTTAAAAATGTATTTTCTTTCAACGAATTGAAAATTTAAAAAAATCTCTGAAACATTGAACATAACAACAATATGTTAATATATATTAGCCAAACTGGAATGTTAATAATTATTAAAGAATATTATGAGAGTACTATATAAGAATGCTCTGCTAACATAAAGCTCATATAAATGGTCTTCGTACACAGAGGAGAGCTAACATTACCACAGCAATGCGCACTTTCATAAAATGCATTTATGATCCAACTATGAAGATTAAACAACAAAATACGATCCAAACAGGCTGTGGAACACGCTCGTGTTTCTTTCTTTCATTCTTTCTTTCATTCTTTCTTTCGATTCTTTCGCACACTTTAGAGATTCCACACTCAAAGTGACATTTTAAAAAGTAAACCAGTGAAGATTGAGGACACTAAGAATGATATACATACGCACATTTCCTTCCTTCTCCAACTCACTAAGTGCCTCCTTACATTCTGCCTGCAAGCAGATTAGCCCGTTCCCCTCATTCCTTACAGCTTCATGGAAGAATGACAATTAATATTCATGTCGTAAAACATGAAAAGCTCAAAAGAAGTATATTCTTCCATATTATCATTCTACTTTGCATATAACTCCCTAAATTTAAAACCTCTGTGGGTTTTACTTAATTCGAATTAAATTTAAAATGTCTATGGTGTGAACGAAGGGACCTATTGCATTGCAGAAGTTACATCAGAAGACACAGAACAAGAACCATTTCAGGGTTTTACATACTTTTTCTCATTACTTTTATCTGTGTAGGTGATGCCATAAAACCCATAATAAGAGTTAGATATATTTGCTGAATACTCTATCTTCAAGGTATAATTGTGTCCGGCTAGAAGAGTTTCAGGGGCAACAACGGCGATTTGTTCATGATACGGATATTCCAGAATTTCGACTTGTTTTTCTTGACTTGAAACTGCTGACATGAATGTCACTCTTGAGATATTATGTCCTGTACTATGGAGAACGATATCCTGTGTGTCTTGAAGAGCCTGAAGTGAAATTGTCACAGAGCCCCTGAATGTCATCGAGGTGAGGTTTGGATGGAGGTTAAGTTCATAGCGCTGAGGAACAATGGCAGTGGGAAGCCTAATCCGTGCCCATGGGAACACTTTCCCGTTCGTAGCAACCGGATGAATGAGTTCTGCTGACTGGTTTATTTTCTGGCAGCCTTCTTTGGTAAAAGTACATCTAGGCAGTAGATAAATCACCATGATTACAGAGACAGCAACCACAATGACAAAAACACAGATCACTAAGGTCCTGGCCGAGGGTACTGAACAAGTCCCATCTGGACTCTGCCTGTAGCCTGCTGCACTGTTCCGAAGGCCGGAGCTTCTGTTCATGAAGGACATGCCCAGCAGCTTTGCAGATGACTCGTAGTCTTCCTCATCCTCGTCCATCTCATGCTCACCAAGACCCCGCACCAGGAGCCTCGAACCTCGGGGCTCATATTCAACTTCATCAGGCTCCAGAGGATGTAAACAAGGCTCTTTGGCTAAATCTACCACATCTGGTTCTTCTTCAAACATGCTGTTTTCAATCATATTCCTGGGAAGCTGAAGTCGATCTACAAAATTAAGACATAAAGATAAGACAGAAGTAGGGGAGAGCTCATAATACAGTGTTTCTCGAAAACACCAAATTTAGTGTATTTTTAATCACTTGAGGCTCTTTTTTTTTAAACATTAAGATTTATTTCCATTTTTATGTTATTTGAATTAAATAAAGGTTTTATGGTATTCTTGAATTATTCATTATAAACTGAAGTATATATTTAAAAAAGCACACTACAATCATGAACCAAAACTACCACCAACAAAATAAAAAATTAGTAAGAGGGTATAGAGCTAATTGTTTTTCTAGTTCTAATTCTATCACATTGTTTCTCATTATTGATGGTCACTGAGTGCATAAAAATATATCCAATGGTGAAAAAAATGGCAATTGTACCTCTATGGAAGCTTACCAAGATGTATATACGCTTGAGCCCTAGATCAGTTTGGAATGTAATATATATTTTATTTGAATTTGTTTTCTTTTAATAATGAAAGTATATTAATTTTTTAAAACAGCTGTGATTTCATAGTACTTTCCTTAATACAGTCCCACCCAACATCCTGGGTCCCTGGCTTGACTTTAGAAGATCTTACCTTGGCCATCTCTAACTGTGTCTGTCCCTAAACAGCTAGGAGTAAGTGGGGCCAAAAGGAAAGGACCATACTCAGTGTCTTACTTCTGGGTCTGGACACTGAGGCCTAGAATTCTGGGCCAAATACTGCAAAAGCAGGGTGTGAGGCCTGTATGGGTCTCTTTCATGTGTCCCATTCTCCCGCAGGCAAATCACAAACTGGTCTGTGCTTCTAGGCTTAGAAGGTAGCTCCTCAAGAGAACGGGCTATTATGGGGTAGGACAGTATTAAGGAAAGTACTGTGAAATCACAGCTGGTTTTTTGTTGTTTTTTTTTTTTTAATTAATATACATCCAAGAGAAGGATGTTTCTGGCCCATAGTAAACTAAAAGCAGAAAATGACTTAGGAAACTTTGGTAAGCAAGAAACAGTAACAGGACAAAAGCCTTAAAAAGCAGTCAACTACAGTTCAAACACCTGCTTCTTCACCCTCCTGTAGCAGCCACAAGTGCACAGTTCCCATCTGCATAAACAGAACAGACATCATGAATGCCAGCATATCTTAAGGCAGGGAAGTAGTGGGGGCTTTTCTAAGCTATAACCCCCACACACTTGTCAAATATCACTAAAGAAAGGTCTTAAGAAGCAAAGGGATAAATAATACTACATATCAATAACTCAGAATTAGGACAGTCGATATTTTATATTAAAAATCACACCTTTTAAGAGATTTCAAGAGTTTAACAAATTGAAATCATCTTTAACCTGTTCTTACAAGGCACTTTACAGTTATTTCTAATCTTCACAAAAGTTCTATAAAGTGGCAAAATTAAATTTAAGGCATGAAAAAACAAACAGAAATGGATTAATTTAATTTAAAGCTATACAGTTACTTAACTGTATATTTTAGCACAGATCTAAAACAATTTATTTCAAATTTTAATCTTCTCATTAATGTACTGCATCTTCTGACTCATTAATTTAATGTAAGGTAAGAGCTTTTAACAATTTGTTATCTGGTAATGAAATTAAAAATATTATTTCACCATCAGTGGAACAAAACTGACATTACTTAATATACTGAAAAACAGTGCTCAATCAAGAATAAACAGTGGTAACTCATAACTCACAAAATAAAAGCACTACTCATATTAAAGTTTACAATTGCTACTCAGAGTACAGAGTGAAGACCACAGTGCCCCTATTACATCGCATCTTCTTACAAAAGCAGACTCCTTCCCTTCTAGGCATGAAGTTCAGGAGATTACCCAGTGACCTGCATGCATGTCAGAAGCATTGATCAGATCCGACAAACACCAATCACTCTAGTCCTAGGTGTGCTCAGACCATAGCAGACTGGTTTACTCTGAAAACAAGTCAGGCTAAATCTCTCCCCAACCGGCCTTTTTTACTTAGTTCCTCTGCCTGGATGCCATGATTTCTTCTTTCTTCACTCAGTCTGGTACATAACTGTTACTGAGTAACTAAACTCCCTAGAACATTCATCAAGAAAACTCATTTCCTTTTAAGAGTTAACTGTCATTCGGACTTTTGTGCACTTCTGATTTAGGGGGAAAAGAAGCTGTAGTAAGATGGCTAACCATTTTCTACTTCTCCACTCTGAAATTGGTAAAAACTATGCTACCAGGAAGCACCTAAAGAAATTAGGACATTCAATACTCAACTTCCTTAGTCATCAGAGAAATGCAAATCAAAATGACCCTGAGATTCCACCTCACACCAGTCAGAATGGCTAAGATCAAAAAGTCAGGTGACAGCTGATGCTGGCGAGGAAGGGAGAAAGAGGAACACTCCTCCATTGCTGGTGGGATTGCAAGCTGGTACAACCACTCTGGAAATCAATATGGCAGTTCCTCAGAAAATTGGAAATAGCTCGATCTGAAGACCCAGCTATACCACTCCTGGGCATATACCCAAAAGATGCCCATATAATATATAACAAGGACACATGTTCCACTATGTTTATAGCAGCCTTATTTATAATAGCCAGAAGCTGGAAACAACCCAGATGTCCCTCAACAGAATAATGGATACAGAAAATGTGGTACATTTACACAATGGAATACTACTCAGCTATTAAAAATGACAACTTCACAAACTTTATAGGCAAATGGATGGAACTAGAAAATATCCTGAGTGAGGTAATTCAGGCCCAAAAGGACATACACGGTATATACTCACTGATAAGTGGATATTAGTCCCAAAGCTCAGAATACCCACGATACAACTCACAGACCATATGAAGCTTAACAAGAGAAAGGCTAAACTGTGGATGCTTCAAACCCACCTAGAAGGGGGAACAAAATAATCATGGGAGGCAGAAAAAGGGAGGGACCTGGATGAGAGAACGGAAGAGGAGGGAATAAAAGGGGAGGGGACAGGACCAGGTATGGGAAGAGAGAGGAGAGAAGTCCAGAGGGCCAAGGGAACAAATAGAAGTAGCCGTGGTGTGGGGGAGACTGGGAAACCACTAGAAAAAGTCCCAGCCGCCAGGGATGACAGAGGCTCCCAGGACCCAACAGGGATGACAACAGCTGGAACACCCAAGAGCAGGGAGATAGAACCTGAAGGGACCACCTCCAGTAGATAGGCACGGGCCCCCAGTGGAGGGATGGGGTCACCCACCCATCTCAAAATTTTTAATTGTCAGAATTGTCCCTGTCTAAAGGAAAGGCAGGGACAAAAATGAAGCAGAGACTGAAGGAAAGGCCATCCAGAGTCCGCCCCACCATGTGTTCCATCCCATCTGCAGACACCAAACACTGACACTATTGCTGATGCCAAGCTGTGCTTGCAGACCAGAGCCTGGTATGGCCATCCTGAGAGTCTCTGCCGGCATCTGACTAAGACGGATGCAGATACTCACAACTACACATTGAACTGAGCCCAGGGACCCCAATGGAAGAGTTAGGGGAAGGGCTGAAGGAGATTGCAACTCCAGGAAGAGCAACAGTATCAATTAACAGGACCCCTCAGAGCTCCCAAGGACTAAACCACCAACCAAAGAGTATACATGAGCGGTCCATGGCTCTAGCTATATATGTAGCAGAGGACTACCTCATCTGCCATCAGTGGGAACGGAGGCGCTTGGTCCTGTTGAGGCTTGATGCCCTTGAGAAAGGGGATGCTAGAGGCGTGACATGGTAGTGAGTATGTGGGTAGGGGACACCCTCTTAGAGGCAAAGGGGAGGGGGATGAGGTAGGGGGTTTGTGGACGGAAGACTGGGAAGGGGGATAATATTTAAAATGTAAACAAATAAAATAATTAGTAAATTAAAAAATAAAAAGATTTCTTTGAATAAAACTTCTACTCCTTTATAGGTGTGGATTTAGCAAGTGACCACCTGCCCATCCCCTGTGAATGGTGTGTTTAGAGAACAGGGGTTACAATATCTTGGTTTTTTTTAGAATTTAATTTTCTAAGCTTCTAAGTGTTCCCATTGCCTTGTGATGTTTGGTTTCAATGGATATTTGGGGGTTGTATTAATTACTTCTCTGATGTTGTGATAAACGTCAAGAACAAAATCAATTTGAATGGGTTTGTTTGTTTGTTTTGGCTTAGGATTTAGAGGGTTAAGAGTCTACTTTAGCAGGTAATTATGATATGCCTACAGGAAGAGGAAGAGAAAGGGAGCAGGAAGTGGGATGAGGCTATAAACTCAAAGCACGCCACAGTGATATACTTCCTCCAGCAAGGTTCAGTCTCGTAAAGGTTCCATTAACCACTCAAAGAGCACCACCATATGGGGACTGAACATTCAAATATGTAAGCCCATGGGTATCATTTCTCACTCATACCAGCAAAGGGGTCATTTCGTTCATGCAATCGCACACTGAAATATTATTCAAAATTGTTTGTAAGCCCTTAATAAATTCTTAACCGTCCTGATGTGTTTACGCTCCTATGAGAGGAAATTAGGGCTCCTCAGCATCTCACTCATCCCACGCTAGAAGCAGACAACCATGAGCTCTAGTCAGCATGGTTTATTCAGTAAAAGTCTCTCACTGGTAACATTAGAGCATTCCCAGTCATTAACTAAAATCCACCAGAACTTTTTGAGTGTGAGTGTTGTCTTAGGGTTTCTATTGCTGTGATAAAACACCACATTTAAAGGAACTTGGGAAGGAAGGTGTTTATCTTACAACTCTGAGGTTACTACACTCCATCACTGACAGAAGTCAGTGCGGGAACCTGAAAGCAGAGGCAATGGAAAAGTGCTGCTCACTGGCTCCATCTTCCTGGCTTGCTCAGTTGTTTGGCTTTTGTTTGTTCCTTATACATCCCAGGACCACCTGTCCAGGGTAGCACTAGCCACAATGGGCCCTCTCACATCAATCGTCTGTCAAGAAATACCCTACAGACTTGCCTCCAGCCCAATCCTATGGAGGCATTTTTTTGATTAAGATTCTTTTTTCCCCCGATGAAAAAATTAATTAATTAATTAAAATAAGTAAATAAAAAAGACTGCTTAGCCATGACATGTTTAAAGCCAAGGAATATTTACTAGTTGATTATTTGCCCTGTCGTCATCAAATTTGGGAATAGGCCAGTCAGCACTCTGCCAAAATGCAAATAACTTATTTTTATAATTAAACACCTCATCAAATTAATAGTTAAACTTTACCTTTCCAATAGTAAATCAAAACAAACTACCTGCTATATTTTACTGAATATCAGAAGCACACAGTTTGATATATATAATCATCTTCTTCTAAATACCAACCTGGTGGAACCTACTTTTATTACAGGCCAATCAAAAGATATTACTTTAAACCTGATTTGTTTGTTTTTGAAATATCTTGAATCTTACATCAATACAATTTAATTTTAGCGTAATTAAAAGGTTACTCTATACTGATATTGGGCTTAATCCTTCTTTAAAAAAACACCAATATTCTGTATCAATTTCCTCCCCTTTCCAAAAATAAAGAAACAAAAAAGAAAGTGAAGTTTTATAAGTACATATATATAAACAGTAAAGGCATGATTTAGTTCGCAAGTCCCACAAATTCATGTTGGCCAGGAAATGGAAGGAAGGAAAATCAGACCCTGAGATTAAGAATACAGGCTTTTAGTTTGTCTTTCTATAGTTTTCTTCATCTTTCTTTCTGACCCTCTGTACCCCCACCCATGAAAGAAAGCAGTAAGTACAGCATATGGACCATGACATATTTAATATGTTTGTCAGATAGCTGCTTAAAAATGTTTAATTAACAGCATAAAATAGAGATTACAGTTTCATTTTCAGATGAATGTTTGAATCTTGGCTCTTTTATTGACTTATTCTTTTAGTCTCAGTCTCCATACCAATAATATAGACACCATGATTTTATAAGACTGATTAGGACTATGGTAGCAAGTCTTGGGCTCAAAATAACAATGCAGAAAGATGATTAAGACTACTAAATAGCCGGGCAGTGGTGGTGCATGCCTTTAATCCCAGCACTTGGGAGGCAGAGGCAGGTGGATTTCTGAGTTTGAGGCCAGCCTGGTCTACAGAGTGAGTTCCAGGACAGTCAGGGCTACACAGAGAAACCCTGTCTCGAAAAACAAAAAAAAAAAAAAAAAAAAAGATTACTAAATAATAATTTAAATCACACAAGTAGCTGAAACCACTGAAAGGGAAACAAATCAGAGAGCATCAGTTTCTAAGTGGGGATAGAGGAAGGGCAGGCCAAGAGAGTAAGACAGAACAGATGAGCAAATCAGGAGAGTAGCATGCCGGAAACCAACAGTTTTCACATGGCTTTATATGGAATGGAACTGACAGTAAATTATTTAAAAGGTCAGGTAAAACCAGGGCTAGAAATCCCCTCCCAGTCCCTGCATTTGGCAACTAAAAAATTAGGAACTTTGAAGATGTGCTTTTGGTGGAAAGACGGGCATGCAAGCCCTCTTCCTATTTCCCAAGGAAACAATGAGCAAGGAAAACCACAGGATTAATGTTTAAGAATATATATGGTGTAGGTAGAAAAGTGAAATTCTTTGTTTCTGTTAGTGTGTGTTTAAGGTGGAAGCAACTTAAGCATGCTTTGCTATAGGACAGGAGAACTAAGAAAAAGAAACTGTGGAGGAGGAGGAAGCGCTGAGGGAAACACGGAGGGACAGCACCTCAGCCGGACCAAGGGAGGTTACAAGCACTCAGGAGGGTACATGATCACGACTGAGCCTGGATCGCTGGAAGTGAAGACTGGGAAGCGTCACATCCCAGTGGAGATTCACAGACAACCTCAGTGTCCTCTGTGAAAGGAGAGGTGAGTATGGATGTAAATTTAGGACAGGTAGGTATGCTGATCCATTTCTGATTCAGAGCAAGACCATCACTGCCTCCAGGCCAGACTGTTGATACTACTTTAAGCCCCTACTGCAGGTGTTTCAGAACACAGTGACGTTGAAACACTGCTTGATTGCCCACGAGAAACCACACTTACAGAAAAAGCTGCCCCTTAAAGTGCCTCTAGACAGTTTCTTTTTGCTATCTTGTCTACTGCAGTTGCACCACAGTATAGCTAATAAAGTCTCCTGCATTTTCCTTTCTTGGTGAATTCTTTCTCTATCTAAATGACAAGACTGTGACCTTTATTCTACATAGTAATGAGCCCCAAGTAACTCTAGTTCTCTGCCTTTGGACGATTTTCTAATAGTAGAATGATAAGGTAGAGTCCAAGGAGAACAGGACTGGCATACAAAGATTGTAGCAAGAGAGAAAAGGAGCCAAGTGCAAGGGACCACATAGGCTTGTGCAGAATTTTCTGAGAGTCCTTTGTCAAATGCAGCACATATCAGCACAGGCTCATAATAGCGAGGGAACAATGTCCCTGAAAGGAAACAGAAGTACCAGAGGTCAAGCAATACAGGGAAGCGGCAGCAGTACAACCCAGCCCCAGCAAGAACTCAGTAACACCTTTGGCATCGATTTAAAACACTAGGGAACAGAAGTCACATTCTCAAGTAAGGTCTACTGTATAAGTCCGAAGGAAAGCCACAGAAGAAAAATAAATTTGAAAATGAGTCATGCTAAGCTAGCAAGACCTGAGAATCACCCTGAGATAAAACCAAGCTTATAACCAAGTGATCAGTAATCAAGCTTCCTTTAAAATACTAACACTCCATGGAAAAATTAAAAACAAAAACAAAAACGCTACAATATTTCTTCAGTATTGTCCAAATGTAATTAGAAAATCACTGGTCATTCAATGACACAAGAAAACGTGACCCATGAGAAATCAAAAGTCAGTTGCTACACTTAACTTTTAGAGCAGCTACTGTAAATATGTCCCAATGGGCCTAAGAAAGTAAAACAGAGTTCTATGTGAACAGATAGAATTTCACCAGAAAGACTGAAACTATATAAAAGGGACCAGAGGCTGGGAAAATGGCTCAATGGGTAAGAATACTTGCTACAGAGACATGAAGACCTGGGTTTAAATCTCTAGTACCCACGTAAAATAGGTGGGTGTGATCCCGCATTCCTGTAACCCCAGCACTAGGGAGACCTGCCAGCCTAGCAAAAACAGTGGGTATCAGGTTCAGTGAAAGATCTTGTCTGAAAGGAACAAGGCAGGAAGCAACAGGGGACACACAGTATCTTCCTCTGGTCTCTATACATGTCCATATGTGCACACCTGCTTCATCCAAAACACACACACGGGGGGGGGGGGGGGAACTGGAGAGGATCAAAATAGGCCACTGGGTAACGGTAGTACTGAAATATTCAAGAATTAAACAAAAAAGAAAATCAACAAATAAGACATAACTAGCTGGAACTAGCAGGAAAAAAAGCCACATGATCTTGACAGGCCACTAAAAATGACCAATTTAAGAAACAAAGGGATGCAATGTTGAAGAAAAATGAATATTCCATCAGGTATTTGTGGGTTAATATCAAATACTATAATAAGTTAACAAGAACCCAGAAGACACATGTGAAAATGAGACAGAAATATTTGAAGCTAAAATTCCCTATTTAATAATAATAATAATTCAAAAATGTTGAGATTATCCACAAGAAGAATAAATTCACAAAATCATACTAGACATTTCATAACCAAACTCCTAAAGCAAACAGAAGCATAAACACTTTACAGGAGCCTCAACATACATTATCTTTAAGAGAAAACAACACTAACTTCAATAGTTGGGCCAGAAAATAGTACAGTATTTTTAAGGCTAAGAATAAAACTATGATAGCAACTTTGTTTCCCATCCTCAGGAACAACATCCTTCAGAAACAAGGACAGTGTGTAAGTGCTTTCAACATCGATGAAAGCTGACAAAATCCATCTCAAGCAATTATACACTATGAAAAGACTTTTTAGAGCAGACTTCTTAGAATGAACATATCTAGGAAGGGAGATATAACATCAGAAATGATATATAAGTGTTAAAAAATAAAAATATGTTCTTTGTCCATAATTTCCTTAAAAGAATATGCTTAAAGTAAGAAATAACATTGTAGATATTTGTGAAATATGTAAATAAAGGCTACAGGAGGGACGTTGGGAAAGGAAGTGGGGTGATGGCAGAAATAAGAAAGAAGCTGAATAAGGAGAATTAAAGTGTGAACTGAGGACAAATGAGCTATTTCAATAGAGAAGTAGGAAACAAAAGGGTTAAACGCAACAAGGGAAGTTATTCAATGTACTCTGTACGCAGACTTCAGTAAGTTAAAAATCAATCCTATTAGCCACACAACACTGAAAAAAATTAGAGATGTATAGTTAGCA
>CM052717.1:11612491-11614991 GCA_028551405.1 Uromys caudimaculatus | reverse complement strand
CATGCAGCCCCAACACAACACACAGACAATAAATAAATGTAATAAAAAATTTAAGTGAATGTTCATAGTTGTATTTTTTTTACAAAACAAAAAAAAATGGTAAATGACTTATACTCAACCTCTTTATTCTTACTATTAATATCTGGGGTTGGGTATGTACAAAGAAAAGAGATATACTTGGCTAACAGTTTTGGGCCTTGCTGAATCCAGAGAACATGCAGCTCTGATTACGTGTGTCACCTCATACTGGATGGCATCAAAATGGCAGCACAATAGAGAAAGACAGGAAGACAGCCAAAGCAAGGAAGTGTCCAGTTCTCTAACAGCCCTCCGTGCACTGCTAACTCAGGATTCCAGGAAAAACACATTATTCCCTTCCAAAGACAGTGCCCTCAGTCACCTGCCAAAACCTACCTCTCAAAGGTTCCGTCATCTCCCAGTACCACACTGAGAAACAAGCTGCCAGAGATCTATGGACCTCTGGTAGACAAACCATAGAACAAAACTAAGTGTTTAATAGCAGCGGATGAGTATGCTCGTATTTAATACAGTATTATACAGATAATATATATTTACCTCAAATGCAGAAAGGTATTCAGAATAAGGGTTAAAGGAAGAAAAGCATGTTACAGAAATTTAAATAAACTTGTACCCAATAGGACACAATGTAGATCCAAGCATACATAAACTGATTATTCCTAAAAGATGGAGTTTAGTTATGCTGGGTATTTTTATTACCCAATTTTCCTTTTATATGTAAAACTTTCACACATATACAAATAATGTTTTAAATATGCTAAGATAAAAAGTAAATTAATAAAGAGACAATGTTGTTGGCCTAGAAAGAAGTCAGGAAACTTGGATACCAGGATAGAATTTGCTGTTTCTCATTCTCGGGATCTCTTATTGGGAAGTGGAGTGTTACCTTTACTACCTACATTTTTACTGTCCTTGTAACTTCATTTAATCAATGAAATGAAGCAGAAAGATGTGCCAGCTTGTTTGATATTGGGCCTTGGGAGGCTGTGTAAACTTTACTACTCATTACTGCTCTAACAGCTCTATTAGAGAAAGTCCAAGCTAGCTTTCCTGTGGGTGGGTAACCACATTAAAAGCATACAGCCAGCAGCCAACAGCCACTGCCAGATACATGAGTGAAGCTACCTTAGAAGTATCTAATCTCAAGTCAAGGCAACAACCAATGACTGCTTAAGAGTGACTTCAGACTAGAAGAGTGGAAGACACATTCAACTAAACCCAATCCAAATTGTTGACCTAAAGAACAATTAATTAGCAAATAAAATGGTTGTTGTTTTAAGTTATAAATTTTGTGAAATGCTCTGTAATAACATATGACCCCCTTAATTCCTTATATAGTATAACCACCAATATTTTAGTGATCTTATTTTCTGAGGAACTCAAGTTCTACCATTCAGCTACCTGCCTCTGAATTATTCTCACAAAACAATCTATTCCCTAAGCGCAAACTTAAAGCACACTGTACATATAAGCTCTACAGTTCCCCGGCATATCTGAGACTGCACACACTGAGCAACATCAGGGCCTCACTGGTACTTCAGACTCAGCTCAGAAACATAAGGAAAAAAACACATTTGTCATTAGAACAGTTTGCATTCTTCATACAAAAACTCCTTTATACAGATGTAGGCTTTCATCCTAAGCCTAAGGGGTTTGATGTCCATGACTTCATTATCAACAAGTGGTACCTTACCACCCACCAAACAACGATGATGAGCAGCTAGGAGCTCTTTTACATAAGAACACTGGGCTGATCAACAAAAACAACAGAGAGCTAAGAACTTCTCAGGAACTAGACATTCTGCAGAGGCAGCAGACACACACACACACACACACACACACACACACAATCACTGATAAGTATTTTATAATATACAATATGTAAAATCACTGGGAAGAACTACTCACCTCACTATGTTATAGAAGACATAAAGCATTCAGAACACAACCTAGTACATAACAAGTACTTAATAATTAGCGTCATGTACCAGAATTCTAAAATTATTTATTTATTTATTTCATGTTATGTGAGTACAGTGTAGCTGTCTTCAGACACACCAGAAGAGGGCATCAGATCCCATTATAGATGGTTGTGGGCCACCAAGTAATTGCTGGGAACTGAACTCAGGACCTCTGGAAGAGCAGTCAGTGCTCTTAACCGCTGAGCCATCTCTCCAGCCCGGATCAGATTTCTTAGTCATAGATATTCAAAAATGTTTCTTTATGTTGTCAACTAAATTCACTATCTTACCAAGCACTATCTTCTCCCTCTCTCATTAAAATTAAGAAATTAGCATGGTGGCACAGATCTCTAACCCCAGCACTTGGGACGCAGAGGCAGAGGCAGAGGCAGAGGCAGAGGCAGAGGCAGAGGCAGAGGCAGAGGCAGAGGCAGAGGCAGAGGCAGAGGCAGAGGCAGAGGCAGAGGCAGAGGCAGAGGCAGAGGCAGAGGCAGAGGCAG
>CM052717.1:11565538-11612391 GCA_028551405.1 Uromys caudimaculatus | reverse complement strand
GAAAGATACTGTCTCAAAAAAAAAAAAAAAAAGAAAAAGAAAAAAGTAGAAGAAGAAGAAGAGGAGGAGAAAGAAGAGGAAGGAAGGAGGGAAGGAAGGAAGGAATGATGGGAGGGAAGGAGGGAGGGAGGGAGGAAGGAAGGAAGTTAGTTAAGAAAAAGAAATAATAGCCCAGTGTCTCCTGTGCTAACACTTAAAGCTCAGTTAGAAAACTAAGAGCTGTTGTGAGAAGACAAACATTTGCATCTTAAATAAGTCTTTAAGAGAACCCTA
The DNA here is from genome assembly GCA_028551405.1 of Uromys caudimaculatus. Lineage (NCBI taxonomy): Eukaryota > Metazoa > Chordata > Mammalia > Rodentia > Muridae > Uromys > Uromys caudimaculatus. The sequence goes on along the minus strand of CM052717.1, from coordinate 11,612,118 downwards.
AGAATTTCATGCATGAAACAATTACATTTGTTGAAGGATATTTGCTAAGAATTACAGAACAAAATTATTCTTATAAATAATTATTTTATTTTTAAGATTATAATTACATTATTCTCCCTTTCCCATTTCCCCCTCCAAACTTTCCCACGTATCAACCCCTACTCTATTTCAAATTCACAGCCTCTTTTTCTTTAGTTAGTTAGTGTGTGTGTGCATCAGTAGAATTTACAGGAAGACGGAAGTGAAACAGTTCAGTGCACCCCAGACTCGGCACAGTGATTCTGAAAGCAGCGAGTTTCTCAGAGTCACAGGAAATGGCTAGGCAACCTCAGAGCAGTCATTTGTTTTTGCATCACAAATATTTTTCAAAATAATTATTTTCAAATAGGATATCTTAAAAGTGTCCAAGAATTCTCAAATAGAAGCAAGTCTGCTGATGTTACAAATTACTACTCTATTGGAGATCTTCTTATCCCCCCTTAAGAAAAAGTAATGGGAACTATTTTAATGAATTTTCATATTTTTTTACTGACATAAATTCTTAAAATTTAATCAGAAAGATAAAAATAACAGTAAGAGGCAAACTTACCAGTAAAAACTAAGCAACAGAGTTCAATACCAATCTCACACAAAACAGACTAAACACGACGGGGTGGGGAGGTCATATTTTAGAGAATTTGCATTCTATCAGGATTGACTTTTTGGGGAATATTGTTTCTGTTGTCTCTTTTTCTCCTGTACTGCTTGTTGACTGACTCCTGGTACAGTAAAAAGAAGTATCTGGGGGAGATACTGTAGTTTAGTTTTTTCTAAGTGAAAAAATTTCACAAAATTCTTAAATGTCTTTATAAAATCTTTAAAATACACTTTACTATTTTCCATTTCTTAAAAGTACTATTCTGAACATATGGTCATCCCTGGGGGTGGGGGGGCAATCAATGACTGCACTGTTACTTCTAAAGACACAGAACTCAGTGTTCTGTCTGAAAAGCAAACCTACCCAGGCACTGGTCCTTCTGAGCCAAACCTCAGAATCTGGCCAACTTGTCTCATATGCCTCATTCCAATTAACAACTTAAAGTTTGTAGCAAATCATATTGCACTGAGTTTTGCCATTTAGTTTTCTTTAGACAGGATTTCACTCTTGGCTCAGGCTGGCTTTCAGCTCACTATGTAACCCATGGCTGGCCTCAATCCAGTCCTCATGCTCTGAGCTTTGGCCTTGGCAAAGACTGCTAGTGCTGAAAACACTGGCATGAATCACCATGCCCAGCAGAGTTTTGTTCTGTTTTTAAGTTTTAGTTTAGACTTTTTTCTAAACTAAATTCTACTACAGTTGTATTTTTCAGGGGATTTATAATCTGGTTATGATTTAGAATATCAGGTAACAAGCAGTTCTTACACTTAAAATATTAATTGACTATGCAATCTGTGAGTTACAATAATATTTAAAGGAAATGGGTTAGATTAAAATATATGTTTACTACAATTTATTACCAGTAGAGATTATAAGGTTTGTGATTTTAAATACAGAAGAAATTCCCATCACCAGAAACCTTCTATCTTCTCAGGTTCAGACACAATTCCTGGTTTTGACCCCTAGTACCATACCAAATCCAAAGATAAAACAAAACAATCCAACAGCAACAACAAAACAAAACAAAAAACCAAACTCTATATATTATCAAAAGTTACAATGAAGATTTCAGCAAATTATTAAATTAAGTGAGTATCATTATTGCATGGCTATTTGGGTGAAATGACCAAGGATCATGTATTAGTGTCACATAAACCCAATCACAATAATCCACTCATATCTCTTCCTCAATTCTGTACATAGAACACCTCAACAAAACACAGGACAGGGTTCAATTAACTGTATAATAAAATAATCATGAAAAAAAACGGAATCTTACTAGCAGAACATAATCAAATCGGTCCTTATCATCAGTGAAGGCAAGAGGCAGAGAGATCAGGGTAAAGTTATAAAAAAGGGCATGGCTTGTCTTTTGCAGCTTTGAAGATGAAAAGAGGGAGCAGGAACAAAGAAATTTAAGTGGCCATTAGAAGCTGGGAGAGTGAAGGCCATGGTTCCTACCCAGAGCCCACAGAGAGTTTACTGGCAACACCTGGCTAAGACATGTCATGGATTTGACCTACAGAGTTATAGGAGAACAATTTTGTATTTTATTCTCTAATCTGTGATCATTTGTCATAGTGGCAATGAAAAGTAGTAAACCTCTATCTATGCACAGACATTTGCAGCTGGTCAGCTCCTCTCTTATAGTATAGGGCAGTAGGTGGGGGCATTACCCAAAGTCAGAAGTGATTATTTCCAGTCATGCATGCTTGGTATAGCTATTAGGTAATTCAACTAGCTTATGAAATATAAAGAAATCTATTCTGACAAGTTGGCTGAAATCTCTGGAAAAGTTTAATAAAGGGAATGTCCTAAAACTGCTCTTGAATTAGGTAAGAGACAACTCTGGTAAAAAGTACTAAGTCTAGACATGCTTTGTCCTCAGATTACTTCATAGCTGTCCACGGCTCACTCTGCCTTACAGCAGATATTGGAGAAAAAAACTTGGCAAAGCAATCTACATGAGGATTAGTGTCTATTTTAATACTGTTCTCTTTCCTTTGACCATTCTGCCCTTAGGACAGGCTTTAGTCACAAAATAGTGTGCTGGTGCCAATTAGGTAAAATTTCATTGAGCCAGCCTGATATTTCTGTGTACAAGAACCAGGAAAAGTAGCCCTGCAGGCTACAGTGTTGGCAGAATGCCAGAGGGAAGAGAATTTTTCTATGTACCTACAGACATTTTTTTTTAATATGAACCTACAAAAATTACCAAATAACCACCAGAGAAATATATATATGTGTATATATATATATATATATATATGTATATATGTATATATATATATACACAAACATACATACATAGATACATAGATACAGATCAAAACTGCAGTGTAGCAGTGTACATTAGTGTCTATTTCTGCTTACAATAGTTGCTATTCTTACCACTGTGACAAAATACCTGACAGAAAGAACAGAGCATTGACTTTGGCACATTGTCCAGAGGATGGTTGATCATGAGCAGAAAGAATCATGACCAAAGGGTGCTGAGCTGGTAACAGTGGGAGTTGGAGCGCAATGCTCATGCTGGCAGAAAGGATGCAGAGAGCAGACCTGGAAGCAAGGGCAGCCTACAATCTCAAAGTCTCACTCCTAGTAGCCTACACCAACCATCCATCACCATGTCCGTAGGTTCAGTAACTTCCACCTACTGGATCAAGTGTTCAAACATATGAGCTTACGGAAAATACTACATTTAAGTCATATACTGCTACAACACTTGCCACAAACCTGAAAAGCTTATTATAACAACGCAAATTAATTCTCAAAAGTTCTAGAAGCAAGAAGTCCACAGTGGGACTGAGGAAAATCAGTTGTTAGCAGTGCTATGGCTCCCCTGAAAGCTCCTGGAAGAACTCATCTCCTCATCTTGTCCATATCCTAGAAACTGTTTGCGTCCAGCGAAAGCCAGCCGAATCTTTCTCATACTGTATGATATTCACGTTTTAACAAACCTTTTACTTCAAAGGGCTCAAATGGCTAATCCTGGATAATCTCTTTAAGATTAGATGACAAAAAAATTTTACTTTGTGTGTGTTTTTTTTTTTTTTTGGAAACAAATGTTGCGCTATACAGTTTTAGCTTGCCTCCTGAATGTTGGAATTGTAGGCTACATGGGCCTATACCACCACACCTGGCACAACTGTAACTCCTACCTGAAACTTTCATTCCCTTTAACTAGTAAGCTCATCTACCACCACGTGCCAGGACCAGAACATGGAAGTGTTTACAAAGCATTCTTATGCCTACCATGCAAAGGCTAGGAGAACTGAACTGATACTGAACCTGAGCAAGTTGAATGTCTGTTAAAATAAAAATATTGAAGTTCTCCAGAGGACTAAAACAGATACTGAATCTACACTCCATAACATTAATAATCTAAAAGTCACAATCCAAGGCTACTCTACATACAAAGTATTAAGAAAAAGTTCATTATCTATATAGAAGGCATTCAAGACTAGATAGAGCTTTCAGCTTTAATCTGTTGTTGTAACACTGATCTGAAGGGAAAGTAGAACGTGTTGAGATAAATGAAAATGAAAGTTTCAGGAGAAAATTTTTTTAATTAAAATTTTAAATTGAAAAAAATTCTAAAATTAAGAAGAAAACAAAACAAAACAAAGCTGAACAGTGTTTGTGGTGGTTTAAATGAGAACTGTCTTCCAAACGGCTTTTTGCGTCTGTTCTACCATTCCGAATGTGTGGCCTAAACCCTGAAGGGCGTTTGCCCTCTGCGGTCTGTTCATGAGTCTATGGTATCTGAGAACTAGAGGGGTCACGCAGCTTACTTACACTGTGGAGTTTCAGAAGACAAATTTAAGGCCCACGTAAAAGGATGTTACATAGGATAACTCTGCGTGAGTATCGTGTTCGTTTAGAAAGGAGATCAAGAAAGGGTACTCCTGAGTGATGAGGAAGGCGAGCGTGCAGAAAGCACACATGCAACGAGTCCTTAAAGACGATATAAAGCTATTTTCTAGTTTCAAATATGTCATATTCTTTTCTTTTTGTGGTGTGTAAGTCCATAAAAATATAATTGATAATGAAAAAGTAAAACCCTCCATCCCTCTCTCCCTCGTTCCTCCCTCTCTCCCTCCCTCCCCACTTCTCCCCACCCCACCTCTCCTTCCCACCTCTCCTCTCCCTCCCCCCACCTCTCCCCACCTCGCCTCTCCAAGCAGTTCCAGATATGAACCCTCAGCTTCTACTCCCACCTGTATGTCTGCTGCTTGCTGCCTGACACCTACCAGCCACAGTGGCTCTTCTTCTCTGGAACTGCGAGTCTACAGAACCCTTTCTTCTGTAAAGTGTCTTGCTCATGGTATTTATCACAGCAATAGAATAGTAATTAATAGTCTCAAAAACAAAATGGAATGATATCAAAAGGAAGAGAATCAGGGCCCCAGCATTTTTTTATGAAGCAAAAAAATAAAAAAATAAAAAAATAAATTGGAGAGAAATCTGAGTTACCTATGTGCAGAACAGATAAAAATCAAAGTAGCAAAATCTATTAGTTTCCATTGCTGTCTCTATTACTTAGTCTTCTTACAGTGTAGCAAAATACCTGACACACAATTAGATGGTTGGCTTTGCCTGCCATGGTCCAGGGAAACAACTCATCATACCAAAAAGCTATGACGGAAACAAATACTAACACCTGTAGGACAATACCAAATGGGCTAAAATACATGTAGTTTGGAGTTCCAAAATAACAAGAAAAAACGTTACAGTAAAAGTTATCTGAAGAAATAGCACAAGACTTCAATTATGACCAAAAACATATACTTACAAGTTCAAGAATCTCAATGAAAGTATTACTAAGGAAGAGTGCCAACGTTCACTGCTGCTATTTATATATGCACACACACACATACAACCACGTGAATATATACATCATACACACAGAAAACTATTATTGCATATACTTGTATAAATACGTATGATATAGTTATTATCTCATATACCCAGAATATCTAAAAAATTCTTATCACGCAGCAAGACACAAAATTATCTAATTTAAAGAAATGGCAAAAGATTAAATGGCCATGTCCAAAAGAAGCTGAACTAATAGCCAAAATTTAAAAATCAGAAAATAATGTCCCGGGGAAACGCAAATTAAATCAAACTAAGATAATCATTATATATACCCGCTGGATTGTCTAGAACTAAATGATTAATCATTGTAAGTTAGTAAGTTTGACATATATATGCTATACAGTAAAGTGACACAACTAATTTAAAACTTGTGACTGTTTCTTAAAACATAAGTAGCAGATATCCCTTAAAAACCTCCAACAACAGGTATTCCTGGGTATGTATCCAAAAGAAGTAATGACAAATGTCTACAAAAGACCTCCTGAGATGTTCGTAAACGGGTAACAGACAAAACGTGGCATGGCTATACAGTGCAATGCCATCTAATATTTTTTAAAAATAAAATTCTTCTTTGCTGGGCAGTGGTGGCGCACGCTTTTAATCCCAGCACTTGGGAGGCAGAGGCAGGCGGATTTCTGAGTTCGAGGCCAGCCTGGTCTACAGAGTGAGTTCCAGGACAGCCAGGGCTACACAGAGAAAACCTGTCTCGAAAAACCAAAAAAAATTAAAAAATAAAAAAATAAAATTCTTCTAAAGGAGCCAGTCCCAAAAGAATTACTGCTTGTTTATATTTATATAAAATTGATTTCAATAAACAATTTTAGGTTTTTTTGCAAAACAATTGCAAAATTGTAATGACAAAAAAAAGATTTTGAATGCCAAAGAACTGGGATAAAAGGATGCATTGTAAAGCTTTTTGTATTTTATGACTGTTAATTGCCCTGACTGTAGGCTTAGAAAGTCTACTACCCCAAATCAAGAGTTTGCAACAACTGGTATGCTGATTCTAACCACACTGAAGGTCAGTCTTCGAGGCTTTAGGCACTTGAACAATTGCTACACACTCACATGCTAAATTCTAGGTCTTTGTTTCACAACTACCTTCAGATCATTTCCACAAAGAAAACATACAAACTCTGTGTCTAAGTATTTTTGATACTTAAAATAAAACCAGCAAAATGAAGGGCTAGTTGTTTAAACCTAACAGTAGGTATTTCATATGGCTGGATCAGAGTGGACACGCATACCATCTACTTTTATAGGACCCTAGTTCTGTCGGCAGAACCTATATGTACGCTACAGATGTTTACACCTGAACAGTTTAGCACATCATCCAATTTTACAAAGAAGAGAAAGGAAGACAGTTTTAGAATAGCCACTGACAATGTAAACTGAACCTCACAAAAATCAATGACCAGTGTTTTATCACGTCATAACACAATTAACATCTGTAAAGATCTAAACTGACAACCATGCTGCAGCCACATTAATAAAGATGATAAGAATAAAATATTATTTATGCTATAGTACGTCTCTATCAAGTCAGAAGCCTGATGAATATTTTTAATTAACTACTGAGCATTTCTTAACCTTGACAATAAAAAGTATAAACTGATCAATACTGGTTAGAAACAGCCACAGATTCCAAATTAAAAATAATTTTTAAAATGCCATAGAAATATTACTTATGAACTTTTGCTTTAAAAAGTCAAGTTATATAAACTTTATAGTTATATAAACTAGGGTCTAATTTGTTACTTACAAATTTATTATTTTAGTTAAAAAAGAAAATACCAAAATACAATTGGGTGAGTGAAAACGTTCAGACCTATAGCAAAGACTCATAAGTCCTAGAAATGGAGAACCACACAGCATGTGTGGCAACATATTTGCCCACATTTTATGATCCCTAGATGGGAAGCCAATGTATAGAGTGAATACCCTTCCCATCTTGTCCTACTGGATGGGATCAAATGAACCTTAACTGGCCTCCTAAGTCTCTGTGTGGTAGTCATGGGGCTGGTGGAGCAGCTAAGTATTGCTGATATAAAGAAAGAAATTAGTAGTTTGGATTTAAGCAAGTCTTACATGGCAAACGTTTATTAAATTTGCTCTAAGAGAAAGTAGACAAAAAAGAAGTCTGTGATAAAAAAAAAAAAGATGTTTCTGTGATAAAAATCTGTTTCTGTTTATACCTGACCAGCATTTTATACTAATAAAACACCAGTCAGATATCTAGATGAAATGAACTCATAGCTCACAGGAATATCCTCCTCTTCCCACAGCCAGTCAAATAGGAATTATAATTTTGACAAGGTAATGATAGATTAGCTAACTATACTAGGTGATGTCTAACCTCACAGGATAGTCCCAGTTGACCTGGTTAAGCTCAGGGCAAAACTTGGGAACATAGATCAATCCTAGTTATTTGTGGTGTCTGAGAACATAGAAAACAGAGATTCAATTCTAGTCCTCTTAAAGGTCTACAACATTATGTGTGAGGAGAGGGACAAAGATCATCTCTATAGAGAGAATCTCTGGTGAGCTGTATGGAAACATCACCTGTCAATAGAAAAGCCTATGGCCAATGAGCTGAGGAGGAGGTGGGAGTTCCAGCAAGGGGGGCGGGGAGGGGGTGGCTGAGAAAGAGTCAAGCATGGGAGATTTGCCCCAAACTCTGGAGGAGACTGTAGCAAAAACCTGAGGAGAGGTAACCAACCATGTGTAGGGGCTTAGATTAAAATAAACAGGTAATTAAGTTACGAGCTAGTTGGGGGAACAAGTCACAGCTTGTGGGCTCAGCATTTATTCATACATAATTAAGTCTCAGAGTCATTATTTCTGGGAACAAAGAGGCCAGGTGGAAAGAGGCTACAATTCTCCTGTTTCCATATTAGAATATACAGAGAAGAAAAATAAACTTGACCATGGAGATCTTTACCTCACTAAAATCCTAGTAAGATAGTTTTAAAAAGTGCAAAGAAGCTAAGAAGTGAAATGATAATCTGTGCTCTACAGAGAGGTGGAAGTCTGAGAGTGCTGGGAAAGGAGGGGGGTGTTGAAACCCCACAGACAGAAACACAGACAAAGGTAACAATGAATCCAAAGTGTGTTCTTATTCATATGAGAGAGAGAGAGACAGAGAGAGAGACAGAGAGACAGAGAGAGAGACACAGCTCCTTTGTATTGTCTTGTATCTCGTGAAGTATTTTTGTTTTCTTAAGCAGGGTCTTATTTAGCCATGGCTGGCCTGGGACTTACTACTTAAAACAGGCCAACCCTATGATTGCAGTGATCCTCATACCAAATGCGAGATCACAGGTGTGCACCAGTGTGCTCTACTAATTAAGGTTTAATGAGGCCATGAGAGCAGGCTCTCAATCTGACAGAAATAGAGGACTTATAAGAAGAAAAACCACTGAAGCCTCCTTGCTTGTTCCACATCTGCAAAAGGAAGGCCACTTAAGAGCACAGCAGGAAGATGGGTATTTGCAAGCAAAACAGAAAACCCTCACTATAATCTAACTGTGCTAGTACCTTGGTCATCTTGGATAAGCTTCAGAACTATAAGAAAATTAATCTGTTTTTTAAGTCATTCACTGTGTGTCATTTCATTAGAGGGGGAAAAAGACTAATATACTGCCTGTACTTTATTCCAATATAACCACTCCATAAGCACTATGGGTAAGGGAGGCAGAAATGTATGGAAACTCCAGGGAAAATTCAGTGCTGAATCAGTTTTCACAGAATCATGTACCAGAATGTACATCTCAACAATTTATACAAACTATTTTTATGGTTCATATGGCAATGAAGGTACTGTTTTGGCTGTGTTCTCAAAGTGTCCATTGATTTTTAATCATTAGATTAACATCAAGATTAAAATGCCCTGTAACTTTTCTTCCTGGATAGTCAGGGATAAAATTCACAGTTTCATACCTTAGCTCAACATCAACCAGTGAATTCCACTTGTCTTTCCATTACATCACTGACATCCTTGCCTCTCACCAACTGCTACAGCATAGCTTCACTTTCTTTAACCTTTGCATAAAGCTATACCAAAGGTTGTGTGAGACCAGCTCGTGCCTTTTTACCAGCTCTGTAGAATATTAGAACGTTTAGTTTTAAAAGCTGAATCTAATTGGTTGCGGACTGCCTTTGTGGCTTCCTAATGAAGGACAAAATGTCCCATCCAATCGCCCCAGAAGGCTCCACAGTACCACAGGAAGAGAAGCTGACCTAACCACACTGCTTAGGCCTTAAACGGACAACAGCTCTCTAGCCATGAAATGAGCATACAAGATGAGAAATGAAAAAGGAAAATACTGGTTCACTTTCCAACTTAAACTTTGAAAATTTTTCAGATAAAAACCTCCCCAAACACTGGGATAGTGCCTCATTAGACACTGTCCTCTCTCTATAAAGCACAGAATCTGAAGTTCAGCAAGAAATCAATTATTAAGTTTCAAACCCAGGACAAGCAGCCGAGATGCCTATCTAACATAGCAGAGCAGACCTGGTCACGGGGTTCTACTAGCATCCCTCAGTCCCTATCTGTTACAGGGTACGGGTGGCATACTACACCTTCTACCCTAAACTTTCCAGCCCAGAGGCTGGGCCGCCCTTTCCCCTGAGGCTCTTCCCTATATAATTCAGACATTTTGGTTACCTGCTACCTTTTGTACCTTTGGCCTCCTGGCTGCTATACTTAGTTCTCCTCACTCCCTTCCCCTCTCCCGACATGGTGCAGGGTCATGACCACTCTGGACTCTCCCGGAGGAGTCTGCCCTGGCCCTGCTCTCCCACGACTCTACAATAAACGTTCTCCTCCACCATACCTAGGAGCAGCCATGTCCTTTCCATTCATTCTTATTTCTTGTTTTTTCATGAATCAATAAATGCATTTCCCTGAAAAGGGAAGTTAAATGAATAATTAAGAATGTTTTAGAAAGAGTGTGGTGGCTCACACATGTAATCCTAGCACGCAGGAAGAAGGATTGCTGCAAGTTTGAGACCAACTTAGTCTATATATCAAGTTCTAAGCCAGCTAGTGCTAACCAGTGAGACACTGTTCCAAGAAACAAACAAACAAACAAACAGATCCTTTGCTATAGACAAGTTTTTAGGAAGAGGAAAGACAAACTTCCAAATTAAAAGAATACAAATAAAGTTATTTATTTTGGAGGGTTTTTTTTTTTTTTTTTTTTTTGGAAGTAATCTTAACCTAAATAACACTCAATAAATACACAGCATGTTTGGAACACTGGTAGATGAGGATTAGAATAACAAAAGCACAAAACTCTGGGTTGGTTGGTTGTTTGAGACAAGATCTCAGGATGTTGCCTTCAAACTGGAGATCCTCCTGCCTCAGCCACCGAAGTTCTAGGATTACAGATATGTTTTATGCTTAACTAAAAATTTTGTGTTTATTTATATACTACATGTAATTAATGGCTCTTGTATGAATAAACATATACATTTTTATACTGAACCAAACAAATATTTATAAACACTGAGCAAATGAAACCCTAAGCATGTGGCATCTCTGCTTTGACAACATACCATTTATGCTTTGCTGTGGGAGAGTATAATCCCTTTACCTTCAGACTCTGTACTCTGCTCCCCTGTAATCTACCTGCACAGCCTCCAAATCTTTAGAGGAGAATAACTTACATCCTTCATCTTAGTTCCTGGACAACATCACTAGCATTTGAATTCCTCAACTTCATAATATTATCTTTGTGAAGAAAAAAGAATTCAAGACGGAAAAGCAGATACAAATTCATGGCAGGGTGGATGTAGGGGGGTGAACAGCAAAATTCTCAGGGCCAAAGCTCCTGCTAAGTTACACTCATTCAGCAAAAAATGACAGTTATAAACACAAATTAATCAGTAAAACCAGTTTACTGAGCTTCCCCTGAAGAAAGAAGATAGCTGCTCTAACCTTGATATTGCGAACGTTTGCATGTCTAATGCCTGAAAGGCACAGGCCTCAATGCCAGCTGATAAAGCATGCTTACTTTCTATTGTCATATAAAGACCACTCTTTTGGTCCAGTTCAACCCTAGCTATAATATAAACTATATTTAATATCTAATCTAAAATTAAAGCAGGCTCTACATCTACTGAATGATGATGATAATAAAGTAATTTCACATTACATGCACTTAAGGGAACCAAAACACCTACCTATACCAGAAGTAGCTATGTAGATGAAAGGTTTCTCTTTTAGGCCACAATTCCCAGAAAGTTTTACAAATTAATAAATAATACACACAGAGAGAGAGAGAGAGAGAGAGAGAGAGAGAGAGAGAGAGAGAGAGAGAGAGACTTCCTGCACTGCCTAGAACCTTCAGTAAAGCATTAAACAAGTGAAATAAATTCATTCCAAATATTTCAAAAATCTCACTATGGCTGGTAAGGTGGTTAAATGAGAATGGCTCCCAATAGGCTCAAATATTTGAATGGTTAACTCACCAGAGAATTGAACTGTTTGGGAAAGATTAGAAGGCATGTCCTTGCTGGAGTAGGTGTGTCACTGTAGGTGGGCCTAGTCTCTTTCTCTGTCTGCTGCCTGAGAATGAAGATTGTAAATCTCTCAAATACTATTCCAGTACCATGCCTGCCTGCTTCCCAACAAGATGATCCGGGACTAATCCTCTAATGCCGCCATAAGCAAGCTCCAATTAAATAGTTTCTTTTCTAACAGTTGCTTTGGTCCAGGAATCACTTTGCAGCCATACAACAGTAACTAACTAAGACTGTGAGAATACAAACTACTGTTTCTTCAACCACTGCTCTTCCTCCCTGCCTTCCCCACCTGATCCTTCCTGCTCCCAAAGCCACACAGCCCCAGTGCACCTGCAGCAATCTCTTTCATTCCCCTTCCCTGGAGATCCTTTCCACGCACCCCTAAGCCCTCCTTGTTGCTTGGCCCCTCTGGGTCTGTGGACTGTAGCATGATTTTCTGTTACTTTACAGTTCATATCTACTTATAAGTGAGTACATACCATGCACTTTTTCTGGGTTTGGGTTATCTCACTCAGGATGATTTTTCTAGTTCCATCTATTGCCTGCAAATTTCATGATGTCATGATGTTAGCAGCTGAGCAATACTCCATTGCATAAATGTATCACATTTCTTTATTCATTCTTCGGTAGAGGGATATCTAGGTTGTTTACAGTTTCTAGCTATTATGAATAAAGCTGCTTGAAGTTATGGAGATGAGGCAGAAGCAGATGGGGTTGGAGGCATGCTGAAAGAAGTTAGAATGTAGGTGGGGATTTGACCAAAACACATGGTATGCATACATGAAATTCTCAAAGAATAAATACAAAGTATTGTTTTTAAATTTTATATTAGAAAGGATCCTTCCTGAGCAGTTCCTGGTATTTTTAAAACAAAGGATTAACCTTAACTTTGATGGAGTTATTGGATACAAGGTTAAATGACAAAAATTGTCCAGGTTTCTTGAAAACTGATTTCCTGGGCTTCAGTTGATTTTTACCTAATATTAATCAAAATCTTTATTATTTAATTGTTGTTTTTCTCATTATCTTGTTTCTTCATTGTTTCCTTTTTAAATTGTGACCATGTTCATGAAAGCTAGTTTCATCATAGAATCAAATGGCCTTAAGAGTTGCTCTTATCAGGGGCTGGACCTAGGCCTCCCCACACGTATGTAGCAGATGTGCAGCTTGGTCATCAAGTAGATCCCGGACAACTGGAGTGGGAGCCATCCCAAGACTGTGGCCTATCTGTGGGATATGTTCTTCTAGCTGGGCTGCCTTGTCTGGCCTCAGTGGGAGAGGATGCACCTAGCCCCACAGAAACCTGATGTACCAGGGTGGGAGGATACCCAGGAGGTCCCCCACCCTCAGAGAAGAGGAGGGAGGCAGGGAGGGAAGGATTGAGGGAGGCAGTGACCAGGAGGAGGGCAGTGAGCAGGATGTAAAGTGAATAAATAAAAAATAAATAAAGTAAAACAAAGAAAAACTGTGGAGAGATCAAAGAAGAACAGAGTTGCTCTTACGGAAGTAGGGGGACGACAATTGATTTCATGATAATCATTTTCCAAAATTTTGTAGCTTATAATCAAATTTCTAAAACTTGTACTACAATTTTTTTAAGATATTGTAATTATACTTTAAGTTTATATAATTCACATTTCCTCTTTTACCCCACATAAAATTAGAAACTATAACTCTGAAGATGGAATAAAGGACTAGCTATAGTGTCATTTCACAATGGATTTCATGTGCTCTGAAACATGCTACCTTACACATCAGCATTCCGTTTTCTGAGATACCAGCCCAAGAAAGTGGAATTCAGGCTGAGGTACAGGAAAAAGCACTTACAAATATCAGTAATGGGATCTATAAGGGAAATGAATACCATTTCAATATAAACACAAAACTCATGCCAGAAAATATTTCAGTTGGTGAATAAATTTGCCAGGCCCAATATTCAGTAGATTTTACCAAGTAATTATTTTGCAGATAACTTGTTGAAATACTTTTTTGTCAATAATTCTTTGAAATACTTTTCATCTGATTCATCAGACTAATAAAATACAAAGTATATGACAATCTTAAGCCACTAAAGCAGGGGCTGGAGAGATGGCTCAGTGGTTAAGAGCACTGACTGCTCTTCCAGAGGTCCTGAGTTCAAATCCCAGCAACCACATGGTGGCTCACAACCATCTGTAATGGAATCTGATGCCCTCTTCTGGTGTGTCTAAAGACAACAACAGTGTATTCATACAGAAAATCAATAAATAAATCTAAAAAAAAAAAAAAGCCACTAAAGCAGTAATTTTCTCACCAATTTACAATCATCTGTATACTAGTTTTCTTATTTAATCCATCCAAAAAACCTGTAATTATTCAAAAAGCTATGACTATAACCACATTTTTAAGAAACTAATCAATCACTGTCATTAGATTTTGTAAACTAAACAGATGTATGAATTCTTCAGCTTTTAGTACTTTTAGTATCTAGTATTTTAATATTTCCAAAATTGGCAATTACATAAATGTGTGTTCATCTGCAATGAACAACTAGACTGGAGCAAAACTAATCACATTCTAATAAACCTGTGCTTAGTCTACTTCAAGACTCTTTTATTTAGATTCAATGATTTTTCTACATGCAACCTCCAACTGAAAAATTTATCAAGCCTCTCAATAATCACCGTACAAGGAAAGCTGCTATGTAACAGAACAACACACTTCTGGTCCCCACTGCCTAACCCCCAATCCTGTATGTGCAACCTAAACTGTCTTCCTAATCTAGCCACCCACTCTAAGCACTGAAGAAACACTAGCAAAGATCCAAGGGCTGACTCAGCATCCAGTGCAAAGAGCAGAGAATTACTGCTACTAAGTGTATAGACAGACCAGCCCAAGCTCCTATATATGGTAAATCTAAACAGACCAGTTCTTCCTACCAAGTTTCAAGGGCCACAGCAACTAACCAAACCATGGAACATTTTTTGGTAACCAAAACTAGATAAGCACTATACTGTCTTCATATCACTGTAACAATACCAGCTTAAAGAATAGTAGTTTCTTAGGCACTTAGTTCTCTCCAGTATCTACTACTAATCTCTATGCAGGTTTTCTCTCATTCCTAGGATGATGTAACACTTTTTGGGTAATGAATGTTTTGATAGTTGTTTTAAAATCTTCCAAAGTAAGTTTCAGCTGGAAGAAATGCCATGCTCCCAGTAGCGGAGATAACTCAGTGAGTAGAAGCACTTGCAGTCGACAAGCATGAGGACCTGAGTCTGACTCATCAGAAGCACTCCTCCTTCTGACAACACTGGGCATGGCCACACGTGCCTCTAATCCTGCAGGAAGTCAGGAGAGGCCCCAGAATTGGTTGGCTGCCAGCCTAGCCATAAAACATACTGAGCTCCGGGTTCAAGAAGACAAACCGTCTCAAGGGAATTTAGGCAGAGACTGAGAGCGGACAATAACACACACCACACACACACACACACACACACACACACACACACACACACACACACACACACTTGAGCACAAGACTAATACCCTGAGCCTCCTCTGCTATCAGGAGTTTCCTTTTTGACACTTGAAGCAGTTGCCTGGGAAACACTTCCACAGAGCCATCATTTGCTATAAGAAAATGTAATACAGCAACCCAAGGAGGTGACTTCTCACTGCATCCCCCACTCTCCTATCCCGTCAACTGAAGAAGCTCTCCCCAAAGAAACATCAGGAAGCCTTCTCTAACTCTGCCCATTCCCCCATCAATCAGCCTCCTCCAGTAGAACCCTGTAGCTTAAAAAAAGGTTTGGACCCGCCCCTCCCCGAAGACACAGATAACTGAGCCAAATTTTGTTTCAGTGACTCCACTCTAGAAATATGTGGAATGCCCAGGAGGCCTTTCACTAAGCAGTACATATGAGAAGGAAAAGAACTTCCAAGAGTCCCTTATAATTAAACTTACCACTCCACTGTTTTTGAAAATGTCACTGGAAGCCTCATTTTTATCTGGTAAATGGCTTGGTTCCTAGTTTAGATGATAAGGTTGAAATGACAATCAATCAGCTCTTTGTTCAACCATAAGCGCCAACAGCAAAGTGAAACACAAATCAAGCAATACAAACAGGAAAAGACTGCTATCGTGGTAGGAAAGGGGCCATACTCTCGTCTATCTTTTGTTTTCTTCAAATACATAATATTCTAGACAGTAAATAG
This sequence comes from Uromys caudimaculatus, assembly GCA_028551405.1. Classification (NCBI taxonomy): domain Eukaryota; kingdom Metazoa; phylum Chordata; class Mammalia; order Rodentia; family Muridae; genus Uromys; species Uromys caudimaculatus. Next base: position 11,595,872 of record CM052717.1, on the reverse strand, counting down.
TCCTATCTTAAAGTGACTGAATTTTTCTGACTAGAAAAACAAAAGAAGGCAGTACAGTTAAATCCCTAGCAAATTCTTTCTATCTCATGCCAGCACCTTCATTCCTTGATGCATGGCCCTTCCTTGGACAGAACACTTCTTACTTTCTGTTGTTACCTTCAATGCTCTCCACTAAAGCAACAAGTAACATTCTCTATAAAGGTCACTAGATATAAAAAGAGTTATGACACCATAAGGGCTCCAAAATTTCCTTCATTTCATTCCTATTCCTGGTTTTCCATTAATAGACAGGATATCTCAAAGGGAGGTGCTTTGTAGTGGGAGCTCAACTCCAACCCCATACAGTTTTCCAGACACCAAGTAGCTGACAGAACACAGCTGCACCACACACAACCTTACTGCCAGGAACCTCGACCCTGATCCGACTTTATCCCAAAGTCCACGGTGGTCTTGGTTAAGTTTTGGAAAAGATAAAAATGTTGTTTTCTAATAAAGATATTATGAGACATTAGTGAAATGTATCTTGTTAGTGACAAATGCTATATGAACAGATTAGAAAAACAATTCTGCACATTTATTTTACAATTAGAGTATTATCTTAGGCAAAGTTACATTTCTTATGGGCTACTACTATTTGATGATATGCTTGTGAAATTCTTCTAGCAGAAAACCTACCTCTAAAGTAAGCATTTAAAAGAAGCTGTTTGACTGAATTACTGAGCAGGAAAACACCACTGGATTTTTCACATGACAATTCCTTATCTTTTGAGTTCTTTGTCTTTCAGATTGAGCTCTCAAAGATCATAGACAGATAAATGACAATTATTGCTATTAGCAATATTCTAAAATATGCTCTCTTTTATTCTGTCTCAAGACAAAAAATTTTGCTAACACTGCTCCCTGGTTTAAACTTTAATACTTTCTAGCTACCTTTTTATCTGTTGTTTTTTTGTTTTGTTTTGTTTTGTTTTTTGTTTTTTATGATGCTAGCTAGCCCTTGATTTCTTTTTGTTGTTGTTGTTCTTGTTTTGTTACTGTTGCTTTTTGGGATAAGGTCTCACACTTCTTAGCCCCTGGCCTACCTGGAACTTGTTAAGTAAATCAGGCCAGCCCAGATCATCTGCCTCTGTCTCTCCCAGTTCTGGAATTAAGGCATGAGATATCACTCCTGGTCAGCCCTTAATTTCTATATCAGATTTCCCCAACTGTAATTTAAAAGATAAGTCAGGAACAGAAACACACACACACACACACACACACACACACACACACACACACAATTTAATTCATATTCCATTACAGAAAAACTTTAAAAAGTTTTCTTCCAATGAAGTAATTCACCATAGAACAAAAAGAAATGTATATATGTAAATTAACATATAAACAGTACATGGTAAGCTCTTGTTTCTGAGATGATACTATATGTAAGTTGTTTTTTAGAGAGATACACACATCTATAAAACAACTATTATTTATAGGATAAAACTGGCATCATAATTTATACTCCTTTACAACCCATAAATAGATATTTTGTTGTCAAGGCATTGCATTCTAAAAGTTGAAAAATACTTTTAACTGGATATTAATCTAAAAACAAGCATACACAATTTTGAAAGACAGGAGGTCTCCCTTGTTTGATTATATACCACTGTACAGTAATAAAATGATTTGTGTGGAGGCTATATAATTCATATAAAAAATAACAATCTCTACTAAGCTTTTAGTTATGGCTCTTCAATATATCAATGACTTTCCAACCACTAGATTTATCTGTAATTACACCAAAAACTAGTATCTGTGAGCAAAATATATACTAAATAATAACAGAAAATGAATTTATTCCTATGTTTGTAAAGTCTCTATTTGTTTACTTGACAAACCCTCTTTAAATGAGTATTTCTACTATCCTCAAAATGCAATCAGATATTTCCAGGCCTGACCCGGGACCTCCTCAAACATATTTTGCAATCAAGCCCTGAATTTTAGCATCTCTTAATTGGAATTAAAGTTATTCTGAGAGCTATCAAGCAAATAAGGATAAAGGCAGACGGATATCAAATAATTAGCTGTCTTAATCTAGTATCTCGTGGAAAACCTAGATAGTTTCCATGAACTTTCTGTGGTGCTAACAAACAGGTCACTACTCCTAAAAGTTTCGTCTCTACCTGCCCAACAGGACAAGGCAGCTACTGTCAAGCCAATCTTAAGTACGAGTAAACACATTCCTGTACCCATAAAATGTCACCAGAGAACCAGAGCCAGACCAAATGTCCAGCTTTCAGTGTGGTAACAGTACCTCTCAAGGTCAGGCAAAAAATATTTCCTGAGCCAAATAGAAATTTCTGGCACTAAAGTCCATCTTTATGGGCCTTTTCTAGAAACATTAATTTTAAATGGGTTGTAACAGTTATTAACTGAACTGGTGATCACAAGATATTTATTAATACATGAACCTATTACTTTGGGCAGAGAGCAGGGCTCAAGAAAATGAGCCACCCCAGCAGCACATTTCACAGAAAATAGGGAAAATATAGAAAATGCTACTGAAACAAGAGCTCTGAAGGTTGGAATGACAAGACTAAATTCATCTACTTAACAAACTTGTAAGTCAGTCAATGAACTGCCGACAGTATTTTAAGAAAGCCAAGGGTCCAGAGTTACTGAAACTTTATTACACAGCTATACATACCTCTTTATTCAGGGACATACAAGAACATGTAAATGAGAAAGATGTCCTACAGGAGGATCAATTACAAAAGTCAATATTAAGCTTAATAAATCCTTCAATCACAAATTATAAGATGATAAGATAGTCTGTAAGAGAATATCTATAGAATTACATGTGGATGTTTTGCACCCAAAAACCTAACTACAAAAATAAATAATTTCCACTATATAATATTTGAAGACACTAGAAAATTCTATAGCAAACTTTCAAAAATTTTAAATAAATACCTAATCCACCTTAAAATCTGCAAAGCACCTTAAATTAGCAGTACCCAAGATACTGTTTATTCATATATTGTAGTTCCTACTTTCCTTGTTAAAGGAAGACAGATAACATTAACTAAAATGACACACTGCCAGTCAGTCTCCAAAATCAACTGTGAAAAACTGGTAGATAGAAAAGAACTAGAAAAACAACTTCCTATATGAAAGTTGAACTTCTGCCTCTTTTCTCTAGGATTTCTCCATGGTCCTCCCAAATGGGACAATTTGTAAATACATCTAGAGGAGGATATTCTGTGGGAGGAGAAAGATTTTAACTTTAAGGTGCGAAAATGTACTTTGATTCTGTAGGGGAAGTTTCAGCAAACCAACCATTGATAAACCTGACTAAATAGATGACTCCTTCCTGTGTAAACATTGTTTTCAATTGGATGAGATTTCATATTTAAAAATCCTACAAACAAGGAGGCTCCAATAATTCTGCCTAGAAGGAAGAAAACGTCTTGGAATATTTAATACCTCTTTTAAGAATATGTTACAGTCAAATACTAGATGGTCTCTATGGTGCCTTTCAGTTCAAATCTTCCTTAATTCTCTGGGTAAGCTTACCAGACTATTCTTAGAGCCTTGGTAATTACAAATAGAACACACATGAGAAAGAAATTTGGAGTTAAAGCTGTCATTACTAAGCCTAATTAAACACTGCAGACAGAAAGATGGCAGGAGGATAAAGCATCCTGAATTAGGGAAAAGGAGAACATAATGAGTAGGTCACAGCTCCAGCAATGTGGAAAAGCATGTTAAAGTGTATAACAAAGTCTGGCCTAAGCTGAAGAGTGGCTAGAGTGGGTGTCCCCTCCCTCTGCCCAGTTCCTTAAGTGGCAAGCAACCTACCCAAACAGTAATACGCTTCTCTCCCATTAACTTGATTTTCTACCTATCTGAAATAACCAACCGCACTGGAAATACATGCCAACTAGAAAGTGGATCCTCTAATCTCAATAAGTCCTACTCTTTATTAGCAGTTTTCCTACTTTACATCCTAATGGGGAATCCATATATTTAAACACCATAAAATGGTGAGACATCTCACCTCTATATTGAGACTCAAGCACTTCTAGTCCAGACAAAAGCCATGGAGTAAAACGCTGTGGTTATTTTCTGGACACAGACTGCTTTGACTTTCACCGCCATGCCACCTTAAGATAAAAGCCCGACAGGGACCATCGCTATTCAAAGGGTCTCTAACTAGAAGATCAATATCCCTAGCTGGTAAAAAGAAGTTTGGCTGTCCTGCGGAGCAGGACAGACGGGTGACAATGCGGGGCGGCATCGTCGCCACATGGAGCAGTACTAGCCAGCCCCTGGTAAGTTTCCTTCCCTGCGGTGCACTAAATCATGCTGCCAGCCTCGCGGCCCCACCCCGCCCTGTTACGGAAAGGCATGCGGGCAGCTCGCTGAAGGACGGGCAGACAGCTCCCCGCTCCCCGCGCTAGTTGGCTTTCGCCCGGTCCGCAGCTTATCCCAGCCGTGGCCGCTTCCCCGGGGACCAAAGCAGCTGCCAACTTTGCCGCCGCCCCCTCCACCGCGCAAGCATCCCAAACTTTGCGTACTGCCTCACCTGGAGGTTCGGTGCTGGCCCCCGGAAGAGAGCTGACCTTCACGCCTGCCCCACCGCCCCTGGCCCCTCTGCCACCTCCGACCCGTCTGGAAACCCCTGGCCGGGATGCCTGCAGCCCGATTCCCGTGCCACATCTGACCCTCTGGACCCTGACAGCCCGGGAATCCGCGACTCGGGCTAGCCACTCACCATTGGTAAAGGGCTCCATCTTCGCCCCGCCGCGGGTCCTTACCAGCCCAGCGCCCCAAGCTTCCTACTCCAAGAGCTGAAGCGGCCCTGACGACTGAGCATGCCCAGCAAGGACTCGGAAGGCTGCCGGGGAGGTGCGGCGAGGGGCGGCGCCGCTCCGCCGCTCGGCAACAACACCTTCGTTCCGGGTTTTCGCAACTGCTGCAAAAGACCCACTTAGGCGTGGACGCTGAGCATAGCTCAACCCTGGACCCACTCGGCCGAGAGGCGGCGGAGAGGCGCGCAGTGCTGGGGCGGGGCTCCAAGCCCCGCCCCCAGCGCCGCACTCCGGGCCGCCGCGCTGTCTGTGCCGCAAGGCTGTAGTACCCCGGTTCGGACAACTGGTACACCTACTACCGCATCCGGCCGTGGTCCGGGTGCGGCAACCCCAGCACTGAGCCCGGAAATGCGGCCGGTGACGCTGTCGCCAGAGGGGCTGTCGGCAAATTCGCGATCTGAAAGCAGAGCAAGGCCCAGGGGTGCGTCGGCCTCTACGCTAGGCTAGCCCCGAAAGGCGCTCTTCCTAACCGCAGGAGCAAGCCCTGCGGCGGCGGTCGGCAGGCCTTCCATCATTTAGCCGAACGCCTCGCGGCTGCTGCTGCAGCAAAGCCCGAGGCCAGAGGAAGGGAGGGGCCCGGGAGTCGTATGGTGGCCTTTGCTTAGGGCCGGCCTTAGAACTGCGAGCAGATCTCAAAACCCGGCGCGGGATGCGGGAGAACGGACCGTGCGCGCAGAGGTTGTAGGCGGAGAGGCCCGCCTGCCTAGTCCTGTCCTAACTCGACACCAGCAGTTGACTGCTCCCAGCCTTCAGGGCAGGAGGCCTGATCCCTCGGGGCTAGACGGGAGGGAGCCAAGTTTCCCCTTCCCCTAGGACTCACACCCTTGCCTCCGGCCCCATTGTTTCCGGTGCCAAATCCGGGCAGTCCCCGGCAGCCGACGAGACCCTTAAGAGACCATGCTAGCTCTTACTAGCTCTTGGCTCTCCAACTGAGGGATGCCAACACCCGGTGGTGACCCCTTCCCCCCATCCCTCCCAACAGCAGCCACCGCTCCTCCTCCCCGCTCACTTGTTTGGCCCCTGCGGCGACTTGGCTAGGCCTTGGCCTCAATGCACTAGCCAACTGTCACACACTCCTCCCAAGCTGTCAACCCGTGCAAACAAATCTAATCTTGTACAAATATCCTGGGCGAAAGAGGGGAGACAACCATGTTGTTCGACCGATAAGGAAATTCTAGTTACGTTCAAAAGAAGTAAACCCGAAGTGCAATATTTTTAAGAGGTCAATTGTATTCCATCCACTACTTCCCACTCCTGATTTACAACACCCTATGAATACCAACTGTACTAGGAGTAACCACTAAACTCCTTACCTAACTGGGTTCTCATTAACATTCTCTTCCTTTGATGGCCCCTGAGGCTTTCATACGGCTCCTAGAAGTTGCCTTGTTTCATTCAGCATCGTTAACCATTCCTTTATTTAAATAATAATTTAAAAACTCCTTGCAAAATTGTTCCACAGCTTGGTGTTTTGTTTGCTTACTTCTTCCTGTCATTTTCTAAACTCAAATGTCACCCCTGCAGAGAAGCCTCTGACCACACACCTAAAATAGCAACAAGCACAGTGGCTTCTATAAAGATTCCTCCGGCCATTATCTTCAGAGCACGATAGCTGTCAAAAGGCTTGTTGTTTATTAAGAATACAAAACCAGTGGGGCAGGTTTTTTTCTTTTTTTTTTTTTAGGGCTATGTCCTAATTTCTAATCGTTATACAATATTTTAAATAAGTACAGTATAATATTTAGAGTTCTAATTTACTGCCCACATTGAAATCTTTCCACTGGCTGTCTTTATAAAGAATGCCTCCAGTTGGTCTGTTTGTGCTCAGTATAAACGTTCATGACATCATATCTCAACGCTGCTGCTGTCTTTTTACAGTGTGAAAGACAGGCTGAGTCCTTAGGCTAGTCCCCATATCAGAGCAATTCAGACCAAAAGTAGAAAATGAACCACAAGAACTCTTGTATGAATGGATTTGGTTCAAATGAGCCTGTTTCTCATTGGTATTGCCTAGCTAAGAAACTCTTCCCTATTAGGTCATGTTATGTTCCTTTGGTGTTATTTTTGTTGCCAGAGCACTTAGTAGCAGAGTTATTTAAAACTGCACAACATGTTAAGTCACCTCACCTCACCAGTAAGCTGCAGTCTCTCATGCTTTTAAGTGTGAATCACATTATCTTGCGTTTTGTTTTTAAATTTTCAGCTTAGACTTTGTGCTAAAGTGTTTCACAATTTGCATTCTTTTTTTGGGGAGGGGGGCTGATTCTTTGCCAGTCTCTTGCATCTCAACTCTGCTATTCAGGAATACAAGCAAAGATACTGAGGACCATTTACTTTAGAACTTTTTCTTTTTTCTTTTTTTCTTTTTTTTTTTTCTTTTGAGGTAAACAGTAAATAAAATGAACATATTTCAGAATCCCACCTTGCCTTAAATGAATAATAGTGAATTTTGTTCTGTCAAATACTGTTTATATTTGATTTTGTAATGCCTTTTTGGGGAAAAAACAGGTTTTGCTCTTGCAATCTATTGTTTCTATCTTTAATATTTTCTTTCTTCCATACAGATTCTCCTCTTTCTTAAGGGTCTAACACTTTAGGTTATTATAACATTACTGTTTATTAGCAGAGAAAGCAGGGTGACATTGTCTAATACACTCATCTTACCATTTTCAGAGTCATCACTGCATACTACTTAACATTTAAATTATATAACACAGAAAAATATTAATAGCTTGAAATGAAAAATATTAGCACCCTGGATAACTAAACATCTGTTTATAAAGAAACGAAAAATGGGAGCATAAATTAGTACAGTCATTATAGAAAGCAGTAGAGATTCTCAGGATACTATAAATAGATCTGTGCCAGGATCTGGTGGTATTGTTGCTGGATGTATATCCAAGAGAAATTCTATCTGCTTTCTTTTTTTCTTTTTTTTTTTTTTTTGGGTTTTTTTTGGGGGGTTTTTTTTTTTTTTTTTGGTTTTTTGAGACAGAATTTCTCTGCATAGCCCTGGCTGTCCTGGAACTCACTCTGTAGACCAGGCTGGCCTCAAACTCAGAAATCCACGTGCCTCTGCCTCCCGAGTGCTGGGATTAAAGGTGTGCGCCACCATCAAAGAGGTATCTGAACACTCTTTTTTTTTTTTTAACTGCACCGTTTGCTAAGGAATCAAACTAGATACCCAACAACAGTGGGATGTATGTCTACAATGACTATCACTCAGCCATAAAAAGAAATATCCTACCACCTACAGCAAAATGGGTAGTACTTGAAGACACTATACTAATTTAAGTTAGAATGACAAAAAAATCTTTTCTTATATATGTGTGTGTAAAAACTAAATCCAAGTTTTTCCTCCCAGCTCCCGGAATGACGACTCCGAGACTAATTATTTATTAATAAATGCCTAGGCCGTAATGCTCTCCAACTTCCTCTCACTTATTATCTCTTTTCTTCTAACCTGGTTTCAGGACCTACTGGTTTACATCCCTGTTGACTCCCTCACAACTCTGAGTATTTCCCAGAATCCTCTCTATCCGCACCGGACATCCCACTTCCTATTTCCTGCCTCAGCTCATTGGCCATAAGCTTTTTTATTGACAGGTGATGCTTATAAGAGATCCCCTCTACATGTATGTGCTAAAAAATTGTCAACCTGAAGAATAGCAGTGATTACTAGAGGCCAGGAAGGTGAAAGGTGGAAACAGAGAGGCTGACACTCTAGGATAAAAGCAGTAAGTTCTTCGGCAGAGTGGGTTGACTCCAACCCACAATAACTTATCACAGTTGTCATGAATAAGGAGGAGCACACAAAGGCTCCAAACAGAAAGTAATAAGGAGACAGGAACATTAATTACCCTGATGTGGTAAGCACATATATACATATATTGAAATATTATATTGTATCTCAAATACGTATAATTTTTACATGTTTTAAATTGAAGGAGATAAAATGCTAATTACCCTGTTTGATGATTACACACTGTACACATGTATGAACTCATCACACTGTACCCCATGACCCTAAACCTAACCCTGGGTCATAACTTCTTTAGCAAATCTCTATCTTCAAAAAATATTGATATTGCAGTTCATAACAGTAGCAAAATTACAGTTATAAAGTAGTAACAAAAATAATTTTGAGGTTGGGGGTTACCCACAATGTGAGGAACTGTATTAAATGGTCACAGCATCAGGAAAATTGAGAACACGCCATGAATACACCATTTAAAGTTGTGCAAGATGGCTCAGCATGTAAAGGTCTTGCCACCAAGCCCTGAAACTCACATAGTAGATAGAAAAAAACCAAGACCAGGAAGTTTCCCTCTGACCTCCCTATAAATATCATGCTATGTATGATGTACAACACATAATCATGTATGCACAAAACACTACTAAAGTCCGTGGCATTTGAATTTTTCAACTGAAATTAAAAGTTTTATTTTTTCACTTAAACTATTTCAATTTAAAACAAAAAAATCAACAAAATAGATTATGATATAATAATTTTTTTAAATCAAAATAGAGTGCCTGGTCTGCTATGGGTCAGCTAATCCACACCTCACATTAAGTATGTGAGATATGAGAATAGGTAGGTGATCTACTCATAACCCTTGGAAAGGCAAAGACCAGAATTGGAGGAGTCTGTGTTCTAAACCAGTGCACTGAGGGTTGCTATATACCTTGCTTACAGACACAAGGGAGTTGGTGCAAATGATTGAAGTACATAAGAGTACATATCAGGGCTGGAGAGATGGCTCAGTGGTTAAGAGCACTGATTGCTCTTCCAAAGGTCCTGAGTTCAAATCCCAGCAACCATATGGTGACTCACAACCATCCGTAATGAAATCTGATGCCCTCTTCTGAGGTGTTTGAAGACTGCTACAGTGAGTGGGGCTGGAGCGAGCAGGGCCAGAGAAAGAAGAAAAAGTGTCTGAAGACAGCTACAGTGGACTTACATATAATAAATAAATAAATCTTTTTTAAAAAAGAGCACATATCCATAAATGACAATTAATGTATTTTCCATGTCAAACTTGCAAGCATTTGAAAGCATTGTTTCACAGTATTGAATAAATGAAAGCTGCTGCTGCTGACAAGAGAATGACCACTGTGAGATTTCTTACGAGTCTAAGATCTGGAGTCAGTGTCTCGCTACCCCTGTAACTCATTTGCTGCACACAACCTACACTGACCGGCGATGTTTCAAGTTATATAAAATTTTAAAATATTTATAAAAGCAGAATTACCCAAAATAACTCTTGTAGAGCTCTGATATTAGCAAGAAGATTTATCCAAAATTTAAAAGGGTTTTTATCAGGAAGGAATAGCTAACTACTAGTTCAGCTGCTTTAGACTACAAAATCCAAAGCTCCTGAACCAAAATAGTTTAAAGATAAATAAATAAACAAACTGTCATTACACAGTAGGATCCAGAGACATCATAATCCTCAGTCTACAGCACCATAGCCTCAGCAGGAGACCAGCTGCTCATATCTGCCCTCCCATCAAAGTGATTGATTTTCTGAAAGCCTGTCATGTGGTCCAAAAGGCAGAAGCTAAAAGAGGGCAGGTATAAGAGAGTTTCTCTTTCATGTCTCTTTCTTAAGAACAAGAAAACTTTCCTCAGAAAACCCTCAAAATTCTTATGTCTCATTTGCTAAAACTATATTTTGTGCATTTTAAAAGAAACCACTGGAAATGGAAGGATTTCTTAGACAACAGTCCTAAAGGGCAGAAGTTAGAGTTTACCTTCTTTGTTTCATGCAAGGGCATGCTGAGGTTATTTAAATACAAATTTAAAATTTAAATCCATTAAAGGATTTTAATACTTTTAATACTATATTGATAATTTTATATCCTAAGATACTTGTACAGGAAAAATTAAGATAGAGCTCATCAAATGCAGTGTAAATTTCCACATAATAGTATAATATAAATAAGCCTTATAATTAATATTACAAACCAAGAAATACCATATGACTAGACCTTGAATTTTGATATAAAAATAAAAATTAATTCTAACTTTCATGAGAAGCATCGGTATTAGTTTGCTAGGACTACCTTAAAGTCACTGAAATCTGCATGACTGTGGAATTTGTAGGCTCCTCCTTCCAGGGGATATAAGTTCATGACCTTGACAAGGACAGGTGCCCTTTGAAGGCACTAGAGAAAGATGTTTCAGAATTGTCTTCAGGATACTGGCAGTTTCTTGACTGGTGATAAGATGACCCCTGTGCCCTTGAATGCATGTGTGTCCACATTTTCCCCTTCTTAGAAGGATTCTAGTCACATTAGGCTAGAAGGCTAATCTACTCCACTCTGGCCTTAAATAATTTTAACCTTTGCCAATTCTACTTTCAAGTGAGATCGCATTCTGAGATATTGAGAATTATGACTGTAGCATAAAAATTTTTGGAGGGAGCTATCCACTTCCTGATGTCTTCATAAGAGAAAGAAGAGCGAAGTATCAAGATAGATTTTCCTTCAAAGAGTAGCATTAAGAAATTAGTAAACAACCTACAGAATGAGAGAAAATGTTTGCAAACCATATGCTTCACCACAAACTTATATCTAAAATATATAAAGAACTCTTAAAATCCCATAATAAAAAAATCATGTATTCATTCCTAAACCACTGAGGCAACGTAACGCTGCCATTATGTGCGTGAGTATAAAGCTATCATCCATTAAAGCATGGGCAGCCTCTCAGAGGCCACATCCTAAGAAAGCTGACTCTCTTTCCTGCAGTAGCCATAAATTCCCAGTAGCTCTTCAGGTAGGGTAGGGACTGTGTGAGCACATCCCCTATACGTAGTGGAATTTTGGCAGGCTTGATTTCTGTGTAATTACAGCTCCTGTGAATTCATGTATGCAGTGGTCATGACATGTCTGGGTAATACTGTTTCTCATCTATTCTTCACTACTTCCGGTTCTTAACAATCTTTCACCCCTTCTGATAGTCCTCAAGCCTGAGAAAAAAGGAGTACAATTATAGATGTCCCACTTAGGGCTGAGCACCCCCCAGTCTCTTATTCTTTGTACTTTTATCAGTTGTGAATCTCTATATTAATCTACTGCAAATAGAAGCTTCTCTGATGAGAGTTGAGAGTTATACTAATCTACAAGGGCCAATTTCTACTATACTCATCTATCAGAATGACCTTTTAGTAAGGGTTTTCAAATGCTTCGACCCCACCACCCAAAGGTAGGGAAGAAAAAAATGGTAAATAGGACACGGGGGTGTGTAGCTATTTACATGTAGTTCTTTGAGGTGATTTTGTTTGTCCGTTACCAGCAGTCCCGTTCACTAGTGTCAGGAAATCAAACAGGAATCAGCATCAGGGGGTATGATCCAGCAGAAAGTGACAGGTCTCTGCTGAATCCGTATAAGTCAGCAGGAGGGGCCAGAATCATCCAGGACTCCAAGAGAAGTTCTCTGCATGCCTCTCAATGACGTGAAGATCAGGGAAGACTCAAGAACAACAAAGCTTTGCAAAACTAGCTATGCAAGTGTGCTGTCGCTGCCCGTTGAGTCCTATTTATGCTCTCTCCAAATGTTGCCTGTCCTCCCACAGGGCACGCTTCAGTGAAACAACCACATGGATCTTCCCAGGGCCTGTGACCTAACCAGCCGTGAGTTTGTGACCAATTAACAGGTATAAAGTTCATCTTGTGGGGCTATTCTTCAATATAATCAGAAAGTAGTTTTTACTCTCAAAACATTATTGCCACTATTGTGCTAGGCAAGTTGTCATTGTAACTCAGAGTCCATAGCTAGGTAACACTGATTTTTTTTGTTTTGTTTTGTTTTTTTGTTTTTTTTTTTTTTTTTTTTTGGTTTTTCGAGATAGGGTTTCTCTGTGTAGCCCTGCTATCCTAGAACTCACTCTGTAGACCAGGCTGAAATCCACCTGCCTCTGCCTCCCAAGTGCTGGGATTAAAGGCATGCACCACCACTGCCCAGCAACACTGATAATTTTATTTTACTTCTCAAGTAGTGTGCACAGCACCTTCCAACACCATCAAGGATAGTCAGTAGTAATGACACTTCTAGGTTAGTACCAGCTTGATTTCCCTGTGTCTTCTGACTCAAGGATATCATGTCTTTAGCAATAAGGTCTTACCATCAATTTCTAGAGGATGATCAAAAGCAAGAGCCATAATCTGTATTGTCTTGGGGGCTCTGGGACACCAATGACCATCAACTCAGAGATAGATAACCTGGCACCTTACCCTAGTCAGAATGGCTAAGATCAAGATCAAGAAACCAACAACCAATGCTCATGGGGTAAGAGGAGAGCTTATTGACTGCTGGGGGGAATGTAAACTGGTGCGGCCACCATGGCAGTCAGGATGGAGGTTCCTCAGCAGAGCTGGAACTAGCATGACTCAGCATATCACTCCTGGACATACTCCTCAAAGACTATCTCCTACCACAGAGATATTTGCCCATCATGTTCGCTGATGCTCTATTCAAAATAACCAGGGAAGAAGCTTCCTAAAATGTATACATTTACACATCAAAAAAGTTTATATGGAGCTCTGCTGTGCAGAGAGATAATGCCTCTCCCACATGGAATAGGCTATCAAAAAAAATATGCGTTGTTATTGGGGGTGATTATACAGGTGGCATTCAGCTTAGCTGCATGCAATTGTAGCAGTGGACAGGGACAGCACACGACTGAAGAGGAAGCTGCCTTGCAGGGATCAGTTCACAGAGGTCAAACTCTGCCTCTGCCACTTCCAACCTGTGTGGCTGAGCAAGGTGCTCCAAACTGATTATTTAAATTGGTATACTGAGGAATCTAAGTTTGGGTGTTGAGTTGGTATCAGCTCTTTAGTGAAACATAATCCAGTAAGTGATACATAGAAATTATTTTCTATATTTTAATTAAGTTTACGTTTCTCAGACTTTCTAAGCATTTATCCCTATAATTATTAGGAAATCTCTTGACTTAAATCTTGGATAAATGATCTAGTTTTTTGTTTGTTTTTATTTGTTTGAGTATCTTGGTTTTGGGTTTTTTTGTTTGTTTTGTTTTTTACTGATTCAATGTTGTTTATGAGAAATCAGAACTTGGCAGGGTCAACACTGTGAACCAATTTCTATCCCAATGAGTTTCTTATGTAAAGCATGTTAAGCATATAAATATTTCAATATAGATTATAATGGCTTCTGGGAATATTCTGGACTAGGTGCCCTGATTGAATTTCTTGCTAAAAATGATGTAAATTAAATTTTGTTTTAATGTATTGATGCTCTGAACTGTTAGTATAAAACTCTAGTGAGTCAAAGGAAGACAGGAATGGGATGGAGGGAGCCAAAGCCAGGGAGCAACTTTTGCCTTAAGGTATCTGAAGCATCATGAAGTTTTCATGCCATTGAGAGTGTGAGAAAAAGATGTCATGTTACAGGTCCTGCTCAAGTTGGGCATAACAGGAAGTGAAACTGAGGTATAATAAGTCTGCTTACAACAGACTTGAATAAGACTGAAAGACACAGAAAGAACCAAAGGTCAAAGAGACTGAAAGTGTAAGTGTAGGTACCTCAGAGGAAAGTGGTTTACAAATAACAACAGATAAATGTTTAATATCTGGTGCTGCTAAGTATAGGGTCTAAGGAAGCAAAGAAAGCCACCAAACATTGCTCTTGGGAAATAATACGACACAACCTATTACAAATACAAGATTATATAAAATGCACATACACTTTGACATACAAAAACACTTTTTCTGTGTTACTTTTAACCTTCTCCCCAGTGACTTAGGGGCTGGATTTTGATGAGATCAAGGTATCATGAAACAGACAACCTAAAGCAGTCATCCTTCTCTGTCACTGGAGGATTAGTTTCCAGACCTCTGAGAGTAGCAAGAAGCATAGATTAAAACAGATTGAATAATCCCCTGCTGCCCTGAAATCCCCAACTTCCCTCATTGTTCAAATACAGTCAGCAGTATGTTGATTCAAGTTTTTTTAAATGAAACTAATTTATATTACACTAATTTGTTAAGTTTACTGTGTGTGTGTGTGTGTGTGTGTGTGTGTGTGTGTGTGTGTGTGTGTGTGGTTTCTTTATTAAAAACCTTACTCAAAAAGTTGAGAAGCATGGAGTGCTCAGCCCACGACATCAATATTAAGCTGTCCCTCTCTTCACACACACCACACTTGGAGAACACCCCGGAAGAGGGACAGAAAAAAATATCAGAGGCCTATGATGGGGAGAAGTGATATGAAATGCTACCTTCAGAACATGACGTGGCCATTGCATCCATGAACTCACTGTAACTATGGTTACCCACACAATCTCAAAGCAACATACTCAGTCAACATTTCCAGAGACAGCACTAATTGAACTCTGTGGGTTATTAACAGAAAAGGAGAAAGACATAAAGGAGCAAAGGGAATGTGTCAAGGGCCTGGGGTTTGATGTGAAAAGGAAGAGTTGAAGGGATGGGGGGGAGGGTTACATGTGATCAAAATATACTGCTTGTATGTATGAAATTGCCAAAAATAAAAGGTGTTTTATTAAAATAAATAAAAGAATTCTGATAAAAAAAAGTACTAATTTTTTTTATTCTAATTCAAATGGGAACTGTTATTTTTCACCTGGGAAGATTGTGTCTCTTTGTCATTGTCCTGTTAACTTTCAGTCCACATAATGGAGGACTGAGCACCACCGTTACCTAAACATATAAGATGATCTATGTATATATTAATTTTTCTGGTAGTTATATTAAAAATGAGAAGCATCTAGCCAAGTGTATCAGAGACCATGAGGTTCCCTGAAAATATAAAGAAATACTAACACTAAGCTACAAAAATGTGATGTTGCATTTAAGTATGTACATTGACCAATGATTTAACCTAGAATATATATAGTGCAGTCAAACTGTAACCTTCAAAAGATTTGTTAAAAGGCAATAGTTTATGAAATATATATATATACACACATACATATATTTGCAGTACTAGAAAATATATGAAAAGGTAAACATTTTAATAAATATTATTAATTAATATAAAATAACTCAGTTATAATGCTGAATTTATGAAATATTACCATAAAATAAAAATGTAGATGAAAGGTTTTGGAGAAATATGATTAGATTATTCAGAAGTGTTCCTGCTTTTATATTTAAAAATAGTATTTTCTATTTTTATATAACCCCAACAATAAATTTGTTAAGCAAAAATTTCTTGTGTGTGTGTGTGTGTGTGTTTGTGTGTGTGTGTACACTAAGGATCACACCCTGGATCTTGCACATACTAAGCAAGTGCTCTACCACTGAGCTATATGCCCAACTTTCAATACATGCTTTTCTTTCTGAATTGTCTGTGTGTATTATGAAGAAAATTGTAAATCATGAAATAATAAATAATGCAGTAAACAGTCTATCCATTTTATTCCTCATACTTATGTGGGTTTTTTTCCATAAAAGGACAACATTTAATTGGGGCTGGCTTACAGGTTCAGAGATTCAGTCCGTTATCATCAAGGTGAGAGGTTGGCAGCATCCAGGCAGGCATGGTACAGGAGGAGCTGAGAGTTCTACATCTTCCTCTGAAGGCTGCTAGGAAAAGACTGGCTCCCTCGTGGTTAGAAGGAGGGTCTTATTGCCCACCCAACAATTACACCCTTCTTCCAACAAGGCCACACCTACTTAAACAAGGCCACACCTACTCTAACAAGGCCACAACCAGGGCAAAGCATATTCAAACCACCACACGCAGCCAGTCCTCTTAACCACTGAGCCATTTCTCCAACCCCTTTATTTAGCATTTTTATTCAAACACCAAACAGAGTGACAATTTTATGAACACAGTATGTCCTACTTATTAAAGACTTTACTCTTTATAATTCACTTGTTTTCAACAAGCACTGCTTCAAAATATTAATGGAAATTTCTAAAAAAAGAAAAATCCTTAAATAAGTTTTATGTTAACTAGTTTAAAACTCATTTATTTATTTATTTGACAGGATTTCACTTTGTATCCCTGACTTGCCTAAAATTCACTACATGGATCAGGCTGACCTGAAGCATACAGATATGTTACATACTTATGTTTAATATCAGAACTAATAATGAAAAGTTAAAAACACCGGATAAACAATATATTTTAATATCTTCTGTCTGCATTCTAATATACCGTCTTGTACACTTCCTCATCACGTTTTGGATACCATGAATTTTAAACATTACAGTGGGTGAGGCGATGTTACTTGGTTGAAGTCTCATTCGCAACCTTTACGTCAACATTTTATACAGAGAACTTGTACCACAGGTCAAAATGATTCACTCCAAGGAAGCCAAGCCAACTAGGGCCCCCCTTAAGACAGCATACGATAAGCTTAATTTCCAATTACAAAGGAAATCCACAGCATTGAAGAAAAAATTTCACCCCTTCAGAGGACACTGATAACCATGGAAACAGTCAAAGCACCTTTTGTTGTTCTTTAAAGAAATATGCACATGCACACCATAGCTCTGAACTTTAAAAACATAAGTAGCTTCCATTTAATACTATGCAGAAGTCAGTTTCTTGAAGTCTGTCTGAGAGCTCAATGAAAACTGTTGTCTTGACTTAGACAGAGCTGCTTGTTAGAACTCTGAATCTTCTTTCTAAGAAATGAGAAAGGAGTAGAAACTTGGGACTTGGGATGCTAACTATAACAGATAAGGCAAGTCACACAGCTGTTCAATGTTTCCAGCTATTTCCTATATAAGTTATAAATGACATTCCCTATTTAAATGAAGGACAGCTAAATGACTTAGTAAGGGAAAGAGAAGGGGAGAGGGAAAGAGAGAGGGAAAAAAGTGAGAGAGAAGGAGAGAGAGAGGGAGGGAAGGAGGGAGGGAGGGAGGGAGGGAGGGAGGGAGGGAGGGAGGAGGGAACATACTGGACCACCAATTCTCCCAAAAGTTGAATCCTTAGGTAAAACTTGGAGCAATCCACACTGGGAGCATCAGTATGTGATTCTAAAACACTGGACCAGGTTTTCTTTCAGCTGCTGGGAACTGAGGGTGGGAAGTCTCCTCCACAGGGGAAAAACTGGATATGAACTTTTAGTATGAAACTAGATCCATATCTCAAACCCTGAACAAGAATAGCAATCTCAAATGGATCAAAAACTGTAAAGTACCACATAGGAATGTGAAGCTGCTAGAGGGAAAAATGTAGGTAAAATACTTCATGATACAGATATAGGTGAAGACTTTCTAGAAATGACTTCCAGTAGTTTAGGATATAAGATGAAGGATTAACAAGTGAGTCTGAATAAAATAAAAAGCTTCTGCCCAGCTAAGGAAACAATAAGAAAAGATAAGAAAGTCTAGACAGTGGTTTAAAAAAAAAAAAAAAACAGCTTTGTTAGCTATACATCTAAAAGGGATTAAAACGTCAAGTCTGTATAAAACTTTAAAAAAATAAGTATCTTTAAAAAGCCTTATCGGGAACATTAACTGAGCATAATTTTTCAAACAGAATGGTCAGTAAGTATTTGGGAAAAAATGTTCTTGGCCCACAGGAAAATACTGATTAAAATTACTAGAGATTCCATCCAACACACCAGAATGGCTATCATTTAAACACTAACAATATTTACAATAATTCAAATATTAACAATATTTATAGTAAATACTAACAAGGATCGGAGAAGGGTAATATTTATATGTTGTTGGTGGGAATACAAACTGGTATAGTCACTATGGAGATCAGTGTGGACGTTTCTAAAACCTGAAGCCAGAGCTCCTGTATGATCTAGCCGTACCCCTCCTGGTTAAATAACTGAAGGAGTCTGAGTCAACATACCAAATAGATACTTACACTGCAGCACAGTTGCCCATCAACAAATGAGTGGGTAAAGAAAACATGGTATGCGTGTAATTTTATTCAGACATAAAGAATGAAATCAAGTACAAGAAGTCTATGCAAAGAGAGAAATAATGAACAGGAGATAAGACGAAGTAATATAGTATAGAAGAAAAGCAAAGTGTGATGCTTTTTCTCATATCCAAAACCAATGCACTCAGAGATGCACACAGATGCGTGCGTGCGTGCGTGCGTGCGTGCGTGCGTGTGCGTGTGTGTGTGTGTGTGTGACTATTTTTAGGGAGGAAAGTGGCAAGTAGACATGGGAAGAAGGGAATAGAGAAGGTACGAGGGTGCGTATCAGTAAGAATCAATGGTATGTGGAAATCTCATAATGAGACTTATCTTGTGTAATACGTACTTGAAGATTTTTTTTCATTACAAAACTGACTTTGCAAAGTAGACCAACTATGTTGATGACTTGGTGTCTCTGGGCTTTTCTGGGCTGAAGTATAACCTGAACAGCAGAGCAAGGGTGGTAGAGATAAGTGCTACATTTAACTCAACTAGTCTCTTTTGCTGGCCTTCTGTTGTCTGTACTAAAAGAATAATTTTTCTCACTGCATTCTTCACTCCTCCCTTTGTACTCAGATGGGATAATCTGGTTCAGTTTTAAAGCCAGATTTCATTGAGCAATTTGAGTTAAGATGGCAGACGGTAGGGAGGGAGTTTATATTAAAACATTAGAGGTGCTGCAACAACTAGGCTAAACTGTTACATTCATTGATCATTGAGCATCTTTCTGATTATAATCACCTCCATTTTTATAATAATTTAAATATTAATCACCTCGATTTTACCATGATATCAGTTCTTCAATGTACCAAACTATTAGCTTCCCATCAAAGTTGAAATATGAGGCCTAGCATTGTCTTTGGTATTGATTACTAAAGAGAATAAAAACAGATTTTTAAATATAAGATACTTTTTTATTATTTCACCAACTCTTAGTATGTTTTAGCTGTGCGTGTACCTCACATTGTTACTTCTAATGTATCTTTGTCTTTAAAAGGGATCACTTATAGAGATTTGGCTCCCATGTACAAATGCCCTGGCTACGTTGTTCCTATTGCCACGCCAGTGTTCTTATCTCTCCTTAGGCTCATTACTTTCCAGGGAATCTTTTGAGGACCTACTATGTAGGATCATGAAATGAAATGTGTAACTCCTAGCATTTATTTTTCTTTTCATACTTATCAAGGGGCTTTAGATCTAAAGTCTTGCTTGATCAAAGGCTTTTACATCAAAGAAAAAGAACAAAGAGTAGGACAGAAATCTAGTCCTACTTTAATACTCCTTTGGATTCCATCCATTGAGAGAAGAGCTCCATTACTTTCTGGATACAAAAAGTGTGGTGTATGTCATAGATCAACCTCAAGACAGTGTTAGAAGCATCCTCTCCCAGAGTGAGCCCTTGTGGCTTAAAATACTGGAGAATGTAAAACTGCAAGAAACAAGAGATGGATTACAGAATGGAAAATTTGAGTTCTGACCACTCTTATCTTGAAAGACCTACTTCTGAACTTTCTGCATGAATCAAACTTATCTTTTTCTGGCTCCTCCCCAACACACCAATATAAAACAGAATTTTAACATAAAAAATATGAGGCAATTTCCTGTCTGAGAGAAGACCAGGAGTTATATGGTAAAATCTCCAGTACTAAATTTGCTGTGATTCTGGAAGATTCATGATATCCAGATCATAACATTAACTGTGACAAAAGAGGCTATTCGACCATTAGGTACTAGGCTGTTGACTGGGCTATCATCCAGTGGCATTATTTACACAGAACACACTGACTCTTGCCAATTGCCTTGGCACTGTGTATTTGCTTAAAAAATACTTTGAAAGTTATAGAAACTTTGAGGTTTTCAGTGACATCTGAAATGTTCTGTCTG
Source organism: Uromys caudimaculatus (assembly GCA_028551405.1). NCBI lineage: Eukaryota > Metazoa > Chordata > Mammalia > Rodentia > Muridae > Uromys > Uromys caudimaculatus. The sequence goes on along the minus strand of CM052717.1, from coordinate 11,575,241 downwards.
TCCATCATACGATAAAATATTTTCAGTAATTCAGACCTTTGAGTAGTGTAGAACTACTTGTTTCATGCTGGAAATATCAAGTCAGTTCAAGAGCTTTGCCTGGGGTCAACTTTCCTGCACAGAAGTTTAAAACAGATGTAGGTGGTTTATACACATTCTTACAGTTCTTAATATTCTTAAAGTAGGCATACATGGAACAATAACAGAAGTAGTTCATCCTAACCATATTGTTTAATTTAAATCCTAGCTTCATTACTGAATAGCTATATAATCTTGGGTAAATTACCTAACCTTTTGGGATTCTATTCTCTCTCCTAAACAATGGGAATCAACAGGGAGTGTCTTCATAAGCTTGTTATGGAGATGTTCATAGTAAGAAGTTAATAGTAAAAACCAAACATAGATAAAAATTATTGCATATTCATTCCTTTTTGTTTCATTTGTGGATCTGAGTTGTTCCTGAAAGCAAGTTTAGAACTTTGAAGACAAATGTCACTTTCCTCCTGACTTCCCCCACCCCACTTTGGCCCCTGATAATTGTACTTATAAAACAGGGAAGGGCTCTGAATAAACCTCCAACTTCACTAATTAGTTCACTTTTAGTTACTTGCTTTTAGATTTTAGTAGATTTTAAAGATCCCTAATTTAGGAAATCACTTGTTAAACAATATACTAGCCTCCCTGGCTTTGTTGTAGATAACACCTTTGACTTGTGAGTTATGGTGATAATGATTGCCTCAGTTCCTTTTCAGGGACTTGAACGACATTTTTGTTGAACCACAGACTTCTCACCTGCGCCTGCGTAGGTGCCATTTGTAGATCGGGAGGCTGAAATTTTATCCTCAGAATATATTAACACTGCCGTTTTCTGAACATGTGTCCCATGAAGAGATAAGAGGTTTGGTTGTGCTTAGGCACACCTCTGATTTCTTTACAATGATCACCATTTCCTAAACTAAAGATCCTCCTGCCTTTATATCCCACCAGTGTTCCATAATCCCACCTTCCAGGAGATAGGCTTGACCTTGCCTCCAACATCATCATTGAAAATAAGTTCTTCACCTTCTGTAAAACCCATTTCAGTGCTTTGGAGTGGGAAAAACAGGCATAGGTTGTTAGCACTAAATTCTGTTAGAAGAGTAGTGATTATCATGAGAATAAAACATGTTTTTCTCTAGTACTTAGATTCTTAAGTTTTGACATCTCTTTATCTTCCTTTAATGAGAAGAATGCTGTGGTGTCTTTTGCGAAGGAAATAAACTATTATCTCCTTATATCTCAAGAATATATGTGTATATATATATATATATATATATATATATATATATATATATATATATTTGACATTTAAAAAATTTGTTTCTTTAAAAATATGGTAGACTACAGACTCACAAAGCATATGGCTGAGCTTTCTTCAGATGAAAATTTTGGAGAAATTTCCCTAAATCTGTTGCAATGTAGTATGTATGTCGTTGTGATTTAGAAGAGTAAGGCCACAATACAACTTAGTATTTTTTCTTTTACTTCTTTCTAGTTTCCATTGTCTCTTTTTAGACAACAACTTAAGATTTTACATGTTCAAAGCAGTAACTGTATTATAGTCTGTGACTGTGATCTATTTGTATATTGTACAATAGTATTTAATTGGGAGTTGAATACCTTGTCCAAGCTCAGACAATAAGAGAAGAGATAGTGTTTATTTATCTCTGACTAACCCCAAACTTTTATTCTTTTAATCTATATGCTTCATAGAAAAGTTGTATTCATATAGAAGCATCGAAAACTATAGTGGTCTTCCTGATAACTTTAAACTGTACATACGTTTTGACTAAAAACACAAAAAGATTTTTATGCTGCTTAAAAATTTGGATTTAATTGGAAGAGTTGTCAATATTCCTCATTTTTCCAAGTCTTACAATGTAAATCTCCCAAGTCTACTGCCTACTCAGCCCACCACGACACATGCTCTTAGGTAAAATGATGTTCTTCCTTCACCTCAGCCTCCAGGTGACCCCATGTTGTTTTATGGTCCATGACAGAGAATAAAGATTTACTCCTCTACTTTCTAGCTAAGAAATCTTATTGTGCTAATAAGCCTCAACTGAGGGATGTCCTGCCAGCTACGTTCTTTCCGTTTGACCTAAATATGCAAGTAAAAGGAAACAATGCACCACTCTGAATAAAATGAGCACATCATAGTACTTCTCAAATAGAAACAGCTTATAGTGCTCAACATGCAATTAAATCTTCAGAAGATTTTCTCCATTGTCAATCTTGAAACTCGATTTATTCTACATATTATTCTGTTCATGATAAACCAAAAAGAAAGGGAATATTTGCTTTCCCAGAAAGTCTGAAGAGGAACAAATATAAACAACCAGTTGTTGCTCCATTTTGTCGCTCTAAGTGAAGCAATGAATAGCTCGTGCTCTAGTCTAACACCTTATTTAAAATCAGAAACAATCGTACTATATCTATTTCTCTTAGAGTAGATGGATATTTGATATGAAGGTTGCTAAAATATATATTTTCAATTTGAGGTCAACCTTAGATGATTACAAGACAGGTAAGACAGCTCACTGTGCTTTGGGACTTCTGTGCATAGGAGATGGCAGGCCTGGCCTGAGTGTTTGCTGGCTACTTACATATTTTTCTGTGTTGGCCTGTGGCAATGAACACTAACAGTTGTCAAATTTCACTTGATAGAGATACTCCAGAAGTCATGATTTATATATAAAGTGTTGCAAATTTGAAAAGAGTTAAATCTATGTAAACACTATGCTTGCCAAAAATATCTCATTGTTAAGTAGGATTGGCTATGTAAGAAAGATCAACATTGAAACTTTAATTTTGAAATCTAGCATAACTGGTTATGAGATAGGTGTTTCTTATGAAATCAAATGACATTTTGCACGACCCCCTGGAAGGTGCTATGAATCAGAACCACTATGTCCTTAGATCTTAAAAGTGTGTGATTCGAGTTCAGCTGAAGAAAGACTCCCAGACTCAGATAGTATGCAAAAACAAAGAGCATTTATTCTGCAACCAGCATGCTAGGGTCACCATCATTCCAGAATGGCAACAGAGACAAAGACAGTCAAGGCCCTTTTATAACAGAACTGCTTAATTGCTTCTGAGATAACAACAGACTTCTAAAACATAAGGCACATTCCAAGGGATTACAAAAACTATTAACCGAAGGTCATAAAGAAGATATACACCACAGGACCACAGGTGCAAAAATAGGAAATAAGATATTGACTGGGTTTATCTATACAAAACTTCAAGGATAGCATAGTTATGGTCTTTAACTTTCTATGAACCTGTAAGTTAGTAACAAATGATAAATGTTTAGCCAGATAATTGCTCCTAGTTGATATGCATGTAAACATTCTTTGTTATAAACTTCTTACTCAATTTATGACCTGAATTTATTTGCAATCTCTTAGTGAACTTTTTACTATGTGATTATGCACTCTGAAAGCCAAGAGTTGAGAGTAGAGACAGGCCTCCCTCCTCTTTTCCTCCTGAAACTTTAACCCAGAGCCAGGAGAGCGCAAACAGAACAAAGGGCTTCTTTACCTAGCTTCCTGCTGTTTTCACCATGAGGTGCTAAACAGAAGACTGCAGCCTCTAGGCTCAGAGCAACTCAGACAGGCAGAGCAGCTGCACAAGCAAAGTACCTTACACCCAGGATAGATAGTAAATGGTCCATGGCCTAGTTTCAGAGTGGAGACAAAATAGAATAAAAAGGACTCTTCAAACAGGAATGTGTGTTGATGGCAGCATGCCTATTAAAAACATCATTAGCCTATTAGATTTTAGGCTTAACAGTCTACTACAACCCAACATAGGGCTTACACTGGGCAGACTATCCCATAAACCTTCATTCCTGGCATTTTTATTTTTTGTAGCTGTACTTCTTTAAGTAGTGAATTATTCCTTTCTGGAATTTCTCCTCACCCAGAAAATCACTGAGCATATTCAAAATGCAAGCTTCCTAAAATGAAAACTAAAAGAATGGAGATCTAAGAAAAAAACAGTATGATGTGTTAACAGAAACTTAAATTTATGAGAATATGTGTGATATCTGGAAATGAATAGCAAATAAAAAATGAAATAAGAAGCAGTAACCCAGCACTAACGAGTTAACCAGCTGGTTCTAACCCAACTCTAATGAGTTCACCTGCTGGTTCTACAGATGCAGCTCTATTTCTTCTGGAAAAAAAAAAAAAGAGCTATTCCTGCACATTTACCAACTTGTTATAGGAAACTGCATCAAGCATGTCCTTTATTTGAATAGGTGTTTCTGCTGCTTTGGAGATGGGCCGACATGAAATTAATGAATCTCTTGTGATTACTTAAAAGCACATATCCAAGACATAGTCATCCTTAGCAGAGGAGAGAAAAATCTTAGTCTCAATTTGGCACAGCAAGCACTAGGAAATGAGTTAAATTTAGTAAGATAGGCTTAGAGATAAACATTCAATCAATATGTCTTTTGTTTATTTTTCATTTAAATTTAATTTTACATGTATGAGTATTTTGCCTGCATATATGTCTGTGTACTATGTGTATGGCTGCCACCCTTGGAAGTCAGAAGGGGCAGCAGATCCCCTAACAGTGGGGCTACAGATGGCTAATGTGGGTGCTGAGAATCAAACCTGAGTCCTCTGAAAGATCAGCCAATGCTGTTCTGAGCAAGTCCCATACTTAGATACTATTAAGCTGAGTGGGAATTTTAAATGAAAGGGCCAAAGCAATTCATACAAGCAAGTTGTCTCCCATCCAAAACCAATAGACTCATATATAGCTCAGGAATAATGTTTTGTTTTATCCTATTACTCTTTTGGGTGAGGGTTGTTTGGTTTTGCTTCCCCTTACCCAAAGAGCTTCTAATATAGAGATGCTATTCTAATGAGATGAAGGAAATACCTGAAAGATGTTGATAGCAGGGATCTTAACCCAATGTTTCGGTTCCTGGTAGGGTGGGGGAGGGGAGGTGAATCCTGGTTTAAGGGAGAATAAGCCCAAGAGCATATGGAACACAAGCCAGTGTGTAGAATCCACTTGTGGTTATGTGCAGGCAACTAGTAAGTTTCAAGCTAGACCAATAGAATATAATAGAAGACAGAAATAAGCTCACATAGTTATGGTCACTTAAGTTTTAAGAAAGAAGTCAAAGCATAGACTGGAATAAAATGGTCGATTCAGCAAATGATGCTAGGTATCTTCTGCAGAAGACTGACATTAGATCCTTATATCTCTGCACAAAAATCAATTCAAAGTGTATCAGACTTTATTTTAAAATCTTAAAGGCTGAAACTTCTAAAAGATAAATAGGGAAAACACTTCAAGATATAAGTATAGGCAAGACACAAGAAATAGTCCCAAGGATTGACAAGTGACATGAAATTAGGAAATTATACAGCACAGGAAACCATCATTTGAGTGAATAGGAAGACTGAAGAATGGGAGAAAAATATTTGCTAACTATACTTCAGACAGGGTTTGATGTCTAGACTATATAAAGAACTGCAAGATACTATCACTGTAGAAAACGGTATGGGGGTTTCTCAACATCACCCCTGCTAATGAATAAATGGAACAATAAACTGAACATACACTTCTCAGAAAAAGAAACACAAGTGAATGCTAAATAATAAAAATAAATTGACATCCTTAGCCATCAGGGAAATTAAAATTTAAACTACTTTGAGATTTCAACTTACACTAATCAGAATTATATCAAGACATTATAGCAAAATGTTGGCAAAGATATAGAAAAAGAAAATTCTTATTCACTATTTAGAGAGGATAACCTGATCCTATCACTGTAGAAAATGGTACGGGGGTTTCTCAACAAACTAAAAATATGTATACCTGAAGGATTCTATTTCCTACCCCCCAAATACTTAGATATCCATGCTAGTTGTTGCTCTGTTCACAATAGCAAGGAAATCAGATGCTCATCAAAGGTGACCATGAGCACAGTGGAATTTTATCCATCTGTAAAGAAAAATGAAGTTATGAAATTTGGAGGGAGGTAGATAGGACTGGAAAATATTACATTCAGGAGGTAACTTGAACCCAAAAGACTGATGCCATAAATGCTTTCTCATATGTGGATCCTAGCTTCTAATTTTTATATATGTATATTTACAGAGGTGTGAGTGTAAGTATAGGTCATGAACTTAGAAAGGAATTCATGACAGGGGAAACCGTTTTAGGAAGGAGATTAACCAGGGTAATGGATCATGTGACATAAAGTAGAAATGGGAAATACTGGAACCAGAGTGTGTAAACGGAGAGTAAGGGCAAGGAGATGGGGGAGATGAATGGGTTTGGGGGAGGGGAGTAGAAAAGCAAACTAATTAGTATGAAAATGTCATAAAGGAACTTGCCTCTTTGTATACTAATTTAAAATAATTTGTAAGATCAACTGCTCTACACCCACCTATTTTATTTTAAAATAAAATACATTCCAATGTATCTAATAACTCTCTGAAATTATTATCTAGCTGCTCAGCAGAAAAATAAAACTGAATTGCAGTGCTCTTATTTTCCAAGTGTAGGGCTATTTTATGCTTTGAATTAACTGAAGTTTTTGAGACTAACTGCAAAGAGGATATGTAAATAGCTCTCTCTTTTTTATTCAATTCACCAGTCAATGTACAAGGTGTTTCATATAAAATCTAATTTAATACTATAACCCTCATGAAGTAGTAGTGATAGTATATTATATATAAAGCAAAGAGAACACAACACAGGAGATTATAAGATTTGCCCAATAGCACTCTGGTAGGACACTGTAGAAGTAAGATATGAAGTCAAGGAGGCACACAAAGTTAAGTACCCATGGGACCCTCCTTCACACTCTGACTATGTACATACACACAGAGAGATCCTATGATATGTAGGTATGTAGAGATGCAAACTCATAAAACATATCTAGATATCCATAAGTATAATATGTATGCCATTAGCCATTTTGGAGCCATTTTAGCATATATTATGTCATTATTCTTAGAAGTTTTAAGTCTATAGATTGAATTCCTATGGTATGAAATTCTATTTATTTCTTTAGTGTTTCCAATCGACATTAATAAAAGAAAACTAGTAATGGATTTTTGCAAATAATGGAGATGCTAAAACTTAAAGAGTTTGCATTTCATTGAGAAAACAAAGGTATAGAAAACATAATTTGCATAGAAAGAGTATATACTTAAGAAATAAAGATAGTTGTTTCAAATTATATACGTGCGTGTATATGATAAAACAATAAAGTATGGATGTTAAAATTTATTTTATAATAATATTAACATGTCATAAAATTAAATGTCATTGTTTTTCTGTGATAGTATGTTTATATTTTCATAGAGGTTTAGAGAGTTTTTAAAATTAATAACCTATTTTAGCACATTTCTCTTTCCAGTTGTTTTCTGACCTTATATACTGGCGCAGAGAGAAAACATTTAGAAGACAAAACATATTGCTATAAGTAGTTACATCTCAGCGATAAGATTCAGGATCATTTTTAAATAAGTTCAACCTATTTTTACTCTGAGAAAGAAGCTTAAATTTTGATATAAAAAACAAAAAAACAAAAACAAATCACTGTGCCAATGACTCTAAGGTGGTTGCAAATTAAAAATTCAGTCTCACCTTGACTCCTGATGAGGTTGTGTAGCTCACAGAGTCAAAATCAAAGACTATGTAATCTATGAAATAGCCCCCTTTGCACCGGTCCTCCACAGGGCCCCCTTCAAGTTCAATTGTTTCAACCTACAGCAAAGGCAAGGAATCCATAAGTGAATTGGGATGTTTCGTGGCTGCATCTGATTTACAGCAAGAAAAATCCCTCTCTGTGAAGGGCACTCAGTGGCCTTTCAGATAAGTGACCTCTCCTCTCTGTGGCCTCTCTTGGCTATATTTTTTTTTATCCCTCTTTTAAAGACACAAAGCACTGCTTTTGTTGCCACAAAAGATACTCACACATTGCTGCTTCAAATCCCCACCACATGTGAGATAAATGTTTCTACTTCTAGGCTTCTCAGCAAAAAAAACGCTGGAGAACGGCTCCTTTCCCTTTGTGGTAAAATGATAATTAACCTCTGCAGCAGAAGGAAACAGGAAGCAAAGCTTTTCTAGATGCTTCCCTTTGCCTTTGAATCCTCTTATGTGGGTGTGAGGCAGCTGTTAGTTCACAGGTGAGGAAATAGATGCCCAAAAATGTTAACTGAAATGCTAGAAGGTCACAAGACTAGTTTCACAGCAGGACCAAAATGTGGATCAGATTTACATTCCTTTACAAAACTGACGACACAATAATTGGAGCCATCATCTTATTTTATCTTTGCTTCATCGATTCAGCCATGAAAGCAGTCATGCCAAGATGGTCATTAGTAATTTAAGCTTCTTCCCATCTACTGAGAAAGCAGGAAGTTTTCAGCCTGCAGTCTTGTCATCCACATCCATCAAAATCACCAGATAATTACTGAATTCTTTGCTTAGCCAGAGTAACTTGTCCCAGAGAAGATTTCCATTATAATACTGCTCTCTTAAATTCTGAATACACACAGATCCCATGATCTAAAAGTGTCACTTCAAGTGAGTGACAATGTTAGCCCTCTTGCCCCTTGCTCCAAGGCAGGCTTCTGGCAATGGTGATGTTGATTTGTTAAGCATGTATGCATTGGCTAAAATAACAGCTTGCTTTGGGTAGAGAGAATGATTTGAAACATTACCATAAACTGCTTACCATAAATTTAATAATAAATGTTTTTGCTATTAAACACTGCAAACTCAGTGCTACACAGTTCTATTGGGGGAAAAAATCCAATTCTAGTCCCAATAGAGCAAAGGACACTGACCAAATATTCTAGAAAATAAGAACACACAGAAAACTGTCATCTGTAACTCTGTACAGCAAATTATTTTGCTCAGCAACAACTATTTATAAAAAGAATTTGAGCCAATTAGGGCTTGAGTTGTTTCATTTTGGAGGTTCAAGTGAGAGATTTACCCAAACTCAGAGCAAAGTCATTCCCCAAGTGTGTGGAGGGGTGCGAAGAACAGGCTGTGAAGACGGAACTGTGGGGAAAAGAGAATCTGGGCCACCCAAAATCTGAAGTACAGGTAGTCAGATAACAGATGAGCAGCGGCGCTAATTTCTGCTGCTCAGATAGTTTATAGAAGTAAATTTTTGTTGAGGATTATGGAATGATTCGATGTTGTGCTTTGACTGTGAAATGTCCCCCATAGGTTCATTGTTTGAACACCTGATATGGGCTATTTTTGGAAGGTTATGGAATTTTCTTTGGGATTGAGCCTTGCCAAAGGCAATGAGTCACTGGGCCATAGCCCTGGGGTTTTATAGCCTGGCTCCACTTCCTATCTGTTGTCTGTTTCCTGTTGTGTTGAGATGAGATTCTTAACTTGTTACTCTTGCTGCCACAACCTTTTGATACACTTTCCTTTCTGTGGTAGATTGTACAGCCAAAGCTATGAGCCAAGAACAGACCCTTCTTTGAGTTGCTTTTTGTATTGACTATTTTTCTTTTTATTTATTTATTTATTTATTTATTTATTTATTTATTTATTTTTTGATATTTTATTTACATTTCCGATGATTCCCCTTTTCTTTAGAAACTCCGTGTCCCCTCCCCCTCCCCGCCTCTGTGAGGGAATTCCTCCTCCCACC
>CM052717.1:11547861-11565038 GCA_028551405.1 Uromys caudimaculatus | reverse complement strand
TTTGCACTTCCCTGATGACTAGGGATGTTGAGCATTTCTTTAGGTGCTTCTCAGCCCTACGAATTTCCTCAGTTGAGAATTCTCTGTTTAGCTCTGTTCCCCATTTTCTGATGGGGTTATTTGGTTTTTTGGAGTCTAACTTCTTGAGTTCTTTGTATATATTGGATATTAGCCCTCTATCGGACATAGGATTGGTTAAGATCTTTTCCCAATCTGTTGGTTGCGGTTTTATCCTATTGACAGTGTCCTTTGCCTTACAGAAGCTTTGCAGTTTCATGAGGTCCCATTTGTCTATTCTTGATCTTAGAGCATAAGCCACTGGTGTTCTGTTCAGGAACTTTTCCCCTATACCCAGGTGATCGAGAGTTTTCCCCACTTTCTCTTCTATTAGATTCAGTGTAGCTGGTTTTATGTGGAGGTCCTTGATCCACTTGGACTTGAGCTTTGTACAAGGAGATAGGAATGGCTCAATTCTCATTCTTCTACATGTAGACTGCCTGTTGAATACTGTCACAATTTTAAGTTTCAGTCAGAGGGCTTTTATGTTAAGATGACATTTTATTCCTTTTAAAAGATGCTTTCATTTTGTAGTGTATGTTGGTATTGACTTTAGAATCCTCTAATCTCAGCTTCTGAGTACTCACTCCCATAGGACTCACCCCTAGTTTAGAAATCCATCAAAACTAGGAATTTAGCAAACCATTTTGTCATTTTTTTAGTCCATGTCTGGAATCCAGCAACAGTAAGATGTGTAGTACAACATATGCCAAACTCTACCAGCGACATATAGCCTGTACTTGAGAAGGAAAACAAGTTTCCATGTACTCAACTGTGTGCATATGCATTTATACATGTTATCAGAGGACTTAATACTCCTCTGCATATTTCTATTCTTTTATCTATTGAGTGATAAATGTGGTAAATGGACTCAGCCTCACCTAACCATGAAAGCAGATCTGATCATGCCATCAAGTTAATTGGAGAAAGGTGGAAATGGTGCAGTGTTGGGTACCATTCTGCTGCAATGCTGCAATTGCCTTTGGGGCAAGTCAGAGTTTAAACTGTCATCACTCTCACTTTTCTTTGGAGCAAAGTGCCTGACTTGTGTAAGTCATAGAAAGGAATGTATCAACTTTACTCTAAAATTTCAGGTTACTAGGAAAGCCCCACAGGGAACACTGAACTAGCTAAACCCTTGTTAACCCACTTAGGTTCACTTTCTTTTCAATATCTTCCAGAAGATCAGTTGTCTCATAACTGAGACATACAACTCATTAAAAGCAAGCTTCACAGAATCTCTTTTCTATTCCTACAGCTTAGTATCATAAACTATTTATCCAATTGTAGGGTTAGTGGTATCCATAGTCTGCTCCTCCACAGGGTTTGGGCTGCTCAGAGAGGCAGGACATGGGGGTTTTGACCTCGCTTACCCCACGCCACCATCCGGTGGGTGTCTGGCTATGGGGAAGCTGAGGGACACCGCTCTGGGGTTGAGGAAGTGAAGTCTGAGCTGGCTCAGGGGTTCCCAAGCCTGTAGAGAGGCCAGGGACATCTGGTTCTCAGGCTCTCGGACACCCAGGAGCCACTGGATGCCACAGAGGAGCTGAATCTAGCCCAGGACCGAGGGGGAAAATAGGGGAGCTCCGACTGGGTATAGAGGGAATAGAGTTCTTGGCTTGTCAGTGGGCAGCTGGCTTGGTGGTCACTGGGAGCATAGAGATGCCTCCCACAGGAGATTAGATGGCGACTCTTTAGGTGAAAGCCTTCTCCATTGCTCCCCACATTGGATCTTGATGAAAAGAGGCAGTCCATGGTTTTAAGGCATTTATTGTCATGGTGGAAAGTGGATGAGTAAAACCGTACCCCCCTTCTCAGGGCAGGCCTTAAGTTAAATACCTTTTGCAGGGGAGAGTGTCTGGAAATGAAAGCTTAATTGACTAAGCCTCCAGACCTTTAGGTACCTCATTAAAATGGAGATCTGTCTTGAGGCTACATGAACACAGGTCACATCCTCTACCTGTGGAGGGGCTTGGGGCATTGCCCTTATGTGACTGATGACCACAAATCTATGGAGGGCTGTGGCCTGGTGCCAGGAGCCTGGTATCCAGGAGCATGGCTAAGTCCTTCTGTTCTTTTAGGGTCACTGGGGTTTCTAGCCTTGGTACAACCAGGAACCAGGCTGCCTTTCATGGTCCTACATCCAACATTGCCATAATGAGTTCTTTCAGAAGGATTCCTTTTAATTGATTGAAATAGTTTTTCCAAGGTACTGGAACTTAGGAGCAACTATCATGTGTTGGGGTTATATCATTCACACTGATGCACAGACTGCTTTTCTGTGTTGTGAGTTTCATGCTTCTGTGTTCCCTTAATACTAATTAGGTTATAATGTGATCAGTAAATAGAAGGAGGTTAGTGGAAGTTGTAGCAGTCAGCACAGTTTTTCCCTTTAAACCTGTGAAAGACCTTTCACAGGGAAAAACGCTGCGCCCTTCCTATAAAATGCCTTCCTCACAACAATATCGACCAACCAAACAACACCCCCCTCCCCCACGGCACCCAGGGACTAAACCACCAACCAAAGAGTACACATGGAGGGACCCATGGCTCCAGCTGCATATACAGCAAAGGATGGACATATCTGGCATCCATGGGAGAGAGGCCCTTCCCTGTGAAGGCTCGATGCCCCAGTGTAGGGGAATGCCAGGGCAGTGAGGCAGGAGTGGGTGGGTGGGGGAGCACCCTCCCAGAAGCAGGGGGAGGGGGGATGAGCTAGGGGGTTTGCAGAGGGGAAACCAGGAAAGGGGATAACATTTGAAATGTAAATAAATAAAATATCCAATAAAAACAATAAGAAAAAAATCCTTATAATATGAAAAAAAAAAAAAAGAAATGTCTTCCTTTTGTAAAAAATACATATTAAATTTAGTGCCTCATTTAATGCCTCCAAGAACTGGAGATTGCTTTTCACTCCCTCAAGGTCCCTGAAAATTTCAAATAGAGATAAAAGCTTGAAGACACTTTTATCATGTTAAAAGAAACACTAATGATAAAGAATGGTACCCTTGGGTTCTATTTTTAAATTCTGATTAAATTGATAAGTGACTGTCTTCAAGAACATTCATTCTCCAAAAGAAAGAAACAAGACTATAGCTAAAAGACCATGGTTGTTGGGATCAGTAAAATTCTATAGCAAATGCCCATGAAATTTTAACTATTAAGATCTTTTCAAAATGGCAGAGGCTGGAGAGATGGCTCAGTGATTAAGAGAGCAGTCAGTGTTCAATTTACAGCATGCACATGGCAGCTCACAACTGTCTGTAACTGCAGTTCCAGGGAATCAGATGCTGGCAGTCTTCTGGACTAACTGGATACCAAACACACATGTGGTGCACAGATATGCATGCAGATAAACACAAAGAGTGAATAAGTAAATACCATTTTTTAAAAGTGTGTGTTTGTGTGTGTGTGTGTGTGTGTGTGTGTGTGTGTACATATGCCTGTAGAAGCCAATCGTGGGTAATGGGATCTGAGTTAGGATACTCTGAGAGAATAGCAAGTGCTTTAAAGCACTGAACTGTCTCTAGTCCACTTATTAGAATCTTAATTATTCCTCTTGAGTGCTAATTTCCAAAGTTAGTTGGTTTTTAATATTCTCTCCCTTTAATGCTATGTCTCCATAGGTTGTATATTTAGTGGCAATTTTTGAGAACTGTGGAAAAAATTGTACAGATCTACAAAATTATTGTGAGATTAATGTATTTGGCACTTGAACAAAGAACATGCACCACAAAGCCAGAGTTTAAGGTCTTTAACTACATTGGCCTTCAGTAACCTCCATGCACTGATTTGCTCAATGCATATTGTATATAAATTTGAGTTAAATTGTGCACTATAGACCACTCTGTCAACAGATATTTACATACTCATGTATCTATGTAATTAGAAGATAGTACTAATTTTCATCAGTTACAGTCTCACCTTGGCCTTCACTGCCTGCCAGCTGACACTTATCGTAGAACCACTCCTGTGATGCTTGCACATGATTTCTGAGATTGAAACTATCAACCCCATCGTACACTTGAGTAAAATAAACTTTATAAATTTAAATAGTGAGGTTAAGTTGCAGAGCTGTTTGTATGTATGAACATATGCAATGGTCCGAGCAAGAGTATTTCACCCAGAATAAAGTCAAAAAATGGTTGTGATTACGGATTTCTCCAACAAATTGATTTTCTTCAAAATATATATGTTAGTGCTTTGTAAGTAAATATTTCCTTCACTAGAGGCACAATTTATTTGCAGCCATTTTTAAAAGTTCCTCTTCCAGAGATCTAAGTCCGTAGCCATGCATTCCTGTCCAGGAGGAGTTTGGCCTTTCCTGGTTTGTACTCTGAGTTGCCACTCCTGGTATACCTTCCTCTTCTGGAGAAAATGTGTTCACTAGGATAAGCTAAGTTGATCATATTTATTCCTCTTACCTAAGATGTTACTTCAAATCTCTTGCTAGAGATAAGTCCAAAGCATTGGTAGTAGCTACTAGAGTGATTTGTTCAGACGTCTATGACATACATATTGTTAAGGCATTGAAGGTGAGGCTCGTCTAGCCAAAGATCAGATTTAATCCACAGCATTCTAATCTACATCTATGGAAGAAGAATGTCCCTGCAGTGTATTCCAAACTAGGTCAGCCAGCAGTAAAACTCATCTTTGTAATCAGCACTCACTGTCTCTCCTTAAAGAATACCTTCCTCATTGGACCTTCAGACTAGAATGTTGATTCTTGTTACTTCATAGTCACTAGCTTTAACCTCTTTTCTGCTCAAGGTGGCATCTGTTGAGTGACGAACATGCAGACAGAATCAACTTGTCCAATGCCTCAACACCACCCATGACCTAAATCAAGGGGCATGCTTTTATCAAAGCTACTTAGAAGACACGTTTTAATAAAAGGTACCTAGAAATCAAATTGAAATTTCCATGCCATCTACTGCCTGTTATTCTACCATATGGTAGATGCAGATGGCTGAGCCGTAAGTCAGTGACTCCGGTTAGACATGAAAATTCAGATAGCATGTGCAGAACTAAAAATTATCTAAGGCAATAATAACTCCCTGTTAGGAGCTAATGAATATATTTGCCTAAGTACTTCATCTGAAAAGCAACAGAGTCAGAATTTTATTCTTATCACTGAGTACTGTAAAACTAAATCAAAAGTTATCCACTATGGTTTCCATAAAACTGCTGTAACTGTCAGTTTTGAATCTAAAATTTCATGTCTAAAATATCTTGTTCTTTTAAAAGTAGGCAAGCACTAAATTAATGGGAATGTACTGGCTGCCTGGCTGTTAAATAACGTTACTAGATCCTGTTCTTTTTTGTTACTGAGACAATTCGGGAATGGACATTTCCTTCAAGATTTCTTTCAGTTCAAATCTAAGAATATAACTATCCTAGGCCACAAACCCAGATAAAGAAAACATCGTCTTGGTTTATTTGAGGCAGTCCTTCACTCTGTTGCTCAGGCTAATGTTAAACTAGAAATCATCTTCTGTCTTAGCCTCCTACACAGTGATACAGACCTGCTTTTAGAAATTAAGGACATTTTCAGATAAATACTTTTGTTAGTGATAGGTTTTCTCCATTGAAGAAATAAACAAATTCAGTCAAATTCAAAGCAAAAAGGCACGTTTACTTGGGAAGGAGCTTCTGTTCCAGTTAAACAGTCTCAGAGGATGAAGCCAAAAGAAGTTGCAGGCAGATTATTGTGTATCCCTTTATTGACTGTGTGGGGATGGGAGGCTTGTGAATTCGGGTGCACAGGGTTGGGAAACCTGTCTGGAGTGTCAGATATGCAGGAATGAGCCTTTTTGAACCTTGGAATATGAAGGATCACTTGGAAGAAGTGTGTGGTAAGCTAGGGACTCCAACAAAACATCTCAAGCTTTGGGTATGTCTGGACCAATTCTTAAATGTCTACTACCTGGTAGATAGCGGAGTTTATAGTCAGTGTGCACCTTATGTCAGAGACTGTGTGATTGTTCTTTGCAATACATCAGAAAATCTAGTTGCTTTGGTCTATTGTAACCGAAGTATGAGTTTGGAAGTAATTTGTGATTAGGCTTCTTCCATAGAGAGCTCAGTATTTGTTGAATGAGCTGGTGTCTTCACAACACACACAAGAGCTCATGACTATCTGCCCACCCTTTTTCCACATGAGAGAACCTCTGGAGTGCAAGTTCCCAGCATTTTCCAGGGCTCTCAGGAGTCTGCGATGTGCTGTCTTACTCCCACCGTGCCTTAATCTGGGTTGCCTTGCCTTTTTTCTTTTTTCTGCTTTCCCACTGAGGAAGATTTGCCAGCTAACAATAATAGGGCTCCACAGTGTTTGTCATGTTTCCTGCTTTTCTCTTAGAGTTGTCTCTTACCTACCAGGTGAGAAGTAGCTGCAATTTACCTGAACCTGGACAGCATGAAGCCATAAAATAAAACTCTTTTTTTTTTTTTTTTTTTTTCGAGACAGGGTTTCTCTGTATAGTTCTGGCTGTCCTGGAACTCACTCTGTACACCAGGCTGGCCTCGAACTCACAAATCTGCCTGCCTCTGCCTCCCAAGTGCTGAGATTAAAGGCGAGTGCCACCACTGCCCGGCTAAAATAAAACTCTTGTTTCCTAAAATCCCTCTTTAATTGTTAATATTCTGGGCAACTTGCCACTTGTGGGACAGATTGATAACTGCAATGCCAGCTGAACCATGGGCTATGCACTCTGTCTACCCTGATTCCAGGAGGAAGGAGAGGAAGCCCCTAGTGAGTGCTGTGAAGGAAGCTCAGGCAATCTCTGAACTCAGGACCTGGTGAGCAAGAGTCACTGCTCACAAAGGGGAGGAGGAGGCTGCTGAGCAGTGAAAACTAGACTGGCTGATCCTCCCCAGGGCAGGGTGGGAAGACAGAAGGGTAGGCTGTTGGAGGACGTGCCTAAGTGCTATAGAAATGCAAATCTCTGCAAAGCTCCGAAGGGTGAAGCTCTGGACAGGAAAGCTGGGCTGGGTCTCTTCTGCATACCCTAATCCCAATGGAGGCATTAATGTCACTCAAGGCACACTGGCCAATCAGGGCCTCTATGCCGACCTGCCAGTCAGAAGTTGAGGAGGGTTCTTCCGGGTAGCAGGAGGTAGGTTGCACATTGTAGCTGATAAGATTGACTGCTTCTGTGTGAAGTTCTCTGGTCCCTGCTGCTGGATGCTGTGAGGCGCGCTCAGGCAAGCCTCGAAGTTGCGACATGGTGAGCACAGGGTCACTGCAAACCTCGGGAAGGAACAGGGGGCTGAGCAGCGAGAGTTGATGTGGAGGGTCTTTCACCAGGCTGGGTGCAAACAGGCTGCTGCCAGATGCTCCCTCCTGTAAAGTACCCTGTGGTCCTAGTGACTCGCTGGATCCAGGTAGCTGTTGAATAACTTCACTATGGAGGCTGCATCTGCTCCGAGTATTTTGAAACAGTGGCTTGTGTGGAGAAACGTCCTTTGCAGAATTCTAAGCTGGGAGAGCCCTAGTTTTTTTTTTTTTTTTTTTTTTTACAAGTCCTGCCCTTAGCATTTAACATTAATAAGTACGATCCATTTGGAGTCAATTTTGTGGAGGCTGTAAAGAGCATCTCATGCGTTCCGTAGCAATCCAATATCAGTCTGTGGTGTAAAAGAGTAGCTCTGATGATGTAAAGGATTTCCTAATGCTTAGGAGATAGTAAGGCTCACCAAGTAGAATTTAGCTGAGTGAGGACTGCCTGTAAAACACCACACAGGTAAGTAGCCTGCTAACCAGGCCCTTAGAGACTAGAATGCTAGGACAGACCTGTTTATTCACCAGGAGCTGGTCCCAAAATATGGCTTCAAACCATAGCAAAGTAAAAACCCAGATTTACAACTAGCCACTAGACCCATCCCTATATCAAAGAGCAGGCTTGTAACAAGCTGCTCAGTGGGGCATTACAGGATCACAATCAACATTAAGGCCTGGTGTGCCATAAACATTCAGTTTTCTTCTTGAGAAGAGTATAATTCTGCCGCCTGGGCAAGATGACACCTGGTGACAACCATTTGAAAAGGATAAACAGTGTTTTGTGCAGAGTCCTGGCAGATCAAGCCAGGCTTTCTCTGAGATCCCTATGTGTGGAGAATGGCATAGCTCCTTCTGAAACCTGGGAACATGCTAGGCAGAGCCAGAAACAGTCTGGGACCTAGGACTTGTGAGCTTTCCCTGAAGCCCTGAGGTACAGAGATCAAACAGAGCTCCTTTTCTTAAACCAGGGATAAGCTTGGCAGAGGTGGTAATGTTTTGAGTCCAGGGCCTTTGGGAGGGGTGTTTCAGATTCTGAGAACACAACTCCTGCCACCATATGGGGCTGTGATTATCAGTCCCAAGGCCACTATAGGCTTGGTCAGTAATGATTTTGAGATGCACTGAGGTGCTCTTGTATAGCCTTGTTTGATTAGATGAACTTGCGTGTGTGTCCCATTGTAGGATGTTTCTGCTGACTTCATAGATATCTCCCATTTCCTTCCATTTCCCCTATACAAGGAGTATACAAGATGGTAGTCTTCTTAAGCTTTCTTAGCATAAGACATGGCTTGTGCAAGACCTCCCCACCCCTAGCTTTTATACTTTCTCCTCCTTGTTTCTATGTTTTTCACCATCTGGGACCTTCCACTTAGGAACCTGTCACTGAAGAATGAATGACCTGCTGTTTTAGGGCACTGGCACTCTTAAGAAATAATTCTCAGTCTCTTTGCTGTGTAAATCTCCCATCTGTCTAAGTGGCTAGACGTGCAGTCACCAGTCTATATTTCAATTGTTCAAAACATAACCTGGGACCTTAACCTAAAAGAGACTTAAAGGTGACAGCAAACGTGGAATGTAAAATCCGTCCTAGAGTGACTCCTCTTTTAGCATTAACCAGTGTGGCTGGCCATTGCTACTTTGTGGTTTCTTCTTATTCCCACTCTTTATCCCCAACTCTGTCTCCTGCCCTGATTTTACCTCTGAACACTAGATAGTAGAGACACTTGATAAAGGAGAAAGAGATCTTTAAATCTGATTCATTTTGTTTCTTCTTTGACCACAGCTACTAACCAACTACAACTAACCTTCCTAAAAGATCCACAACCACCCACTCTGCCTCTCAAGGTCCTCATATTTATGTACCCACCAAAAAGTTTCTGGAATTCCATTTTTTACACCATCACAGAAATCTGTAGCTGGTAATCCATGCTTTTGCTAGAACTGGAGCAAATCCTGATCAGCAGCTACAGTCAGAAGCAGCCTCACATTCCTACACCTGGCATTAAAATGAAAGCACATTCTTATAACATTTCTGTGTTTTTTAAAGAAAATAAAATTCCAGGATTCTCAAAATGTCACTACAAACAAGAGTTGGATACAAACTATTAAAGAGGTTTCTTAAAATTAGTCTTTTAATTGTGTATGGAATGATTTCTCCCTGGGAAGACATAGTAATTCTAAAACAGCTGCATTTTCAGCCTGTCAGAAAAATGTGCTTGGAACAAGCTGTATTGACTCAGGATACCTTGAATCCAGTCTGTTGTTTGCTAGAGCAATGACCTTCCTATCCTCTTGATTAAATGTCTTAAATCCTTAAGTTAAAGGGGTATGTCATAACAGAGTTTTAAAATTCTCATTTGAGTCATGGAATGAACTGTCCATTGCAGCACCAGGGAAAAGATTTGCCTGTGGATCATGGCTTCTGCCTTGAGACCACAACAGGAGGAAGAGTTGACCGTGTGAATGCTGCAGGGTAAATCAATGTAGACAAGAGCTAGTTATTGACTGAAGTTTGAGGGACTCATCTGCCCGGGCCACCATTATGAAGAAGGACTGGTCTGATTCCTGCAGGGTAGTGATTTTGTAATTTCGTAGCATGTATTAATTCATGATATGAATGAAAACAGCCCAGATTACTGGGTGTACAATTTGGGAAGGTTTTGCTGAGCCAATGCATATTGAATTTCTAGTTAACCGGACAGTTATAGAGAGACACAGGTGAAGATACTACAAGCAGAAAATGAGAATGTGCCAGAAGATTAGCACAGGTTGCTAGAGTTCCTTTGAGGCCAAGTGGATCATTCGAGTCAGAATTGAAAGAAGCCAGTTGGGGTCAGTTAGTGTGGAGAGGAGTTTGAGTCAGAACAGCTGAGTTGTCCAGCTAGCCAGTGTTAAAAACAACAACAACAACAACAAAAACCAAAGAAAGAGTGAGTTTACTCAGCAGTAAGTCTCAGAGTGCAAGAACATTCTAGACCCAGGTAAGAGTGTTTGGAAGCTAGAAGCTTCCATACATCTTGCAGGAAGGAACAGTTATAGGTGGAGGTTTTGTGGGTGGGTGTCGTTTCCAGGTTTCTTTTTCTCTGTCCAGTAGAGTACCTTCTGTCCTCAGAGAGACTAGAACATAGGGATGAAGGCTCCAAGCCTGTACCCACTTGAACTCTACATTCAGTGAACTGTGTGGAATTTGTCCTCTTTGATGGGACCCTGCTGATAGTTTTCTGAGGAGCCAAGTTTTTTCCTAGCATCAGTATGATTGTTGAAGTATCTCCAACAGACCACCTTGGCCAACACCTCAACTCAATGTATCCCGTTCCCAACATTCAAGCCCTGCCTGGCTACAAAAGATATAAGTTAAGACTCCATATCCTCCATCACTAGGAGTCCTCATTAGAGTCACCCTCATACAATTCAGGAGTGGCCTTTGCACTGGGTTGCTACACCAACCCCCAGATGTCCCCTAATTCTGTTTCTCCCTGTACTGTATTCTCTCCCTTCATCCCCTCCCCAACTGATCACTCCCACTCATGTTCCCATCAAAGCCTAGTCTACTCACAGAAACTATTCTATTTTCCTTTTAAAAAGAGATCCGTGCCCCCCTCTATAGCTCTCCCATTTATCTAACCTCTGTGTCTTTGAGTTTATGGATTATTGCTTGATTGTTATTTACAGAATAGGTAATATCCACTTATGAGTGAATGTTTACCATCTGTGTCATTCTGGATCTGGATTACCTCACTTCCTGAAAATTCATGATGTCATTTTTTTTTAACAGCTGAATTACACCCCCATTGTGTAAATGTACCATATTTTGGTTCTCCATCCTTCATCAGAGGTAAATCTTGATTGTTTCTAGCTTCTGGCTAGTATGAATAAATAAATATAGTATGATCATCCTTGAGCAAGTTTCCATGTGGTAGGATGGAGCAGATTTTGGATAGATGCCTAAGAGTGGTTTAGCTGGGTTTTGGGATAGATGCATTCTCAGTTTCCTGAGGAATCTTGAATCTGAGAAAATACTGATTTCTATAGTGGCTGTATTAGTTTGCATCCCCACAAGTTGTAGAGGATTGTTGCCCTTTCTCCACATCCTTGACTAAATGAGCTGACACTTGTATTATTGATCTTAGCCATGTTGACATGTGTAAGGTAGATTCTCAAAGTAGTTTTAATTTGCATTTCCTTGATGGCTAAGATGGTGAAGATTTCTTTAAGTTTTTCTCAGCTATTTGAGAGTCCTCTGTTGAGAATTCTCTGTTTAGATCTATACCCTATTTTTCAATTGATTTTTTTTCTTGGAAAGTCTAATTTCTTGAGGTCTTTGTTTTGGTTTTTAAAAAAATCAGCAACTCAGAGAACAGAGTCCACAGGATGAGTTGTTGGCCTCTAATTTCTTTGAATTTTTTATTATAATCTAGTAGTTCATTTTCAAATGACTTCTATGTTTGTCTTTCCATCTCCTTTTTTTGTGTCATTTATGTTGTGTAATTTTATTCAGTATAATCTAATTATATTGTTGTTTTTCTGGAAAATAATAGACACCTCGTTTTGTCTTCTGAAAATTTGCTATATAGTGTTGTATATTTCCTGAGTTTCTGACAGTTTGGGAAACAGTTTTAGTTTCTTCTTTATTTATTTTGTTTGGTACCTATGTATTTTATTTATTTATTTATTTATTCATTTTTTATTAATCATTCCACTCATTTACTTCTCCAATGATATCCCACTTCCTGGTTACCCTTCCACAAGCCCCTCCCCCATCCCACAACCTCCCCCTCTCCTCTTTCCCTTTTTCTCTATGATCATGCTTCCCTACCCACCCTCTTCTGTCTCACTCCTCCAGAATCCCCCCAAAGTGGGGCATGAAACCTCCACAGGAGCTAGGGCTTCCTCTCCCGTTGATGTCAGACAAGGCCATCCTCTGCTACCTATGTATCTGGAGCCATGGATCCCTCCCTGTACATTCCTTGGTTGGTGTTCTAGTACCTGGGAGCACTGGGTGGTCTGGCCAGGTGATGTTGTGCTTCCTATGGGGTTATAATCCACCTCAGCTCCTCAGCCCTTCTGCCATCCTTCCACCATCTTCCCCACAATTGTCCCTGAGCTCAGTCTGGTGGTTGGCTCCAAGCATCCACATCTGTATTGGTCAGTTCCTGGGTGAACCTCCCAAGGAGTAGCCACACCAGTTCCTGTCAGCAAATGCCTCTTGGCAACGACAACAGCAGCAGTGTCAGGTTTGGTATCTGCAGACAGGATGGATCCCCAGGTGGGGCAGTCCCTGGATGGCCCTTCCTTCAGTCTGTGCTCCATTTTTTTGTCCCTGTTCTTCCTTTGGACAGGAATATTTCTGGGTTAAAAACTTTGAGTTGGGTGTGTGGCCCCATCCCTGAACTGAGGGCCATGCCTGTTGTGATGTCTGGCAGTTCCAGAAAGACCACACCAGGCCAAAAGTTCTGCGTGGGGTTTATTGAAAGAGAGGGGGGCAAGGTGGAGGCGAAAAGAACAGTTGGAATAGGGGTGGAGAGGATCGATTAGAGGAGTCTTCTGTTTACATAGGGATAGTGACATAGCCACAGGTAAAGGTTGGAGGTGGGCCTAGTGGATCCTGGAAATATGGCGGCTGTTGCCTTGGCAACAGGTGTGCAGGTTATACTGTTACCTGGGTGTGATGTTACTGGTTTTAGAGGTTCTGATGCCAACAACGTCTATCTATAGGAAATGGTCTCTGTAGATTCTATCTCCCCTTCTTTGCTAAACTCATCCCTATTGGGTCTTGGGAGCCTCTCATTTCCCTGGTGCCTGGGACTGTTCAGTGTCTATCCCCATTTCTTTATCCACCCCTACTACATATTTTTATTTGATTTCCTGACTCTCTGTACCTCTCCTGTCCCTTCCAGTACCTGATACTGCCCCCATTATTTACTCCCCTTCCTCTTTCCCTCCCAGGTCCCCTCTTCTCTCCACCTCCCATGATCATCGTGTTCTCCAGTCAGTGCAGGACTGAAGCATCCACACCCTGGTTTTCCTTCCTCCTAAGCTCCATATGGTCTGTGGCTTGTATCATGGGCATTGTGAGATTTTGGGTTTATATCCACTTATCAGTGAGTACAAACCATGTGTGGTTTTTTGTGACTTGGTTACCTCACACAGGATGATATTTTCTAGTTCTATTAACTTGCCTGCAAATTCATGAAGTCCTTGTTTTTAATACCCGAGTAGTACTCTGTTGTGTAAATGTACCACATTTTCTTTATCCATTCCTCTGTTGAAGGACATCTGGTTTGTTTCCAGCTTCTGGCTATTATAAATAAGGCTGCTATAAACATAGTTGAGCATGTGTCCTTGTTAAATGTTGGAGCATCTTTTGGATATATGCCCAGTAGTGGTATAGCTGAGTCTTCAGGCAGAACTATTTCCAATTTTCTGAGGAACCGCCAGACTGATTTCCAGAGGAGTTGTACCAGCTTGCAATCCCATGAGCAATGGAGGAGTGTTCCTCATTCTCCACATCCTTGCTAGCATCTGCTGTCACCTGAGTTTTTGATCTTTGCCATTCTGACTGGTGTGAGTTGAAATCTCGGGGTAGTTTTGATTTGCATTTCCCTGATGACTAAGGATGTTGAACATTTATTTATATGCTTCTCAGCATGCAAGATTCCTCAATTGAGAATTCTCTGCAACCCCATTTTTTTAATTGGTTATTTGGTTCTCTGGAGTCAAAATTCTTGAATTCTTCATATATTTTGAATATTAGCCCTCTATTGGATGTAGGATTGGTAAAAATCTTTCCCCAGTCTGTTGGTTGCCGTTTTGTCCTCTTGACAGTGTCTTTTTCCTTACAGACGCTTTGCAATTTTATGAGGTCCCGTTTGTCAATTGTTGATCTTAGAGCATAAGCCATTGGTTTTCTGTTTAGGACATTTTCCATTGTGCTCATATGTTCGAAACTCTTCTCCACTTTCCCTTCTATTAGATTTTGAGTATCTGATTGTCTGTGGAGGTTCTTGATCCAGTTGGACTTGAGCTTTGTACAAGGAAATAAGAATGGATCAAAAGTCTATTAAGAATTGAGTTGGAATTTTGGTGGGGATTGCATTGAATCTGTAGATTGGTTTTGGCAAGATGGCCATTTTTGTTATATTAATTTTTCCAATCCATGAACATGTGGAATTTTTCCATCTTCTGTGGTCTTCAGTTTCTTTCTTCAGGGACTTGGAGTTCTTATCATATACGTCTTTCACTTGCTTAATTAGTGTCACACCAAGATATTTTATATTATTTGTGACTATTGTGAAGGGTGTTGTTTCCCTAATTTCTTTCTCAGCCTATTTATCCTTTGAGTAGAGGAAGGCTACTGATCTGTTAGAGTTAATTTTATATCCAGCCACTTTGCTGAAGTTGTTTATCAGCATTAGGAGTTCTCTGGTGGAATTTTAGGGGTCACTTAAGTATATGGTCACACCATCTGAAAATAGTAATATCTTGACTTCCTCCTTCCCAATTTGTATCCCAATGACCTCCTTTTGTTGTCTAATTGCTCTGGCTAGGACTCAAGTACTATATTGTATAGGTAGGGCGAGAAAAGGCAGCCTTCTCTTGTCCCTGATTTTAATGGGATTGCTTTGAGTTTCTCTATGTTTAGTTTGATTTTTTTTCTATTGGTTAGCTTTATATTGCTTTTATTATATTTAGTTATGGACCTTGAATTCCTGGTTTCTTCAATACTTGTAACATGAAGGGGTATTGTATTTTGTCAAAGGCTTTTTCAGCATCTAATGAGATGATCATGTGGTTTTTCCTTTGATTCGATTATATAGTGAATTATATTGATGAATTTTTCATGTATTGAACCATTCCTGCATCCCTGGGATGCGGCCTACTTGATCATGGTGGATAATCATTTTGATGTGTTCTTGGATTCGGTTCATGAAAATTTCATGGAGTATTTTTGCATCGATATTCATAAGAGAAATTAGTCTGAAGTTTTCTTTCTTTTTTGGATCTTTTTGTGGTTTAGATATCAGTGTAACTGTGGCTTCATAGAAAGAATTGGGTAGTGTCCCTTATGTTTCTATTTTGGGGAATAGTTTGTGAAGGATTGCTATTAGGTCTTCTTTGAAGGTCTGATACAGTTCTGCACCAAACCATCTGGCCCTGGGCTTTTTTTTAGCTGGCCAACTTCTAATGACTGCTTCTGTTTCCTTAGGAGATATGAGACAGTTTATGTGGTTTATCTGATCTTGATTTAACTTTGGTACCTAGTATCTGTGTAGAAAGCAACGCATTTCATCTAGATTTCCCAGTTTTGTTCAATATAGACTTTAGTAATAGGATCTGATTTTTTTTTTTTTTAATTTCCGCAGTTTCTGTTGTTATGTCTCCCTTTTTATTCCTGATTTTGTTAATTTCGATACTGTCTCTGTGCCCTCTGGTTAGTTTGGCTGAGGGTTTAATCTATCTAGTTGTTTCTCTGGAAAATGATAGACCTTCACCTATTTTTGTCTTCTGAAAATTTACTATATAGAATTGTGCATTTTGTGAGTTTTTGCCACTTTGTGAAACAGTTTATTTTCCTCTTCTTGATCCTAAAGACTTGCCTGTCCTCATTTCTTGGCAAATCTGTTTTTCTTTTTCTTTTTTTTTTTTTTAATTTTTATTTTTTTATTTTATTTTATTTTTTTTGATGCTTTATTTACATTTCCAATGTTTCCCCTTTTCTAGGTCTCCTCTCTGGAAACCCCCTATCCCCTCTGCCTCCCCGCCTCTATGAGGGTATTCTACCTCCCACCCACCCGCCTACCCATTCCCATATTCCCACCTTGACATTACCCTTTACTGGGGCCTCTAACACCCTCAGACCCAAGGGCCTCTCCTCTCCCTGATGGCCAACGAGGCCATCCTCTGCCACATATGTGGTCCAAACCATGGGTCTCTCGATGTGTATTCTTTGGTTGGTGATCCAAACTCCAGGATGACTGGGGGGGGGGGGTCAGGCCCATTGACACTGTTGCTCCTTCCACGGGGCTGCAGACTCCCTCCCTCAGCTCCTTCAGTCCCTTCTCCCACTCTTCCATCTGGGACGTCACTCTCAGTCCAGCGGTTACTGTAAAGTGAAACTTGGGTATTCCGAACTTTTGGGCTAATATCCACTTATCAGTGAGTAAATACCATGTTCATTCTTTTGTGACTGAGTTACCTCGCTCAGGATGGTATTTTCAAGTTCCACCCATTTGCCTGCAAATTTCATGAAGTCATTGTTTTTAATAGCTGAGTAGTACTCCATTGTGTAAATGTACCACATTTTCTGTAGCCATTCCTCTGATGAGGGACATCTGGGTTGTTTCCAGCTTCTGGCTATTATAAATATGGCTGCTATGAACATAGTGGAGCATGTGTCTTTATTACATGTTGGAGCATCTTCTGGGTATATACCCAGGAGAGAAATAGCTGGGTCCTCAGGTAGTATTATGTCCATTTTTCTGAGGGTCCGCCAAACTGATTTCCAGAGTGGTTGTACCAGCTGGCAATCCCACCAACAGTGGAGGCGTGTTCCTCTTTCTCTACATCCTTGCCAGCATCTGCTATCACCTGAGTTTTTGATCTTAGCCATTCTGACTGGTGTGAGGTGAAATCTCAGACTTGTTTTGATTTGCATTTCCCTGATGACTAGGGAAGTTGAACATTTCTTTAGGTGCTTCTCAGCCCTGCGAATTTCCTCAGTTGAGAATTCTCTGTTTAGCTCTGTTCCCCATTTTTTGATGGGGTTATTTGGTTTTTTGTAGTCTAACTTCTTGAGTTCTTAGTATATATTGGATATTAGGCCTCCTTTGGACATAGGATT
>CM052717.1:11511500-11547361 GCA_028551405.1 Uromys caudimaculatus | reverse complement strand
GAGGAGGAGGAGGAGGAGGAGGAGGAGGAGGAGGAGGAGGAGGAGGAGGAGGAGGAGGAGGAGGAGGAGGAGGAGGAGGAGGGAAAAGAAAAAAAAGAAAACCCACAGCAGTATTAGTCAAAGTTTTTAGATGAACAGATCTGGTAGAATTAATCTGTGTATATAAAAAGTAGATTTGTGGACTGGAGAGATGGCTCCGCTGTTAGAGCATTAGTTGCTCTTCCAGACATCCTGAGTTCAATTCCCAGCAACCACATGGTGGCTCACAACCATCTGTAATGGGATCTGGTGCCCTCTTCTGGTGTGTCTGGAGACAGCTAAAGTGTGCTCATATAATTAAAATAAATTAATACCTTTTTAAAAAATGGATTTATTCTTAACTGCTAGGACGAGAACTCTCCAATTTGTTAACAAAGGCACTTAGTACTATGAACTTTCTTTTTAGGACTGCTTTCATTAAGTCTGCGTGTGTTGTGCCTTCATTTTCAGTGAATTCTATTTAGTCTTTGATTTCTTTATTTCTTCCAAAGCTCATTCTTGGGTCCTGTCTAGACCTGTGAAAACTGAAGTTTTGCTCTCAGCACTGTTAAATCCATACTTGCAGGTCAACCACAGGTCATTTTCATGTGTTCCCTTTCACTAGTTTGGATTGTGGAATTACTTCTGTAATTCTTGTTCATTTAATTCCAAAAGAGTATTCTTGCTTCTCTTTAAGGATAACTAATGTTTGAATAACTATTCAAATAATAGAAATACATATGTAATGTTATAGAGTATAGCTACACTAATTATATAATACATTAATCATATACAAATTGATACGTAAAATTTTTTAATATTTAAACATGTTCTCCAAAGCAAAAATGAAAGTGTTACCATTTAAGGTGGGTTATTTGTTCAGAAGAAAACAAAGAGGTATGTCGCTAGTCTAAGGCTATTACATTTTTATTCAATTACAATTTATTGTCATTATTTAAATTAAAACAAGTTGGTCTGTTTTTTAACCCCACGTTTACTTTTTCATGCAGTATGACCGATTTGCAGAAAGCTCTCATAACATCCAAATAATGTAACTTTCTGCATTTCTATAATATACTAAAATAGCACATTTGCTTATTATCTCTTTAACAACTCTTGCTACAAAAGCTTGATACTTTCTTCTCCCATACCCACTTTGTTTTTTCTTCTGATTTTCGAAACAGGGTTTCTCTGTATTGCCCTGGCTGTCCTGGAACTCACTCTGTAGACCAAGCTGGCCTCGAACTCAGAAATCTGCCTGCCTCTGCCTCCCAAGTGCTGGGATTAAAGGCATGAGCCACTACTGTCCGGCTTTCCTTCAGCCAAAATCTGTGTTCTTTTTGCTCTTTTTTTTTTTTTTCTGTCATGTAGAAAAGATGGCTGAAGTTCTCACACCCATCTGACAAATGAGAGTGCATTAAAGATTACATTCAGATTCAAAAAAGAAGTTGGTTGATTGACACTGTCTAGGGTCCCTCATTTGCTTGGAAAACCTTCTGGCCAGTAGCAGTTCCTCTACTGGGGCTTGAGAGATCAAATGATTTAGTCAGCTGAAGCCTTCCTAGCTTTGCCCTTCCAACCTAGGGGCAGATAGAGTCCTAGTCTGGAAAATTTGTATTTAATCAAATTTTCCAGTCTCCCAGAGCACTTTCTGTTCCTCTTCCATGGCACAGGGTCCTTTGTTTGCATATTCTATAACACACTCAATGGCCAGTGCAGCCATCTCTACCTCATAGCTGGTAAGTCTCACATCCAGAAGCCAATCCAACGGAAACAGTAACAACAATTAAACAGAAAGTGGCCATGAATCTGAAAGCAAGGAGCAGTTCATGGAAAGTGATTTTTAAAAAAAGAAACAAAAAGTAAAGGATATAAATGCTTCTATGTATGGTGGAATATGAAGTTTATTATAAATAAAAGCAAAAGCCAAGGACATCTGGGAGTGTCAAGAGTAGACATGACACTGAGCCTTTTGAAGAGAGGGATGGGGTGGGGGAAGAGGGAAGAGCCAGGCCAAGAGGTCAGGATAGTAAATTATAGATGAAAAGACCAGTTAACCAAAATGGTTGGACCACATCAAGAAGCTGGGAAGTGTCACAGTTGGTTTATGGCCAGGTGACCTCTATGCTATTGGTCAGACATCACATTGAATTCTAGGTCTTTTACCTTTAGAACCCACCCTCATGGTCACATGGACTTTGAAAAGAAGTTCTATGTAGTCACACCTTAAGATTTATTGTGCACCTAGAATTGGACTGATTGTTGCCTGGAAGTCTTTTCCACACATTGTACTGTGTTTTAAATATGCTGGCCATAAACTGCCTAGTATTGGACTCCCCCAGTCTGATCCCCCAAGTAAATCTGCACCAAATTTTTATTCTCATCTCTTAGCATGACTTAATTCCCTATCCATGCAAGGATCCAGTCAATGAAAATCTGACACCCAAAAGACCTAGAATGCCTTGGACAGGATACATTATCAGGAATAGAAAACTTGGGAGTGGAAAATACCTCAAACCTAAGAGTAGTGAAGTTTATCATTCCCAGTATATAAGGCAGCTCACTACTATCAGTAACTCAAAAGTTCCCGGGGTTCTGACACAATCTTCTGGCCTCTCTGGCCAACAGGCATGAAAGGGGTACACAGACACATATATAAGCAAAACACTCATAGTAATATAAACTTGTGTTCAAGGTGGGGATAGTACTGCATTTTTTCAATTCAAGCACTCAGAACACAAAGGGAGGAAGATCACTGTGAGTTTGAAGAAAGCCTGTGCTATGTAGTTACACACACAGAACAAAACTACATAACGTAGATAAAATTGTGACAATATGAAAACCTCTTAAAGTCATTTTAGGTGTTTGCCACCAGTGCCCATACAATCAATTTCAAAAATGAATATTGTCAAGCATGATAGCACATGTAATTAATCCCAGCACTTTGGAGGCACATTCATATCGATGAATTTGTGGCTGCCCTGGTCTACATAGTCACTTTCAGAGTATAACACATTTCAAATGGACCTACTTTCTTTTAAAAGATATATATTCTAGTGGCAAAACAAGGGAGCGACTGCCAAAAGGTTGTGAGGTAAAAATTTATTCTATGGCTGGGAAAAAGTTGCAGGATCCTCTGAAGTAGGAGAGAGAATAGACCCTGATTAGAAGTGAGAGCCTTTTTATATTAAAGCTCAAGGTTGAGAGGTACATACGAAATGATTAGAAAAGTGCAATTCTTTTGTAGTTTGTAATTTAGTTAACTACCAACCAGTTCTCAGAACATACCATGAACAATGGAAAAAATTTACACTGTGTCCACCTTAAGATAATAAAGGAAGAACAAGTCAAAAGGCAAATTAACTTTTAATTTTAGAACATGCTTAGAGAAAACACCATAGGGAGCAATAGAGAAATTAGTCAAATTTTAACATCAGGTTTAATTAGAAAAAGGAAGAAAAATGGAGTCAGCTGGCCCTTAACAAACCCATTTTTTGATATGTTTTCTTTGTTTGAGACAGAGTCTCATTTAGAACCCCAGCTGACCTTGACTCACTAAGGACACTATAATGTATAATACATAGTGAATCTGTAATAAATAATAGTATTTATTGAATCCTGTGCCTTTGGACAGTCATTCCTCGCATGACAGTCTTCTATAGAAGAGGTATCTGAGAAGTTATTTGATATTAGTTTGGTAATAAGTAAAGGAGAATGTTCTTAACAGGGTTGCTTCTTCATGAAAGTTTAGACATGTCAATGTTGTGATCACTCCTTCTAACCTCAAAGGCATAGGGCAGATGCTAACTGCTCTAGAGCTAAAGTTAGAAAAAAAAATTCCTCCCTGACTTTTATAATTGGAAGGGGACCTTTTCTGTGTTCTGATCATCAACAGAACACTTCTGTATAGTTACCTTTCTGCTGTTGTCATAAAACACCCCATGGTCGAATTATAATAGAAGGAGTCATATTGGGCTTACAGTACAAAGGGTTAGAGTCAATGGTGGCCGCATAAGTGCATGGCAGAAGGAAGAGCTGAGAGCTCACATTTTGAACTCCAGACAAGAGGCAGCAAGAACACTGGGCATGGTCAGAAGCTTAAAAAGCCTCAAATTGCACCCATGTGACACATCACTTTTTAAATGGTTATACTTGTGCTCCTTCCCAAACAGTTCCACAAACTGAAAAATCAGTGTTCAAAATTATGACTCTGTTGGGCAGTGGTGGCGCACGCCTTTAATCCCAGCACTTGGGAGGCAGAGGCAGGTGGATTTCGGAGTTCGAGGCCAGCCTGGTCTACAGAATGAGTTCCAGGACAACCAGGGCTACACAGAGAAACCCTGTCTCAAAAAAAAACCAAAACAAACAAACAAACAAAAAAATCTATGATACTGAGAGCCATTCTGCTTTGACCACCACATGTTTCTTCAATTCTTAGTGAAAACTCCTTTTTATCCTATCACACTCTAACATAGCCTTAAATGAGACTGTTATGTTCCCAACATTCAATGCCAGAGAAGAAACAATTTTATTCCATCAAGAATCAGAGCATAGCAAAGAATGAACAGACCAAAATCCAGCAGAGAAATCATCAAAACTTGTAGCTCCTAGTTCAGCTACTTGAGATTATGATGAAATTGTCTGCACTCCAAAGGACTTAGGTATTCCCACTCCTCTAACCCTGTCACCTGAAGCACACACACAGCTTCTTTTAGGGCATCTCCTCTATCTGCCTGCACTTTAGCTGGTCCTCACATGCAGAATCTCTTGTGTTTGGTATTCTAGTTTATTTTATTGAAAGTGGGTGGGTGGGGCTACAGAGCTCATTCAGTTTTAAGAGCTATTTTAAAACAAGTTTCATTCCTAGCACTTACATGAGAGCTCACAAAAGTCCTGTAACTACAGGTTCACAGAAACCACATATCTAAATAGCTGGGAATAAGCTGGTACCTGGCATAGACTTGAGTGATTACATCAATAATATAAAATGTACTTCTGTTTTATAAGGGAACATGAGAAAGTTATTTAAATTGCTGTTCTCTGACAGTAACTGCCAGCATGTGATATAAAAAAGCAAAGGTATAATCTAGCTGATATTTCCAGGGAAATATTCCATTATAGTAGGAAATATTGAGGAACAGTGTTGGGAACCTAGCTTGATAATTGTTTGAAGTCAGGAATCAAAGATCAAATAGAAAATTACAAATATAAACCTTGAGAACTTGACAGCAATCCATTTCACAAAGGAGATTCCATTTCTTAAAGGTTGCACAACTGCATAACAGCATTGTCAGCTTGGGATTCAGTGTTCAAACTCATAAACTCTGGAGATTATTTCACATTCAAACCATACAAGTTAATTCTGGACAACATGCAGAGGAAGCATGACTCCAAGCACTCTAACATGCCCTGGATCATAGGATCAGAGGTGAGGAGGACACAACATCTGCCCCAACACCTGGTGTAACCGGAACCAGTGGGATCCAGGTACGCAGGAATCCCGCCCGGCCAGTGGCACAGGTTCCTTCCAGTATGAGCCGGTGCCCTGAGCAGACCTTGGCCACCAACTTCACAGTCAGTCCCACAACACCCAGAGGAAGTTTGACTCCAGGCTTTCTAACACATCCAGGATCACACGATCACAGGATCTCAGGAGTTTTGTCACACCAGGATCTCAGGGTCCCAGAGACAGCTGGACTCTGAGGAGTTCTGACACAACCAGGATCACAGGAAGGACAGGCTCCAGTCAGATATAGCAAGGGCAGGTAGCACTAGACATAACCAGATGGCAATAGGCAAGCTGAAGAACATAAGCAACAGAAACCAAGGTTACCTGGCATCATCAGAATCCAGTTCTCCCATCACACCAAGTCCTGGATACACCATCACACCAGAAAAGCAAGATTCAGATCTAAAATCACTTCTCATGATGATGATAGAGAACTTTAAGGAAGATATAAATAACTCCCTTAAGGAAGTACAGGAGAACACAGGTAAACAGGTAGAAGCCCTTAAAGAGGAAACACAAAAATCCCTTAAAGAATTACGGGAAAACACAATCAAATAGGTGAAGAAAATGATCAAAACCGTCCAGGATCTAAAAATGGAAACAGAAACAATAAAGAAATAACAAAGGGAGACAACCCTGGAGATAGAAAACCTAGGAAAGAGATCAGGAGTCATAGATGCAAGCATCACCAACAGAATGCAAGAGATAGAAGAGAGAATCTCAGGTGCAGAAGATACCATAGAAAACATTGGCACAACAGTCAAAGAAAATGCAAAAAGCTCCTAACCCAAAGCATCCAGTAAATCCAGGACACAATGAGAAGACCAAACGTAAGGATAATAGGTATAGAAGAGAGTGAAGATTCCCAACTTAAAGGGCCAGTAAATACCTTCAACAAAATTATAGAAGAAGCTGGGCAGTAGTGGCACATGCCTTTAATCCCAGCACTTGGGAGGCAGAGGCAGGTGAATTTCTGAGTTCAAGGCCAGCTGGGTCTACAGAATGAGTTCCAGGACAACCAGGGCTACATAGAGAAACCCTGTCTTGGAAAAAAAAAATTATAGAAGAAAACTTCCGTAACCTAAAGAAAGAGATGCCCATGAACATACAAGAAGCCTACAGAACTCCAAATAGATTGGACCAGAAAAGAAATTCCTCCTGTCATAAAATAGTCAAAGCACCACATGCACTAAACAAAGAATGAATATTAAAAGGAGTAAAGGGAAAAGGTCAAATAACATACAGGCAGACCTATCAGAAGTACACCAGACTTCTCACCAGAGACCACAAAAGCTAGAAGATCCAGGGCAGATGTCATACAGACCCTAAGAGAACAAAAAAGTCAACACAGCCTACTCCACCTTAGCAAAACTCTCAGTTACCAAAGAGGGAGAAACCAAGATATTCCATGGCAAAACCAAATTTACACAATGCCTTGCCGTAAATCCAGCTCTACAAAGGATAATAGATGGAAAATACCAACACAAGGAGGGAAACTACACCCTAGAAAAAGTAAGAAAGTAATCTTTCAACAAACTCAAAAGAAGATAGCCACACAAA
Source organism: Uromys caudimaculatus (assembly GCA_028551405.1). NCBI lineage: Eukaryota > Metazoa > Chordata > Mammalia > Rodentia > Muridae > Uromys > Uromys caudimaculatus. The sequence goes on along the minus strand of CM052717.1, from coordinate 11,540,274 downwards.
ATATTGGTGGCTTACTCCATGGGGTCAAGAACTAGCCTCCTGGCTACTGCCTGGATTTCCTCCCTGTCTTCTCTGGAGAAGAGAGCCTGTAAAAGCTGCTTGAAGTCATCCCAATTGGGCTTGTGGGTGAACAGGACTGTTTCCAAGAGATTAATTACTGAAAAGGGGAATTCTGAGTTCTCCAGTTATAAAGGTCACTAGTGGCAAAGGACCAGTAGTGATGAGGGTGGTTTCTTTGATCACTAACCAGCATGACAACAGCCTCAGTCTCAGACAAAAGCCCAAGAGTCTCTGTAGTACATCCCCTGCACCCTATATGCCCTCCCTGCACACAGTGGAGTTGCCTGTGGCAGAGCTGTGTGGCAGCTCCACCTGAGGAGTTGAATAAGGTGGGGGTGGGAAAATCTCAGGCAAAAACTTCTGCCTGTTTACAGGGGAGAAAAGGTTTAAGCCAAGAGGGTGGGTCCTCACCGGGCAGTGATGGTGCATGCCTTTAATCCCAGCACTTGTGAGGCAGAGACAGGCAGATTTCTAAGTTCGAGGCCAACCTGGTCTACAGAGTGAGTTCCAGGACAGCCAGGGCCACACAGAGAAACCCTGTCTCTAAAAGCCAAAAAAAAAAAAAAAAAAAAAAAAGAGGGTGGGTCCTCTAGGAGGTCTTGCCAGAATATCACCTAAGGTATTTGGTCCAAGTGGCCAAATGTGAGTTAGAAAATTACTTTCTCGGGCTGGAGAGATAGCTCAGCAGTTAAGAGCACCAACTGCTCTTCCAAAGGTCATGAGTTCAAATCCCAGAAACCACATGATGGCTCACAACCATCCGTAATGAGATCTGATACCCTCTTCTGGGGGTGTCTGAGGACAACAGGGCTGGAGCGAGAAGAAAAAGTGTCTGAAGACAGCTACAGTATACTTACATATAATAAATAAATAAATCTTAAAAAAAAAAAAAGAAAGAAAGAAAAGAAAATCACTTTCTCACTCCCTTGGACGAATCCCACATCGAAGTATGCCACCAATCTCCCAGCTGGCGTATTGAAAGCGGGCCATTCTGACATGCAGAATGTTGTTAATTTATCTTTTTAAATGATGACAAAGAGATTCCCTCCCCTTAGTTTTAACATACTAAAAATGGCGGAGGAACAATTCTAGTAGGGTTGAAGAGGCCTATCTCATGTTCAATGTCTGTCAGAAAGTCACCCCCAAAGACAGACAAGAACAAACACAAAATACAAGAAAACTTCTTTTCTTCTCTCTCAGACAGGAACAGGAAACAAGCAGGTGGTGATCATACACAAGAAAAGGCATTTACATCCTCTTCTTTGTCATGAGAAAAACTAAAATAACCACAATAGGTGGACACCTGTGGCTCTCTGAGAACAGGGCCACCCTGCTATAGGGCCTGGAACATCTTCCAGCCCCTGTGTGGTTGCATATCTGTCTAGCAGCACCTGACAATGTCGTACTCTTAGGCCTCTTTGTAGCACAGTATTACAGAATTATTTAGAACAGAATCATTGTGGCACCACACAGGCACATAGACAAGCACAGACAGGAATTACTACATAAACTCATGGACAACATTCATAAACTCAGACAACATTAATGTTATTAAGACTCTCCAGGTCATGTCCTGGAGGCCTTGGAGTTCCTGGCCATTGCACCAAAAGGTGCCAGAAAGTCTTCCTGAACCCCAAAAGACCCCTCCCCCAAGGAGCCAGTTCAGATGTAACTGTATTAGGGGCTCTTTATTTAAACTCTAGCTTGGGCCACACTGAGAACAGGAGGGGCAGCACTAAGATTAGTTTCTGGCAAGCATCTATAGAGACAGGAAGGGGTTATCTAGCCTGGTACATATTTGAGCTGGGCACCATTATGGTATTTAATATAATTGGCTGGTGCTGGACGCCACACCACAAACTTAACTTCCATTTTCTTATTTGTTTTTTGTTTTTCCTGATTGGTGGGTGTTAGGAAGTATAGTGTCCAGGGCAGGCCTGTAACGTGGAGGTGTACATATGTTGGGGAATAGCCTGGAAACTGGTGCTAGATACTGGCCTGTTAGTTAACTTGAGTTTAACCTTAGGTCAGGTTCTCTAAGACGGAGGCTGAACCCAAAATTTTTGGTCTTTCAGGCATAGACTAATCTAATCATAAGTAAGAATGAATCTAGTTTGTCTTTACTATAAGATGGCTTTTAAGTCTAAAATGAAGGGAGGCTTATTCTTCACTACTTGCTTAAGCAATAAGAAAGAAAAATGAAATTAGATTGATTTCCACTGTATTTTCTTGGTGGGTTAAATATCTTGGAAATTTCTGCTATGAAAATGTGCACATCAGCCAGGCAGTGTTGGCGCACGCCTTTAATCCCAGCACTTGGGAGGAGGCGGATTTCTGAGTTCAAGGCCAGCCTGATCTACAGAGTGAGTTCCAGGACAGCCAGGGCTACACAGAGAAACCCTGTCTCAAAAACAAACAAACAAAAATAGTAAAGAAAATGAGCACTTCCACTCTGTATATTCAGTGTAGCAACCTAAAAACAGTGATAAGCTTTAACACAAGTGCAAATAAATTCTACTGGGTGCCCTAGCGTAATGGTGCCCTTGTGTTGCTCTGTCTCCCGGTTTACCCTTCCTTTTGGAATATTATGGTAATTGCTGTTATTGATTGGATACTGTGGATCACCCAGAGTGCATTCCACAGACCCTTAGGACATTAAGATCATCTACCATTTTGTTTAAGTCATTGAAGTGAGCGCACACACTTTCAAGAGTAGAATTTACATTATCTTCTAACCTGTCAAAAAAAACTAGACTTAACCATCCAGGGAAGGGCACCTTGTATTGATACCTTATCAGCTGCTGAACTTTTTATTCAAGAGCGAAAAATCTAATTTTGAGTGTCCTGTACCCAACTTCTGTTCTCATAATTAGTCACAGCTCCTAACTTACAAATGCGTACACACGCTGCCTCCCTCCAGGGTTTTCTCTTCAGGTAGCACTAATAGAGGTCTCCACACTCACATTTCAATCATGCCTGCCTCTTAATATTTCCAATCTTCTTCCTCAACCAAATCCTAACCACTGCCTATCTCACTCCTGCATGGAAACTTGAGAGGAACTATCACCTCATCTTTCACACACACAAGAGGGCACATTGCCTCAGACCATCTATACTGGGTATATAGATGGAAGCTCAATTCAACATGAAGGGGCCAGAAGAGCTGGCTACGCTATAGTGTCAGACACAGAATTCATTGAGGCATAGTGCTTTCCTGCTCATATCACCAATCAAAAATGCTGAACTAATAGCCCTTACCCATGCCTTTCAACTGGCAGAAGGAAAATCCCTCAATACCTACACTAACTCCAAATATGCTTTCCATATCCTGCTATCCCATGCTGCTATCTAGAAGGAATGTAGATTACTTACGGCAAAAGAAGGATCAGTAACAATGTAAATCAAATTATGGCCATGTTAAATGCTTCCCATCTCGCCACATCTACTGGGATTGTCCTCTGTAGAATCAAAGGAAAACAACCAAGGCAACTAGGCAGCTAGAACTGAGGCCCTTAGGGGCCTACACTCATCTCACCCTACCCAAGGCATTCTTATATTACAAAAAGAATTCCCACCTTCACACCATGACCCTTGACAAACTCTGTCCTATCTTCAACAACTCTTTCATCCTAAATGGCAAGCATTGTCTTATTTTGTTAAAACCCACATACAGCTTTCTGCTGAGGACTTAAGTTTCTAAAAATCTATCACTGTCTCTTGCAAAATCTGTCAGATATCAGACTACAAATCAAAGTTAGAATGTCTATCTCATCTGTGTGCTCAGGTTTTGTTCTTTACTAAGGCAGCAAGCATTCCAATTGGTCTGTGGCATATATACAGTGTATGTTATGAAATAAGTTTAATAACACTGACAACTAAAACCATACTGCGAATGTCACAGAAATGGAATTAATATTTGCTGAAACCCTTGTCAAGGATATTACTGCAAGGTATTGGGAGACATATTGTTGAAATATTTGAGACAGAAATTGAGAGGAGACTTCAAGAAGCAGACTCCGGCATGTGTCTGTCTAAAAAGAGTGGATTTTGTTCATTACAACAACAGGAATGGCAATAAAAATATTTTTCCTTCCAGGCAAGCTATAACATGCATAAATATATTTTGATAAATTTATACATAAAAAACTGTGGAGAGCTTTTGGGGCTGTTTGGCAGGAATTTTACATTGGACCAGGAGAAAGAAGTTGGCTTTAGGCAGTAATCTGACATTGGGCCATGACAAGGAAGTAAGTTCCGACAGTAATCTAATTTTAGGCTAGAACAGGGAAGTAAGTTCAGGCAGGAATGTAATCTTAGGCTAGAACAAAGAATTAGTCTTCAGACATGAATCTGACTTTGGACTAGGACTGGGAAGTAGGCTCAGATATTTGGGTCATCCTGATAAGCCCTTAGAAACAGGAGTCTTCACAGGACTTTATTGCCTTGCTTGTCCCTTGACTATTTGTTTTTATTGTACTGTTTCCCCTTCTTGCTTGCATGTAATTAAACTGGTATACTAGCAGATTAGGAAAAAATAAACCTGCCTTCAGTCTCAGAATTGACTGAGGTCATTCTGCAGGACTGTCTCATTGTCAATTCCTTTTCAATCCTCAGTCATGCGCTAGAGTACTGGTTGACTGACTGAGCAGGCTTGGTCAAAACATAAAAATATATATGGACAAATATACTAGTTTAAAGGGGGAGAAATTACAATTCTATTTTGGATTAAGTATGTTCTGGTTCAGTACAATTTAAGTGATATCGCCTCTACCTCATTGACAGTGAGCTCAAGCACTGTCTCAGCCTGGTTCCCATTCTTCCATTAAGGAATCTGAAGGAGCTATTTTGTTTTTCCTACTAGCTGTTCTTTCAAACACCTATTGTCTCTTTAACTACTTCTTGTCCCTCTGCTTAGCTTCTGGCTCTAGAGCCATAATCGGCACTTAAAACTGCCCAGGCTCTGATGTCTTTTTCTCCCTGGAACAGCTCTGGGGCACTTTTGACTGCTGGCTTTTCTATTTGCATCCTCACATTTTTTTAAGACATTTCACTCCTCTATTGGATCTTGCATAATACACTCTCTAGTCTCCCTCCTTATCTTTCCACACACAACAGTTCTTTCGGTTCTCTGATGTACTCAGGTGGCTCCTCTCCTCACAGCCTCATCCTAATAACCCTTATGTACATGCCCCAGGTCTTCTATTGACTTAGTGGGCTTGTCTTTCAAAGGTCACTAATCTTTATACCCTGCACCTGCTGTTGCCTTTGCTCAGATAACTTCTCTACTTGTTGCTGTGATAACTGGTTCTCACCTTCTACGCTCAGATATAAAATTGTATCCTCTGACTAAATACTAGAAACTTGCCTGTAAACTCTATGTCCCAGCATCCTCTCCTAGGTCTGGATTCACCCGGCTTCTCCTATGCTGCCATGTCAAATTTGTCTTTCCCCAGCTCTCACCTCATGCTACCTTTTGGTTTAAATGCTTTCACAACTAGAAATGAGCCCTCTGAGGAAGAAACATTTATTTGGGCCTGATTTTATCTGGAGTAGCATTAGCTTAGCCTCCAGAAAACTTTCAATAGGTTTTGTATAATATAGCAAGCTGTTTTAACCCTACTTAACTTTTCATATTTATGTCAGGGCTAGCTGAAAGGACACTAAGAAATCTTACAGAGTAAGGAAGCAAATGCATAGGGCCAGAAGGAAGATACTAAATCACATGACCAAAGGTTAAACCAAGATTGAGTCCCCAAAATGTATTCATGAGGGATCATATCACAGAAGCAAGTGTTGGAATTAGACAAAAGTCACTGGCTAACTGGAGAGCAAAGATGCTGGGACATAGAGTTTACAGGCAAGTTTTTAGTATTTAGTCACAGAGGGAGACAATTTTATATCTGGGTAATTTTCAATAAATATTGAGTTACCATTGACAAATATAAATGCACTTCATCTAATAACATTGAAGTAATGACTTAAAGCCATTTAATTCATGGGCATAGACCAAATAATACTGGTTGTTTTTTTAGAGATTCCTAGAAGCCCTAAATTGGGGGAAAAGAAATTGTCTTTAGCACTAAAATTAACTTAGCCTTCCATCACAATGAGAGAACCCTTAAGTTGGATTACTTATCTTATGAAATGGTGCTGTAGATACCATTTCATCTCAAAATAAAGTAATAAAAATGGAATAAAGTAGTAAAATAATAATATAATGCTGTGGGATTCCAGGAAGCCTCACTGGCTTCTCTTTTGAGAATCTCATCTATATAACCTCACCATTTCTTTTTTTTTTTTAATTGGAAATTTTCTTTATTTACATTCAAACATTACATTACCTTTCCCTGATTCTCACCATCCCAAAAAACCCCTCTCCCATCCCCCCTACTCCTGCTTCTTTGAGGGTTTTCCTCTACCCACCCACCTACTCCCACCTCCCAGCCCTTGAATTCTCCTACTCTGGGGCATCTATAAAGCCTTAATAGGACAAAGGACCTCCCCTTCCATTGATGCCTGACAGGGCCATCCTGTGCTACATATGCTGTTGGAGCCATGGGTCCCTCCAGCTGTACTCCTTGGTTGGTGGCTTGGTCCCTGGGAGCTCTGGTTAGGTGATATTGTTGTTCTTGATAACCTCACCATTTATAAACATGTATCCCGATAAATCATACACCATTACCCACTAGAGAGCTCCAAGATGGCTAGTTTTGGAGATTTCTACTTACAAACAGGATGCTCTTCTACAAAACCACATTGAGTCAAGAGAATAATTTAATTTCAGAGAGTATGTCAGAGCTCTTGGAGCTGACTCCCTTTAACTCTAACCCTAACCCAATCAAAACCTAAACTTAACCCTACCCTGACTCCAACTCCTCCTCTAACCGTAACATAACCCTGACTCCAAACACTACACTAACTCTAACCCTAATCCTATCCACATAACCAACTATAACCCCTAACCCTAAAATGAACCCCTATCCCTTCTAACCCTAACCCAATCATATCTCTAATTCTAAAATTTATTCTTACCCTTACTATTAACCCTAACCTTACACTAACCCATACTCTTAAGTCTTTACTTACTATTACCCCTATCACTAATTAGGGCTATTGCTAATCCTATTCCAACCCCTACTACAAAACCAACCCCAATCCAACCTATACCCCTACATTTATACTTATCCTACTATCATAACACTTACACTTTCTCTAATCCTAATCCTAACAGCAACACTAGAACTAATTCTTACAGTTACTCTAACCTTAACACTAACTATAATACTCACCCTAATTCTATTCCTTACCATAACCATAATGCTCACCCTGAAAAAGACCTTAAATTTCCTATTTAAAATACATGTGGACATTTTCCTAGCTCATTCACTACAGAGATTAGGACAAATAGTTTACACATTTGGTAATGCAGTAATTTTAGGAAAAGAGAACCTGTAGTACCTACATTAAAACACACATGCCAAAGTGCAGGTAAGGAACAAGAGAGGCCAAATTCATTGAAAAAATTACAAAATGAAGTTTGGACATAAAAGAAAGTATGTTCAGGGGGAAAAAAGACCTTGAGTATCCTCTCAAAAATCCATGTGGGTAAGCAGAGATAGCCATCAACAAAAACAACAAAAAGAGAAACTCAAATTACTAAATGATATAACCATAGCACATCCATTGGACATGCCCACAGTGATACAGTTCTCCCAACAAAGCCACACCTCCTAATAGCACCATGCACTGGGACGAGCATATTTAAACTTCCACACTAATAACCCTACCTCTAACCATGTTACACTAACCATAACCACGGACACAAACCTTGCCATGACCCTAAAACCCTTAACCCATTACAACTCTAACCAATAACCTCACTATCCCAACCTAACCCTGTAACCCTGGGTACCACTAACTTTTACATGCCAGCTAATCCAAACCCTGTGAGGTAACACTAACTCTTAAACTTCTCTAACGCTAGCTGTAAACATAAACCTAGATTCTTTGTCAGTTGATAGAGTTCAACCATATATTAAAAGCCCCTACTTCTAAATCATGATTTGTGGAAGAATTTAATTATAACTTGTCAGGGATGTTGTTGGTTATCAAGCTTAAAAGCTATGTAGCATTTGGCTCAGTTCCACTCCTGAGTCTATTCTGAAGATCTGATAGATCAGTAGCTCTAACCTTCTTGCCCAACCCTCTAACTCCAATGGCTTGATTACAACAACTCCTTGCCATTTGCATTGATCTACTGTTAGAGGACTGTTAGATCTAAGTAGACCTCATAACATAAATGCTTTACCACATTGAGTACATTCATAAGGTTTTCTCTAGTATGTTCTTCTCTGCATTCGAAGATAACAGTGAAAGGGAAAGGCTTGACAACATTTCTTCCGCTCAAGTGGTTTCTACCATTATAAATACTTACATTATAAGGAGGATTATAGAAATGTGTAAAGGTTTCACCATATTCAGTACATTCATAGAACTTCTCTTCTGTAATTTCTTTCATGCCTGTTTGTCTTAATTTGGATTTTATTGCTCGGAAAAGATAATATGATGAAGGCAACTCTTATAAAAGACAACATTTAATTGGGAATGCCCTGCAGATTCAGAGTTTTGGTCCATAATCATCAAGGCAGGAAGCATGGCAGTGTCTAGTGCTGGAAGAGAAAAGAGTTCTATATCTTGATCAGAAGGCATCCAGAAGACTCTCTTCTGCCCTGGGTGGAGCTTAAGCACAGGACATGAGATCCCACCCCCACAGTGACACAATTCCCGATATAAGGCCAAACTTCCTAAGAGTGTCACTTTCCCATTCGAGAAGCATATTTAAACCACCATCTTTGAAGATTATTGTAAATTGCAAAGGCTTTACCATATTGGTTACATTCATAGGGTTTCTTTCCAATATGTGTTCTTTGTTGTATTCAGAGACTATTGTGACCTCCATAGGCCTTACCATATTAATCACATTTATAAGGTTTCTCTTCAGTATGAATAGTTTCATGACTTTGAAGTTGAACATAAGAGGCAAAGGATATAACACATTGCTTAACATTCCTAAGGTTTCTCTCTATTACGACTTCTTTTATGTCTTCGAAGTAAACCATGTCAAGCAAAGACTATACACTTCAATGCTTACATTCATAAGGGTTTTCTTCAGTGTGTGTTCTTTTATGTATTTGGAGATGACCATGTTGTAAATAGGCTTTACCATTAGATTACATTCATATGGCTTTTCTCCAGTATGTGTTCTTTTATGTCTTTGGAGAGAACTGTATTGCGAATAGGCTGTACCACACTGATTACACTTAGAATGTTTTTCTCCAGTATGTGTTCTTTTATGTCTTTGGAGATGACTGTGTTTTGAAAGGGCTTTACCACATTGATTGCATTCATAAGGTGTTTCTCCAGTATATGTTCTTTTATGCTTTCTAAGATCACATTGGTCTACAAAGGGTTTACCACATTGATTACATTCATACGGTTTCTCTCCAGTATGTGGTTTTTTTCCTGTCTTTTAAGAGAATCATGACATACAAACACTTTGCCACACTGCTTACATTCATAGGGTTTCTCTCCAGTATGTGTGTATTAGGGTTCTCTAGAGTTACAGAACTTATAGGTAGTCTCTATATAGTAAGGGAATTTGTTAATGACTTACAGTCTGTAGTCAAACTCCCCAACAATGGTCAGCAGTAGCTGTGAATAAAAACCCAAGGATCTAGCAGTCGCTTAGTCCCACAAGGCTCGCAGGCAAAGAAGATTGAATCTTCCTCCTTCCAATGTCCTTATGTAGATCTCCAGCAGCAGGTGTGGCCCAGATTACAGGTGGGTGTACCACCATACCTGAAACTTGTGTCTTCCAGACTCAAGATCTAGATCACAGGTGAACCTTCTAATTCTGGATTTTAATTCACTCCAGATATAGTCAAGTTGACAATCAGAAATAGCCACTACAATCCACCCCTTGTCAACTTGACACAAATATCTCATATCCACATGAAAAAATAAGAAGGTCATAAATACACTTAACATGATATAACTATTCTTCGTATAATCACAAACACATTTATAAATGTACAATGGGGCAATGTCCCTTGGGAACATTTCTTTAGTATCTCAACTTAAATACCAACTGATGTTAAAGAAATTGGAAGACAAATATGTTCTTAACAAAATATAACAGAAGCATTCATATTACTTTATAATCCTCGTTTCTGCAGCTGGTTACATGGTCTTAGTTGGGATTTATAACTACCTTCCTCTACTACCCATTTTGTATTTCCTCCACCCTCTGCAAGTACCTCACCAGGTCTTGGCTCTTTTTCTGGAAGAATGACCCATACCTTCATTTTTTGATGGATCTGCATCCTTTATCATCCTGTTTGAATTAGGCTGTTGTAGTTTCTCATTGACTTTAATCACAGGACATGGTAGTACTAAGAGACGCCCTAAGGGATCTCCTGCACTCCAGACATAATCCTTCTTACCTCCATTGTGGAGAGGCAATCCAATTTCCCCATGGAAATCTGGACCTTTCACCCCTCCTAACACTGTTATTCCTTTCTTAGTCTGTTGGTTTAAGGGCATTAGAAGCCCAAAATGACTAGGGGGAAGTCTGACCTTCCAGTTCAATGAAATGTTTGTTGTAGCTCCTGGTAGGACCACTCCCGCCTCTGGAACCAAAACTTCTAGACCAGCAGAACCTAGAGTTGTGGGGACAGGAAGCAAAAATTTTCCTAGAGGGTCACAAGGAGTGATAGTGAATGGAACTATTCCCTTTTCCACCCCTAGATTCCTGGACCCATGGATCCTGGCTATGGGAGAAACTGTACTATATACTGGACGCTGATTTAAAGCATATACTGCCTCCTGAAGAACTCTGCCCCAACCCTCCATGCTGCTGCCACCTAATTTGCACTGTAACTGTGTCTTCAAAAGGCCATTCCATCTTTCTATCAGACCAGCTACTTCAGAATGATGGGGAACATGATAAGACCAGTGAATTCCATGATCGTGGGCCCACTGTCACATTTCTCTGGCTATGAAATGAGTTCCTTGGTCAGAAGCAATATTGTGTGAAATACCATGACGATGAACAAGGCATTCTGTAAGTCCATGGATGGTCGTTTTGGCAGAAGCATTACATGCAGAAAAAGCAAACCATAACCAGAATAAGTATCTACCCCAGTAAGAACAAAATGTTGTCCTTTCCACGGAGGAAGTGGTCCAATGTAGTCAACCTGCCACCAATTTGCTGGCTGGTCACCTCGAGGAATGGTGCCATATCTGGAGCTCATTGTTGGTCTCTGCTATTGGCAGATTTGGCATTCAGCAGCAGCTGCAGCCAGGTCAGCCTTGGTGAGTGGAAGCCCATGTTGTTGAGCCCAAGCATAACCTCCATCTCGTCCAACATGGCCACTTTGTTCTTGTGCCCACTGAGCAATGACAGGGATGGCTGAGGAAAGAGGCTGACTGTCCACAGAACGGGTCATCTTATCCACTTGATTACTGAACTTCTCCTCGGCTGAAGTCACCTTTTGGTGAGCATTTCTATGGGATACAAATATCTTCGCATCCTTTGCCCATTTGGAGAGATCTATCCATATACTTCTTCCCCAGATGTCTTTCTCATCAATTTTCCAATCGTGATCTTTCCAAGTCTCTGACCATCCAGCCAATCCATTGGCTATAGCCCATGAGTCAGTGAACAATTGTACATCTGGTCATTTCTTCCAAACAAACTGTAATACCATGTGTACTGCCAGAGGCTCCAAACAGCATCTCTATCTGCCACCGACACCTCAAGTACCATCGGGTCCAAGTGGTAGAGCAGCCTGCACAGCAGCCTGGACCTGTTGAAGAGTCTTCTCCTGTTCTAGACTCCACACAAAGCTAGCAGCTTTCCAAGGCACTTGGTAAATGGGCCTGAGTAACACACCCAAGTGAGGAATATGCTGTCTCCAGAATCCAAATAGACCCACTAAATGCTGTTCTTCTTTCTTGGTGGTGGGAGGGGCCAGGTACAATAATTTATCTTTCACCTTAGAAGGAATATATCTCTACATGCCCCACACCACTGGACTCCTAAGAATTTCACTGAAGTAGATGATCCTTGAATTTTGTTTGGATTTATTTCCCATTCTCTGATACACATATGCATTACCAATGAGTCCAAAGTGGTTGCTATTTCCTGTTTACTTGGTCCAATCAGCATGTCATCAATATAGTGCACCAATGTGATATTTTGTGGAAGAGACAAATGATCAAGATCCCTTCTAACTAAGTTATGACACAGGGCAGGAGAGTTAATATGTCCTTGAGGCAAAACTGTAAAGGTATATTGCTGGTTTTGCCAACTAAAAGCAATTTGCTTCTGGTGATCCTTATGGACAGGTACTGAGAAGAAGGCATTTGCTAGATCAATAGCTGCATACCAGGTACCAGGAGATATGTTAATTTGCTCAAGTAACGAAACTACATTTGGTACAGCAGCTGCAATCGGAGTTACTACCTGATTTAGTTTTCAATAGTCAACTGTCATTCTCCAGGATCCATCTGTCTTCTGCACTAGCCAGATGGGAGAAGTAAAGGGAGATGTGGTGGGAACCACCACCCCTGAATCTCTCAAGTCCTTGATAGTGGCAGTAACTTCTGCAGTTCTTCCAGGAATACGGTACTGGTTTTGATTCACTATTTTCTTTGGCAGAGGCAACTCTAACGGCTTCCATTTAGCCTTTCCAACCATAGTCGTCCTCACTCCACATGTCAGGGAACCCTGTGAGAATTCTGCCAATTTCTAAGTATATCTATCCCAAGTATACATTCTGGAACTGGGGAAATGACCACAGGATGTGTTCGGGGACCTACTGGACCTACTGTGAGTCAGACATCAGTCAAAACTCCATTAATCACCTGTCCTCCATGAGCCCCTACTTTAACTGGAGGGCCACAATGTTTCCTGGGATCTCCTGGGATCAGTGTCAATTCAGAACCAATATCCAATAGACCCCGGAAATTCTGGTTATTTCCTTTCCCCCAGTGTACAGTTACCCCTGTAAAAGGCCGTAGGTCCCTCTGGGGAAGGACTGGAGAATGGCTAACAGCAACACTTTTAGGTGTCTTATCAAGATCCTTCCTCAGAGGAACCTGGCCACCCCTTCATTCAGGGGTTCTGGGTTTGCAAACTGGCTCAAGTCTGGAAATTGAATGACTGGCTGAGATTGCCTTTTGCCAGGATCCAATGTAGCCTTTCTTTCATTTGTTTGAGAATTTTTCTGCTTCTACAGATCAAACAGATATCCAGTAGGCTTCCTATGTATTTCATACCTGGAAACACCATGACTGATTAGCCAGAACCAAAGGTCTGAACGAGTCATGCCATTATAAATTTCACTTCTCCTGTGCTGACCATCACGGTATATGTCATTATAAATGTTGTTTTGTCTATGCTATCCAGTATCATAACTATGACCACCTTGTCTCTGGTGATTCAATGCTGCCACCTGGCCCTTGTTACCCTGAGGTCCAATCAAACCCATTCCATTTAATTCACCTAATTGAGCAGCAGCATCTCCAACCATAAGGTCTGGCACAAGGAAAAGGGCAAGAACAAAACTGTTCAAGTGTGCTGGTGCCCCTCTCACCAATTTGAGTCTTATAGGATTGGTGAAGGGCATATCTTCTGGGCCTTTCCATTGTGGAGAATTAGGTTTTATGCAACCTATTCACTCTAGCATTGCAATTTCCCTAAGCCTTAAAATCCCTTCATCAACACCAAACCAAGGGATATCAGGAATCTCCAACTCCTTTTCAGTAGGCCATCTTTTGATAAACACTTCAGCCAACCATTCAAACAAACTTCTGACACCTTTTTTAACTGTATGAGCTTCCATATTACAAAAAGTTTTGAGCACACAATCACCCAATTCATCAAGATGCTCAATGGCATTAGTTTCAAGTTGAAAATATATTTCCAATCACAGGTCTTCAATATCCTCCAAGCTCCCAGAAGAGAGTGTATCTGGAGAGGTTTCAGCAGTTGAAGGTGCTGGTGAATTATTAAACCAACTCCAGATTCTTAAAAGATTCATCCTTATACTGCTTTTTGCTCCTCTAGAGCCACTCCCAGTACCAACTTCTGTGTTAGTCAGGGTTCTTTAGAGTCACAGAACTTATAGGTAGTCTCTATTATAGTAAGGGAACTTGTTAATGACTTACAGTCTGTAGTCAAACTCCTGAACAATAGTCAGCAGTAGCTGTGAATAAAAACCCAAGGATCTAGCAGTCGCTTAGTCCCACAAGGCTCGCAGGCAAAGAAGATTGAATCTTCCTCCTTCCAATGTCCTTATGTAGATCTCCAGCAGCAGGTGTGGCCCAGATTACAGGTGGGTGTACCACCACACCTGAAACTTGTGTCTTCCAGACTCAAGATCTAGATCACAGGTGAGCCTTCTAATTCTGGATTGTAATTCACTCCAGATATAGTCAAGTTAACAATCAGAAATAGCCACTAAAATGTGTTTTTTTATGTCTTTGAAGAGAATCACCACATGCAAACGCTTTGCCACATTGGATACATTCATAGGGTTTCTCTCCAGTATGTTTTCTTTTATGTACTTGTAGACGATCTTTTTTAAAAAAGGCTTTACCACATTGATTACATTTATAAGGTTTTTCTCCAGTATGTATTCTTTTATGCTTTAGAAGATAACTTTGGTCTGCAAAGTCTTTACCACATTGGTTACATCCATAGGGCTTCTCTCCAGTATGTGTATTTTTATGTCTTTTAAGAGAAACATGACATGCAAATGCTTTACCACATAGGTTACATCCATAAGGCTTCTCTCCAGTATGTGTTCTTTTATGACTTTTAAGAGAAGTATGCAATGCAAATGCTTTGCCACATTGGTTACATTCATAGGGTTTCTCTCCAGTATGTTTCCTTTTATGTACTTGTAGATGACATTTTTTTGAATATGCTTTATCACATTGATTACATTCATATGGTTTTTCTCCAGTATGTGTTCTTTTATGATTTCGAAGATCACGTTGGTCTACAAAGGCTTTACCACATTGGTTACATCCATAGGGCTTCTCTCCGGTATGTGTTCTTTTGTGTCTTTTAAGAGAATCATGACATGCAAACACTTTGCCACATTGCTTACATTCATAGGGTTTCTCCCCAGTATGTGTTCTTTTATGTCTTTGAAGAGAATCACGACATGCAAACACTTTACCACATTGGATACATTCATAGGGTTTCTCTCCAGTATGTTTTCTTTTATGTACTTGTAGACGATCTTTTGTTGAATAGACTTTACCACATTGATTACATTCATAAGGTTTTTCTCCAGTATGTCTTCTTTTATGCTTTTGAAGATAACTTTGGTCTGCAAAGTCTTTACCACATTGGTTACATCCATAGGGCTTCTCTCCAGTATGTGTTCTTCTATGTCTTTGAAGAGAATCATGACATGCAAATGCTTTACCACATAGGTTACATCCATAGGGCTTCTCTCCAGTATGTGCTCTTTTATGACTTTTAAGAGAAGCATGCCATGCAAACGCTTTGCCACATTGGTTACATTCATAGGGTTTCTCTCCAGTATGTTTCCTTTTATGTACTTGTAGATGACATTTTTTTGAATATGCTTTACCACATTGATTACATTCATAAGGATTTTCTCCAGTATGTGTTCTTTTATGTCTATGAAGAGCATCGTGAAAAGCAAAGGTTTTGCCACATTGCTTATATCCATATGATTTCTGTCCACTATGTGTTCTTTTATGATACTGGAGAGCAGTATGATGTGTAAAGGCTTTGCTACTGTGATTACATTCATAGGGTTCCTCTGTAGAATGGGTTCTGTTATGACTTTGAAGAAATCTATGAGAGGCAAAGACTTTACCACATTCATTACATTTACAGGGTTTCTCTCCAGTATGTGTTCTGTAATGTTTTTGGGGTTCACTGGGTTGTGAAAAGACTTTGCCATATTGCATAACTTCACAGGGTTTCTCTCCAGTATGAATTCTATCATTCCTTTGAAGATTATGACATGCAAAGGCTTTAGCAAACTGAGTAAATTCAGAAGTGTTATCTCTAGTATGACTTCTTTCATGCCTGCAAAAGCAATAGGCACATGTGAAACTTTTACCACACTGATTGTCCAAATGAATCTTTTTTTATCTGCATGAGTTAATATTACAATTTGTAAAGGGGAATCAGATCTTAAAGTTTTATCACTTTGTTCAAATTCATGGTTTCCACTTCATTATGGGTTGCTGAGTGTCTTTGAAGATTCCTATCATACTAGGGGTTTTCATTCCACTGCTCACATTTGTAGCATCCTTTCTTTCTATGAGGTTATTCACATATTTGAAGAGAATGAGAAGAGCTCAGAGCTTTACCACATGGGTGCGTTGATAAATTTTCCTATGTGTGACATACACTACATTTGCACACTGAATTGGCAACATGAACCAGGACAAACAGAGATATTCCACATGCCTAGTACTCAGGGAGTTTCTACAGTGTGAGTTTGTGGATATATTCCCAATGAACTTGGAAAACCAACAAATTATAAACTTGTATCACACTGAAAAAGTTTACTCAAATGAGCAATGTCTTCTAATTGTTCTCAGATAGGGAGACAGGTACATTGCTTCTTTCAATATCCCTATGCTCACATGGTTTGTATCCATTGTGACACATTATATAATCTATTAAAAGAAGAATAACAAATGAAAGGATTCCAATTTGCACTTACACAGTTTGATTTTTGTTCCTTATAAACATCTGTTATATGGATTAAGTTTCTCACCAAAACATTCTTTACTCTCATAACCTGCCTCTCTCAGTTACACTTAGCAATGCTTCTACAAATATACAAGTAACACTAACTTTACAATACAACAGTTGCTTATTCGATGGTTTTAGACATATACACCTATTTAATGTATCTTTCTTTTTTTATATGTAAGTGATATGAGTCTAAATAGATTGGCAGTTCTACAGAGTAGCTGCAATGTGGCTATGATTCAAATGGTAATATCCATTTAGGCATTGTTTCCTTGTCTTCTTTCTTAGAGGGATGCCTTGCAAAAACACATCAAACACCTAACAATGAGGTACATGGATTTGTGAGAATTTAATAATCATTGATACACCTAAAGCAGTGTGTTTTTACAGTGTTTCTCTTCTTTAAAATTTCGGGAATACATATGCATACCAACTTGCACATGAACCTTACCTCCCATGCCTTCTAGAAGGTTGACAAAGTTCTTCAGGGTTATGGACTTCCCAATTGTAACCTAAAACATAGTACCAGAAAATGTATGATACATTATTGGAAATTAGGCAAATTTTGAGTTACTATCTTAGTGAACCTCATTTATTTACCTCATTCTTCCTCATTCTCAACTGAAATTACAGAAGAACATGAGTAACAAAGAAACAGTTGTTCCCTTATTTTAAAAAGTGAAATAATATTCAGTGTCTTACCTACAACAGTTAGGTTCCTGTAGGTCTCCAGCATCACATCTTTGTAGAGACTTTTCTGTGAAGGATCCAGCAAAGCCCATTCTTCTTGAGTGAAGTTCACATGCACATCATCATAGGTCACTGTATTCTAAAATATCCCACACATGTGTACAACAGAATCCATGATACTGACAACACTGTAAATGTATAATTCACTGAACAATATTCATATAATTTTGGTGTTTTACCCACTTATTTTTTGACCCAGAAGTTCTAAGATAATCACCATGTCATTTTAGAAGGAACTGAATAATGAGGCTCACCTCCATCATTTCTTTGCTCTTTAAAAAGGATATAACCTATCAAAATGAATACAAGTTACCAGAGAGAGAAGCAGAGAGAGACAGAGAGAGTGAGAGAGACAAAGAAAGTGAGAGAGACAGAGAGAGACAGAGAACAGGACTGAGAACATACCAGAGAAATTGTATGAACAATGACTAACTATTTAAAAATGATGGGCAAACTGGGTGTATTTACTCATGCCTGCTTAAACCCCAGCATTCAGGAGGCAGAGGCAGGTGTATCTCATTGAGTTCTGTGTAGCCTGGTATGTCCAAAAGATCAGGAGTACATATGCAGAGCCTGTCTATCCTATAAAAAATAATCAAACAAGAAAAAGAGAAAGAACTCAGAAGTTGTTACTGAAGTTCCTACAAATAATTATACATTCACTCCAGTTCTCTATTCATCTTGTAGAATCCTAAAGTGCTCTGGTTTAAACTGAAACATGAATGAGATCTTACTAAAAGGCAGTACATGTTGAAACAGTTACAAATGAACAGAAGAAAGTATTAGCAATGTAAATGTTGATCCTAAGTGAATAACAGAGCGCAAGGAGAGATGGCTCAGCAGTGAAGAGTCCTTGCTGGTCTTGCTAATTGTGCTTAATTGTCAGTACTTACAATGGGGCTAACAACTACCCATTACTCCAAGTTACAAATTCTGAGGACATCATCTGACTACTATGAGTACCAGGCATACATGAGGTACACATTCATGTATACATGCAAAATACTAATATTCATTTTTTAAAAAATCAAAAAAATTACACAGGTAGGAAGAATTATGTGCAGCTGCAATTCAATAATAACTCATAGAGTTCAGGCAGTAAAGCACAGCCAAAAAAGTTCAGGCAGTATTAATGTCATGAATACATGCTACAAACTGGCAGTTGGGAGACTAGTCTTAAGTTTCTGTTTTGCAGAACTGGAAAATTCCAGAACAAGTCAATTCCAGGAAAATCAACCCTCACAGGCAGCCAATTAGGAGCTGCCAGGAGATGTTCACACCACCAGGCCTGAGCAAAGAACAGTTCATCAGTCATGGTTCAAGAAAATCCCCTGAATTCCCCAGAATTCCCCAGAACTGCACCAATCCCAAAGACACCCATACCTCTGGAAATAGTGCCAAGCAATAAGGACAAAAGTCACCCACTCTTCCCTGGGATTCCCCAATTTGGCTTTAAATTGAGCTTGCAAAGCTTATATGTCCTTCTCCATCCTAGTGAATAATAGACCATGGCATGCTGGAATTCTGCAGAATAAAACCCTTTTTGCTTTTGCATACTATTTGAGTATGGGGTCTTCCTTCTGTAATAATTGGACCTTAACATTATACACTCTCCCAAACAGCCACAAAGGAGAGACAAGTGTTCAAAAACATTATCCTATTCCAGGAGCTTTTTGACTCAATCAACTACATTCTGACCCTGGATACTATAAGCTCATCGTCATCCCATGATGAAAATGCCTTTACTCTAACTTCAATGAGCCTAATAATCTGAAAAAGCTGTTACACTGTTCAAATGCCCAAAGTCTCTTCCAACGCTCAAGACAATCCCTTGATTACCACATCTTTTAAAATCAGAAAGCAAGCTATATCTTTCAAACATGCAATGGCACAGAATACCATTTCTCATTCCAAAAGAGAGGGATCTGTACAGAGTGAAGGAACTTTGGAACAAAGTAAGAAACCCAGCAGGGTAGACATCATATCCTGTAGCTCCCTCTCAAACACATGGGGCCTCAGTTTCAAAAGGCTTAGATGGCCTTATCCCTGCAACTTCTCATACATCTCTCAGTTTAGTTTCTTCCACTCCCTATATGCAGCTCTCCATGGCAGGTGTCTCACAGCTCAGGTATCTCAACATCTTCTGCTCTCAAAACCCAACTCAGGCATCATCCTCATGGGTTTTAACAAATCTCTCTCACTGTATCCTCCCTTCCTGGGCCTATGGATTTGCTAAATAAGGATGGCTGGAACAGTGCTGAACTGAAACCACAAAGAAAGAATTCATGACCTTAAATTTCTAATCTTTCTGGTTCCCAGAACTTGGGTGATCCTGCCAAGATCTGATTCTAAATAGGAATGGAGCCTGCCATGTTTGGACCACAGCTATAGCAGGTTTTGTATGAAGTTCTTTCCTGGGTCGAGAATCACATTGCTTATTCCTTCCATTAGTTGAAGGCTTAGCATAAGGGAGTGTTTCCTTGGGGTACATTCTTAGGCTTCCAATCATGAAAAGGACCTTCTCTTTAAAGGAGAAAATCTCCTTGAAAATTCCTACCTCTGTTTCAGCATTTGGCTGCCATCTGTAACTTCCCAGTGATGTTTTTCTCTACAACCAGAAACTTTGCATTTATTTCTCCATGACTTGTTGATTTCTATTTCATTGTAGGCATGAATGATTTACTAGTAGTGATCAACCAATAGATTCAATATTCCATCTAGGAATACAGCCAATTATTTCTAATTCTGCCTTATTTAATTTCTCAGGGCACAGGCGGAACAAGAAAGATTTGGGGTCAGAACAAAACACAAATGACCTCTAGTTAAATATCTCATAGAGTTTGTATTCTACTGAAATCCTATGACCAGACAGTTTCTCTGTCTGCACTACACTCTAAACATATATATTCCAGGTCCTACAAGAAATTAAACTCTGAGTACAGTTTTCTATGTTGTTTGTCATCTCAAGTCTTGATAGTTTCCATATCCCTCCAAAAGAGAACAGTTCCAGGTACTGTCCAGGAGCAACATCACCTTTTTGTTGTTGTTGTTGTTGTTCTAACTTGTTTTGCTACTCAGCTGCTGTGATTGAATCCTCTAATCAAAGGCATCTCTGGACTTACTGAGTACTGTCAGATCACAATCCATCATTTTAGGAGCTTAGGATAGAAACTTAAGCTTCAAGAAAATAAACTTCACAAAAACAAACAAACAAACAGACCAAAAATCCAAAATAACTAAGAAACAAACAAACACATTATGAAGAAACATTGTTTCCTGGCTTGCCCTCTCCTTTGGTCACTATCTCATGCTCAGCTATCTCTCTTACCAAGCCCAGGCCCACTTGTTGAGGGATCCTGCCACCCTCATGGAAGAGTCTTCCCACATCAATCATCATTCAACACAATTTCACACCGACACAGCATTCAGCCATTTTGATGAGGGCATGCCTCCTGTGAGGCGCACTCAGATGACTGTAGGCTCTAAAATGTTGACGACTAAAACTAAATAGGACAAAGTGACAATAATACATTAGAAAGTTCTAAAGACCCAAATAGAAAATGTTAACCATATCAATCACTTACGAAGCGCGCGTGCGCACACACGCACACACACACACACACACACACACACACACACACACACACATACACACACACACACACACACACAAAGATTGCAAAAACTTGAAAACACGGATTTTCCAAGAAATGAGAGGCAGCCTTTATGATCAAGAAGAGGAAAATAAAACTGTTTCACAAAGTATCAAAAACTCAAGAAACACACAATTCTATATAGTAAATTTTCAGAAATAAAAATAGGTGAAGGTCTATCATTTTCCAGAGAAACAATTAGATAGATTAAACTCTTTGCCAAACTAACCAGAGGGCACAGAGACATTATCAAGATTAACAAAATCAGGAATAAAAAGGGAGACACAACAACAGAAACTGAGGAAATTAAAAAAAAAAAAAAAAATCAGACCCTACTACTAAAGTATATACTGAACAAAACTGGGAAATCTAGATGAAATGCATTGCTTTCTACACAGATACTAGGTACCAAAGTTAAATCAGAATCAGATAAACCACATAAACTGTCCCATATTTCCTAAGGAAATAGAAGTAGTCATTAGAAGTCAGCCAGAAAAAAAAAAAAAAAAAAAAAGTCCAGGGCCAAATGTTTGGTACAGAATTGTATCAGTCCTTCAGAGAAGACCTAATAGCAATCCTTCACAAACTATTCCACAAAATAGAAACATAAGGGACACTACCCAATTCTTTCCATGAAGCCACAGTTACACTGATATCTAAACCACAAAAAGATCCAACAAAGAAAGAAAACTTCAGGCCAATTTCTCTTATGAATATTGATGCAAAAATACTCCATGAAATTTTCATGAACCGAATCCAAGAGCACATCAAAATGATTATCCACCATGATCAAGTAGGCCTCATCCCAGGGATGCAGGAATGGTTCAATACATTAAATATTCATCAATATAATCCACTATATAATCAAATCAAGGGAAAAACCATATGCTCATCTCTTTAGATGCTGAAAAAGCCTTTGACAAAATACAATACCCCTTCATGTTACAAGTATTGAAGAAACCAGGAATTCAAGGTCCATAAGTAAATATACTAAAAGCAATATAAAGCTAACCAATAGAAAAAATCAAACTAAACTTAGAGAGACTCAAAGCAATTCCATTAAAATCAGGGGCAAGACAAGGCTGCCATTTCTCTCCCTACCTATACAATGTAGTACTTGAAGTCCTAGCCAGAGCAATTAGACAACAAAAGGAGGTCATAGGGATACAAATTGGGAAGGAGGAAGTCAAGATATCACTATTTCCAATGATGTGACCATATACTTAAGTGACCCCTAAAATTCTACCAGAGAATTCCTAATGCTGATAAACAATTTCAGCAAAGTGGCTGGATATAAAATTAACTCTAACAAATCAGTAGCCTTCCTCTACTTAACGGAATAATGGGCTGAGAAAGAAATTAGGGAAACAACACCCTACACAATAGTCACAAATAATATAAAATAACTTGGTGTGATACTAACCAAATAAGTGAAAGATGTATATGATAAGAACTTCAAGTCCCTGAAGAAAGAAATTGAAGACCACAGAAGATGGAAAAATTCCACATGTTCATGGATTGGAAAATTAATATAACAAAAATGGCCATCTTGCCAAAACCAATCTACAGATTCAATGCAATTCCCATCAAAATTCTAACTCAATTCTTAATAGACTTTTGATCCATTCTTATCTCCTCGTACAAAGCTCAAGTCCAACTGGATCAAGAACCTCCACAGAAAATCAGATACTCAAAATCTAATAGAAGGGAAAGTGAAGAAGAGTTTCGAACATATGAGCACAATGGAAAATGTCCTAAACAGAAAACCAATGGCTTATGCTCTAAGATCAACAATTGACAAATGGGACCTCATAAAATTGCAAAGCGTCTGTAAGGAAAAAGACACTGTCAATAGGACAAAACGGCAACCAACAGATTGGGGAAAGATCTTTACCAATCCTACATCCGATAGAGGGCTAATATCCAAAATATACAAAGAATTCAAGAATTTTGACTCCAGAGAATCAAATAGCCAATTAAAAAATGGGGTACAGAGCTAAGCAGAGAATTCTCAAATGAGGAATCTTGCATGCTGAGAAGCACTCAAAGAAATGTTCAACATCTTTAGTCATCAGGGAAATGCAAATCAAAATTACCCTGAGATTTCAACTCACAGCAGTCAAAGCTAAGATCAAAAACTCAGGTGACAGCAGATGCTAGCAAGAATGTGGTACAATCCCTTTGTAAGTCAGTCTGGTGGTTCCTTAGAAAATTGGAAATAGCTCTGCCTGAACACTCATACCACTACTGGGCATATATCCAAAAGATACTCCAAAATATAACAAGGACACATGCTTAACTATCTTTATAGCAGCCTTATTTATAATAGCCAGAAGCTGGAAACAAACCAGATGCCCTTTAACAGAGAAATGGATAAAGAAAATGTGGTCCATTTACACAATAGAGTACTACTCAGCTATTAAAAACAAGACTTCATGAAATTCACAGGCAAGTTAATAGAACTAGAAAATATCATCCTGTATGAGGTAACCAAGTCACAACAGAACACACATGGTTTGTACTCAGTGATAAGTGGGTATTAGCCCAAAATCTCACAATGCCCATGATACAAGACACAGACCATAGGGAGCTTAGGAGGAAGGAAAACCAGGGTGTGGATGCTTCAGTCCTGCACTGACTGGAGAACAGGATGATCAGGGGAGGTGGAGAGAAGAGGGGACCTGGGAGGGAGAGAGAAGGAGGAGGAAATAACGAGGGCAGTATCAGGTACTGGAAGGGACAGGAGAGGTACAGAAGGTAAGGAAATCAAATAAAAATATGTAGGGGGGTGAATGAAGAAATGGGGATAGACACTGGAGGGTCCCAGACACCAGGGAAATGAGAGGCTCCCAGGACCCAATAGGGATGAGTTTAGCAAAGAATGGGAGATAGAACCTATAGAGACCACCTCCTGTAGATAGACATGGTTGGCATCAGGACCTCTGAAACCAGTAACATCACACCCAGGTGACAGTGTAACCTGCACACCTGTTGCCAAAGCAACAGTCACCATATTCCCAGAATGCACTATGCCCACCTCTAACCTTTACCTGTGGCTATGTCACTATCCATATGTAAACAGAAGACCCCTCTAATCGATTTCCCCCACTCTCTCTTCCAACTTCTCTTTTCGCCTCCACCTTGCCCCCCTCTCTTTCAATAAACCCCACGCAGAACTTTTGGCTTGCTGTGGTCTTTCTTTAGCTGCCAGACCATCACAACAGGCATGGCCCTCAGTTCAGGGATGGGGCCACACACCCAACTCAAAGTTTTTAAACCAGAAATATTTCTGTCCAAAGGAACAGGGACAAAAAAATGGAGCAGAGACTGAAGGAAGGGCCATCCGGGGACTGCCCCACCTGGGGATCCATTCTGTCTGCAGACACCAAACCTGACACTGCTGCTGTTGTCGTTGCCAAGAGGCATTTGCTGATAGGAACTGGTACGGCTACTCCTTGGGAGGTTCAGCCAGGAACTGACCAATGCAGATGAGGACGCTTGGAGCCAACCACCAGACTGAGCTCAGGGACAATTGTAGGGAAGATGGCAGAAGGATGGCAGAAGGACTAGAGGAGCTGAGGTGGATTATAACCCCATAGGAAGCACAACATCACCTGGCCAGACCACCCAGTGCTCCCAGGTACTAGAACACCAACCATGGTATGTACAGGGAGGGATCCATGGCTCCAGATACATAGGTAGCAGAGGATGGCCTTGTCTGACATCAATGAAAGGGGAAGCCCTAGCTCCTGTGGAGGTTTCATGGCCCCACTTTTGGGGGATTCTGCAGGAGTGAGACTGGAGAGGGTGGATGGGGAAGCATGATCATAGAGAAAAACGGGAGGGAGGAGAGGGAGGTTGTGGGAGGGGGAGGAGCTTCTGGTGGGGTAACCCAGAAGTGGGATATCATTGGAGAAGTAAATGAATGAAATGATTAATAAAAAATGAATAAATAAATAAAATATTTAGGTAACAAACAAAATAAATAAAGAAGAAGAAACTAAAATTGTTTCCCAAACTGCCAGAAACTCAAGAAATTTACAACGCTATATAGCAAATTTTCAAAAGACGAAAATAGGTGGTCTATCATTTTACAGTGAAACAACAATATAATTAGATTATACTGAATAAAATCACACAACATAAATGACACAAATAAAAGGAGTTGGAAAGACAGACATGTAAGTCATTTGAATATGAACTACTAGATTATAATAAAAAAATTCAAAGAAATTACAGGCCAACAACTCATCCTGTGGACTCTGTTCTCACCTTTGCTATGAATAGAAAATGGATTGGAAGTGGCAAAACCCAGTCAGTTGGACACAGGCAGCTTAAGGAAGGGGAAATGATTTTTTTTTTTAAACCAAAACAAAGACCTCAAGAAACTAGACTTTACAAAGGAAAAAAAATCTATTAAAAAATAGGGTATAGATCTAAACAGAGAATTCTCATAGGGTTAGGCCTAGTGGCTAGTTGTAAATCGGGGTTTTTAGTTTGTTATGGTTTGGAGCCATATTTCGGGACCAACTCCTAGTGAACAAGCATGTGTGTCCTAGCATTCTAGTCTCTAAAGGCCTGGTTAGCAGGCTACTTACCTGTGGGGTGTTTTACAGGCAGTCCTCCCTCAGCTAAATTCTAATTTGTGAGCCTTACTATCTCCTAAGCATTCGTAAATCCTTTACATCATCAAAGCTACTCTTTTACACCACAGACTGATATTGGATTGCTACGCAAAGCATGAGATGCCCTTTACAGCCTCCACAAAACTGACTCCAAATGGATCGTACTTATTAATGTTAAATGCTTAGGGCAGGACTTCTAAAAAACAAAATAAAAACAAAACTAGGTCTCCCCCAGCTTGGAATCCTACCAAGGATGTTTCTCCACACAAGTCACTGTTCCAAATACTCGGAGCAGATGTAGCCCCCACAGTGAAGTAATTCAACTGCTACCTGGATCCAGCGAGTCACTAGGACCACCGGAGACTTTACAGGAGGGAGCATCTGGCAGCAGCCTGTTCCCGCTCAGCCCGATGAACCCTTCACATCAACTCCCGCTGCTCAGCCCCTGTTCCTTCCAGCGGTTTGCAGTGACCCTGTGCTCACCATGTCGCAACTTCGGGGCTTGCCTGAGCGCGCCTCACAGCATCCAGCAGCAGGGCTCACAGAACTTCACACAGAATCATTCAAACTTGCTCAGCCAGAACGTGCAACCTACCTCATGTCACCCGGAAGAACCCTCCTCCACTCTGACTGGCAGTTCCGCATGGAGGTCCTGATTGGCCAGGGTGCGTTGACTGACATTAGCGCTTCCATTGGGATTAGGGTATGCTGAAGGGACACACCAGAGAGATTCCCACCCCAGCTTTCCTGTCCGGAGCTACAACCTTCGGAGCTGTGCAGAGATTTGCATTTCTATAGCACTTAGGCATGTCCTCCTGTAGTACACCCTTCTGTCTTCCCACCCTGCCCTGAGGAGGACCAGCCAGACTAGTTTTCACTGCTCAGCAGCCTCCTCCTCCCGTGAGCAGTGACTCTTGCTCACCAGGTCCTGAGTTCAGAGATTGCCTGAGCTCCCTTCGCAGCACTGACTAGGGGCTTCCTCTCCTTCCTCCTGGAATCAGGGTAGATAGAGTGCATAGCCCATGGCTCAGCTGGCAGTGCAGTTATCAATCTGTCCCACAAGTGGCAAGGTGCCCAGAATATTAACACTTAAAGAGGGATTTTAGGAAACAAGAATTTTATTTTATGGCTTCATGCTGTCCAGGTTCAGGTAAATTGCAGCTACTTCTCACCTGGTAGGTAAGAAAGAGACAGCCCTGCGAGAAAAGCAGGAAACATGACAAACTTTGTGGAGCCCTATTATTGTTAGCTGGCAAATCTTCCTCAGTGGGAAAGCAGAAAAAAGAAAAAAGGCGAGGCAACCCAGATTAAGGCATGGTGGGAGTAAAACAGCACATCACAGACTCCTGAGAGCCCTGGAAAATGCTGGGAACTTGCACTCCAGAGGTTCTCTCATGTGGAAAAAGGGTGGGCAGATAGTCATGAGCTCTTATGTGTGTCGTGAAGACATCTGCTCATTCAACAAATACTGAGCTCTCTATGGAAGAAGCCTAATCACAAATTACTTCCAAACTCTTACTTCGGTACAACAGTCCAAAGCAACTAGATTTTCTGATGTATTGCAAAGAACAATCACACAGTCTCTGACATAAGGTGCACACTGACTCCAAACTCTGACATCCAACAGGAAGTAGCCAGATAAGAATTGGTGCCCAAATACCCAAAGAGTTTGGGATGTTCTGTTTGAGTCCCTAGCTTGCCACCCCCTTCTCCCACGTGATCCCTCAAAATCCAGGGTGGAAAAAAGGATCATTCCTGCATATCTGACACTCCAGGCAGATGTCCCAATACTGTGCACCTGAATTCACAAGCTCCCCTCCCCCCCACAGTCTATAAGGGGTTACACAATAGAGCCTGCAACTGCTTTTGGCTTCATCCGAGACTGCTGAACCCGACCAGGAGCCCCTTCTTAAGTAAACCTGCCTTTTTCTTTGAATTTGTCTGAATTTACTTATTTCTTCAATGGAGGAAACCTATCACTAACAAAACTGTTTATCTGAAAATGTCCTGAATTTCTAAAAGCAGGTCTGTATCACTGTGTAGGAGGCTAAGACAGAAGATGATTTCTAGTTTAACACTAGCCTGATCTATAGAGTGAAGGACTGCCTCAAATAAACCAAAACGATGTTTTCTATATCAGGTTTTGTGGCCTAGGAAAGTTATATTCATAGATTTGAATTCAAAGAAATCTTGAAGGATATATCCATTCCCAAATCTTCTCACTAACAAAAAAAGAACAGGATCTAGTAACGTTATTTAACAGCCATGCAGACAGTACATTTCCATTCATTTAGGTTTTGCCTACTTTTTAAAGAACAAGATATTTTAGACAGGAAATTTTAGATTCAAAGCTGACAGTTACAGCAGCAACTATGGTTTTATGGAAACCATAGTGGATAGCTTTTGATTTAGTTTTACAGTACTCAGTGATGAGAATAAAATTCTGACTCTGTTGCTTTTCAGATGAAGTACTTATGCAAATATATTCATTAGCTCCTAACAGAGAGTTATTATTGCCTTAGATAATTTTAGTTCTGCACATGCTATCTGAATTTTCATGTCTAACCTGAGTCACTGTGACTTATGGCTCAGTCATCTGCATCTACCATAAGGCAGAATAACAGGCAGTAGATGGCATGGAACTTTCAATTTGATTTCTAGATACCTTTTATTAAAACGTGTCTTCTAAGTAGCTTTGATAAAGGCATGCCCCTTGATTTAGGTCAAGGGTGGTGTTGAGGCATTGGACAAGTTGATTCTGTCTGCATGTTCATCACTCAACAGATGCCACCTTGAGCAGAAAAGAGGTTAAAGCTAGTGACTATGAAGTAACAAGAATCAACATTCTAGTCTGAAGGCCCAGTGAGGAA